>CM021106.1:390622710-391304681 GCA_007115665.2 Sequoiadendron giganteum
TATATTTAACCCTCCAGGCTGGCAGGATTACAACTCTGATACCACTGTGAAGAGCCCAACTGGCTCCAACTTAACCCCTGATGTTTACTGCTTGTTTTTGTGTTTTTGAATGTTTTTTAAGAAGAATTTTAGACAGAAGTAGAAGGGGTGCCAAGCATAAAATGTTGCTAGAATTTAAATTAAAGCAAAAATAAGGAATCTGTCATCATATTAAGTAATATTCAACCACTACAGATAGATTATGCAAAATAGACATACCCGAAAACCTCTAGATTAATTAAATAAGGCAGATCTGGGCATGGTAGGCAAGAATGGCTGAAATTGCGAAAAATCAATGCCTGGCCTTTGGATTTGCTTTCTCCCACACATAAACTAGAGACAAGCTATTGAGAAGGTCGAACGCCAATGATGAAGACAAGAAACAGGCTGAAAGAGAGGCGTTTTTGCCTCTAGCTTCACACGCCCTTCCTTGGTGAACACGCCTTGTGAAGGGAAATGGTATGACCTTCACATGAAATGTACGGCTTCAACCTTTGCTATAGTTTGGAGCTAGCTAGAAGGTGAGGATGGCGACTCAAGTACAAAGCCCTTCCCTATTATTGAAAACTGGTAAAAATATGCACAGACAATTTCTGATGAAGCACAAATGAACTGTTGTATGAAGCTCCCACAGTAGCAATCATTCAACTGGTATCTCACAGTCTCACAATCACAGATCAATGAAGAATTATCGCTCTCCAATGAAGAATTTCCTGAAACCCTTGTCCTCAGACAAAAACCACAAAGAAGATATTAAGATGCAATGTCAAATATTTAAGAAGTGAGGTCGACTTGCATCCTTTTCCCTTATATCTCCTAAAAAGCATGACTTCCAAAAAGTGACACCACTTTTGCATTAAAATACATTTAAAATGTATTTAAGTCATAATCAATAGTCATTTAAATAACTTGGGCGTACTTTTTCACTTAAGTGATTTTAATTATCACTTAATAAAATATTTAAGTGGCGTTTCTTTTAATAAAGTCAATTTGACTTTATAATAACCCAATAAGTTAAATAATTAACTTAACCACAAAAATATTCATAACTCCCTCCAAACTCAGTATTTCTCCGTGCCGTCAGAAGCTAGTGAACACTGGACTACAAACGCCTGTATTGAATCCAATATTGAAGTGGAGGAGTTGGAATGGCAATACCCACCCAAAATGGTCACTGACCCCCTAACTAGATCTTGTTAGTCCACGGGGGTCCAAGAAATAGGCTAACTCAACTGCTCCTGAAACTGACTAGAGTGGGGACATTATAGTGTCCCTGTGTTGACCCACTATCATGATTCTCAATAAAGGTAATTGCTCGTGATGGCCACCATCCAACCACCCCTAGGAGCCTGCGCTTATGATCAAATAAATGCCAATACTCGCATTTTTCAAGTGCCATTTTAACATGCTCAAGGTGAAAGATCTTGTACAAAAGCATTTTCACCTTGTCACCAATCCAAAATTTATGAAGGGCTCAATGCATTTTTGATGTTGCCCATCATATCTCCATTCAAATCTTCCACTGCTACAGAAATAAGTGATGCTCCTCATAAACTCAGGCGATAGGCTTAAATGACTCTATCCAGGGGCAATGATATAAAGAATAATGGCTGGCGTGAAGAGATTAATCTGCCAAGATAGGGTTGACAGAATCTATAAAAATTTGCAAAACACTATAAAATGCGATTCCCTCTTTTTTTATTTATAAATCTTCAACTCTTATCTCTAGAAACCATTGACAGATTTAATGGTTGAGGGCAACCAAATAGAAACTTCTACAGGCTTTTGTAGGACAGCAACTGAAAAACTAAATATTCATTTTTGAAATAATCACACTTCCGCACTAGATTAGGGGATATATAAATTTTAAACTTTAAATTTTTGGAATGACAACAATGAACAGAGTGTAGTGATAAAAACAATGGCAAGAATGAATAGGGTGGAGAGAAAGAGAAGAAATGGAAATGAATGATCAAAAAGGGTTTTGCACATAGTCTACATTGCTCACCTATTGACGAATGCAAGAATGGTAGAAAACAATAGCAGTTGCACGTGGTCTTCACTACAGTACCATTGTAAACATTGCTATGAGGAAGAAACAAATGAATGGAGGGTAATTAGAGAAAGGTCCAAGAAGAAACCCGCTCTGATACCATATTGAAATGAGGAAAAATCGAGATTGCTCTCGAATCAAAATACTGTCAATCACATTTAACTAAAAACTATTACCTAGAATTGTCTTTAAAAAGCCATTATCCTGTATGAAAGTAATTATGAGAAAAGAACTACCAAAACCAAATTTTATTTAATAAATTAACAATAACATGTTAATTATTTTATTATTAACTAAACTATGTTAAGCACTAATTTCTAACAGTAAAGGCATATTATAGTTCTAGACTACTACCAAACCAGATTTACTGTTTGAAGCTTGGGACACCTTTCCAAAGCATGTGGTGATTGAGGAACATGTTTCTAGATTTACTGGACTTAAGAGAGCTTGTGGTATGAATTGGATAAAGATTCATTAATCTATCATTACTACATTCATACTAGAAGATTCCATTTACGCATTTGGTTGACTACATGTTACACTTGGCATTGAGCTTTACACCTCCTTGTAGACGATTTGGATCATTCCTAAGGCTAGAAGCTACTTCGCATGATCACTTGAAGGAAATTAGTTCATTCCTAGCTTGACATTGGCATTGTATTGCAATATCATTCAAATTTTGTAATTCACACATAGTTGTGTTGATATGCATCTTTGAAAGTTGCTGCCTTATGGTGTAAGCCCTTAAGGTAGGTTGTAGTATGTTAATGATTGAGAATAAATAAAGATCAAACTTTTGTTTTGTTTTTTTGTTGTGTGATTGTTTATTAGGTTGCTTGGATAATCCTCATTGTATCCTTTGTCCATGATTGCATCGTTATTCTATATTCGAGTATATTAGATATTAGGGCATCCTTTCAACAAGCATCTTGTAATGTCCCCACTCTAGTTAGTTTTAGGAACAGTTGAGTTAGCCTATTTCTTGGACCCTCATGGGCTAACAAGATCTGGTTAGGGGGTTATTGACTGTTTTGGGTGGGTATTGCCATTCCCACTCCTCCACTTCAGTATTGGATTCAGTACAAGCGTTTGTAGTCCAGTGTTCGCCAGCTTCTGACGACACGGAGAAATACTGAGTTTGGAGGGAGTTCTGAATATTTTTGTGGTTAAGTTAATTATTTAACTTATTAGGTTATTATAAAGTCAAATTGACTTTATTAAAAGAAACGCCACTTAAATATATTATTAAGTGATAATTAAATCACTTAAGTGAAAAGTACGCCCAAGTTATTTAAATGACTATTGATAATGACTTAAATACATTTTAAATGTATTTTAATGCAAAAGTGGCATCACTTTTTGGAAGTCGTGCCTTTTTGAGGTTATAAGGCAATTGAAGCAAATCAACCTCATTATGTTATGATTATTTGACTTTGCTTCAAAAACTTCTCTGTGGTTTTTGTCCGAGGACAAGGGTTTTAGAAAATTCTTCATTGGAGAGCGATAATCCTTCATTCATCTGTGATTGTGAGACTGTGAAATACCAGTTGAATGGTTGCTACTGTGGGAGCTTCATACAGGAGTTCATCCTTACTTCATGGCAGTTGTGTTTGAGGTCATACTTTTCCTACAGAAGGCTGTACTTTTCCCTTCAAAGGGCGTGTGAAGGAAGTACCCAAAACGCCTCCTTTTTGGCTCATTTATGGACTCCATCATAGGCGTCCAATCTACTGAGCACTATTTCTCTAGTTTTTGCGTGGGAGAAAGTAGATCCAGAGCCTAGGTGTTGATATTTCTCAGTTTCAACATATCTTGCCTGGCATGTACAAATCCACCTTATTTAATTAATTTGGAAGTATTCGAGTATGTTTATTGTTCATAATCTATCTGTAGCAGTTGTTTACTCCATAATATGATGGCAGTTTCTTGATTTTTGCTTTAATTTAAGTTTTGGCAACATTTTATGCTTGGCGCACCTTCTACTTTTGTCTAAAATTCTTCTTAAAAACATTGAAAACCACAAAAACAAGTTAGTGAAAGTCAGGGGTTGAGGTGGAGCCAGTTGGGCTCTTCACAGCGGTATCAGAGCTGTAATACTGCCAACCTGGAGGGTTAAATATACATATGCGGCCTTATCAGGGTAGATATAACAGGTATTATTCATGTAGGAGGCCTGGTAGTTAGAGAAATCCATTTGAGGACTTTACTTTTGACAATCAGTTCGAGGGTATTCCATTTGAAAACATGGGTGACAGAGATGAGATTGAACAACCTCGAAACTGTGTTGGGAATGAGGATAGAGAAGCTAGAGACATACTGAGAGGGCTTGTAGCTGGACAAGAACAAGTGGCGAATGTACTTCAGAAGCTTAGTAACACCATACAATATTTGATTGTTCACAGGAGGCCAAATCAGGAACATGAAGGAGATGGCAGTGTTGATGGAAATCCACGCCAGAGAGTAACCCCTACACGCACCTATGAGAGACCCACACATCCTATCTTTGCCAAGGAGGATCCAGAGGATGGCAACATGGAGGAGGGAGAAGGTGACGTTGTATTCACAGACAACATCATGACATTACATGATGAATGGGAGGTTTTACCCTAGAGAGTTAAGGATCACCTTAACTTTGACAGGTTTATGAAAACATGGCAAGAACAGAGTTCACAGGAGGCCTAGAATTAACACAAACAATGATCTAAGACAGGCAATAAACAAACTCACACTTCCTACCTTTGATGGCAGCGGTAGAGTCACAACTAGAGCTTGGATCAGCAAGCTTGATACCTTCTTGACTTTACGTCCTATGGAAGAGGATGATGCCATAAAGTTCCCAACTTTACATTTGGATGGTGTAGCCCATGACTGGTGGCACCATGGTATGATTACCCTACAGCATGACCGTATTACCTCTTATCAAGAGTTCACAGATAGATTGGTTGAAAGATTTGACAAGAAAGATCCCGAGCTGTAATTCAGAGATTTAGCACAGCTAAAACAGATAGGCAGCTTGGAATCATATATAGGTGAATTTCAGAGGATCTCGGTTATGGTGACAAGGATTTTAGAGAGAAGGCTGGTTATACTTTTTGTTGAAGGGCTTTATGAGCCTATGAAAGGTTGGATCAAGGCTTTCGATCCCCCTACCTTGCAGGAGGCTATGAGGAAAGCTTGTAGCATGAAATTTACAACTTCACGGAGTAAGTTCAACACAAATCCATTCTCATCTAATAGGGACAGCAAACCTGATCCAAAGAAAACAAAAAGTTTTGATCAAAAGAAAAAATTTGGAGCTCCTTTAGATCGAGAAACTATCAATGATTTACGAAGAAGGAAGCTTTGCTTTTATTGCAAAGGACCTTGTGACATAAACCATGACTGTCCTCTCAAGCCTAAAGGTCAAAATAGGCAATTGAAATGGTTTTATGAGGAAGATTTTATGACTGTATTTTCTGACCAGCAAGCTGACCAAGAGGGTTTAGAGGATGAAAACTCAGAAAAAACAAAGAAAAAGGAAGTGGAAAATGAGCTATAGGAAGCTCACATGTCTAGTATGCAAAGGGAAGGATCCTTTTGTTTGCATGGACTCTTGGCTGGCCAAAGAGTCATCTCCCTACTTGACACATGTGCAACACATAATTTTATAGATGCACGATTGGTTGAGAAACGAGGAATTTAAACTCAAGAGTTTGAAGGTATTAAAGTGAAAGTTGCTGATGGTTATACTCTCAAGTGTGAGAGAATAATTTCGGATCTGCCCATGAAACTCAATAACTATGAGTCTAAAGCAGATTTTTATGTGGTTACTATGGGAGACATCGATGTGGTTCTTGGCATGAAGTGGCTTCATGCAATCGGTGAGTTTACACTCAACCTTAGAGAGATGGAGATGAAATTCAAGGTTGATGGGAATAATCACATACTCAAAGCCATCAAGGACAACAGCTTGAAAGTTATAACTCTCAAGAGAATGGAGAGGTTAATTCGGAAGGACATGGTAGAGTGGGCAGCAAAGTGCAAATTGATGCCTTCTTATGAAGAGCAGCATAAAACACCTTACCATTCTGATATTTAGGAACTCAGAGCCAAACATACGAAGGTATTCAATGATATACCTCATGGTAGACCTCCCGACAAGGAAATTGAGTACATCACGGAGTTAGAGGAGGGCACTAAGCCCATCATGATTACTCCTTACTGACACCTGAGGTGATTGAAGGATGAAATTGAAAAGACCATCAAAGTATTGCTTGCAATGGGTCCCATAAGGCTGAGTAAGTCTCCTTTCGCTTCATCAGTTGTTTTGGTGAAGAAGAAAAATGGGACTCTTAGAATGTGCATTGATTACCGCATGTTGAACAAGCGGACAATCAAGAACAGGTATCCCATCCCTCGCATCGACGAGTTGATAGATGAGCTACATGGAGCTTGCTACTTCTCAAAGATTGACTTGAGGATAGAGTACCATCAGATTAGGGTCAGAGAACATGATATAGAGAAGATTGCTTTTAGGTGTCATTGTGGACATTATGACTTCTTGGTTATGCCCTTTGGTTTAACCAACGCACCGGCTACCTTCCAGTCCACCATGAACAGGGTCTTCCATCCTCAGTTGAAGAAATTTGTCATTGTTTTCTTTGACGACATATTGGTTTACAACAAATCTTGGGAGGAGCACTTGGTTCACCTGGATACTGTGTGGGTATACTTGACAGGGAGTCCTTGTACGCCTAGGAGTCCAAGTGTGTATTGGGCATGGCAAAACTTTTGTACTTGGGGTCACATCATCAGCGCAATGGGAGTTTGCATGAATCCAGATAAGGTTCGTGCCATCATTGATTGGCCTACTCCTGAGACTTTGACACAACTCAGAGGATTTGTGGGATTATGTGCCTTCTACTGTCTGTTTGTTAGTGGGTTCATGTGGCATGCTGCACCACTTACGGATTTGACAAAGAAGGGAATATTCGTTTGGACACCTCAAGCACAAGAGTGTTTCGAGAAGTTCAAACATTTGATGACGACATGCCCAATTCTAGCTTTGCCAGACTTCACCAAACCTTTTGAGCTTCATTGTGACGCTAGTGGAGAAGGTTTGGTGCAGTGATTATGTACGACCGTCATTCGATAGCTTTCTAGAGTAGGAAGCTAAGGGGTCTTGAGAGGAGCTTCAACATTTATGATAATGAAATGTTGTCCATCATGCATGCAATGGCCAAGTTCAGGCAGTACTTAGTTGGTAGCAAGTTTTGTGTAAAACTGATCACAACAGGTTGAAGCATTTCCTTGGACAGTGAGATCTAAATGAGGGACAACAAAAGTGGGTTAGCAAACTTCAGTCATATGATTTTGACATCTCCTATGTCAAAGGGACACAGAACGTAGTTGTTGACGCCTTATCTCGCCGTCCACATTTGAGCACCATGGCAGTGATTTCAGAGGATTGGAGTCACATGATCGTAGCAGAGTATGCCAAGAATCCTTGGGCTTCTGGCATTATTGATGGGACCATACAGGACAACAGGTACTCTCTTGTGAATGATCTTATCATTTACAAAGGGAGAATATTTTTAGTCCCAGGTTCAGAGGTGAAGAACAAGGTATTGAGGACTCTTCATGATACACCCATAGTTGGTAATCCCGGGTACTTTAAGACGTATAGGCAGGTACGAGAGGGATTCACATGGAAGGGTCCCAAATCAAATGTTCTTCAGTATGTCAGGGAGTGCTCTGTTTGTCAGCAGAACAAGCAAGAGCATACTTACCTTGCCGGGTTACTTCAGCCGCTTCCTATTCTTGAGAGGAAGTGGGAATGCTTGTCGATGGACTTCATTACGGGCTTGCCGAAAGCTCAAGGAAGAGACAACATTTTTGTGGTAGTTGATCGGTTGACTAAGTATGCACACTTTTTCCCGATCACCACTACCTACTCAGCTACACAGGTGGCAGATTTGTTCTTTTGTGAGGTATTCAGGTTGCATGGGTTACCTCAGAGTATTGTCAGTGACAGAGATAGTAGGTTCATGGGTCAGTTTTGGCAGGAGTTATTTATACTTTGCGGGACCAAACTGACGCCAAGCACTAGCTACCACCCCTAGACAGATGGGCAGTCTGAGATCGTCAACAAATGGGTGGAGGGATACCTACGAAATTATGTTTTGGGGCAGCAGAAGGCTTGGGTGAAGTGGTTACATCATTGTGAGTATTGCTACAATTCCACTCACCACATGTCTATCCAGATGTTACCTTTCTGAGGATTATATGCCTATGATGCTTCGAGTTTCATTGATTTGCTGTTGAGCCACTGCAGAGTGTCGAGTGCTGGTGATTTGTTACAGGAGAACTAGAATATTATGAAAGCTCTTCGAGAGAGCATTCAGAGGGCTCAGAATCAACTAAAGCAAAATGCTGATTAGAGGAGGGTTGAGCGATCGTTTGAGATCGGTGATTTGGTGTACCTGATGCTACAACCCTATAGGCAGTCCACTCTTAGGAAGAGGGGCTCAGAGAAACTCAAGCCACGCTACTACGGGCCATTCTCCATTTTCAAGTGAGTTGGCGAGGTGGCTTATGAGTTTGATTTATCGGCAAATAGAGGGTGCATAATGTGTTCCATGTGTCACGCCTCAAAAGGGCGCTGGGACAACATATAGTTCCTTCTGCAGACCTATCACCCTTGGATGATGAGGGGAAGTTGATATTATCACTTGAGGCCATTCTGGAGTTTAGAGAGCGTCCTCTATGGGGATGGGTTGTCGAGGAATATCTGGTTAAGTGGAGAGATTTGTCGGCAAAGGATGCTACTTGGGAGGGTGACAGTATTCTACAACATCCAGCTTTGAGTTTACTTGAGGACAAGCAAATTCGGGGAGGGCGGATTGTAATGTCCCCACTCTAGTCAGTTTCAGGAGTAGTTGAGTTAGCCTATTTCTTGGATCTTCGTGGGTTGACAGGATCTGGTTAGGGGGTCAGTGACCGTTTTTGGTGTGTATTGCCATTCCCAAACCTCCACTTTAGTATTGGATTCAATACAGGCGTTTGTAGTCCAGTGTTCGCTAGCTTTTGACGGCACGAAGAAATACTGAGTTTGGAGGGAGTTATGAATATTTTTGTGGGTAAGTTAATTATTTAACTTATTGGGTTATTATAAAGTCAAATTGACTTTATTAAAAGAACACCACTTAAATATATTATTAAGTGATAATTAAATCACTTAAGTAAAAAGTACACCCAAGTTATTTAAATGACTATTGGTTATGACTTAAATACATTTTAAATGTATTTTAATGCAAAAGTGGTGTCACTTTTTGGAAGTCGTGCCTTTTTGAGGTTATAAGACAATTGAAGCAAATCAACCTCATTAGGTTATGATTATTTGACTTTGCTTCAAAAACTTCTCTGTGGTTTTTGTCCGAGGACAAGGGTTTCAGGAAATTCTTCATTGGAGAGCGATAATCCTTCATTGATCTATGATTGTGAGACTGTGAAATACCAGTTGAATGGTTGCTACTGTGGGAGTTTCATACAGGAGTTCATCCGTTCTTCATCAGAGATTATTTGTGCATATTTTATCAATTTTCAATAACAGGGAAGGGCTTTGAGCTTGGGACACCATTCCTACCATTTTGCAGGTTCCAGTTGGCAGTTGTGTTTGAGGCCGTACATTCCTACAGAAGGCTGTACTTTTCCCTTCAAAGGTCGTGTTCATCTGGCAAGGGCGTGTGGAGGAAGTACCCAAAATGCCTCCTTTTTGGCTCATTTCTGGACTCCATCATAGGCGTGCAACCTACTCAACACTATTTCTCTAGTTTTTGGATGGGAGAAAGCAGATCCAGAGCCTAGGCATTGATATTTCTCAGTTTCAGCATATCTTGCCTGGCATATACAGATCCACCTTATTTAATTAATTTGAAGGTATTCGGGTATGTTTATTGTTCATAATCTATTTGTAGCAGTTGTTTACTCCATAATATGATGGCAGTTTCTTGATTTTTGTTTTAATTCAAGTTTTGGCAACATTTTATGCTTGGCACACCTACTATTGTCTAAAATTCTGATTAAAAACATTGAAAACACAAAAACAAGTCAGTGAAAGTCAGGGGTTGAGTTGGAGCCAGTTGGGCTCTTCACACATCTCCTATGTAGTGTGTGATCTCTATTCTTATTCTACATATAATCGTTATTATCTGGCATATTTTTATAATTATATGTGTGGACCTTGACAAGAGCGAACCTAAGTTTTGTTCTACTTGTCCTTAAAAAGGCATTTATGTTGAGGTTGATCTCACTTAAAATCTTGAGGAGTCTATTGATATCGAACGAGAGATAGGTGCTTTTCCTAGGGAGTTTTTTATGTTAATTTTCTCAACGCTTGCTTTTATGTAAAAACATAAAATTAGAGATTGCTCATGGCCAATGCTCAGAAACCTCATTTGGATTGATATTCCACAATTACCTTTGCCTCTAAGGGATTTTGTGAATAGGATTATCAAATTTTTAGGGAGGTTTATTTGTCATGAGAAAAACAAGTTTTATTCAGTTTTTCAAATTGGTGTTTTTGTTGAGCTTGTCTTTCCTAGAATATTAAGGATTCTATTGTTATTTAGATAGGAGATAGACTTTTTGTTAGAACATAATGTTATTAGGGGTCATACCCTTATAACATTTATATATTGTTATAATATAATGTTATAAAACCTTGTATTATAAAGCATATACCTTTTAATAATTAATAATCTATTAACTATTAAATTATTAAATATTTATGAATGGTTGCTTTGAATAGGTGTAACTAATATCTCTTAACGTATTTTCCACCCTTTTGTCTTATATTTAAGGAGTCTGGCTCTCATTTGAGAGTGTGTGCGAATTTGGAGATTGATAGTGAATTCTATCACTATGCACATGAGGTATTATTGGTTTTGTGGAAGTATGAAGAGAAGTGTCATTAGGTTCAGTCTATTTTTAACAGAATGTTTTTTATAAGTGTTTTAATAAATTGATGCTTTATGGGGTTTTTTATTGAAAGGATTTCCCCCATGTATATCTTGTGTAATGTGTATCACTGTATAATGTATGCTTGTATGATTCTCATTTTATTTATTTTATATTTTGTTTATAATGATTAGTATCTTAAGATCCTAATTTCTAATACTTTTGAACTTGAGAGTCCTTTATACCATAGCAGCAAAAATCTTTTGGGGAAAAAAATGGCAAACCAAAAGTCGGGAAAAAATCAGAAAAAAATCGGGGATTTAAAAAGAATGTAAAAAAGTGTAGAACAAGAGATAAAAACTTTTTTTTTTTTTAAATTGAAAGGCATATCCATAGCATAGAGATATAGAGAGCAAATAAAATAGAGAGTTTAACTAGTGAATTGTAGAAAATAGATTTTTGTAGTTTATATTCATATTGCTGATTGCATTGTGCACATCTTTCAAACTCAAAGCATTACTTCACATTGCATAACTAATAACTAGATGTTGATAGATGAAATAATTTCAATTACAATATAGTTTTTACAAAGTCAACCTAAGCAGTTATGCAATTACTTCACATTGCATAACTAACAACTAGGAGCAGCTGCCAACTACATTGATTGTCATGGCATTCCATGAGACCACATTTCTTTGAGGCATTTTTTCAAACAGTTCATTGCCTTGTCTATGCTACCACATTTTTCATACATGTCTACCAAAGCATTTTATGAAACAGTTCACTGCCTTGCTGCTATGGCTAAAAGCCTAAAACAGGTGCTTTCGAACAAGCTATGGATGCTTGGAAAAAACCTATCAAAGCATAATAGTAAGCAACAAGCTATGGTCTCATGGTTTTTTAAAATTGTTTTACTGTGAAAATCAGTGTGATTTTATTTGCGTTTTTTTGCAGGTTTTAAATGCATTTTTTGGCAATTTTGCAGTTTGAAATGGGAAAAAATCGTCCAGCCTGCCAATTTTAAAAAAGTCATGATTAATCGGGATTTTTTGCAGATTTATGCTTCTATGCTTTATACTATATTCATCCAACATTGACTTTCATAGTCAATCTACAACTTAAAAAAAATGGAAAATGCTACTCATGGCCAATGATCGACCACTACGGTAATGAAGTTTGCCTCTGCTATCTTCCATAGGATGAAAACGCCTTTTTAAATAATGTTTTTCTTGCTTATTCCCCTTAGGTAACTCACTCTTGCTATGTACGCCAAAGAAACAACAGTGCCCAAGATTCTAAAACAAACTATTCTATTCACACAGAAAACCTAAATTGTTGGGGGTTTGGATTGTCTTGAAAAATCTGCTGGTACAACCTTCCTTCACACCTTCTGTGCATTGCTTCTCTCTGCTCATGCCATTTTCATCTCTGCTGTTGATTAGACAGAAATAAAATGAGGTACATCTTTCTCTTTCATACAAAGGAAAAACAACTAATAGATTTAATCTAATGGCTCACAAATTAAATAATCAAAGCAACCACCATAAAGGGCAATTAAAACTTTGCTGCTCCTCTGGACTAATTAATACTGTAATTTTTCCATCAAATGATGGTTTCTCCACAACTTCCACAAGCTTCACAGGGTTCTTGACCTCTGGTCTTATCTCCTCTGGTACCAAATGTTTGAGTAATTTGCACACAGGATCAGTATATTTTATTCAATACTTTAACATACATATATATATACAAGTACATGGTTTGCTGGTTCACAACAACTATTTGTTGTGATCCTATAATTTAGGAAACAACCCCACTAATTTCTTTTCAATGTTGATGTTGTTACATCCTCACCTAACAACCTCGTTATAGTATCTGTTAATGGGTTTACATGAATATTTAAACTGTTTAACTAAACACCTTGACCATTCTATCTTGTGTCACCATGTATAACAATTTTATCATTATGTAATACAACTTCCTAACAGTTTGATAACTTTTCCAGGCAAATGTGGGTCTGTTTCTTGAAAAATAAGTAAAGACGCTTTTCCATCTGTAGCATCCAAAGATTTGGTGGAAAAGGGGATAGACAGATCAAGACTCAGTTTGATAATGGAGGTGAGTTTACCTCTAAACATTTTTTAGGAATTTTGCAAGGAAAAACTGGTATACACAGACAATATGCTAATCCTTAAATGGAATTATGGAACAATTGAGATGGCAAGGTACATGATGCACAACAAGAATGTGCCATATTCGTACTGGGCAGAAGTTGTGAAAACAATAATCTACATCTTTAACTAGCATCCTTGTAACTTAATGCAGGATGTCATCTTGAGGAAGCTTTATCAATTAGGAAACAATTGGTAAGTGAGTTTTGTGTTTTTGGTTGTGTTGCTTATGCATTAAGTCTTGCAGAAAAGAGAATAAACTAGATGCAAAGAGCAAAACATGTGTGTTTGTTCGCTATAGTGAGTAGTCCAAGCCTTACATGTTAGTTGATGTTTCTATACATAAACTTGTTGTTCGTAGAGATTTTGTGGATGAGATGGTGTCTTTCTCTTGTATGATGGTAAATCTGTTGATAATATTGAATAGGAATGATAAGGTCCACACATATAATAATGGCAATAATTCATTGTAGAAGATATATATTACACAACATAAGCGATGTTTTTAGGCCAAGTTGCCCTAATATGCAATATATGCAGAAATAGAATAAATCCTTTAGAGAGGGTAACACCATACAATACTCCTTATGGGAAAAGTGACTTGTTGTGACCTATTTCACACATCGCCCCATTGCAAATGGGGACCCCCAAGTTTTGGTTTTGCCCTCTGCGTTGCCCGTTTAGAGTTCAAATTTGGATAAATTTTTGAGAGTCAGTCTGGCCAAGTTAAGAGTTTGAACCCGTTTGTGTGCCTAAACGTCATGGAAGGGCTTAGAAGGTCTGGAAGACGAGGATCGCCTGTGCTTTTGGTCATTTCTGATACTTCTATTTTTTAGGGATTCTACTTTTTTGCTTTTTGGCATTTTTAGGCCATTCTGGGGTTCCTATTTTTTAGGGATGCTTTTTGCTTTTTCTATTTTTGGAAAGTTTCTATTTTTGGATCCCACTGAGCATGAAGTCAATACGCCTCTAGAAGTCATCATGAAAATCAAGGTGAATGGTGAAAAGTTTGCAAAAATGGCTGTTTGGCAAAGTCCGCCCATGAGAAAGAATGGCAGGCCAAGCATGAAGTCCGCCCTTGCCTTTGGCATGCCAAAAATAGGCAATGGCGAGCCAAGGCTGAAGTCCGCCATGGCACAAGAGACTTCCAAGTCCGCCCATGGCTTGAGGAAGCATGAAGTCCGCCCTGGAAGAAAGTGGCAGGACAAAGGGTCAAGTCCGCCCTAGGAAGGAAGGATGGACGGCGAGAGAAGAGGCCAAGTCTGCCCATGGCTTGAGGAAGGATGAAGTCCGCCCCTGGCAAAGCAAGGTCAAAGTCCGCCCCAAAAGTCAATGGAAGCAAGCCTCCAAAGTCCGCCCAAGCCAACTAAGTGGCAAGACAAGGGGTGAAGTCCGCCCAAGATAGAAGAAGAGACCAAAGTGCGCCCATGGCAAGGAAGAAGCCCAAGTCCGCCATAGAGAGAAGGGTAAGTGGAATGAACAAGTGCCAAGTCCGCCCCTAGACAAGGCAAGGATAAAATACGCCATTGACAAAGAAGTGTGAAGAAATTCGCCCAACTTAAGAAATTTTTCTAAGGCATGAAAAATGGAGAAATGCCTAGAGAGAGAAGAGGTTAAGCGAGCATGAAAATCACTCCTCGGCGTAACGAAATGAAATTCCTTGGCAAGGAAGGAAGAGTGTAAGGCAAGGCAAACACGAAGACCATCCCTCTCAGCTTAAATAAATTCCTAAGGCATGATAAAAAAATGGCAAAGTGGCAGAGAAATCTCCAAGTCCGCCCAACCCAGAAGGAGAGAGAGTGAATTGTTTGGCTAAATATAAACGTCCAGAGAGGCTAGAAGTCCACCCGGAGAGTTGAAAATTGGCAGACGAGTTATTGAGCACATTTTGGCTAGGCAAACAATTGGAAAATAAAATATTTGGCCACGGACAAACGAATTTAGCCATGTATTAATTTTAAACGGGTTGGAATTTTAATATTTTAATATTTTTAATTATTTCCCAACACTTAGGAATTTTAATTAAAAATTCGAAATTTGGAGATTACTTGGAAGATTAAAGTATTTCGCCTTAGGTAAAATTAAATTCGCCATGATTCGAGGGTTAAACATGTTGGGAAATTAATTTTGATAATTAATTTAATATCTTTCGAGATTTTTCCAACTTAGGCAAATTTTTAAAGAAAGCTGGAGATTTCAGACAGAGGTGGCACCATGGAAAAATTAGAAACTTTCCTCAACGACTGCGAGAAAATTTAGAAACTTGCTAATCGGAGAAGAGAAAACGTTCCTAAAATTGAAGGAAACTCAAGAAAAAGAAAGCAATTCCTTTAGAAAATCGCACTTCTCAGCCATAAAATGAGTTTCAGCAACTCATTTTTCACAATTTCGATTGAGAAGAAGTTATCTCTCTTGAATCTGCAAGGAATAATTTTTGAAGGAAAGGATAGTGAGAATAACGTTGCTTCGTGAGTGGGAGAAGTAATTTCGTGTCGGAATACGTGATTTTTGGAAAGAAATAAATTAATTTTTTGCTGAAAATCGCACTTCTCAGCAGATTGTCGCACTTTCTCTGTCAAATTTCCAGAAATTTTAATTCATTTGCAGCCAGAGGACAATCTCAGAGGTTTGGAAATTCGTTGGCAACACTTTCCTACTCTTTTCTAACTTCTACATTCATTCCGGCACGAGATTTATTCAATGCTTGGCAAATTTATTTACTTTCAGCTTGCTTTTTCACAGAAATTTTATTTTAAACAAGCTGAAAGTGCGATTTTATCAAATAAACATCCCAGAATAACTAGAGTTTTTAAAAGTCTCGTATTAATGTTAAGTATTTTATACTTGCAGGTGGATGACCAACCGAGGAGAGCCGTCCAGACAAGCGCTCATGAAGTTCGCCAGCAAAGGGTCACAGCCGGAGTCCAAGATAAAGTCAAAATGGAAAAATATTACGGACACCAACCTTGGGCACATAGACCTCAAGGAATTCAAGCAAAGGATGTACGGGCACGACGGATTCCTGTCGACACGTATCGCCCGAAGAATGATTAGAAACGAGATTGTTCAAGCTGTTGGATTCCTGCCTGCGATTGAGTGTGCTGAGTTGATGGTAGAATGCGCCCTCCACTATGACGCTGAAGAAAGGCAGATTGTTGCACCCAATGGAAGAATACTGGGTCATCTAGGAGAGTTGGCCATACAGGAGGCTTTTGGCATCCCTACATATCCCAAGACCGTCTACAAAACCAAGGAGGACGCAAGGAGACTGTATGATGAAAAGTTGGACCTCTGTGCCGCCAACATCAATAAGTCATGGCTGGACAAACCGAGAGCGTCAGCCAAAAAGATGTCGAAGAAGTTGTTGCGCACAGACTTCAAGGAAGATTACGGGGATATTATTGTCCTATTGAATAGGATAGTTGGCAACCCTTTGGGAGCACCCTTCGAGACTTGGATGCATTATTTTATCGAAGATATCACGGAAGGGGTCAAAATGTTCAACTGGTCGTGCATGATAAGCAACAGCTTCCATGAGCAGTTGGTTAACCTGGAGAAGACCAAGACTTTCTATATGAGTTCTTATGTCATCTACATGTTGGCAAGGACGTATAGGTATGCAGGCTTGATCTACAAAGGCACAGTTGGCAACGACGAAAATGAGCTGAAGTCTTACGATTGCTACCCACAACTGCAGTTGAGTGAGAAGTCCCACTTCAGGCGGGCGCACGATGCCTTCCTCATGTACATAACGAGGATACTTCAAGGAGGCACACACCAACGGTTGACTCATGAGGCCAAAAGTTTGATAGGCAAATACGGATCATGGTTCATCCAATATCCGAGGTATACATATATCAGAATCCAGGGATTCACTGGGAATCCATACTGATTGCCTATCTTTCCTACAAACAAAATGATCCTGCTCAAAGTGCTGCGACAGTTGGAGGAATACCAAAACTTCTAGAGGACGAAGCAGAAGGCGACAGTCACCTTTCCCTTCTTTATAGGGAGCATGCTAGAGACATGCTTGTCTGCACAGGCAACTGAGAGTGCCAGGCTTGAAATACAGCATTACCTCTTTGCCACTTATCAGTCCAGGAACAACTTCGACCCACATCATCACATTAAGACGATGGATGGGAGAAGGTATAGGCACAGGGTTGAACTAGAAGACTTCTGGGCAGACGTCGTAGATGAGTTCGAAGTCAGATGGAGAATGTGGTCCAGATTGCCTGTTAACTTGATTCGGACGATTGAGCTTTGCCGAGTGCCCGATCAGCTAGAGGAGGATGGAAGGCAGTTACAACCGTGCTTTGATGAGAGCTTACCCCTGCCGGCTGTAAGATGGTCAGAACCTGAACATGCTGACTTGAACACGCTGATGAGACTAGTCGTCAAGTACACACAATGGTGGGTTGACCAGCAGATCCAAGAATTAAGGAGGATGAAGGTAATGCTGGCTTATGATTTGTTGAGCGAAATGGAGTCCTATTTTTCTAATGCAGAGGCGTCTCAGGGTGTAGACATGGTAGAGACCACTACTTCCAAGGAAAGGAAGGAGATAGTTGCAGGCAAGGAGCCAGTTCAAAAGCAAACAAGGGTAGAGCCTTCACGCTCCGCCGCATCTAGAAATATTGAGGAGATCTTAGCTACCGTTGATGCTTCATTGGCCGACATTAGGGATCCTTCTTCGATTCTGGAAGACAATATGGAGCCTCAGGTGAACGATGATGAACCGCCATCTCCCACGAGCACAAAAATACTGGGGTCTGATGATGATATAGGCGCCCAAAATGATGACTTACAGGAGGGGATGATTTCAACTCTTCGAGGAATTTTGGACGCTCTTGACGGAGAAGGTATGCTGGAAGAAGATGGCGTGGAATAGCACACAATCCCGGACTGGCTAAAGGAAAGGATGAAGATACAGGTGCCAGTGGAAGAGCCGGAAGAGGATGATACTGCAGACTTCTTGGCCAGACATACACAAACTTTAGTCAAGAAGCCAACCAAGAAGTTCTCGAGCATACAGAGGGATGAGGATGGCAACTGAACCATGCAAATTGCAGTGCCGACAGTGGACAAGCCACAGGAGGACATAGCCCCACATGAGTACGCCATTTTTACCATCGACTTGGGTTCAACCACGGGCCAGGAAATTGAAGACTTGGACAATTTAGTGTCCACTATCAAGTCGAGGTTGGCGAAGGAGGTAGCAAAGAGGAAAGAGTGCCAGCAGGAGATTGAGCGATTGAAAGAATACATCCAACATCTGATCAAGCCACTTGATTGGGATGACACGACAACTCCCCTTCTCCCAAACTCTTCACAGGAGGCAGCAAGGGATATGGAAGAAGACAGGATCACGGCTAGGGAGGCTAAAGAGTGGATAGCGGTCAAGGGCATAGAAGCCGATACGTTCATGGAGAAATTGACCTTGGTTTATGGTCAGGCCACTTCTTTACTCTCTAGACTGGTAGCCTTGGCAGAAATGTGGGATGGCCTTCTGGATGTACAGGAAAGGATAATTCCTTGCCTTAAGATTCTGAAAGGGATTCCAAAGCAAGAATTGATAGATGGAGGCGTCATTGCAGCAGGTGCGACTTACAATTTCCACACCTGGTATTGGGCTTTGACAGCACGAGGGGAGGTCTTGGAAAGAGCAAGGGATTTTGGGCTTAAAGTAGAAGAGCAGATTAGAGAAGTCCAAACCAAGATCCTCAATATGGTGGCCGACATCCTGGACAAAGAGGTCATTCGGGAGAACGACTTGCAGCTGGAGGCTTTGAAGAAGAAGGTGCGAGAAGAATTCTTTTCCATCACTGGGCCTATCCTGAAGCAGAACTGGGCTAAAATGGCAAACTTCTTGGATATCCGGGAATCTTTTGTGAAATCTGAGCCGGAACGGGAAGACATCTTTGTCAGGTGCGCCGAGAGTATGGACGGACTAGAGTTCAGGATTGGAATGCTTCCGCAGGTCACCATGGAAGAAGTTGCCTCAATCGTGTCTAGATTCATTGAGCACACGGCAACGCGGGAGGATAGGGATGGAATTCCTTGAAAATAGCTCCAGGCGCCAACTCACCTTGTCAACTCTGAGTTCACTCATGTTATTTTGGGAAATCCTAATTAGGGTTTATTTGTTTCAATCTTGGCCGTCAGCTCATTTTTAATCTGGGCTGTTTATTCATTTTTTGGAACTCTATATAAACTTGCATGCTCTCATTTTCAATTTGTGAAGTGAGTAGTATGAGATTGTTGCGATAAAAGACTATTTCCGTTTATAAAAGCTCTAATACATGATTTGTTTAGAACCACGTTTGTTTTCAAATAGTGTGCAAGGTCTACATCTTCTCCTTTAACATTTAGAGTAGAGTTAAGCTAGTATTTCATTTATATGTTTGTTAGTGAATGATAGATTTGATAGCAGTGGTGGATGAAATTAAGCTCATACTTTTGTTGAATGGATGATTTGTATTCAATGTGTAAAATTAGCCTGAGCTATTAAGTTGTGGATGCTTAACTTCCATTTGGATGATTGCTAATTCAAACATGAAAATCATTATCACCTCCGTTGAAGATCGCACCTGCTTTGCGTAAGTTGTCCTAAAGGAGGCGAAACAAAGTGCGGTTATTCCAATTTTATTTAGTCACTGCCGTCTCTTGAGTTCTTAGGCATAGCTTAGATCTCTAAACCCTTATCTTTTTTCCTTTTTTTTGGAAAATCTAAAATACCCATCAAAAAGAGCCTTCAATGATAAAACCGTCTAAGTCCTCAACTTGCAAACAAATTTATCGTAAGTCCCCTTGTGATTACCAGCAAATTACAACGCCCACTGGCCTTATCCACATGTCATGACCTGACCAAAGAAACATTGGAGTTATTGCACTATCTTCTTAATATTTGCATTAACTTTTCAAGAGAGGATAAAGTGTCCTTGGGCATTTTATTCTGTGTTCGGTGGGTATTCAAAACGCACACCAACATGACTCTACCCTATATCTCCAAGAGATCCCAAACATAATATCATACTCAACACTTATCCTTACAATGATAATCACCTCCTTTACATAGACCTCCTCCTAATAACATAATGGAGGGTTAATACCAATGAAGACTTACTTGTCACCTGATACAATTAATTATACAAGTTTTCCACATGGCCTAATTGTTAGTTTTAGGATCAGAAATGCAATAAGCAGAAAACACAACTCAGAGACAATGAACACAACATTTTACCCTAGGAAAACCCTCCTACTCAAGGGAGAAAAACCCAACAAATACTATTCTCTTTTAAATCAGATGAATAAGTGCAGAAAACTGCATACAAAATTAGGCCCTAGAATAGGCCGAGTCTCATACAATGAGAAATAGCACTTCTCCTTGAAGCGAACCTTAAATGCACTAATGATAACACTTCATCTTGAATGAAATCTGTTGCTTGAAAGAATTCGACCTGCTACTGAAGATATTCGAATTGGAGTGAGTTGATTGAATAAATGGGAGGACTCTATCCTCTTTATATACCAAGCTAGGCACCCTCCTTTCTAGGGCCGACCTAGAAATAAATATAATTTTGTTTATGAAACAAGAGGCCAACTTGCCTTGATTACATTTTATTTAAGAAAATAGCTCCCAAAGCTACATAACACTAACACTCCCTCTTAGCTAGGGAGGCATTTTCAAATATCCTCATCATGGAGTCTCTCAACATGACGCCCACAATGGCCACACTCATATGTGGAAAAACACATCTCAGTCACATAGATGTACAAGAGTTCATCATGGAGTCTCTCAACATGATGTCCACAATGGCTACATCCATTTGTGGAAAACACATCTTAGTCTCAAAGATGTACAAGGGTTCATCACAGAGTCTCTCAATGTGATGTCATCATGGAGTCTCTCAATGTGATGTTGTCATGGAGTCCCTCAACATGACGTCTCATCTCAGTCTCAGAGATGAACAAGGGCTTGCAACTCATATTTCTTCGTCTCAGAGAATTATACACTACAAGGGCTTTCACCTCATATTTCTCTGTCTCAGAGAAATATACATTACAACAAATCTTCATGATGATGTGACCCCCTCAGCTCCAAGTACTTGCATCAACCTCCTGACCTCCTCGTCCAAGATTGCTTGCAATGCTTGCCTTATAAGAACGGTTTCCAACGCACACCTTCGACACTACTGACTTGCGAGAGTTTAGGACTATCCTTCTTGACCCCATCCTAGATCACCCTATTCTGAATAGGTTTGCGGAGCTACCAATGTCAAATCCAGATTGACAGTCTTGTGCAATTCTGTTCTCTATAGTTGAAGAGGTCTTCCAAGGACTTTAGCACTTGGCCTTGCAACACTACAACCCACTTAGCTGACACCTTCACTTCTTCTCAGTGAGTCATAGAACTCCCTCTTGATCCTTGCCTCAAAGATTGCAAAGAAATCCTCTGGAAGTGAACTCCCCTCCATCGACTGATCTCAAAACCTTAATCCTTTTCCCGGACATGCTCTCAACTCGTCCCTTGAATTCTCAAAATTTAACTCCCTCCGAATGTCATTTCCCCCTCATCGAAGTAGCTAATTGCAATGACAATCTGTATAGGTTCTTTGTTTGATTAGTGTCTTCATCTTTCTCAATCTTCTTTGCTGATGCAAATTCTCCATCCAAAGCTGACCCAACCTTGTGCCCTTGAGAGTTGTCTCTAGTGAAGAATCATGAGAGTTATGCGCCACCAACTCAGTCCCAAGGCTGCAAGCTATGTCTCCATGTTTGTTCATTTCTCCAACCGACATGACTTCCTCACAAGATGCCTCAAGCTCTTCCTCCCTTTGAATTGCTTATGCAATCTCGGATAATTAATCCATCATCCTTTTGCTCCTCGATCCATCCTGCATTCTTTGTTGATTTTGTTGCAGTGATTTTACTCTTCTTGACAACCATCACTTTGCTCGATGATGTACCCTGTATTTGCATGAAGCAAACACCTACAACTCCAGAACATTTCAACAAACTCCTGGCATGCAGATTTCAGACCTTACTCTAACTGATGCATTATGTCAAACATTTATTACGCAACTTTCCAGCTTCATTGCTATATGACTCCAACTTTTCCAAACCGACTGTAGAAGTTCCTTCAGTGTTGCATCTACAACTCCAATTCAGCACAGGCCGATTATGAGTATAATATGATGCTAATGTTTGACTTTACTTCCTGAAGTGCGAATTCCTCAAACACCAATTGCGACTGGGTTGCCACGTTGAGCTTTTCAATACGTCTCTTCCCCTCCCGTGAATTCCCCATGATTTACTCGCATAAAATATTGGTGCGTTGCTTAAATACCTTATACTCCTTCAATATTCGATTTCTTAAATCTATGTAAGTTGGATTTGTCTTCATTCGAATGAAAGGCGTCTCTTTTGGCTTATCGAATACACTTGCTCTTTTGACTTTTAGCAAGCAGCTCATTCACCAATCTTTGCGTTAGCTTCATACGATATTTGAACACTCTCCACAGTGCCACGATTTCTCCACAATGTAGATTGATTACTTTTCTTCTCCCTTATTATATGCCTTCGATGACCTGGCGACTTATATATTATCTTGGATGACAGTCTTGTCTTATCCCTTTGACTTTGTCTTTAGCCACACCTAGAAGCTTCTCCTACAACTCTCTTGTTGCTCATAAGCGAAGAAATATTAATATTTTTGTTGGAATTGAATATTCCAATTGTTGTTTCTATCGCTAGCTTCAAAAGATTGAGACGCAACTCACAAATCTTGTCTCCTTCTTGAATCGTGACCTGTATCGATGATGAGGCGCATAACTTGTCTTTTCTTCAGAAACTTGCTTCCTTAAACTTCCGTCTCTATCTTATATGAATCGTTTGCTTGTCTTATTTGATTTCGATTCCTCCTTTAATATCAAACTCAACAACTTCCTGATTTCCAAATGTGAGATATTGTGCCTCCTATGAATTGTGCGATGAGTACAACCTACGTCCTCTTGACCGGTCTTTTGATGATCTTTTGACTATTTGTATTTTGCCTCTTCATATTACTTCTTGGAGAATACGACTTGAGTAAAATTGAATAATTTCATATACTGGCCTCTGAGTGACTGCCCTAGATGAAGAGTTGTCTTGACTGCTTAACCAAATCTGATAAGATCTTTTCTAAACTTGCTCTGATACCATGTTAGTTTTAGGATCAGAAATGCAATAAGCAGAAAACACAACTCAGACACAATGAACACAACATTTTACCTTGGGAAAACCCTCCTACTCGAGGGTGAAAAACCCAGCAAATAATATTCTCTTATAAATCAGATGAATAAGTGCAGAAAACTGCATACAAATTCAGGCCCTAGAATAGGCCGAGTCTCATACAATAAGAAATAGCACTTCTCTTTTAAGCAAACCTTAAATGCACTAATGATAACACTTCATCTTGAATGAAATCTGTTGCTTGAAATAATTCGACCTGCTGCTGATGGAAGATGCAAACTGTTGCTGAAGATATTCGAATTGGAGTGAATTGATTGAATAAATGAGGACTCTATCCTCTTTATATACCAAGCTAGGCACCCTCCTTTCTAGGGCCGACCTAGAAATAAATATAATTTTGTTTATGAAACAAGAGGCTAACTTGCCTTGATTACATTTTATTTAAGAAAATAGCTCTCGAAGCTACAAAACACTAACACTAATAACATAACATAATGTAGGGTTAATACCAATGAAGACCTATTTGTCACCTGATACAATTAATTATACAAGTTGTCTACATGGCCTAATATAACTAAGGGATGCATGCCACATGTCGACATCTCCATTCACCTATATATATTATAATATGATATCCCTAGGTACACAACATGCCATCCTTCCTTGACATGTTTCATCCTCGAAATATGGGAAGACGCCAAATAGTATGATTGTTGCAAATCATTACAAAGATGATGCCACAACCAATCATCCAACCATCCAACCATCCATAGTTGATCTTTGTGGCGGTCTTAGTTTGATGGCACCTAGATCCCATCCTTGATCCACCTTTTGTTGCATCCATCTGATTCCATTCTTCATCCTAGTATATCTTCCTTGTTTACCATGAATAATCACTACTTCTGTGGTGCCATTGATTATTGTAGTTCTTCCTTTGATTCCATGTAGATCCATAGTGATTGGCTTGTTGATTCCCTATATTATCATGGCTCCATGATTTCTTTCCTCTGACAATAATGTGGATTCCTATATTTGCAAGCCTTTATTATTTGTAGATCCTTTCATCACACTTTGTTGCTTGCTTTGTTGACTTAGGAAGGGAAACGAGCTTTTTCTCATTTTCCTTGATATTTGTCTCTTGTTGTGTGTCCTTGATTCTTTGGTGCACTCTTCAATAACTCCTTGAATTTGCTCAACCTTGACTTTCCTTTGATCTTCATCACATGTAATATCTTGCAATGTAACATTTCCCCCCCTATACCAAAACTTCATGAACTTCTTTTGCACATTAATGTTCATTGTTCCCAAAGATTCTAACCAAGGATAACCAAGAACAATATCCAACCCATCCATATTGAAAGCATAAAAGAATGCAAAATATACTTAACCATAGAGAGCTTCAAATTTTCAAAAATTTGAATATCCTTACCCCCTATTTGAATGTCCTTGATTTTCTTTGCTTGTACTTGTAGTTTCATGCTTGATTCCCCATTGATGAAATTATATTTGTGGCTATTGTAGAAACAATAACCTTTTCCTTTTGAATACAACCATGGAATTGAAGAATCAAATCTTCCTTCCTTGCAGCTAAATTTTATGTACCTATATTCTTTGTCTTCTTGTCATTTTCTTCTCCTTGATCATCGTCATCCATGCTTCCTGCTTCTTTTTCTTTGTTGTCTGAATCCTCATTAACTATTATTTCTTTTGGTACCCATCCATCCAAGAAAAATTGATCTGGTTTGTCCAATAAATAAATGTCATTCCACAAAAGCTCATACCAAAATTTAGCTTCACTTACTAAGGATATATAAAAATTGTACATTGGCGAAAAAATCTTTTATACTTCTACCATTCTAATACATCTCCACTTCCATTGAAATTAGGAATTTCCCATTGGGACCAGGGTTTCTCAATTTTCACCACATACCCAACTTTGATTGCATAATTTTGTAATTTTTTTGGGCTTAGTAATATAAATATAAATAGTGGACCCCTATTAAACTTTGGTGACCTTTCTAGAAGTGTAAAAATATCAAAAAAATTCCTTTATTTGCGGCATAGATGATGATTTTATGAAAAATCATAAAAATGCTATAAGTGTAGCTTTTTAGATGATTTTCCAACTTTAGTAAAAAATTTGTAGAAAGATTCATAGCCATTTGAAAGATATAGGAAAATCTTTAAAAGTTAGGGTCTTGTCCTCACCTTTTTTGCCCAAATTTTAGCTTTGATACCACTTGATAAGGTCCACATATAATAATGGCAATAATTCAATGTAGAAGATAGATATTGCACAATACGAGATGTTTGTTGTCCAAGATGCCTTGATATTTAATAAATGCAAAAATAGAATAAACCCTTGAGGTAGGTTAACATCGTACAATACTCCTTGAGGAAGAAGCTACTCTACCCTATATCTCCAAGAGATCCTAAAAGCAATGTCATACTCAACACATCCTTACAATGATAATCACCTCCTTTATATAGACGTCCTAATAACATAATGGAGGGGCAATCCCAATGAAGGTCTACTCATCACTTGATATAATTAATTACTCAAGTTGTCCACATGGCCTAATATAACTAACTTGAGGGATGTGTGCCACATGTTGGCATCACTATCCATCTATATACATTATAATATCATATCCCTAGGTACATAAGAGTAAAACTGCAAATTGACTCTTTTGGAATGGGTTTTGGTGTAGAAATAAAACAAAACTTAGAGTTAGGAACATTAGAGGAGTCTAGATCTTGGGGAAATCTGATAAAGAATATGATGATACCCAAACTTCACAAGGGAACCAACAATGGAGGCTGAAGTGGGTATTATACCAAGGTGAAAAATGTTTGGGAGGATGAATTACCACAAGCAATGAAATGCTGAGCTAGACTACTAGGGAAATAACTTTTACAAGGTGGCAACAAGGTAAATTATGCTCTTAGTTGTTTTACAGACTTTTGAAGCTAGCACATGTGATGTGAGCCCGAGGGAAAGTGTGGATGGGGGGCTGCCATGAAGGTGGAATTTGAGGCTTTGATGCAAAACAAGACTTGGGTGTTGTCTGAATAACCCCAAGTGAAGAAGCCCATTGGTTGTAAGGGGGTTTTATAAGGTCAGATGTAAATTGGTTATTTGGACAAGTACACAACTTGACTTGTCACTAAAGGATATGCAAAATAGGAAGGGGTAGTCCATTAAGAGACCTTTGTCCCCACTGCATAGGTGGTAACTTTTTGGCTGGTTATCTCCATAGTTTTTCAGTATGGATGGATGGTGTATCAAATGGATGTTAAAAGTGCCTTTCTAAATGGAGAGTTGGCAGAGGAGGTCTACATGGTGCAGCCACAATGATTCTAGGTTCTTGGAAAATAACATTTGGTTTTCAGGTTTGTTGCATTGACTTAAGTAGGCTCATTGAGCGTTGTATTGTATAATTGATCATCATCTTAGAGTTTCATGATTCAAAATAAGTAATGGAGATCTTAATTTTTAGATCAAAATCAATAGTGAGGATGGTGATTTCGATTGTCTGTGTAAATGATCTTGCCATCACCGGAAGTGGGCCCTATATTATTCGACAAGTGAGATCTTATATTGTTTTGTTTTTGACATGACAGGTCTCAACCTCTTACATTATTGTTTAGGTATAGAATTTTGGCAACTTGATCATGTTATTTTTGTATCCCAGACCGAGTATTCAAAGCCCGTATGAATTTAGAATTGCAGTGTAATTGAAAATTTACATCTATAGAAGTTTGAATAAATCTCCAGATGTACAGTAATTTGCCATTGGTAGGAAGTTTGATTTATCTTACTACCACTTGAGTGGTTGGACTCATGTTTGCAGTTAGCTGTCTTTTTGTTTCATGTCTAAGCCATGAGACAAACATTGGCAATTTGCAAAGTAAGTTCCTCAATATGTCAAAGGAACCCCTGCCATCAGCATTCTATATCAGTGGTCTGCAAATTTCATGTTCTCTGAGTGTATGGGTTCCAATGGGCTGGATCAATTGATACTTGCAAATCTACCATAGTATATGTTTTTATTTTGGTCTAGCATTAATTTCTTGGCAGAGTATCTAGTTGAGTTGTTATATCTTCAACTTGACTGTACGACACTGACCTCACTCTTTTGTGACAATTAGAGTGTGTTCAAGATTTGGGAAAATCCAATCTTTCATGCTAGAACCAAGCATGTTGAAGTTCATCACCATTTCATCTGCTAGTTGGTCGATTATGGGGACATTTGTCTATATTATCTAATAGAGAAGTAGATTGTTGACATAATGACTTTGGAGGAGATACATTTATCAGATTTAGGGATAAATGTGGGATTGTATCTGGTTTAGTTGTTAAGAGGGGGTATTAGATATAATATTAGAGTAGTTAAGACAACATAGCTGTTTGAGTTAGTTAAATAATAGGCATATTAGTAAAGACACTATGCCTAAACCAGAAGATTGTTACTATTTGTTGCACAGTTAATTTTTGTATCATGGGGTTGCCAGCTTATATAGTGTGGGGCATCACACAAGGCAATTGTATGGCTTGTTTTTCATAATAACATTTGTTTCCAAACTCTTTATGTCCTATATGATCTGATTAGTATTCTATACTTTTTTAGTAAGTCACAGAAACTTTTTAATTCTTAATCATAAGCAAAAACTTGTCATGTTGCGAAGATGTGATAACTTGTGCTTTTTATTGGGGATATGAGTGCATTTGAGCAGTTCCGTGCTGTTAATATTTGGGAGTCAGCTATGTTGTTCCTATGTTTTTTTTTTATATTAAATTATATATATCTATACATTTAATTCTTAGCCCATTTTCCTGTGTTTGTTTTTCTTTAAGTTATATTTGTCTTTACATTTAGTTCTCACCCTGTTTTGTAGAGTAAAGGTAGCTTTGAGTGACTGCCATTGTTCCTCAACAAAAATGGCACACTTTGTACGTGACTCTAGTGCAGATTCCTCCTCTAGTTCAGCTGATGGCAGAATTGTTCTTTTGGATTCAGATGATGAAGGACCCGCTGAAGTAAGGAATACAGGAGTTGGAAGGAGGAATTATCAAGCAGAAAGCTCTTACATGGGAGAAGAGATCAATAATTACCAAATTGGATTGTCTCAAAATAGAATATCAAGAGAAGTTGAAGAGATTCCTAATATGGATGGGATGATAGCAAGCCTTCTTGCCATTTTCCCACAGCTTTCTCCCGACCAAGCATTGTTTCAACTTTTGAAAACACAGGGACAGTTCCATCAGGAAAAAATATTGCAATCTGCTATTGATCATTTTCTTCGACATGGTGTGCCAGAACATGTACTGGATGAAGGGCAAGCTGAAGTTGGTGCTACAGAATTAGACTTACCAGTTCAAGTTGGAACCTCCAACTTAAGAGTCGACATTGACTTAAATGGAGTTGGTCCTTCTCATAAATTCGAAGAGAAGAACAAGTTTGAAATTCAAGCTACTGAACCTGGAGGGGCTGGAAATCCTTATGAAGATTGGTCCTTTTACAGGCTGTCAGAAGATTTTCCTCTTGTGAGGATGACTGATTTAAGACAAGCTTTCAAGGCTCATGATGGAAGGTTCACCTGTACTTACAAATTTGTTGAACAATCTTGTAGAGATATGCAGGACCGAGGAAAGCGAAAAGCCAAAAAAGGTTTTTACTGGTTCATTTTAAGATAACTTTGGTTTTATTCCTGAGTGTATAAGACAAGTTTGATTTTCTACCTTACTAATTTGCTATTTTTTCTTGTTGAATGCAAGTGCATTGATTCCTCTCATTTTATGCTTGATTCTGAGTCCAATTTATGTTATGTTTCATGTTTTTGTAGAAGCTGGTACAAGTACCGATCTGTTGAACACAAATTGTATTCCCAAGAGTGGTTTAAGATTCTTGAAAGCACCAAGGCCTAAGAAAACTAAACCAAATATCATTTGCCCAAGTTTTGAAAAGGAATGGGCTGAACTGCAAGAGCAATTAGCTGGAAAACCGCTGGGAGATATCTTAAAGAATCCAGATGGATGCAGTGGAATGGAAGCAGGAAGTGTAAATGAGGAATGCCCTTCTGTGGCTGAGGCTATTGAATGTGGGTGTTGCTGTATGGAATTTTTATTTGAACAGATGGTACAGGTATGCTGTTTGATTAGTATTAATGTTATGTGTGAAAGTGACTCAATTCATATATTTCAATTGTCGGTTCTCTTTTTTAAAATTGTTCTTCTGTTCAAGTAGTCTTTTTCAATTTGTTCAAGCTGTTTATGTAGTAAGTACATTGTGATTTGAATTTCCTAAATATGTTAGTTATAGTCTTTTGAACTATGCTTGAAGTGTGCTACTTGTTATTGAGGAAGAAATATATATATATTGTTTGCAGAGCTGTAACTGTTAATGTTATCCTGAACTTTAATAAACACTCTTTAATTTATGATACATAGCTTGCAATGCATGCTTGTTATTTTCCTATTAACCACCCAAGTTGAAACCTTTTTTAGGTGAAATTTTTAAAATAGAAGTAACAAATAGTCCATCAAGATTTACAGGCACAAAAATCAAGATCCAAATCCTAAAGCCAAATGAGCTGCAGGTATGTACTCCATACAAGGCATGATGGAAGCTGAAGTACAGTAAAAAACAATAGTAAAGCTAAACAAAACTGCAGAGAAAAACATGATAGAGAGATCTCATCCTAACACTAAACATGCTAAAATTCTTTAAGTTGACATTATGTGATATGGCTTTGTTTTTACTTTTTGAACTTTTATGACTTTACAGGAAACTCATGTTTGAAGAGTTGATACTTGATAGTCCTCATTTCAAACTGTGCTCTGAACCAGCTTTAATGCATTTGATTATTCTGAGGTGGATGATATTATTCTTTAACATTAATGTCTGTCTAATGCTTGAATCAATTAAAACTATTTTGGGTTACTAAGTGTTTGTGGCAAGTGTTATGCCAAAATAATATAACCTAAATGTCTTAGGTTCAAACTTAATATGATATTATGCATGCTTATCAATGTTACTATGTGCTTCCCTTCCTGATAAGGATGTTCACAAATTAAATGTTTGAACAGTGTGCAGATGGGCACCTATTTTGTTTTCAGTGTTTACGGAGACAGGTAGAAGAGTCTACATTTGGAGGTCTTCAAGCTTGCCATTCTTTACCTTGCATGGATACTAGTGGATGCAATGAGTCAATTCCTATGTCAGAGGTTTGTATATATATACTACAAAGAAATTTGACAATGACATTGATATTCAATATGTTGAATTTGAGAGTTTATGCAGCCATTGAACTGTATTGAATTTTTGTTACATAGGTTCGAAGAGCCCTCCCAGTTGACCTTATTGAAAGGTATGAACAGCGGCAAGCTCAAGCTGATATTGAACGGGCCAGACTTGAAGGATTGGTGAGTGGGTATCATTCCTGAGTTTTCTTCACAAAACAAAATGTGCTCCTTGCATTGTGCCCTACCTAGTTTGTCTTATTGCTTATTGTTTTGTGGAAAACCATGTGCTCTCTGCATGAGGTCCTGTCTGATTTACTTTTTTGCTTCTATTTAAATTTTTTTTTTCTGTACTTGAAAGGCAAAATGATAAACTATTTAGGTATGTTTCAAGGAGTTCACAGTTGGTGTATGTTTTGAATTGGATTTGATATACATATTAATATCAGTGTTCCATGGCGACATCTCCCCCCGTCCCCCCAAAAAAAAACCCTGTGTTTTTGGGACGGGGACAGGGGCGGGGTATGTTACCCTGCTGCCTCACCACTAGTGCTGCTGTCTTTGGGATGTTGGGGGACGACCCCGAGACGTCTGAGAGACTCCCATGAGTCTCTCGACTGTCTTTGGGATGCGCCAGGCATCTCCAGTGGTCAGACAGCCAAAAAGCAATTTTTTTTAAAAAGATAAAATTTTTCTTTGAACTCCATGCCCAAGGCCGATCTCTAATGGCCTATCAGCCCCACCCAAACCCTACAAACTCTATAAAAATACTTCCTATCCTCATTTCAACTCACAAAAACAAATCAACAAGAAGCTGATAGTGTGAGTGTGAGGGTGAGAACTGCAAGTGCAAGGAAAAAGAGTGAGAGTGAAGAGCAAGAGGGTTGAGGAGGGGCAAGAAGATGAGTGATGCCAAGTTGTCAACTCAAGGGATTGCAACTAGCATTTTTCAAGCTAGAGGTAGGCTTCTATGACTGATTTTAAATTTTTTTTAATTAGTTTCATGATTTATGCTGATGAAATCCATAGACATGGCTGTATATTGTCATCAACATTGATAAAATTCATATACCAAGTTGCAAATTTCAATATTAAATCCTAAATTCAATAGTTATTAGTTTTGTTTTGAATTTTGCATTTTTTTTAATTATACAAGAAGCTGTCATATTTTATTTAAAAAAAAAAGGTTTTACTTTTAGATCTTCAAAATTTTTAGTTTGTCAAATTAGAATTATAACTTTTACACATTCTCAGCATTCGTGCTTCGTGCAACTTGAGGTAAGAAAAATAAAAGTGAAATCCTTGGTTGACAAAGATAAGAACAAAGACTTTTATTTGTGTTTTTTTTGCTTCTGCACTTCGTGTAACCTAAAGTAAGAAAAATAAAAAGAAAATCTGTGTGTCTTAATCCTTTGCATTATGCATAGTTTGAATTTTTAAAATTAAAATTATAAAAATAAATTTTATATCGTTTATTGTAGTGTCACTATGAGTTCTCATGGCATGAATGAGGATGAGATTGAAATTGAGCATCGACAAGTTGAAGATGATGTGGAAACTGAATCTGATTATGCACCTAATCATTATGAAAATGCAAAAGCAAAGAGGGTTGACCATGAAACCCATACCCACTAGTTCCATTGCAAGTGCAAATATTAATTGCCCTTTTGAATTATTGGCAAAATTTGCTAAGGGAACCTTTGATCCTAAGTCTCATATGTAATGTTCCCTTTTTAGGATTGCCCTAAATCTTGCCCTAGCATCACAAGTTTAATGTAGTTAGGGTTATAACTTACGAAATTAAATGATTTAAGAAGATAAATCATGTTAACTATTATTGGAATATAACTCATATGATCAACATAAATGTCTCATCTATTTGAACCATGCGAATTCTCAACCATTTCAAATGCATAATGGGAGTTTAATCATTAAAGAAATTGGATGGGAAACTTGAAAGTCCGCTAGAAGCTATCCCCACTAAGCCCAAGAGCGGACACTCACCCTTTCGACCCCAAGTGGCAGACATGTTGGACATCCAGCATGTGGTGGTCTACTTAGTGGGTAAACTTGTATCTGCATTCCCTATCCATGTTGCCTTATCCATCCTTCTTATGGTTTGTGATTTCCCCATAACAACCATCGTAGAGGTTGGAAAGGAAATTACAATAGGTTGCTCGGAAATCCCCCTATCTAAGCCCAAGAGTGGACACTCACCCTCTTGGCCACAAGTGGCAGGCACATTGGACATCCAGCATGTGGTGGTCTACTTAGATGTGATCTCGTATCTGCTCCCCTTCGTTTCATTTCCTCTTCTCCTCCATATGATTGCTTAGTATAAATCAAACAAATCAGAATTATCCATATTTATATTAAAGAATCTTGTAATTACTTAAAAGACTCAATAATTGCTGCAAGCATCATTATTGCATAATTGTAAATTTTATATATATATAATTTACAATTGATTTCAATCTTCCCATAATTGTTTAATATGAACTTATATATATATATATATATGTACTCCATCTTCTGATTATATCTGTTGCTATACTCAGAAATATATTTCAGATTTCTTATTTATTTTCCCCTCTATGATTCCCTTTCAAACTCAGAATATATTCCTTTTATAACCTCATGGCTGAGTGAAGAGGCATCCTTTTGGAAAGTGATAACCTTTAGGAAGACATGGCCTTTTGTTAAGGAGATGATCGCTGCCTTTAACTCATTTATTTATCCTCAAATGTTTTTATATTTCCCATCACATAGAATCGCTGTCTACATAATCATTAGTTGTGCCTTTTCATAAAGCATCGCTGCTTCTTAATCACTGCCACTTTGGTGAGAATAATCATTGCACATTTTAGAATAATCGCTGCCTTCAATATATATTTTTAAGTTTATATATTTTATATTAATATATTATTATTTAATATTATATTTTTAAATTTAATTTATTGTTAATATTTAGTTTTATATTTATATTATTATTTAATAATTTATTTATATTTCCAATTTCGGGGGCACGACACTCTAAGACAATTTACAACAAAATTACAAGTCAAGCTTGGGCATCTAGGGGCACTAGGCTGTGGAAGTGCGACTTTTGTAAGCTTGAATTTTAGGGTAGCATTACTAGAGTTAATGCCCACCTCCTTTGTATCCGAGGAAAAGGTATAGAAGTATGTGACATTGGCAAAAAACTGATCTATAGGGGTGAGATATGTAAGTTATGGGGTGGTCTAGGTGGTGAAGACAATGCACCTACATCTGCCTCTTTGTCTCTAAGGTCAAAGGGTCATCAGAGAAAGGTTCTACATGTATTACTTTGTAGAGGCTAGTTGCACATATGGTAGCTTCTTCTACTTCAAGGGTAGCAAAGGTTAGGGGAAACACAAAATGACAAGTTATGCTCTTAACCCACTAGCAAAATTATTCAATGTGTAATTGAAGGATGAGGTAGATGATGCCAATGGCATTCCATTCCATGTGGCTTGCTTTTCTAATTATAAGGAGGCGACGATGAAGGGAGCAAGGGTAGGACCATCATATGTACCACTAGGGGAGACAAAATTGAGGACCACAATCTTGGATAAGAACTATTCCATGATAAATATGTTAATATAGAAAATGAAGGACTCCTGAGTCACAAGTGGATGCAACATAGTCATGGATGGGTGAATAGACAATAGGCATTGTCCATCATCAATATCATGGTTACATGTTCAAAATGCCCTTATTTTCTTAAGGCAGTTGATTGTTTAGGGCATTGCAAGGAAGCCGATTTTTTAGTTTCAGATCCTCAAAGATGCTATAGAGGAGGTTGGGCCACAAAATGTGGTCCAAGTAGTGGCAAATGTGGCCCATGTGTGCAGAGCTATAGGGAGGTTCTTTTAGGTAGCTTATAGACGTATTTGGTGGACTCCTTGTTGCGTGCATGCCATAAATAAAGCACTAAAAGACATGGAAAAGATTGATTGGATCAGAGAAATGGTCAATGATGCTAGAGATTTGTAGATGTTTATCTACAACCACCACACTTAAACATGCACTCTTCAGGACCTTCTTTAAGAAGGAATTCTTGAAACCTATAGAGACTAGATATGCATCGCATTTAATTCTCTTGGAGAGGATGCTTGAGTTTCAAGAGGCATTGCAACAAATGGTTATGACAACAAAATGGAATTGGTGGCCTGAATCTAAAACAAAGTAGGGGAAGAGGGTGAAGGATGCAGTGAAGAGTGATATTTTTGGGGTGATGCAAAATATGTTGTCTCCATCACTACTCTTGTCTTCCAGGTGATTAGATATGGGGATTCCAATGCACCTAACCTTGGAGAGGTGTATAAGTGCATTGATTCTATGCTGGACCAAATGAAGGCTATTGCACGAGAGCACCCCACATTAGCATTCTACAATGAGCACATTCAGCCAATCATTGATCAGAAATGGGAGAAGCTCAAAACTCCCTTGCACATGGCTGCCTATGTATGAACCACAAGTGGCACGTGCAAAGGCCTAGTAGAGTTACACCCATACAGGATGGTGAGGTGAAGGTAGGGTTCATGAAGGCCATCCAAAAGATGTATAATTTGTAGAGGCTGGCACTATTTGTATTGAGTGGACAAAATTTGCCACTCTTAGGGGTTATTTTGAGGAAGCCAAGATGGATAGGGAAATTATGTCACAGGAGGACTCAATTTTGTGGTGGACTATGCATGGGTTGACTTCTTTGATTACCTCTTTAGCCATTCGTTTGCTATCTCAGGTTTCTAGTTTTGTTTTTGAGAGGAACTGGTCTTCTTATAGCTTCATCCACTCCCTTAAGAGGAACATGCTTACCTCTAGGAGAGTAGAGAAGCTTGTGGCTGTACATAGTGCCTTGCATCTCATTGATTGCAAGGCACATACAAGGAGAGTCCAACATCATGGTGGGATGTAGAGCCAGAGGAGCCAACATAGGTTGATGAGGATGCTACACAAATAGGGTTGGCTAGTATTAGTTTGGAGGAGCTTGACCATGAGGAGTCAAGCAGTTCTAGTGATGAGGAGTTTAGGGATGATTAGAGGTCTCACTTCACTCCATTTTGTTATTTTGAACATTTGTCATTGTAATCATCATTATGAAATTTTGAATATAATATAAATTTTTAATTCAACATTTTCATTGTTAAATTGTTAATGTTCACTTCAAAATTCAAATGTTTAAAACTAGATTGCCAAAGTTCCTTTTGTAATTCTTATACATATTTTTTATTACTATTTTTTTAAGTACTATATGTATTTCAGTGCCAACCCCCTGCTGCCGCCTTGTCGTCCTGCCACCGTCCACTCGTGATCCCCTCGACGTTCCCAAACTTAGCCCTTGGTCCCCCTGTCCTTGAAACCTCTCCCCTTGTCCCCTCATCAAGAAACTCTGTGGAACCATGCATATTATGCAAGGCTTTGCATTTCTCTGCACTTTTTCTGTTGCCTATGCTGAACGATTATCACTAAGAATCTGACCCATGAGCTCAGGCTAAATACCTTATTAGGAAATGCATACAGCCTTGACAGGGGTATGATTTGTATTAAAACAGTTATTGTCTATTGTAATCTTTTGTAGGTTCTTTCCTCTCACTTTCTGAGTTTTGTTCAATTCTCATGGGGATTCTTGAAAAGTATACAGAATTATTCTGCCTATCATTGCCTTGAGGCTTCCAAAACAACTCATGCAAACAATGCTCTGTGAGGGTCTGCATGTCTTCTTTCCCTGCTTGACTGTAATGATAGTTTAGCTGTTAGCATTCTCTATTTTGTGTTAGTTGAATCACAGTTTTAAAACTTGCCAAAGTCATGAGCTTTTGTGTTTGCCAAGTAACTTGCTCACTTACTCGCTGGTGAATTCTAGCTGGTCAGGGCCTGCAACTTGTGGTGAGTAACAAGTACTCCCTAGTTTCTGGCAAAATTTTTCATGGCCAGGGTTTCTGAAATTTTCATGGCTAGGGTTTTTGATATTTTCATGGCTATGGTTTCTAATATTTCCCTGCTCTATCCATGCCTACAAACTATCCTGCACTTTCTTGCTTTGCCTGCACCTTCCACAACCCTCCTCTGACCACATCTGTGCTCTGCCTGCCTTCCATTGCACCTGCACCTGCTCCTGCTTTGCCTGTGTTCTGTCCTTGTGTCTGCTGCTCAGTCTGCCCTTGTCTCTATTCACCACAAGTAATCACCAAGTTTCTGGCCGAATTTTTCATGGCTAGTGTTTCTTGTATTTTTGTGGCTAGGTTTTTTATATTTTCATGGCTAGGGTTTCTAATATTTCTCAGCTGTACCCATGCCTACACACGATCTTGCTTTGCCCATGCTTTGCCTGCACCTGCCACTACCCTTCTCTGACCACACCATAGGGAACTATAAGATCACAAATTTTGTTAACTGTTCACCTTTTATGAAGTTAAAAGTTGAGAATGGTTCTCACCAGGTAATGCGTGCTATGTACATAGAAATTAATTACTTTATCATTGGTGTTTAGTGTAGCTTTTGTTGTTAAGTTTGAGAAGATTATCATAGGGTTTTGTGTCAATTATAATGGATATCTTATTGTTTTTGTTGTTAAATTTGAGTAGATTCTTCTCATAGGTTTTTTTATCAACTTCAATGGAAATATTTTTAGATAGAAATGACTTTTGACAGCTTCAAATGCATACTATTGCAGGTGTATTGCCCTTTCTGCAATTTCCCTTGTGAAGTAGACGAGGGTGTACGTGTTTTGGAATGTCCAAATAGTAAGTGTTCAAAGGTAGGTATCTTGTTTTTCACTTATTTTTAGGTAGCTACATTTAAAATCACATGTTGTAATTATTGAAGTGCTTCTGGAAGAAACTCTGTAAACTTTGTTTGGTTGATGTTTCCAATCACCAGTGATTCATCACTGGGAAGAGGAAGAAAAGAATGGGCATTAGTTTTGTTTTTTCACTTTTCTTTGTTTTGTTTCCAGGGGATTGTTATTTTTTCTGTTGGGAAACTAAATAATCATGTATGTGCACTTTAATGTCTCACTATGTTTATCATGAGCTGGAATTTTGTTTTAAAGTTCGCTTCTTATTTAATTATTTTTCATCGCCTGCTAAATTTATATGACATTCTTTATTTGGTGACATATACATTCAAGGATCCATTTATGGGACTGAACATGATCTCTTGTTATTGAACTAAATAGGCGCAATATATTAAGTTTCATTGACTTACAACTTTCTTTTTGTTTCCTTCTTTGCATGCATTTTAGGCATCTTGTATCCAATGCAAAGAGCCAAGTCACATACCTTTGCGCTGCGAAGAAGTTGAGAAGGTATGGAACATCTGAAGTCATTTTTGGTTGAAACATATGCTTATGTCTAATAGTATCAGAATTCTCTCTCTCTCTCTCTCTCTCTCTCTCTTTCCCATTCCCCAATTTCCCACCCATTCCGTTAAATGTGTATAAAGTAAAATATACAAAATTTTAAGAATGAGAAATAGATCTCTTGTTAAATACATGGGAATTTTACAGTTGCCTTTTCTTACTTTTATGGTATAAAGTTAAGTACTTGTTACATAGTATTTTCAGGTAATTTTACTAGCCTATAAATAAATCAAGTACATATTTAAAAACTGTTTAAAACAAAGTGCAATTACTGATGCAGAGGAATATGAATAATGTTACTTGAAGGCTTGTTAGTTTCTTGAGATTGCTGTTTTAAAAATTGTATATATAATTCTAATCCATTTGGAAAAAATATTGCTTATGCAGAAATCTGAGACTGCTTTACGCAGGAAAATTGAAGAGGTAACAATTTAAAATGACATACAGGTTTGGCATGTTAAGTTTGATAAGGTTTCTGTTGAATGTTCTGAGATATATGTTTCCTTAATTTTCATTTGTTGTTTGCATATCATAGTCTATTTTTAGCAGTTTTTTTCAAATTCTTTTTCATCTGTATTAATAGCATGTATATTGTAATATATAACATATTTCAACGTGCTTTAAATGCCCCTTTGGTTATGTTTTATGCTATTCAAAGTTATATAGGTTTATTGCATATTGATTTATCACTTAGGAAGAATTGTTTATCTGAGACAGGTGATGACAAAAGCTGTGATAAGAGTGTGTAACACTTGTAAGACAGAGCTGGTAAAGACGGATGGTTGCAATAAGGTGTGTAGCAAGGGTAGTAAAAGCATTTTGTTGTAAGAGTTGATTTGACCTGTTCCCATGCACTTTATCATAAATATTGCACTTATAGGTGACATGTAGATGTGGAATTACAATGTGTTATATATGCCGACAAACGATTCCAAAGGATTATACACATTTTTGTCAGGTATGTTCTTCCATCAACATGCTGTTTCAATAAGCTTTATTTGCTATAATTATTATACTAAAACTAGTTCAAGTATATGACCATGGAAATAGTTCTGATAAGTACAAGCTTCATAAATAATGGTAACAATCATGATAGATATTGCCAACAGGTGTATAAAAAGCATATTAGGCATACTCCTATCCTGTTGCTCCATCTTCTAGGCATGGCAATACCATTGTGTATTGCCTGTTGGAGATAAGTTGTTGATAAGGTAATCTGGAAGACACCAATGCGGTAGATAAGAAAGTTTCTATAGGCCTGATTCTTCACACTACTTGAATAAATATTATTTAAATGGAGCTAGAGTGTGCTTTGTTGAATGAAAGTCTATCATCATGTGTACTTCTCTCTAGAGTATATGTTAAAGAGAGGAATTTTTGTTTCACGTATGAATAAAACATTTAATCCTCTTTTCCTGTCAAACCATCATTTTCACAAATGGAATGAATGTGTGATTTATGTCCACTTTCACTTAAAGAAACAATTTTTACTGGTAGCCATTTGTAAATGTTTGCATGATCAAGGGGAATGAGAATAACTATTCATAACCCAGGTTTTCAAACATATACACATATTGTATAGTCACTAGGAGACTTTGGTATAGGGACTTGGACCACATCCCAGTTCCTGTACCCATGTGGCATTCATATATAGTATAGATTTTGCCCTATTTATTTACTCCCATTCCCTGAATTGTAATGATCTCCCCTACCCCATCCTAGTATCTGTATCCCCACATCTCCAGGTGACTATGAACCATACCATGACACCTTTGAACATCATAGACATATTTGAAATAGAACTTGATGATGTTCATGATTACTTTAGATCTTGACATACTCCTTTTTTTTTGTAGGTTTACTTGTCACCTTGGAAATGCACTTTCTGTTTTTTGCAGTGCACCTTGGGGATGTGCCCCAGGCGATTTACATGTAGCCTGTAGGGATGTCCCATGAATTGTAGATGGGGATTAAACAATGTTCCACGGGGACGCGTCCCCCCCAAAAAACCCCGCGTTTCCTAGAGGGGGACGTCTCGGAGACTTGGGGACTTGGGGGAGACGTCCCCCCACCAGGCCACCACCAACGCCACCATCCCACCACTAGTGTGACTATCTCCAAGACGCTGATAGGACTTTGAGGATGTTGGGGTGTCCTCAAGACGTCTAGGGGACTCCTAGTTGTCTCCAAGATGTATAATTCTTATACCTATACATCTTTTTATAACTTTTTTTTCAAGTACTATATGTATTTCAACACCCTACTGCCCCCTCGCCGCCGTCCCCCCGCCGTCCCCCTGCCGTTCCCAAACTTAGGCCCCCCCGTCCCCACGTCTCGGAAACACGTCCCCTGCCGTCCCCCCGTCCCCGTCCCCAAAACCCCGTGGAACACTGGGATTAAATGACCCCCCACTCTGCTCAGCCAGTGCCCATGCTTCAGCAGGGGGGTGTCTCCCTTTCAGAGGGACATCCAGCGATGCCCTTCCATCCTGGCCAGGGCGAATGTTCAGGTGTCCTTCAGCTGTCCCAGGGATGTCAGGGCATTGCAGTGGTAAAAAAACAACTTAAATCTAAAAAATACTTTAAAAATCAACTTTGGCTTTAATTTTTCTATACAAAAGAATGAATTTAGACAGGAGGACATCACTAGTTGGAAGCAAGAAAACTTGTGATCTCATCTTATTGGTGACCAAAAGTTTATTTGGATGCTGGCAAAGAGTATTGTTCTAGATGGAGGGTAAGTGAATACCAAACTACTAAAGCATGGGAGTTTCCCCATAAATGTTGGGAAGATATCCTAATACTATGCTTTCTGGAGGAAATACATTGAACTGTTCAATCTTATTTTTTTGTTAAATGATGTCTTCAATGTGTCTACAAGAATAGACGAACTTACACCGAGTTAAATTCAATGACAACATAATTGAGTTTGTTTCGGATTGATATTGTACGGGTTCATGTTTATATCTTTAGTAGATATATATGAATATTCATGTTTATAAAATTTCAGCTTCATTTAGTTTGTCTGTTATTTTTTATTTATTTCATATTTGTATTTTGAAAATTCAAATAGTAATTTAATAGCCATCCCCTCGTTTTCCCAAAATTCCATTCCTGCAAAGTGAAACCCATCTCCGAATCCCCATTGGAGAAATAATTTTTCTTTGAAACATGCAAGTATAATTAATGTTATTTTGACAAAAAACTTCATAAGTTGCTTTTGTAAAACTGTCCTATTAAAATATGTTTGAAGTCCTTTGAAATGAGGAATCTGCTTGGTTGCTACAATTTCCTTCTAAGGCTGTGTATGGATGTGTTTCTGTTTTTCTTGTCCAGATATATTGTGGAGCACAACATATTGAGAATGACTTTTGTTTTTGATTGTGTCAGCCCCTTGTAGAGATGATTATTGTTTCTAGGTTAAACTTGCCACCGTGGAAATACACTTTATGGTTTTTGCAACATGCAAGTATAATTTAATGTAATTTTTCACGAAGAACTTTTGGAAGTTGCTTTAGTAAAAAATATCCTAATAAAATATGTTACAAGTCCTGAAAATGAGTGATCTGCTTGGTTTCCACAGTTTCATTCTAAGGTTAAGTTTCAGTGTGTTTCTTTTCTTGTTCGGATATGATACAGTCTACAGATTTGGTTGAACACTAGGCATCTACACTGACTTTAGCTTTCCAATCCTTTTCCTGAGATAACCATTATTAATTATAATCTTTTGTTTAAATATTTATTTTGTATATGTTTTACAATTAATTTGCCTTGTTAAAATTTGTTTTTATGCTGATAATTAGCATGCCCGAGAGCCTGGGAAACCATGCCAAAAATGCAAGAAGTGCGGTTTGTGGGAAAAGGTATCTTTTTAGATTTTGTTGGAATGTGCTTAGTATGCGTGTCGCTGAACTATGCATCCTTTTTCCCTTTCTCGGGTAGTGCTCTACTAATTACAACTTGGCAATTATTTTCTTCAGGAAGTGGAAGATGATGTAGCGCTTAAGGCAAGGGAGAAAGCATTGAAGGACTTGGCAGGACAGGAACCAAAATTGCTAAGTCGTGATATTGGACCACCAATGAAAAAACAAAAAGAATCTACAAAATGCCAAACACCGTTTGGGCTACAGCTACATGCAATTCCTCCAGGGCAACATGTGCATTGGCATCCACCAAATCCTCTTCCACCCAATGACTGGTTTAACCCTCCACTTAATTTCCCTCAACTCAATCTCCCTCTACTTAATCATGTACACTTTCAGCCACCCAACATGGATCTCCCTTTTGATTTGTTCAACCACCCTCCCGTACAGCAAGGAAATGAAAATAGGCCTGCACGTCCAATTTTTGCAGCTGGAAATCAACTGGAAAATGGCAGAAATCAACAAATTCCAAATTGGCCCAACATTCCTCGAAGGGAATTATAAGACAACGAATCCTCAAAGAGGACTATCACATGATACCGGTGGAGCAAAGGTGTTTTTGAAAGTTTCTTTATACTTCTGAAATGAGAAGCCAATTTCAGAGTAGTGAATTTTATAGGTTTTCTGCGAGAATAATTTGAAGTCCATTTTTGATATCATTATTTTTTTGTTGCTAGTTAAGTGATCGGCAATGGTAAATTATATTTTAACTTGAATCTCATGCAAATATGCTAATCATATGTTGTTTCACAGCTTCTATTAAATTGGATTAGCATAATTAGGATGATTTTTTTTTTTAACTTACAGATTTCTAGGAGGATTTATTTACTCCCCTTGGTTGAGGCTTGCTTAGATATGAGGCATACATCATTTGATGGGCTAACAGAAGTTTTAGAGGTCACTTGATTAGTTGAATTATGATGGAAAATCGTTGATTTTTGGTTGCAATGTTACATAAGGTCACTTGTTCATAGTATTTCGATGGTAAAAACCACTCTGTCACAATTTAAAATTAAGATTAACACATTGTTGAAAAAATAAAATATGACAGTCCTATTGAAGTCAATTGAGATGGCCGAGGCCACTCTGTACTTTTCTTATTATGGTCTAGCTCCTTTAAATGATTAATGATGAATTGAATAAGGCCTCAGTATGTTAAGAGAACTATGTGACCTATAAGTGCCTAAAAATGAGCAGGCACTTATATATGATCTTACATGGCATGAAATTAATAGAACTTGAGCTTCAATTTCTTCTACCATGGTGAAAATGCCTTGTCACTCTCTTCGAATTCCCCATGCGTCACATAGAAGTTGTTGGTTTACCGTGACGAACAAAATGTTGCCGAAATAGCTAAATGCTTATTTTTGCCCCAGCGAATGAGTCTTTTGCATTAGTAAGTTATTTTCTCTCATTTTTAACATTTTAACTTATGGGATATTTTTCTTTTAGAATATCCTTGTTTCCATCTCAACGCCTAAACCTAATCTTCCTTTCCTATAGATGTGTTATTTTCATTCATTAGTAGTGCCCAAATTTTTTCTATCGAAGAGCTCCAAAATTCATATAAATTTGAGATCAACTAGAGCTTCCAAGCTTCAATAACCAACATTTTACAGACCTATATAACCGACATTTTACATACCTATGGTAAGGAATTTTTAGCTTTGAGTATAGCCTACGGTGTTTCTGTTTCACCATCGTAGGTGGTTTCAAAATTGAAGGATAAATACATATAACAACCAACCTGCTATGTGCTTTGGATGTCTCTAATCTTGGGTACAAAATGTAGAGATTTGTTTTGATTAGTCTTAGTTTTAAATTAGTTTTGTTTGCGGTGTTTGGTGAAATAGGTGCTAAAAAATAGTTTGTAGAATAATATGTATTTTTAGTGTAGTGCTAACTTCATTTTAAAGGTTGGAACTTTAAGATAGCAAAATTACCAGAATCATCACTTGTAACAATTTGTTGAATTCATTATTAGAGAAGTTTTGTTTTCTTTGCTTCAAAATTTACAAAGGAAATAAATTTAAAACCTCAGTTCTAGAATAAGGAAGGAAATTGTTTTAGATTTATATCAACAATTTATATATTTTCAGGTGGTGAATATTCACATAAAAGGGATTTATAAACAATTGTCACTAGCTGTTTGTATCATTGATAAAAAAAATAATTAATTTAACATTACTTTCACCTATATATCTCTACCATGCTGGTTAAAAGTTGTATTAAAAAAGAAGTAAAAGTATTTAGTTTTTTTTTTGTATTGCATTCCTTTGGGTAAGGAAAAGAAGATACCTGCTTGGTCGATTGGTTTCCCCTATAAAAGAAAAGCTTTAATTACTACTTCGCATACTTGAAAAGAGAAAGAAAAGAAAGAGATTTATTCAACGATTTTAGTTTACAAAAACTTAATCTTCAGATTATATTCAATTAATTTCATTCATTAAAAACAGAGAAAAACACAAAACAGATTTATTTCTCTTAGATTTAGCACAACTGCAATTTTTTGTTTTGTTCACATAAAATATTAAAACTCCAAAAAGAACACGTTAATCGAGTCTCACATTGTTTGTATTAAAAACTTTTCAAAATAGCAAAACATCTACAGTATACACAAATACATGAACATTAACATTCAAACAACATCCCAATTTTTAACACAAGTAAACAACATTTTGCACAACAAAAATCACACATTCAATTCAAATCAATCAAGTGTTTCAAATCAAGCAAGTGATCATACTCAGCTTCAAATTTAACAATCAAAACAAGTCAAAAGTGTTTGAATTAAACAATAAAAGAGGATATTTGAGTTTTTCGTGTTAACTTGGTTGCAATTAGTTTTTGTTGCTCATGCGTTTTGGGTTGAGGTTAGACTTGCTAAAGGAAACTTTGAGAATCCTTGAATAGATCCGATGAGAAAGCACTTGCTTGGAGGTGATTTCTCACTAGTTCATTCAATTGAATTCTTAGAGGTTCTCATAAATCATCCAAAATATGAAGATGTAACATCATAGCATTCATCATATTATTCACATACTTTTTCTAAGGGTAGTCCATGTCTTTCATCACTAGTTGACTAACATTTTTCATGTGAGCAACAATGATTGGCATAATTATTTGATCAAAATGGAACAATTATGTATGAATCAATTTTAGATGATATGCGTTTGGGTGAGCTTAATGTGAAGGACAAATCCTTGTGAAAGGTGTTAAACATCCATTTTCCTCCACTCTTTGCTCTCTACATTTATTTTGTGATACCTAGAGTATCTTGAAATATGTTTAGATTTAGGTGATGCCAAAGGTGAACTCCTCTTAGGGATTCCCTTGCCAATATTTTCAACAAATACTACGAAGTCACATACTTAGATAGTACTTAATGTGACCATAAGGGTAACTTAAGAACTATTCGATATATGACACATTCAAAAACCTTGTAGGGGTATGTAAACCAAAATGTGTAGATAACAATTATTGTACCCCATTGCCTATGATGGTTTGCTTAGAAATCAAACACCAAAATGTTGGCCTTATTATGCCATATATAGAAAGTGTTGGGAATAAGATCCTTATTACAATTGACTATAGACTATGATAAAGGTGCTAAAGTTTAAGTGATCAAATATAAAAATCATTGATATTATCTAACTAGTAACACTGAACAAAGTATATTAAATAGTATGCAAGCCATATGAAACATGAAAGGCTCAAGGCTTATGGGAAAAAGCCCACCACGAAAGAATAGTCACAATTATATTATTTAGGATACAAAGATTCAATACAACACATCTCTAAATAGTCTCAATCTATTAGTTAAAACATTTTTTTCAATCATGTTTAGATTATGCCATCCTTTCACCAAAGTACTTAACATCCTATATTCACACAAATCTCTTCATACTAATCAATCAACTCTCCTTTAACAACCTCGGTACATTTGCACAAGTACATAGATATATGAGTCATGGAGTACCAACCATCTACTTGTCTAACCAACTCATGAAATATCAAGTGTTACACAACTATACCTTGATTGTACCATAATATCATTATTTTGCATATACTACCACACACGTCTCCACGTGGACAATCACTATAAATGATAACTTGCTTTCCTATACACAACCACCACAACTAGCATTAAGCTTGGAGTAACAAGGAGGCTTTTTGGTTTTCCAATATATTTGTAGTACCTTATAACATCTTGCAAAACATAATAATGCTCTTTCTTGTTGCCACTTGTAATCCAACTCTATTGTATGTGGTCGTGAGTTCTTCAAATGGTTCATAGGCGTTGCCACAATATCATATGTAAAAAGTACTCCATAATGTATTGCAACATTTGAAAGTCACTTCTTTTTGCATTGACAATCAATGTTGTTTTGCTAGGTTAAATAAACTCTACTTAGGAACTTTATAGGTGAATATCATACTTAAGTTTTATCATTCTCCTACTTGATATTTATCATAAGAGAGTGGTATACAAACCCATTTCATCCTTGTACCGCACAAACTTGGTAGTACCTGTAGGTTTAGTCAAAGAACCAACAATATGATTTTTTTTTTCATCAGTTTTTTTAGTTTCGACCATCTCCCTCACAAAATGATTTTGTACATTTATTTGCTTGGTTCTAGAATGGTAAACAAGATCTTTTGCTAAATAAATTGCACTTTGTGAAAGACACTTCAACATTGTATGAACTTAAAGTCATCACAATTACACAACCTTTGTAACAACATAACTTCCTTACAAGCGTTTGTTGCAGTTGTATACTCTATTTTAGTTGGATAATACGATTGATTGTTCTCGCTTGTTCATTTAGCTAACTACACCTCCAAATAAAATAAACTGCTTGTCAACCTTGGATTGCCTAGATCTCCAATCCAATGATAATAAACATATCTTTGTATCTCAACATTTTTCAACATCATTAGTTCCATGATAAGTTAATCAATGATTCATAGTTCCTTTCAAAGTACTTGAACACTCTTTTTATTTGTGCCTAATGTTCCTTAATTAGCTTAGCCAGGAACCTACTAAAAACTCCCATTGCTTGGGCTATGTTTTGTCTGTATAAACACATTGCATACATAAGACTTCCTACCACATGAGCACATGCAACATTATTTATGCCCTCCAAAGCCTTTTAAGACTTGGGAAATTGTTTGAAACCCAATTTTATACCTAATAGAGGTGTACTTACCAATTTGCTATTATGTATATCAAATTGTTGTGAAATAGTCTCAATATATTTTCTTTGATTTATCCATAATTTTTTTGTTAATCTTGTACCTAGTTATCTCCATACCAAGTATGTACCTAGCAACACATAAACCATTCATATCAATTTTAAGACAATTGAGTTTTGAATTCTTTAATGTCTTAACATTTTGAATGATAAGCATATTATCAGCACATTAAACAATAATTAAAATATGATCACCAACCTATTTGAAATATACACAATGATCAACATTACTCCTAGCAAAGTCTAATTCTAATGCATATGAATCAAACTTCTAATTCCACATATATAGTGATTGCCTTAACCCATTCAAGGACCTCTTTAGTTTACAACCAAATTGTCATTACCTCTCACCTCAAGTTGTCTCATCGAGATTTTCTCCTCTAAATCACCATGCAAGAATGTAGTATTGACATTCATTTGATTTATTTCAATATTATATGTTGCAACTATGGACAACAACATTGCAATGAACCTTAATTTATCTACTGAAGGAAAAATCTAATTGAAGTCTATTCCATTTATCTAAAATAAAATTTTGCTACAAAAAACACCTTGTACTACTCAAGTGATCTATCTACTCTAAGCTTCTTCTTGAACACCCATTTGTGACCTATGAGTTTCCTACTTTCAAAAAAATCTACTAAGTCCCAAGTCTTATAGTGCTTCAATGCCAACATCTCCTCTTCCATGACATTCTTCCAAGACTTCTACTCTTTAGAAGTGGGTTTTTTAATAGAATTTTGTTTACTATCGGTACATGCTGGAGAAAAAATACAATGAAAAATTAGTTGGACTATACTTGTTAGGGGATCTTTACTACCTTGTAGACTTTCTCATAATTTTTGGTAATTTTTTGTACTACATCTACACCCTATTCTTCTTTAGAGCTTATGCTAGGTGTGCTTACCTCATCTCCATCCAAATTTGTAATGTCCCCCTTTTTGGGATAACTCTAAATCTGCCCTAATTTATCAATTTCAAGTGATCACCATGGTTTTGGGGATGTTTATAGTGCGAGTAGGCCCCTCCAAAAATAGAGTTAGAGAATATTTACAAGATAATATTAATTAGAATGCATATAAGAAAATCAAAGAGAACATGGTTAGGGTTACAACTACTTGTTTAAACCTGCAAATATGTTAGTAGACATTTATGAATAAAGACATCATTTTATGAGTACATTGAGTCTTCTTTGGTTTTCCCTAATCCATTCTTCCTTGAGTATGATAGTCTGATAAGGTGTCCAAGAAACTCTAGGCCCAAGAGCAATACACCCCTCTTGGCCCCATGTGGTCCTTGCCATCCATATGGGGTGGTGTGCCTAGTGTTCTACTGTCATTCCCCTGTTCTAGAACCATCATATTGAGAGGTTGAGGGTGCAACTATAGTAGGTTGTCCTAGATACTCATCTCCTTTAAGCCCAAGAGCAGTACACCCCTCATGGCCAATGTGGTCCTTGCCATCCATATGGGTGGTGTACTTAGAGGGTGACCCACACGTTGTTCCCCCTCCTCATAGGCCCTTAACTCCCCTACCTTGACTAGTTATTTATAGTCAGACCATATGAATATTATCCATAGTGCAGACACACATATTTACATATTAGATCAATGAACAAATCCATCACTTATATTGAACAAGATTGACAACTCAGATTTATACAAATGCACATGTTATCATGATTAATAATTATTGAATCTTCTACAGACTTATGATGCATACTATGCTTAAATACATAACTTGCTCATCTTTCAGTTTTATATTGTATTCACAAAATAACACATAAAGCATACAACAAGATCATAATATATATATATATACATACATAATTGCAGACCCTAGTTTAGTTAGAGCATACCACACAAAATAATAAATATAAATATTAGACATACAACAACATACAATAATTATAATGAACTTACCACAGTTTACTACTTCCTTCTTGTGATAAGATTTTGAGGAAATATGATCCTCTATCAAATTATATTATTTTCTCTACATATATAAACTTTAATTATTCTTTTAAATGAAAATATTTACCTTTGATCTGCTATAACCTTCTTATTCTCCCATAATGTTCTACAACATCATTTACTTACAGTAGGTATCCCAATTTATTCCCTTATTCTTCTTATTCACCTTCATTCCCCTCTTCCAATCCATCGATCTGCTTGTATCTTCTTGATTTTATTTATTCTCTTAGTCTCGTCTTCTTTCCTTTTCTTCCATTTCTCTTTTAATACCCCAATATGATTAAAAGACATAGTCTTTCTCGAAACCTACTTGGCTAGGGACGTGTCTCTCAATTTAGTGGTAACCATTGTCTTTTGGAATCATATCAAGTGAATCACTATATATATAACAATCGTTGTTCAAATATGCTTTACTTAATGGCCTATTTATTAGTTATCACTGCCTTATAGTCTTTAACATAACCACTGCTGAGGTAGTAGGAATTGCTTTAGGTATTATTTATTTAACACCTAGTCATAATCAAATATTAATAATTACAGAATTTATTCTATTTTGCATTTACAATATGACTATGATATTTTGGATTGCTTTTATTTATATATGTATTCATTTATATTACTTTATATATTTTAATATTTGTAGTATTATTTTATAATGATTGTGAATATAATATTTTAAATTGTTAATTATGTTTATTATTTTTATATTAGTTTTCTTCTTTTATTTCTTTTAGTAATTATATATTATAATGATATTTAATATTCATTTTGTATTATCAATTTTATATTATAATTATAATATTATCTTGATAATTATAATTATAATAATATTTCAATTGTAATTATTTATATTTATATTTATTGGATTTTGTTATTCAATGTTTCATATTTGGTATTACAACTTCGGGGACATGACAAAATTATCATGTCTATTGATTGTTCATCTTCAAATGTATTTATTTCTCTACCTTACATTCATAATACACCTTTAAATTATTTTGATCCTTTGGGTGTTTCTCCCTTGATATAACTCTAATCTCTTTGAAAGCAACTAAAAGAGAGTATTCTCCCTACAACCACAACCTACCATCGAGCACCAAATCTCTATCCTTTGAAAAGTCAAAACACACATTGGAGAAACTCTTTGCACAATGGAAGAGCTTGGCTTTGCCTTCAATGATAGAGCTCCAAGAGCCCAATACCTATTTGTGAAGATCAGGACGGGAAGGGGAGCTAATCCATTTTGTTGTAGTGTATATGAGTTGCCTTTTTCTTCAAAGTTTAGTGTGTTTACAATATGCATCAAATTCTTTGGGGTATAATTTTCCACCATTATCTATCCTAAAAAGATGATTTTCTTATTGGTCTAATTGCCAACCACAAATTTTAACTCCTTGAACTTGATAAATACTTCAAATTTTTGTTTAAGAAAATAAACCCAATAATGCTTAGAACAATCATTAGTAAATAATACAAAATATCAAGATTTACCAATGAAATTGACATCTACAAGATCATAAACATCATCGTGTATCACCTAAAAAATATCATTTTCCCTTATACTTCTTAAGAAAAACCATATGCTATTTTTCTTGTAAAACATAAAATGTTCACAAAATTCAAAACCAATAAGAGCAATTTGTATTTTTTTCTACTATATGTTTACTCACCCAAGCTTTTAAAACTTTTTTAACCTACATGGCCTAGTTTTTAATGACAAAACAAGCTAGATTGAGGTTTAACTATATGGATATATCTAGACAATTTTAATGCATCCAACCTAAGCAAATTTCTATGTTACACTTTGTTAGCAAGTACCAAGTTGCCTCTAGCCAATCTACACTCTTTATCTCCAAAGGTTACATGCATACTAGAGTTAATTATATTTGAAATAAATAAATTTTTAATCAAATCTTGGAATATGAAATGCATCAAAGAACTTGTGTTCTCGCTGTACCATCCATGAGATACATCTTTACGTTCTCTCAACCAAGTATCCTTAGAGAGCTATTATTTCCAAGAAAAACATGTCATCTATCACATTCCTTGTAGTTAGAGAATTAGTCTTTATGAAGTCATGCGGGATTCTGCACTTGAGTCAATTAACTAGGAGTTAACATCAATGACATTAATAGAGATGAAAACACCTCTTTTATACTCATTATTATCCAAGTATTTATCAAAATAGTTACCCTTCTTAGATTTATAGTCCTTAATATGATTACTCTTACCAAAATTTTAGCATTTAACTTTTGATTTTTCTATGCTCTTAATCCTAGAGTATGCATAGGGTTATGAGTAGTCACCTTGTGACTAAATTAACTCTCAACTAAGCCATATTATAATTATCATGTTCATATTATAATTATTATGTCTAGGTGTTATCCTAGGCATAATTGAGATAAATGTAGGAGGTAGTGATTCCTATTTGATCATCAAATTGTGAATTATGTTCTCATTGGAAATATTTAGAGGGTTTACCCTCAAATTGGCTTGTTATTCTTAGATATTATCATGTATTTATAGAATATTTCATATTATCTTCCTCTTTTGTGTAGGTTATTTCATTCAAGGATAACTTTAAGAAACCCTCCCCTTGGTGAAGGTGTAAAATCTTGGCGAATCTTTCCTTTTATTTAAAAAAAATATTTATTTTCCTGGCGAATCTATGCACACTATTAAAAAAATTGTAAAATCCTGGCGAATCTTAATGAATAATTGGTAAAAATAATAATCATAGTGGTGAATCCTAGCGAATAATCACTAAAAAGATTAATTACAATGGCGAATCTCTCTTTTAAAAATTTGCATAGTTGGTCGGCGCAGTTCCCCCATATTTTTAATTTTTTTTGTAATATTGTAATTTTTTTTTTGTTTTTTTAAATTCCCACTTAAGAAAAAGACTATATGAAAAGTGAAATTGTTACCATTGATTAGCTTTTTAATCGGATGGCTGCAGGTTAATTCCACGACCTATATACACATGCATTTTAAAAGGCTTGTTGAGGCCCAAAATTTGTTTTGGGCCACACGATTAAATCTAATCGTGTGACCCAAAATAAATTCTGGGCCTCAACAAGCCTTTTAAAATGCACATGCATATAGGTCGTGAAATCAACCTGTAGCCATCTGATTAAAAAGCTAATTGATGGCAATAAATAAAAGCCCTATTTAAGGCTAAAATATCCCTAAAATGAAATGGTAATTTATTATTAGTGGTGATATTGCCCCAAAATTAATGGTAGGAATATAATATTACTGAAAAATATAATTAATATTTGTAATTATAGTATAAACTACTGGTGAATCAGTTCCAATGACGCATCATTTAAAAAATAATGCATAGGCGAATTAATCGAGACAAAATTATTTTTTTGTAAAAACCTAGCGATTCAACATCCTTTTTAGCTTGTACTATTCGCCATTTCTGGAGGTCTCAATTTCAATTATTTTCCTATTGGCGAAGATTCATCACTAAAGTTTTCCCCAATTTCATTACAAATGGTATCAAAGAATGATCTTGGCACTGTGAAGGGAAGGCAATTTTTTTAGTTTTGTAGGCATTTTGGGAAGCACATATCTCTAATATTTGGGTCAAAATTTTCTTGAATTTTTAAGGTTTTTGAAGAACATATTAAAGCATACACAATCCAAGTTTTAGAGGAATTAAAGTATGATTTGTTAGGAAATTTAAATGCATAATACCCAAAATGCTTAATACATTTCCTACATAACCCCACAAGAGAAAAGCATGAATGCAAGCTTAAAAAATAACCATAATGCAAAGATCAAATAGACAAGCCACAAGATAACACAATATATACCCTGAGAAAATGCTTAAGAGTAAAAAACTTAGCTTCCAAAAGCATCCATACTACATCTATTATTCGACAATATAACATCACATGCACTTACAGAGTTAGAATGAATACTTGTGAAACATCAAGCCTCTCAAATGCATCCTCCATGTGTCCAAACATGAATTTGCACATCCCATTCCATGCTTCACATATGAAATCACAAAAGAAACTCAATATTATGACAACTGACTCACCTAGCCAACCTTAACTAGTAAACATTTGTTTGCTTTTATAGACATAAGCTCACACAAATACAACCAAGCAGCAAGATAAAACCATGCACCCCAAAACCATGAGTACACAAAACCATTGACCCCTTATTTAATTTTTGATACAAATGTTTTGATTAGAGGTAAAAAATGGGTTTTGAAGGGGCCCAAAACCCTTTACAAAATAAAGCAACTGATAATAAAAGAAAACAACATTACGTAGCAATCAACCCAACAACAGCAAAACAACAACCAAAAAACAACCAAAAAGAAGGAAGCCAACCAACAACACTACATATTCTTCAAAATATCTACAACTTCCATATCAGTAGTGACCATATTCTGCACATTGTCCATAGTATCAGACACCTCTATACCAGAGGCCCCAACCTGAGCTTTCATTCTATTTCTAGTTTTGACCCCCAACCCACTAGTTTTTACCTAATCATTCAAAACACTACCTTTAACAACATCCTTCTCACCAGCACAACCCACATCCAACAACTTACCCTCGACAACAATATCATTAGCAGACATAGTCTCTTTTCTCTTCTTTGCAATAATCACAGGGGAGATCACCTTGGCAAAATTTGAAATGCTCAAAACCTTAGAGGCATCTCCACTCTTCATCACAACTTTCCACATTTTATCAAATTTATCCTCAAGGGATAAGATTCTACCTTCCAAATTTTGTTTCAAATTAATGGTTTCCTCTGCCATAGTATTAGCCACAATATTAAGAGACTCCATCAGATTATCAATTTGGATTTGGACAACAGGGTCCTCAGCCTTACTATCAACACCTCTAATTCTAACATTAATCTTATTAATCTCATGAAAGAACCATTTAAAAAGTTTAAACTGCACATTAGCACTCTCATGGGCCGAGCCCAACACATTAGACAAATCCTCCCTATCAAATTTCTCAACCCGATTCCCCACAACAACATCCTCATCGAAAGAACTAACTTGAACCTTATCAGTAGAAATATCCTTACCTTTTCCAATGGAGACAAGAGACTTCATATTTCAAATGGAGCAAGCAATTTCCTCCGCAACAATCTTTCTTTTCAACATCCTATCCCCATCCACTTTTCTAGTTCCCATAGCATGACCACCATCCACAACCCTTTCCTTCCCCTACTTCATCCCAATTTCAACACTCGAAGAGGCCTCACCATAGATACCTTCAGCCAGGGAAAGAGGGAAACCCTTCTCCAAGATTTGGCTAGTAGTTCTCAACTCCCTTCTCTTCCGGCTCCCCTCCTCAGTCTCCTGCACATGTTTATTCATTGGGGGAGGAGAGGAAGCTTCCCCATAAAGATCATTTTTGTCCTTAGCCCCCTTAGGATGAGCCTTCACAACCACATCATCACTACAAGTAGTATAACCCTCTTTATCATTCGACTTCCTATTCCCAGTTTTACCCAGAATAGGGGAAGAGTGTCCCTCATCAAAAGAGGCATAGGAGTCCGGGACATAGTCAACATCATCATCCCTATCAGACTCAAAATATTTTCTCAAAATAAGCCTCCTCTTCTTATCTTTTTTACTAACCCTTTCCTCACCTGAATCCATCTCATAACCCTCTCGGGGTTTAGCAACATTTTCCTTCGGAGACACAAGAGTTTTATGCACCTCATGCACTTTGACATGTTCATAGATTAGAAGAATTAACCCCACATGCAAGATGGGGTTCTTGGGGTTTTTCATATGTTCCTTAATCCCCGTGTCAAGTGACATCAACAAATAGTAAGGAAAGGAAACACATTTCTTATGCCAGAAATGGTTTAGCAAAAGGAAATGGTAATTGTTAACCGTCATATACCTTCCTTCCAAGGTGACATACCTCATAATATCTTTCGCCACATCACACCACAACGCTTTCAAAGAGATCCTTTGATAACCACCACTCTTCACCTTTTTCAAAACAACAACCTCATTCCCTTTGAAGAAAATAGACATTGCATCCTGTGAGTCTTTTTTGTCTCTAAACACCTTCATACCCTGCATAGCCAAACCAATAATCTGGGCTATGAATTCTTCGTCAACCACAACTTCCCTACCTCCCAAATTCAGGGTTCTCTCATTCCACCCTTGAGAAACCATATCGGTGAACTGAGGATTGTAGCCATGCAATTTCTCCATATACACAGTTAATCCACCATTCTCTAAAATCTCCCACACCTCCTTCCTCTACTTAGCAAAAACACATGACTTAGGCTCGAAACAATTTTTGTCCGCACCCATCGCAAACTGAAGCAAAACACACAGCCGAAACCAAATGAGACTAATACAAACACCACCTAGAGCGAGAATAATCAACAAAAGACTCCAGAAACTAATGCAAATATCACCTAGAATATGTGCGAAGCTAGCTAAAGGAAAAATATGCAATAATGAATTATAACTCCAATCCTTGTGAAAGCCGTCCTCCATACTCATAACTTTAACATCCTCATTCAAACCATTCGACCATGTGACTAAGGACATGCATTCCCCAAAGCCAGCTAAGATCGACATAATATTAACATTCATTAATAATAATAACTGTTGCTTCAAAAGGAATAGGATTGAATTTAAATCCCATTCCTTTTTTTCGCTAACACCAAAGTTAGCGAAGAAATCAGATAACATATTTCCCTCTCTCAATATATGAGAGATATAAACATTATCCAAGGAACTAATAATTTCAATAGAGTCCCTGACCAAGGCCTTAATAGTCCAAGATAGAGGTGAGGCCTTCTTCAAATTTTTTATAATATTCAGAGTCACCTTCCACCCAGACCTTCTTATACCCTTTACGTTGAGCCAATTTGAGTCCATGATAGACTGTAGCCACCTCCGCGTAGTGGTTTGTATGGATTCCCAAAGGGAGCGCCACAACAGAGATGAGCCTACCATTAGAATTTCTAATCACATTTTTGATACAAATGTTAAATACTTTTCTCCAAATAATTAAGTAATTCTATCTCCCACAAATAAAATAACTAACCCAATGTTACATTCAACTTTACAAGTGGACCCAAATAAATATCTAACATGGATCAACACATATCCTAGATGCACCACACTAAATATTTATTTAATTTACATAATCAAATCAGTCCAATGTTATGCAATGTGTACAACACCTATTGTGATCTATTACAAAATTAGGGTTTTCACCAAATTTATTTGGGAAGCACATATCTCTCAAATTTGGGCAATTTTTTTTGAATTTTTGGAGGGTTTTTCAAGAATAAATTTAGGCACATACAATCCAAATTTTAGAGGAATTGGACCAGAGTTAAGTGATTTATTATAGAATTAGGGTTTCCAACAAAGTCACTCCCAATGCTACAATAAGCTAATTTCTTAGATATTTTTTCAAGAAAGTGTGACCTAGTTTCTTGTAAGTTACAATCAAAATTTTAGATTATTTGGAATTTATTTGTCTGATTTATTGCGAAATTATTATTTTCCATCATGATAAGGCCTACAACAAGAGGCAAAAAGAATGTTGTCACACCTAGGAAAAATCTAGATAAGGATGATGTAAAAATTAAGGATAATAACTCCTAGTGAGGAAATCAACAAGGTTAAGGAAGAAATTTCATCATTAAATAAGGATATGAAAGAGGGAATTTCATCAATGATGGAGGACATGCAAAAAGAGATGACTAAAGAAATCTCATTAGTGAAGAAAGAGATACATGAATTAAAATCACTTATTCATGCTATGGAATATAAGGGAGAAGATTCACATCATAAGGTGGAAGATAATAATTTTCTTGGACATGCATTTTTTTGGCTTGACACAAATCTCAAGAAGGATCAGCTCTGAAATAATCTTATGCCTAGGAAATTTATACCAAATCTAGATATGAGAAATTTTGATGGCAAGGATCCAAATAATTGGCTTTGCCAAATCAAGTAGTTCTTTAATCTTCACCATGTTCCAAGTCAATAGAAGGTGGGCATGCCATCATTATACATGAAACTAGACTAATTTATTTGGTACCATTAGTTACGTGATGAGAAGAGAAAGAAGGGTTGTATGGCCACATGGTCATTTTTTCAAGAGGAATTTGCTACCAATTATGGAGATAATTTTATGGATAACTAATTTTTTCAACTCACTAAATTGAAAAAAATAAGTACAATCAAAGACTATACTTATCAATTGCAAACCTTGTTTCTAAGAATGGAGAATTTTATTGAAGAAAATTTGAAGGAATTATTTCTAGGAGTTTTTAAGCACCACATAAAATATGAGGTACGTTTGGTCCAACCACAATCCTTGTTCCAAGCAATACTTATGGTAAGGCAAGTTGAGGAATTTTTTTTGGCCAATAGGAAACACAAACTTTTAAGCATAAGGGAAAGGAGCTATTCTACATAGTCGTCACCTTAGCCTACCAAGTTGACTCTACAAAAAATTATGGAGAAGAGAGAAAAAGTGTTATGTTTTAATTGTGATAGAAAATATAATCGTGGTCATAAATGTGCTAAAAATAAATTATTCTACATTGGAGGTCCAAATGAGGAAGAAGAGAAGGAAGAGGTAATATTATATGGAGGAAATGAGATGGAAGAGGAATATGGATATATTTGAACCCAATTATTTCTTGTCGTGCTCTTGTTGGATTTAGTTCCCCACAAACTCTTTAAATGGTTGGTTTCCTAAAGAAGAGAGAGTAATAGTGTTGATTAACTCAGGAAGCACTCACAAGTTCAATAACAAGAAGTTAGCTACTTTCCTAAATTTTTTTATATTCCCTTCTCAAAAATTCCAAGACGAAGTTGTTGATGGGGATACTATTAGGTGTTTAGGAAAATGTCATAGAATTAAATTAACCATGGGGAAATACCAACTAGATTTCCCAATGTTTGTTATTTCTATGGGTGCAACAAATATAATATTGGGAGTAAATGGCTCACTATTTTGAGAATAATTGAGATAATATTTTAGGAGCTATTCATGAGATTTAATGAAGGAAAAATAGTGGAGCTAAGAGGGTCATGTGAAAATTCCCCTTAGATGGTAAGATCTCATCAAATGTAGAAGTTTATTAAGAAAGGAGTTGATGGATTTGTGGCCCAATTATTTTTATCAACAATCTATCAATCAAATTCTCTTACCCATCCATATTTACAAGAAATTATAGATTGTCACTTAGTGATTTTTGGAGATATTCATAAAGTAATTCCTCTTAAGGGGGATCATGATCATGCCATACAACTACTGCCAAGGATCCAACCACTTAACAACAAGCCTTATAGGTACCCATATATACAAAAAAGTGAGATTTAAAATATTGTTTAAGAGATGCTTGAGGTTGGTATTATCAGATATAGCCAAAGTGCTTAATCCTCTCCTATGGTGATGGTGGGTAAGAAGGATAAAACATGGTACATATTCCTGGACTATACAGTGCTCAACATGTAGACCATTAAAGATAAGTTTACCATTTCAATCATTGATGATTTAATAGTTGAGTTAAATGGAGCTATATTTTTTACAAAATTAGATTTTAGATCAAGTTATCACCAAATAAAAAATTAAGGTGGAGGATATACCCAATACAAAATTTAGGATTCATGGGGTTCATTATGAGCTTTAGGTGATGTCATTTGGTCTTACTAATGCACCATCTATATTTCAAAGTTTGGTGAACTCCATCTTTAAGAAATTTCTAAGGAAGTTTGTATTAGTTTTATTTAAGGATATATTGATTTATAACAAGACATGGGAGGAAAAATTGCTACAAGTATACCATGAATTACAAGTTCTAAGAGATCACAATATTTATGCTAAGCCTTCCAAGTTTTCTTTTTGTCTTAAAGAGGTGGAGTACTTGGGACACAAAGTTTCATAGGAAGGAGTGAAGGTTGATCCTAAAATAATTAAGGCTATCATATAATGGCCTATTCCAAAAACCATTAAGAAATTGAGGGGTTTCTTGGGATTGAAATGATACTATAAAATATTTGTGAAGAACTATGGCTGTGCAGAAGCACCCCTCACAACTCTATTAAAGAATAATTTTTCAATAGAATGAGTTAACTAATATAAAATTTAAGAGATTGAAGGAGGCCATGTGTACCACTCTAGTTATTACTACTCTAGAATTCAAAAAGGAGTGATGCTTCAAGTAATGTTATATGTACAGTTCTCATAAAAGAAGGTAGGCCCATTGCTTTTGAGTGTCATCAATTGAAGGTTAAGGATCAACTCAAACCCATTTATGAGAATAAAAAGCTAACCATTCTTCATGAAGTAAAGTAGTGAAGGCCATAATTAATGGGAAAAAAATTAAAATTTAAGATTGATTATGACAACCTAAAATATTTTTTAGAACAAAAATTATCTTATAAAGAGAAACAAAATTGGGCCACTAAGATGTTGTGTTATGACTTTGAGATTGTATATAAGAAAGTGAAGGATAATATTGTGGGAGATGCATTATATAGGAAGGATGAGAAGGATGAGGCACTATTGTGTGCTATTTCCTTATTACAAGACAACTAGGTAGAAGAAGCCAAAGAAAAGTGGAAGAATGTTGTTTCTATAAGTATTCTCATTAAATAGTTACAAATTAATCCCAATAGTTTAGAAAAGTTTTTTTAGAAGGGAGATACTTTATGGTATAAAGAGAGATTATAACTATGCAAGAATTCTACTCTCAAATACAATATTTTGGAAGAGCTTCATGGTTCTCTAGTTGGGGGTCATTCAATATTTTAAAGATATATCATTGAGTTAAATAATATTTATTTTGGTAAGGTCTTAAAGGTGATGTTCAATAGTTCATGGAAAAAAAATTGGCATGTCAAAGAAATAAATGGGAGAGAATTAAGACACTTGATATTTTATAACCCTTAGCTATTCCTAGTTAGTGGAGGGAAGAGGTATCCATGGATTTCATTATAGGGATTCCAAGATCTAAATGTAAGAATGTCATCATGGTAGTGGTGGGTCACCTCACTAAATATGCCTATTTTATTGTATTATCTCATCCTTTTACAACAAATTTGGTGGAAAAATAATTTTTGGAGGATATACAAAGCTACATGGTACACCTAAGTTTATTGTTAGTGGTTGTGATCTTATCTTTACTACTAATTTTTGGATAGATTTATTCTCTTATTTGGGTACTCAATTGGATTATAGATCTTCATACCACTCTCAATTCAATGGGAAAATGAGCTTGTTAATAAGTGTTTGGAAGGGTATCTATGTTGTTTCACTTCATATAAGCGGTCTTAATGGGTAGATTGGATACCACTACTAGAATAGTGGTATAACACTTCCTTTCATAGTTCATAAAAATGTCTCAATTTATGGTACTATATGGATACTATTCTCCATCCATCACATCATCATAGAGGGTGAGACCAAGATTTTAGTCTATGGAGGACCAAATGCATCATCAATAATAGGTACTTTCAAGACTCAAGTAGAATCTAGCCATGTCACAAATTGAATGAAATAGTAGGTTGATCAACACCATAGTGAAAGGAGTTTTAAAGTTTGGGATTGAGTTTTCTTGAGATTGCAAACTTATAAGAAAATTTTCCTGAAGAAACAATCAAAGAACAATATTATGGTCTATACCAAATCCTACGAAAGAAAGGCAGTGTTTCCTACAATCTTGAGTTACCTCTAACAAAAAAGGTACATCCATTTTTTCATGTTTCTTGTTTGAAGAAAGTGATTGGGAATAACATAACTACATAGAAAATGTTATAAAAGCTATACAAAGAAGGAAAAATCATATTAGAGCTAGATTTTATTCTTCATACACACAAAAAGAAGTCGAGGATTAGAACACTAATCTATCTCATTCAATGGAATAATTTATTAGTGGAAGAGGCCATATGGGAGGACGGAGAGTCCATTTAGAAGCATCCACACTTGATTAGCATTGAGGATAATGCTTCTTTGAAGAGATGAGCCATGCTACGAACTTAATCCTAGAGTTTGTATAGGGTTATGAGTAGTCAACTTGTGACTACCTTAGCTCTTAATTAAGCCATTTTTTATTATTATATTCTTATTTAGTTATGTAGGTCAACCTAAGGCTTATATATAGTTATCTAAGTTAGCTTGGGTGTTATCCTAGGCATAAGTAGGGTATACATAGGAGGTAGTGAGTCTTATTTGATCATTAGATTGTGAATTGTGTTCTCATTGGAGATATTTTGTCAAGTCTCTAATATTCTATCTAATGTTATGACCCTAATATCATATATTCCTAAGTTAATCACTTGTGGTATGCCTAACCTTAACATTAGTTTTAGTTAATACCTTAAATATTCTTTATTAGGATGAATGGGTATGACCCTACATAGATAAGCCTATAAATAAAGGGGAGAGGTTCCTCCCAAATCATGATATCATCGATTATTGAATTCACATCATATTATTTGATTATTGGAGGTAACCCCTGGAAGTGGTTATATTTTTGTTTTTTTATAAATATTTTTGTAGACATGCAAAATGTCTAACTTGTATCACACGCCCCTAATCTTGTATTTTGAATCATTTTCACCATCCTGTCACTCACTATACATTTTCATTATTCTCATCCCTGATCTTGCATTTTGCATCATTTTCATCAATTTTTTCATTAACATTGCATAATAGATCACTTTCATCACATTCATCATTAATTCCCCCTTTAACATCATTTTTTATTATCATTTTTACCTAATTTCCTCTAGTAATTAAATAATTTTGAATTATTTAATTAATTCATCATTTTTCACTAATTTTCCCTTCATCGCCCCTAATTAAAATATATATTTTAAATAGATTATTGTAATCCTCCATAATTAAATAATTTTGAATTATTTAATTAATCTAATTTCCCTCTCAAAGTCACATTTTCATGGATTTTTTTTTTCAAAAATATCCCAATTTAACTCAAGTATCTCATTCATCATTAACCCTTCATTTTTCTTGATCTAATCTCCATCCTTCATTATAAAATATCTCAACCATTTTCCTAAAATTGTGGAGACATTTTGAGTAATAATTAGTCTTGACCCTACATCATCTTGTTAGGAAATAATCCATCAATACCCACATACTTATTCCATTTCCTACATAACCCCAAGAAAGATAAACATGCATGTAAAAGTAACCATAATGCATAGATCAAATAGATAAGCCACAAGATAACACAAAATATGCCTCAAGAAAATCCTCAAGAGGTAAAATCCAACCTCCAAAAGCATCCATACCCCATCTTATTATTCAACATTAAAGAAATATAGGTTACAATAAATACCTCTGAAGCATCAAACCTCTCAATGCATCCTCATGTGTCCAATCATGAATCCACACATCCCATGCCATGCTTCACATATGCACTCCTCAAAAAGACTCAATAATGATAACCTACACACCCAACCAACCTAACCACTAAACATGTGCTTGATTTTATAGATTCAAGCTCACACAAATACAACCAAGTGGTAAGATAAAACCATGTGCCACAAAACCATGTGAACACAAAACCATTAATCCCTTATTTCATATTGGGTACTAAGTTTTCACTTTATAAACATTTCCACAATATTAAATTATTATCACATATATCCCACACATTAAATACTAATATAATGTTACAATACAACATAAAGTGGTCCCCAAATAATTACCTAGTGTGATTAACCACACCACCTAGGTGCATCACAACTAAATAATTATTTAATTACAACATTATAATAAATCAGTTTATGTAATGGTGTACAACACCATATCCCAATGTTCTCCCACTTTTTGTATACATTGCATAAGGGATTAATACATGAAATACATCATCATAGCCGTACATAAAATCACATGAATCTACAAGCTGCTCTCATGCTCCATCAAGATACCTGAAATAAAACCAAAGTGACCACCATCTCAAGCAAGAACTCCTCTCATCCTCCAATGTGCCACCTATGGAAGAAAATTAACATGCCAAGGTGAAGATGCACCAATCCAAGAACACAAGCATCAAATCCAAGTGATAACAAAGGCTCCAAACAAGTTGTTGTCAAGTAAAAACCCACATGATCAAAAATAACATCCATAACCCATGCTAATAAATCCAACTATCCATACCTCCTAGGTATCAATACATCAATAAACTCATGCTAAGAACATATGCAACCCACAAACCGCAGTCATAAGATCCATGTATCAAACCTGTTAATGAAGAACATACATGTCCAAGAACTCCCACTACATAGGTAATATCAAAGCATATCAAGTCTACCAATCAACACTATATCAAGGTGTGATAAATAATCAACAATGAAGTACCAAGAACAATAAAAATAATCCACACATGCAACACCAATAGATGCATAATCTCTCACAACATGTTGCCACCATCCCAAATCACATGAACATGAACCTCCAGGAAGGAACCATGAAGAGAGAAAAACCTATAAACCATAATGTCTTACCAACACCTCAAGTGCAACACTATGTCAAGTATGATCTCCTAACAACCCTAAATGAGAAGCCTCAACAAAATCCAAAACAACATTCAATCTCTTAGATCAAATACAACATATGAATCATGTAAAATTCCAAATAGATGTGAGCCTCTCTAACCAAGAAGATCAAATTCAAAGTATCCATTACCAAACCAAGGAAATCTTCCCATTAACCATCTCCTAAACTCCTCATCAATGAATGATAATATAAACTCAAATACACAAGGAGATAATCATGCCAAACATCTCTCAAAATGAATCCTCCATAACTAACTATCCATAGCTCAAGATCCATATCTATGAAAGATTATAAAATAAACTCATGCTAACCAATCCTCAAATGAGTTTCCAAAATCAAATACCATGAATCAAATCATTCCAATGATAAATCAAATCACAAAATATAACACATTTGAAAGAAATAATGGGAAAATACCTCTCAAAAGATAAATCACCAATAGACCAAGAGTGGGGAATGAAAATTATCCTCCAAGATAATCAAGCTATCATGAATCACTCCAAGAACAATCTCCTCTATTGGTCCATCATGAAATCATGTCCATACCCAGGTGAAGTCTCCTTAGTCTTTCCTGTTGAAACCTCCAAAGAGTAATTGCCTCAAGAAAATGTCTCTAATCCCAAGAGAACTCTAGCCTCACCTACATCTCCAAGTATCCACGAGAACTTGTAATTGATCAATACATGCCAAACTCCAAATACCAAGATCAATGTCAAAGTTCCAACCACAAAATCAGGAACCTATCATGACAACATGATCTAACCATCTCCTCCTAGGAGATCACATGCACCAATGTAAAAATCCTAGTCTCAAGAGAGCATGTAACATGCCGAACTCTAATCTAGAATCAAGAGTATATAATGACATAATAACAAATATAATCTAAACCAAGAAACCACATCTCTAATCACATGAAGATAACTATTACCAATGATGCACCCATGTCATTGCCAACAACTCCCACTGAATTGTGATACCGAGCTACACATGGAATTGTGACTACCATCTACTCCATGAAGATCATCCAGGTCTACACACATAACTGAAATTTTGATAACATACAAGTGAAACCAAGATCTCCAAGGTAAGAAGATACATACAATCACCATCAAACAAATAAAAACCAATCCTACATTTCCAAGTCATCACTATCAAAATCTCCCATTGAAAGTGTATAACCAATTAATGTACCAAGCTATCATGACATCGTGATAGAACCAAATGTACAAGTCCCAATAACTAACTAATTAGGTAATCTACCCATCCATTCTCTCATTCCAAAACAACATACCAATGCACAAATGACCTCAGACAAGGCCAACTAACAAAATCTGCTTGCACACAAATAATCTCATGGATATAGACAATCCACATTGAGTCATCCCACTAAAACTGAATTGGTGATCAATCTATACAACTACATAACTCGTAGATACCAAAAAATAAAGCATGCAAACTCATTATCACATTAGTAACCTACAAACTGAGATATGAAAAAAGATAATCCCATAGACATCAAGACTCAAACACCAAATCAACCATAAATCTAATTTTCCAAACATGTCCACAAATGAGTAATTATAGTCAAGGAACCAAACAAGCATCAAGGAGATAAAAAAAACCTCCTAAAATGAAACCATATCACCACCAAATGACCACATACATGATCATGTCATGCCAAAGAATCAAATATACCTGCATATCCACAACACCATAACAATAGCCAATTTTGTACTTGCACTCAACTATCAACCATACGAAACTCCAAGCCTCCACTCATGTCAACCCATATCCTCAAAACCAAAGACAACATATGTACCTATCACCACCAAAGTCCAACTCTGAAAAACACCTATAAAAACATATCAAGAAGCACCAAACTGATAATCAAATCTACCATCATAAATATCATATAAAAACATGTACTCCCTCAAGGTTTCACCTCTTGACTCATCTAGATGCTCTCACAATCACACCTTGAATCTTACACACCTAAAAGTGATCAAACAAGTACCATACATTCCTTGCACCACAAAATGATAATCAACTTGATCCACTATGTAGTACATTGTACATTCTCTCCAACGCCTATTTTAAAATAAAAAATTTGACTCTATATGCAAAAGTTATGCTCAAAACCATATTCAAGAGAATATATGGCTTTCGGGCTCAAAAATTGATCAAAATTGCAAAATAAAGAAACCAAATCTATAGCACTATGTAGTGCTTGGAACCACCTTTCCAACAAGTTTAATAAGTTGAAAACCCGAGCTCCTAGGTGAAAGTTATGCAAGTTTAAAAAAATGTCCAATTTGGCTATGTAGAAGACCAAGTGGTGGCTCCCAAGCTAAGCCATTAGCGGCTCACCTATGATGGTGGTCAATCAGTGGAATTTGGGTGGTAGAATCCCAATTCTATTTACATTTTCAAAATTTTTTGCCACCCCTGGGCGGACTCGATGCCATATTAAATCGGGTTTAATCCTTTTTGAAGTCTAAGTAGATTGGGTTGGCAGATTTATAAAAAGATTTAAAAGAATTTAAAAATATTTTAATACATTTAAACTGGGTGGTCTAATAAAGTTTTCACCAGTGGTAATTTTTTTAGGTCTGTGAACATTTTTAAGGCTCGTGGGGGGCTGTACCTGCGGTGACCGAGACTATCGGTCACTACCGCTGACAATACCTATGGGTACCTATCGATATGACATGTCAGCACCTACTGTGGTTGGCTAAAGTGATGAGTGGGATATGGATATTCACCCCCCGCAAGACCCCACCACCCAAGGTGAATATGGATGGTGGGGTGGGCTAGGCATGCGACTTCTCTCCAGGCGGTGGAGATTGGAAGGCACAAAGTCACACTGTTGATTTAGATTTATTAGATGGTTGAAGTCCCTTATGGGGCTGGTTTTCATGAAGAAAAAAGGATTGGTGGAGTAGAAGCCATGGCTCAAGACCCCATCTTTGGCCCCTTAAGAATATTTGTGCAAGTATGGGGGTCTATCTTTAGCTGGTTTTAAGTATACCCACCTAGTATTTTTTTGCGTGTAGATGCATTTGTATATTGCACCCTATTATGTGTATTGGGGGAATTGGCTATGTATTTTAGGTATTATTTATGGTGGAGGTAATATATGGGAGTTTTTGTTTATACCTATATTGTATCGATGGGTGTTTTGGGACCATGTTTAGAATTTTCGCTTCCATCAACCATTCCATTGATCTCCAGGGAAACCCTTGTTCATAAGCCATCGTATGACGAGTTTAATGTTATCCCTTAATGAGTAGAGCTTGGGTTTCGATGTCCTTCTTGGTCTTAAAATGTTAGTTTCAATAATTAATACATATATGTTTTGATACATGATAACTAGTAAGGATAATGGACGTTGAAATGCTTTGTTCAACAAAATTCGAGTATCATGATCATGACACTAGTTGACGGTTGCTTAGATAAATATTATCTTGAAATACCATTTTATATTATCTAGATGGAAGATCCCATTTCATCATCATGGGGATAAAAGATTTCTTGCTGGGGGGTTTGGCTAGAGCTCATGAGGCTTCATGATGCCAATATGGTTGAGTTATATCATTGTTGTTATTTATCTCATGGTTAGAGACAGTTATTGAAACTTTCACTTAACTAGGATTTCTACTTTGAAGTGGACCAAATATTAAGTCCAAACATTAAATTTTTGTGTAAGCATGATGTGTATTGTTTATCAATAAAATGCTTTTGAAAACCACACATATCCTTATCAAGTTTTTTGATCCATGGCTTTACCTAAGTGGGTGGCAACTGATTGTGAAATTATCTAGATTGTAAAGGGACCCTAGAAAGTGTTATGTACCCACTCTTACAGTTTATAATAAATGGTATAGAGGCATAAGATGAATTTGAGTACAAAATTGAGTTTAGTGTATTTAAGTGTTAGTGGGTTAAGTGTGACTGAGGTAGAGTCACCTTTTGAACTGAAGGGTTATACCCTTGGGTTAGTCAACCAAGTGTATGGTGGTTGAATTGTCTTGAATATTAAATATGTGAATTGTCTTGCTACTTTTTTACCCCGTAATCTTATCAATGTTATATGGTGTTCTTTGTATTGTGGGTTTGAAACATTAGATACAATTATAATCATCTATTCAAGTTAAGATATGGTTACCTTCATCTTGGACCATACTTGGATATTGTATTTTGTCAAGTGACCCATGAGAAGTGTTATCAATCGAGATTGTTAACCATTACTCCTTATAGTAAAAGTAGCCCTTATAGTTTTACTATTGATCATTTTATATACTTACTACCATTATGAGTAAGTCTTGATGTATGCCCTAGTACTATATGAGATTGTTGGTCAATCAAATATCATGAGTTGGGTGAACTCAAGTTGTTGAACTACAGAGCCTCTACACAATACATAGGCAAGGCCATCAGAGATGAGCCCTCGAGGACTAGGTCTGACCCCTAGTTCTTGTTCTCTTATTGTTACTCGAGATTACTATTGATATATATGTTATTTTTTGACATGTGATTTGAATTATGTTTCAAATTGTTATTGGGTTAGTAGAATTATTTAAGTCTACCTCGGTGATGTGGATTCCATGTCTCCACTTGAAACTGACCATGGTCATGACAATTGTTATTCTAATCAAGTCCGTATAATTAATCAATCAGATTTTGTTATGCTTGCATGAAGTGCATGCATAGGAATCAACCTTTTTGTGAATCATGCAAGTGTTTGGGATCAAAATTTGAAATTTGTGTTTTTCCCTTAACTATATTTTAGTGTAAAATTTTGTTTGTGTTTCAAACCTAAAAGGAGATCCTATTCCTAAATGGTTAATATACTTTAAAATATTCCTTTTAAACTTTCTTAAGAGTAAGAAAAAAATAAATTGTGGAACCTTCTTAGAAGTTTAGGTTTTTAGTTTTTTATTAGTATGATGCTTATAAAATAAGATAAAATATAAATAAAACTGAAATAGTTTTTGTTATTATTGAAACATAGAAAAATAGGTGATAGGTTCACCAAAACATAGGGTTAATACTAAATTTGGAATGTTTCACCAAACTTACTATAAATAGAAAGGAAAAAATGGCGTGTAATGAACCAACCTATTTTCTATTTAATTCTAGAAATGGGATCCTCCAAGATAGAATTAACTTTCAGCCCTTAGGTGAATTATTTCTATGGAAGATTTGACAATTTTGTTTATGTGTGTGTGGACGGGGTGTACAGTTCAAACAAAACTTTTGAGAGATGAAAATAAAATAGAAAATGACCTCAAATATATATAACCCAAGACTTGATTCATGTAGATGAAGTCTAGATCTAATAGAAACAATCAATTTTATATTTTTTCGATAAGTGGAAGACACTTAAAACTTGCCTCAAAAATTGGTTGCTAAGTCTCCTATTTGGTTGCAAAGTGTCTTGAGACAAATTTTTGAGATGAATTTTTGGGAGCCACCGAAGACAGATCTGAGATGCAATTTCCCACTAGTTTCACTCAAGAATGATGAAAAATAAATTCGAGATCTATGTTTTCATGATCTTGACAACTTTTCTTGCAACTTTGACAACTTTTGAAACTTTTCCAATTTTGCACTTTAGGGATCTCCAATCTTCAATTTTCTTTCAACCTAAATCTGCAACACAAACACAAGAGGGAAAAAATTGTTTGTTTTTGGTGAGTGAGGGTTTTCCTTGGTCAAACCCCATTTGGGTAATTAAACCTTGAATTGAAATAAAGTATGAAACAAATGATGAATGAACAATGCAATGTTGCAACTCACCAAACCCTTGGATGAACCTTTAGAAATATGAAATGTTGAGCTTGATCTTACATGAAATGGCTTCAATGGATGAGGATCTTGATGCTTGAAATAAGACTTGAATGCTTGACTTGAATCTTTGAAACCTACATCACAATGTTAGCTCCAAAAATATGCATGATTGAACATAAATTTTTACATGAAGCTTGAGATCTTGAATTGTTGCAACAAATTCTTGAGAAATCTACTCTTGAATGCTCTTGAAAATAATCTTGGATCTTGTTAAGTTCACCTCTTGCTAGATGTCTTGAATTGATAAAACAACCTTGCTTTTATAGATGATTTTCTAATTTCTCAAAAATTAAACATGACAAGCCAATATTTGAATATGAATTTAGGATCATGAAAATACCATGAAAAACATATTTAAATTTGAATTTACAACTTAAAGGGAACCCATTCGCCCATGGGCGAATGAGTTCTGACCTAAGTTATCAAGATCTTTGAATTTTGAGGAGTTAAATTAACTAAATGCATTAATTAAATCACACTTCCCCCTTTGGAAATTGTAATTAATTAGGCTTGTAAATGCAAAAATTAGGCAATTAGAGGCTTAATTAGGTCTATTTAAATTAGGAGGGCCCAAACAAAGTGTGAAAATGTAAAGGAGTACATTTTTCTACACTACATTTAGCCCCCACTTTAGTGAGAGGATGCGTGCAAGCACAAACTCACACTAAAGTAGACAAATATGCACCAAAAGGGGGTCCAAGCGTACAAATTTTGTTGGGATAGGATGAAAAAGATCAAGGAGGGTGATCAAGCCCATAGGATATAAGATCCCAAGGAAAAACAACATAAGCACAAAAGGGACACACACAAGATGTATGCTATGAAGTAGCAAGACAAGATACACAAACATACAATGTCAAAGACTTAAAGAAAGAAAGAATAAGGGGTGGATCAAGCCTTGAATGTTTGTACGAATCGATGTGGATCAAGCCTTAATTGTTTTTCCAAAAATGTTTACATGTGAAATTTGTTGTCCACTATGCAAACCAAATGTGCTCACACAGGCTAGTGAAATCCTTGTCCACTAGGTGAGCCCCTAGAAAGTGGCTAAGTGAGAAAGTCATGTCAGGTCTACAGGCTTTCACCATACAATGATAAATTCATGCCAGGTCTACAGGCTCTCATTATACTAACCATACCAAAGTTATACCTCTGATAACTTTGATAAAGTGCCACACAATACAAACTTAAAGCTTCATAAGGCTTAGCAAGCTATGTTATGCTAACTTCTGAAAAAAATGTAAATAGGATATCAAAGGGATTTTTCTTTGTTCATGTAAGGTCTCCTCTTAGGGAACATCATACTTAATGTCTCCAAGAGAGGAAAAATCGAGGATAAAAGATTCTCAACTTAGGGAATGCAATCCATAACATCACCACAAAGAGGAATGTCATATGCTCAAAAAGGTCACAATCTTGAAGGACATCAAACCCAATGACACCATCAAGAAGACACATCATGCAAAGTAATAAGACCACACTTTGAATAAAAAGTTCACATCTTCTAGGAGATGTATAATATCATCACTAAGAAGGGAACACATAAACAATGAACGGGGGACAATATCCCCCCACTTAAATTGTCAACATACTTTCTATGTTGGTATTTTAAGTAGAAAGAGAGGAAGAGGTGATCCTTGAAAAGAATACACACTTGGAAAAATAGTTACCCTTGCCCCTAAATCATAGAGAAAAAGACAACCACCAAGAATTATCATATTACTGCCAAGATATGGTTGCACTTGAAATTGTACCACCATGAATGACAATGAGCAAGACACATAAAGCTACTAATGCCACATAGTGATGAGCAACATGATAAGGTGAATAATCAATATCAATTAGAGGAAATAGGTGCATCAACACAAGGAAGAGCACCACAATCCTTAAGATGTTGAATTTTATCACTCAAAGCCTTACATTCATTAGTAGAATAACCATGAACTCTATGATATGCACAAAATGAAATTTTATTGTAAAATTTATTTCGTGTTCTTGGAGGGAGAGATATCAAGTGATCTTGGAGAAGTCTCAAAAAGATACTCTCTTGATCATGAGTAGAAGATGTTCCTTTATTTTGTGACAAAGATATCTCTTGCATAGTACAAGGTGTCATACATACACAAGACTCTTTAGATTGTGATATTTTGTACTCTCCCTTAAAGGAGGGTGTAAAATCTAATGAACCCCAATAATTACTAGGACATGTGGTTGAAGATGTCCTAGGAGTGTTTTGCATGATGATATTTATATTAAGCAAAAATTTCTTTGTTTCTTTCAAGGGACCAAGACAACTAGTTGTTTCTATCAGTTCAGGATGCACTAAGGTTAAAGTTGTCTTAGAAGAATCTTTTGTAATAGTGTTGGTATTGAGCGAAGGATTTTTTGATGCTTTTGTTTCTTTCAAGGGACAATAACCAAGACCACTAGTTGTTTCTTGTATATTAGGCTCTATAGGGACACACATACCTTGTTCTCTAGCACCACATCCTTTTCCACTATAACCAAGTTGTTTCAAAAGTTCGTAACCTCTTCTATAAAGATTTTCCATTTCTTTCGGATTTGGTGGTTGTTCATGATCAACTTCATGAACGTTTGTTGTGTAATTTTCTTCTTCTTCTAAAGTGGTTGAAGTAGATGCTTTTGAAGGTTCTTCTGAATTTTGTGTTGACATTACCATTGGTTATTTTCCTTTTTAGACTCTTTTGTTATGATTTTGTATTCTCCCATGAATGTAGGTGTAAAATATAAGGAACCCCAATCATCCTCCAATAAATTTGTAACTCTTTCAATATTTTTCTCTTTTTGTTCCTCTTAGACAGGTTCTACTTTTGTAGTTAGTGTCAATGTTTTCAAAGGATTTTCCTCATCTTTTTCAATGTCCAAAATTTTTGGTTCAGGTTTAGCTTTGATTATATATGCTTTGTTGTTGTAGACATACTTAATTATATGATGAAGAGTTGAAGGCACTGTATGCATTTCATAAATCCATGATATTCCCAAAAGAATATTTTATGAAATATTTTGAGGCATAACATGGACAGGAGTTTACAATGTGGCCTTTCCAACTGTAATAGGTAATGTTATCACACTAAGCGGTTGTTTTCCTACATTATCAAATCCAAAGATAGATAAAGAGTTTGGTTGTATTTGAATTTTATCTATTCCAAGTCTATCCAAAAGGTTTATGCTACACAGATTAAGGGCTGAGCCATTGTCAATAAGGTCTCTCTTTATTCCACATCTATTGATGATAGCCACTATCATGAAAGCTTCATTTTGTTTTTGCACTTCCAAAGGAGGTAGCTCACTTTGGTGAAAAACAATGTATACATTAACTGAATTCATTCCTTGAATTAGGCTGCTACATCATTTGGTTTGTGGTTGCCTTGTATTATATGTGTGAGCAGTGGTATTATAACTTAGTTGGTGCTAAAGATTGTTACTTGTAAGTAGCATTGTAAATTTCAAGATATCTCCTCGGGATAATGGTTTCTTTTTAGGTGGTCCTATGATAAGCACGAGTTTGTTTTGAACTTGAGGTTGATATGAAGGTGGGTAGATGGTAAGAAGTGGCTTAGGAGATGACTTAGGAGGTCCAATAATTAGAGGACTAATAGGAGGATTCGAGGTATATCTAATGTTCATAACCTCAAAAGACGTATCCTTATTGTGATGATCTTTTAGCGAGGGGAAGTATAATGTCACATTATCATCTAATGAAGCCACATTACTATTTTTTGAAAGACAGGTATGAATTCTATCATTTTCTTGCACCATGATATCTTCCCTAATAGGAGAGTTTTGAGGAGATGAGCAAAAAATGTGTTCACCACATTCTATGGTTAGCTTTTGTAAGATAACTTCATCATAAGTAGGGGAGGCATGAAGAGAAGAATAACTACGATTTTATTGCTTACCAATGATTGGATCCTTTTGTTCAATCATATCTTCCCAAATGAGAGAAGCATTAGGAGAGGGAGAAACAAGATTCTTATGACTCTCAATGAGTGTATATTCTAACACCAAACGATCTTCTTCACAAATATGAGAAATATTAGGAGAAGAACAAATGTGATTATCATGATTATCTATTATTACATCCCCTTGTACTATATGTCTTCCCAATTAGGAGAGGTAGGGGAAGAGAAACAAATAGGATTGTCATGGCTCTCAATCATTGGATCTCTTAACACCAAAATATCCTCTTCACAAATAGGAGATATTCTGGCAGAAGAATAAATGTGATTATGATGATTGTTCACGATTGCATCCTCTTTCACTAAAGCATTCTCATGAATGGGAGATGAATGGAGACTAGGTAAAGTGATGTTAATAAATGTGTCAATGATCTCATATTCTTGTGTCATAATATCTTCCCAAGTGGGAGAAGTAGATGGAGAGGGAAAAATGAGACTTTCATGATTCTGAATGATTGTATCTTCTTTCACCAAGATACCTTCATCACAAGTATGAGAGGTATCGAGAGAAGAAGTATTATGGTTTTTCATGATTATCCATGCTTGTATCCTCTTGTATCCTATCATCCTCACAAATGGGAGAGATAGTAGGGTTTGAGTTAAGGATAGGCAAGGTGATATTAAGAAATGTGTTAATGGTTTGGTTCTCTTTCTCTAAGATATTCTCATAACTAGGAAAGATAATGGGAGGATGGATAACATGTTTCTTAATGACCTCATTTCTTTGTTATAAATTATACTCATAAGAAGGAATTTTGTACTTATACAATCCATTCTTAACCATGTCAAAACAAAATCTTTGAAAAGGAAACATGCTAACATGAAAAGTAATCTATCCAACTTATGTAATGCTTCAAAAATGTAAACAATTGTCCTACAAATCTGATGATTTTCAATACTGATTTTTTTTGGAATGATTTAAAATGGCTACCCTAAATGGATGATTAGACCTCACACATAAAATAAAAATTCCCAAAAATTGTAGACCGAAACAAGGATTTACCAGCAGATCTAGGACATTCAAAAGACCACAAAAATGCTTAGAAAAGATGGTTTTGAGAGGTCTTGAAGGACTCATTCACCCATGGGCAAATGGGTCTCTATGCAGGATTTGAAAAAATGAAAAGTGCAATTTTTGAGTTGTTGTATGTGTTCTCTGTTCTAGATCTTAGATGGTAACTTCTATGACATTTTTTTTAGAATTTGATGACCTAATGCAAGTAGAATTAATGAAAAATGATGAGCTATATGACGCTTTTTGAAATGCAATTTTGACTCAATTTTTGAATATGAATGATTGGAAATACACTAATATGCAAGGACAATGCAAGATTAATGTAATATGCATGCAAATTTTTGAATTTTTCAGATTTAAACAACACAAAAATATAAATTTAAAACCTTATATGCAATGTCAACTAATGCAATTTTAACAACCCTAAATTAGATGCAAAGTAATGCAATGCAATGCAAACTTATGTAAATCCTAGATATAGGGTTTGAATGATCTCTAAATCAGAAATTAGAATGTTCAAATTGTTGAGTTCACCATAATGAAGCATAGAAAAATAGGTGATAGGTTTACCAAAACATAGGGTTTTATACTAAATTTGGAATGTTTCACCAAACTCACTATAAATAGAAAGGAAAAAATGGGGTGTAATGAACCTAAATATTTTTTATTTCATTTAGGAATGAGATCGTTCAAGATAGAATTAACTTTCAGCCCTTAGGTGAATCAATTCTATGAAAGATCTGACAATTTCCTTTATGTGTGTGTGGACGGGAGGTATAGTTCAAAAAACACTTTTGGGAGATGAAAATAAAATAGAAAATGACCTCAAATCTATAACCTAAGACCTGATTCATGTAGATGAAGCCTAGATCTAACAGAAACAACAAATTTAATATTTTTTTTATAAGTTGAAGACACTTAAAAGTTGCCTCAAAAATCGATTGCTAAGTGTCCTGAGATAGCTTTTTGAGCTGAATTTTTGAGAGCCTCTGAAGACAGATTTGAGATGCAATTTCCCACTGGTTTCACTCAAAAAATGATGGAAAATAAATCCGAGATCCGAGTTTCCGTGATCTTGACAAATCTTCTTGTAACTTTTGCAATTTTGCACTTTAGGGGCATTGCAGAATTTGGTTAGATTGTTTTGACCATTCCATAGCTTCCCAAATTATGATCAAGTTCTCCAGTATATATCTCCCTTTTATAAACCCCATTTGAGTGTTGTTTACAAACTTGGGGAGAATGTCCACCAACCTCAAGGCAAGAACCTTGCCCAATATATTGTTTGAGACATTCAATAGTGTTATAGGCCTCAAATTTATTATTAGGGTCTTATCCCCATCTTTGGACAAAAAATCTATGATTCCTTTATTTATATCTTTGCATAGAGAGCCATTATTTAGGGCCTCCAGATATACTCGTAGAAAATCTTCAGTTATCTAATTCCTGAAGGTCTTTTAAAATTCAACTGAGAAACCATCACAACTAGGATTTGTCATTACTCATGGACATGATGGCTCTCTTGATTTCCTTCTTGGTTATGAATGTAGATAACTTAGAGGCATCTTCACTGCTTATCCTCTTTAGAATGATTCCTTTTTTGCACTCTCTATATTTCCTACTACCTTCATCATTCCCTTCAGAAGTGAAGAGATTTTTATAGAAAGAATGAAAATATCTTAGGATGTATTCTTGTGAAGTGAACAAGTTCCCTTCCTCCAAGATTTTCTTAATATGTTCCTTGCAATACTTTTCTTTGATGTAGTTAAAGAAAAATTTAGACCCCTTATCACCACAACATAGCCAATTAAGTTTAGGTCTTACTTTCAGACCTTGGGTCTTATGGGATTGTATCCTTCTGAGGTCATTCTTATCATGAGCTAAATCCTCACTGAGTCTTACATTATTAGGCTCAGACTGTATCTTGGTTTCAGCCTTCAAAATATTTTCCTATAACTCATTTTCCTTTCTCCTGGTATCCATAGCTTTCTTCTTACTAATGGTTTGTAGTAGCTTTTTCCTTTCTTCCACATTTTGTTCCCACCTCAAAATGGAAATATCTTCCTTAATCAACCACTTATTAATTTCTCTAATGGAGGTAATTCCATCCCTATAGTCACTATCTTGAAATAGGTGGGTATTGAGGATGAACTTCTATTTCTTGGGGTTGTCTTGTGACCTGCCCTTATTGGTGATCACCCTAGCTTTGATAGGATGGTGATCAGAGAAATAGTAGGGATACACACAAACTTGTTGAACAAAATCATTAAGGAGGAAATTAAAAATGTCCTTATTTGCATAAAACATGTTCGGTAGACGTTAAATCCTTATCCCACCTTTCTAGGCATTGCACCAAGTATACTAGACTCCTTGGAAGTTCTTCTTACCTTTTTTGAAAGGGTCAACTAGATTCAACTTGTTTTTTAACCTCTACCAAAAATGCCTCTCAACCCCTTTCTAGACCATATCCATACCTCCCCATTTGTCTTCTAGGTGCTCCACCATGTTGAAGTTCCCACCCAACACCTAAGGGACATCCACCGGGGAGGTCAACCATTGCCACAATGAGGATCTTTCTTGATGATCACTAGGGGAATAATCAGAGCAAAATTCAAAGCTGACCCCTTCTTTTTCTAGAGTGACCTAGACCACCCTGTTATAGGGGGAGGAATGTTGATTGGTAACATACTATTTCCATCTATTAGCAAGAAGGACAACAACCCCCCTCTTCCCCTTTCATGATTGGTGGAGAAGTAAATAGAAAATTTCCATATGAACCTCAAATTGATATCTAGTGTAAAGCCTATTGCCTTGGTCTCTTGAAGAAAGACAAAGTATTTCTTAGGTTTGAGGTTCAAAAACCTTCTAACAATGTATTTCTTGTCTAGTGATTCAAGTCCCTGAACATTCTAGGAGGTAATATTAAGATTCTTATTCAATGTTCATGGTAGAGTCATCTTGGTCACACTTGAATTGTTCAAAGCACTTAGGAATCTTTTCCTCAATTTTTGCTCTTTTAGCAGTAGGTGACTGAATGACAAGGCTAGTCTTCTTTCTTTTATTCTTTACCAATTGCAATCCATTATTTATAGATAAGGATTTTCTGTACTTCATAGGCATTCATGGCTCATTCCTTGGTTTTGGGACTATCTCTGACCATCCCTTTGTGATATTCTCATAGGAATGCTTCCCCATTCCTTTAGCTGAATTTGTGTTACTTATCTTCCTAGGGGAGGTGAGGGTTTCCTTAGATTTTAGTTCAATTTCAATTTGGCTTCAACCGCACTGCCACACACATTGGAATCTGGGTGATTAGAATCAATATTGGTTTGTTCATCATTATTATCTTGAGAAATATTATTTTTGAAACCACCTTTACTATTACCAAGGTTAGAGTTACACCCAAATTTTTTGGTGCTCGTTTGGCTAGGGGGGTCAAAGGAGGTTCACTATGCATTGAATCTCTTATTGTTTTTTTGATATCCAAGATAGTATCATTAGTTTCTTTTGAAAGAGGCTCGACTAATTCATAATTGTTTTGTTTGATAGCCCTTCTGGGTGCCTTTCCTTAATAGTAGAGGCAAGGTCATTGAAAGAGCCCTTCACTCTATGACCCACTCAAATTAGCATCACCAACTTGGGCGTTCCATCGATCTTTCTTTTTTAGGGTGAATTTACCATCAAATTTTTTAAATTGTATTTCAGTTACATGGTTGGGTCCCCAATTAAAGACAGGATCGTTCATTAGGTGGTTTTCCTCAATCCTATTCCAAATTTTCCACATAGCAATTTGTTGTGTAGTTAAATTTTCAAGAATTTCTTGGCTCACAATGAGAGGGGATGAAGGTGTGCGAGGGGGATCTTTTGGAGTAGTGTGTTCTATAGATTTAGTCTTCGTATTATCATAGTCCAAGTTTAGGGTTTCCTCAACCACCAGCAGGGCATCAAAGGCATTCTTTGTGGAGAGGCCAAAATTGGGGTGATTTGCAGAAATGCCCCAGAGGGCCAAAGACCACAGTAAGAAAACCTCTATGGGGGAGGAAACAACCTCCCCCACCCGGAACATGCACGGACACACACATGCCCTTAAAAGTGCATGCCTCCAAACTTCTAGCCCAATGCCTATAGAACATTTTTTCATATTTTTTTATTTTATTTTAAGGTTTATTAAATTTAGAGGAGAAAAATGCAATATTTATTTTTAATCAATGTCAATATTGATTTATTTTAGTATTTAATTTTTTTTTTTAATGAGTTTTCATTTTATATTATTATATTTAAAAAAAAATTAACTTTGAAATGTATTACATTTTTTAATATATTTTTTATTTTAAATTATGACACTTGTCTTGAGTGGAAAATTTAAAAATTATTTCCAAAGATTGATAATTCAATGAATTTACCTTTATCTATTGAAATGGATGTCAAAAGTGTCAAATCATGTGTCAAAGGTTGTCAATTTAAGGATATCATTGTGAAACACTTTCAATAATTTAAAAAAATGGGAGAAAAAACAAGTGTTGCACTAAATATTAGACAAAACAATCACATTCAACATTATTCATAGTTCAATCACAATTGCCATCAAACACAAGAATCAAACAAAAATTATTTGTATTGTTTTTAAAGTTATTTGTATTCTAATCTTCATAGTCCAAGGATTTCACATACTAAATAGAATTTTGATTTTAAATAGGTGATGGATAGAGTTTGCAGATAACTACACATTGTACTAGGTATTTTTTTCACTTGGATGAGTAGAGAAGGTTTGGTTCTTGTTTGATAGTTGTGGGAGCATGGTGCTTGGTGTGTGATTAGGTGAGTATTTAAATAGATTAGAAGGAAACTAACTTGTGGTAGATCATATTATTATGAAACATATATGATGGTAGAATTGGTTATCATAATTGATACTTCTTGATATAGGTTTCTAGGTGTTTTCAATGTTTGTACTTTCATGGAGAAAAGTAGACAAGGTGTCTTCTTACTTGAGGACATGATTGATATACATGAGAGATTTTAGTCTTGGTTCAATGAGAGTTGGTCACAAATACAATGATGGTGATGACTATTGTGTCATGTATGTTTATGTGCATTTGATCATTCAAACAACATGATAATGTATGTGGTTGATAGGTGGTGTCATGGTTTAGTTTTAGGAGGTTTATCTTATTTCCTTGATGCTTGATTGATTTCTTGGCTATGGTATATTTGATTATGGATTTATTTAGGAAATTAGATCTATAGGTGATCAAGTGTTTGAGTCTCAAGATCTATAACTTATCTTCTTGGATATCTAGATAAAGTTTGCAGGTTACCAATGTGATTATGAGTTTGTATGTTATATTGATTAAGGATCTACAAGTTTTGTAGTGTGCATTGGCCACCAATTATATTGCAATGGGATGACTCATATGTTGATTGTCTATGTACGTAGGTCTTTCAATTGTTGTTGTAGATTCAATTAGTTGACCTTTTTTTTGTCATTTATGTTTTGGTATGTTGTAGTGAGATGAGAGGATGGATGAGTAGAGTGCTTTGATAGTAAGTTATGGGGAAATGATTTTTTTAATTGTGATTTCATGGATAGCTTAGTTACACATTTTAGTGGGATATTTTAACAGTGATGTTTTGGTGGTAGTTGTATCTTCTTGGCTTCGAGATCTTGGTTCTAATTTCTTCTTTGAAGATGTTGGTATTATAGTTGAGTATGCGTGGACAATGGGTGATCTTAATTTAGGGGATGATTTTCATAATGCCATGGAGAGTTTGGTATTAGAATTCAATAAGAGATTTTATAGTTATGTGGATTCATCACTTGGTGATGGATGATCCTCTACAATGTTTGTTGGTGTTGTAGAGGAGCTCTTTGATCTTATTTTTTGTAGTGGGAGTTCTTTGAAATTTTATTTCACTACCAAGAGATGGAAAATTTATCTTCATGTGATTAGAGATGCTTGAAATCATGGTTATCCATGGAGGACTATCAAATTCTTTGGCTGTTATGTCAATTTATGAGATCAATTTTTGACAAACGATCATTGGTTGAAATGATGGTTTAGTGTTGTGGCATGATTTAATCTTGATTTCTCATTCATGTTTTGGCATGATGCAAGTGTTCTTGGGAGAATAATATTTTCATTGGAGCATACAACCTTTTTCATAAGATATTAATCATGATATCATGATGTGTTCCTAATTTTACAAATGTGTAGTTGGGCCTTTGACATTGGTTTAGATAGTTCTCTTTGTAATTAATACATTGAACATGTACTTGGGAGCTTTATGAGATTGTGGTGTTGTATTTGGAGCTTAGTATGGATTGATCAATTATAAGTGATCATGGATGGCACTTGGACACTTGGTTGAGGCATTTTTTGAGATGGTTATTATTTATAGGTTTTAGAAAGAAGTTCAATGAACCTTCATCTAGATATGGATGTGAGTTCATCATGGACCTATAGAGGAGATTTTTATTGGAGAGTGTCATTATGTCTTGGAATATCATAGAGTATAAATCTCATTCCTTACTCTTGGTCTACTAAAAAAAAATCATTTGTAAGGTATTGCTCGTTCTTTTTTTTTGAATAAAAGGGGTAAAAACTTTATTGATATCAAGAAATTAACAATACATAGAGATCAAGAAGCCAGTAGGCTCCCAAGAAAAGAAAGCACCAAACACCCAACCAAGAGAAAAACCACCACCCACAAGACCACATTCACCTCAGCCAACCAAATCCTTAGAAATGGCCCTTTCCAATTCATGACAATAATCAAGGGACAACTTCCCCCAACCCTCAACCTTCTATTCAACATCATGCTTTGAAGCCCACTTGGCCAAAAAATTAGTCACCCTATTCCATTCGTGCGGGATGTGGGTAAAAGGCACCACCTCCAACATAGAGAACATCTGCATAATTTGATGAACAACCAACACAAGCTGCCAATTAAAATCAATCAACTTTTTCTCATTTAAAAAATTAACAATAATCTGTTAATCAGATTCATAGATAATCTTACGCCAACCCAAAGCACAAGCACACTCAATAGCCATAAAATTTCCATCCCCTCCATAAAGTTGTTAGAGTGCCACCCTTTATGAATGGAGAAAAAGAATAACTGAGCCATAACAGTCTCTTCCAATTCCACCAATCCCAACAAGCCCCAAATTACACCTAGAGGAACCATCAGTATTGATCTTCAAAATATCCATTGGAGGAGGCAACCATCTTCCAACCCTTTGAACCTTCTTTTTAGCCCCCTACCTCTTCTGACCCAAGCATAAATAGAAGTCAATCCCTGAAGGCCCAGTCTATTCATAATCTCATCATCACCCCTTTCTAGAGGGTATGCCACTTCACACTTAGCTTCCATCGTCTCCTGGATCATACCAACAATTATGTACCAAACCTATTGAACCATCATCTTATCCCCACGAAAAATCCTAGGATTCCTTTCCAACCAAATTTTCCAAAGGATGAAGGTAGGACCAATGCACCACATAATATGGAGAAAAGAGGCCTGAGTAGGAGGTCTTCCCATACTGCTCTAGAACTTAACAAGGGAAGAAGCATGCACAAAAGGATGTTTCCAAACACTGCACCAAAGATGCCAAAGCCACATAAAAAAATAACCACATAAAAACAAGTGGGAAGAATCCTCCTCATTGCAACAACATAGAAAACAAATAGAAGGGCCTTGTAATCCCCGCTTTCGAAGATGATCCCAGATCAAACATCTATTCCATGCCATGGTCCACACAAAGAAATTACACTTTGGCTAAGAGAACTTTTTCCACACATGTTTCCACCAAGGAACCTCCCCACCACCAAATGTATGAGCCAACAACTCCTGATACCCACCAACCATAGTGAAAGCATCCTTAGGATATGGACTCCAAGCAAGAATATCCCTATCCCTAAGAGAGTTGCATTGTATGCCAACCAAAATGTTTTGAAGCTCAACACAATCTTCCTCCAATCCAATAGTAGGCCAATCAATAGGATCATTCCACCTAGCCACCTCCATCTGCCCACAGGGGTAAGAAGTCTTAAAATCAATCACCCTAGACCAACCAGCCTCCAAAAAGTGTTGGTAAAGATTCTAAAAATTAGGATACTAGCGTAAAATGAGAGGAAAACCATCCCAAGAATTAGAATAAAAGAGAGCCTCAACCCCCCTCCTACATATCCAAAACAAGCCCTCCTTGATCAGTGCAACCCCTTTCTTAAGTGTTGCCCAGATCACTAAACCTTTCCCCACCAAAGGATAATTGGGAATCTCCTCCTTTGAAATCCCCTGAAGGTACTTATGAGAAAGAATCCTGGCCCAGATATGATCCTGTTCCAAGAACCACCTCCAATAAAGTTTTGCAACCATTGCCAACCCCATCAAAGTCGACTGCCGCAATCCAAGACCCCCAAAATACTTCGAACTACACACAATATCCCACTTCACAAGGCTCCACTTAGAAGAATACAAGCTTCCCACCCATAAAAATTGTCTAGCCAAAAAATTCAAATCCTTAACAAACCCAACTGGAGCCACCTGAAGCATATATCTATAGATGGGAAGGGTTTGCACCACTAATTTAAGTAGTTGAACTCACTCGACAAAGGACAACCATCTATGAGTCCAATGATTAACCTTCACACATAACTTGTCAATAATACTTTGCCAATAATTCCTAGGAAGAATACCAAAAGAGATAGGAATGCCAAGATAAGTCAAAGGGAGAGAACCAAACTGAAACCTCAAGTTACAAGCAATCCTATGTTGAATAAGCCATAGAGTATTGAAAAATAAAATGAAAGATTTATCTTCATTAATCATTTGACCATAAACAACAAGATAAGTATCCAAAGCCTTACACAAATTCATGGCTTCTCTGACCTTAGCCATACCCATCAAAGTCGTATCATCCACAAATTATAGGTGAGACTATGGAGACAAATCATTTCCCCACACCCATCCTTGAAGAAGACCCAAATCAACATTACACTTCAACAGTCTCCCCAAACCTTCAACAAGGATAATAAATAACTAAGGAGATAGAGGATCCCCTTAACGAAGGCCTCTAGAAGCACCAAAAAGAGAAGAAGGCTCACCATTTATCAACACCGAAAAGGAAGTGAAAGTAACACAACACATAACCCATTGGACCCACTCCTCAACAAAGCCAAAGGCAATAAGAACTTTGCGCAAGAAGGACCACTTGACTCTATCATATGCCTTTGCCATATCCAACTTGATGAACATGGTCATTTCTTTGGAGGATGCCATAAAGTGAATAGTTTTAGCAGCAATGACCACCCCATCCATAATTTTCTGATCTGCCATGAAACCACTCTATTCCTCAAAGATAAGCCATCTAAGCCATCGCTTCAAACTTTCAGAATTCAACTTGGAAATGATTTTATAAGGCACATTACAAAGAGAGATAGGACAAAACTGACTTATCCGAACCACCCCCTCACATTTGGGAATGAGAGCAAGGAAGGTAGAGTTCAAAGCCCTCATCATCTGCATATTCCTCGGAGACTCACAAACCAACTCCAATAGGTCCAACTTAATGATATCCCAAAATTATTGAAAGAATTCAATCGAAAAGCCATCAGGGCCTAGGGCTTTCCATTTCTTCATTTAAAAAATAGTAGCCTCCAATTCTTCCAATGAAATGTCACCCAAAATATTCTCATTCATCTCCCTAGTAACCGAGGAGGGGATACAAGACAAAACATGGCTTTCTTTTGCCAAAGCATCTTGATAATCCTCTTTGAATAAGGAAGCAAATAACTACGAAGCTTTTTTAGACATTTCATGCCAAGAAGCAAGCTGCTCACCCCTTTCATTCACAAAAATAGGAATAGAATTACCATGTCTCTTGGATTTCACTGAATTAAAGAAGAAATCAGTGTTTTTATCTCCCTCTTGTAACCACTCAACACAAGCCTTTTGTTTCCAATAAATTTCCTCACATAGCTCACACCCTTCTAGAACTTTCAAAGCCCTCGTTTCCTCCCTGAGAAAATCCTTTGAAAGACCAAACTCCCTTATCTCCTTGGTAATGACATCAAAGTCAGCTTGAGTAGCACTCTTAACATGAAAAACGTTACCAAAAAATTGCTTGTTCCATCGTTTGAGCTGATACTTCACATATTGCAATAATTTGGAAAAAAATACATAGTAGTGCCATGAATAGACCTTCCCATCTGCCACCATTCAACCAAATACTCCTGCAAATAAGGATCTCTTAACCACATAAGCTAAATCTTGAAAGAGGGGGACCGAGCAACATGAGTTGAAGTAGCAGATAAATTAATAGGCCAGTGATCTGAGCCCCTCCAATCCAAAATATTAGAACAATTAGGCCACAAACCTCCAATCCAGAAACATGAAACCAAGAAACAGTCAAGTCTCTTAGAAATACAACTCTCCCCCATCCTCCTATTGTTCCAAGTAAACTGACCATTACATGGCTTGATGTCAACAAGATTCAAGGCAAAAATTTTATCATGAAGAAGGAAAGTAGAGGGCTCCAACCTTGTAATACCACCCTTCTTCTCATCCAAATCAATAATGACATTAAAATTACCAACAATAATCCAAGGGAAAAAAGGAACAAGGCTTCGAATAAAATTGATATGAGACTATAAGAACTATTTACTAGGGAAATCAATAGGCACATAGATGTTTGACAGAAGAATAGTTTCCCTCATCTCCATACTAGAAGCAACTGCAAAGATGGAAGACTTAAGAGGACATTCACCAAGGAGGACAAATCTTCAATGGGTTCCATGAGAAAGCCACACCCCCAATAGTACCATGAGACCCAATACACTGACATTCACCCCGCCCCCACAACTTTGGTAGGAAACCAACCATACTCTCAACATACAACTTAATCTCTTTTAAAAAGAGAACATCAGGAGAATGAATTCTCACCAAATCATGGACAATTTTTTGTCGAGGGCCATTGTTCAAGCCCCTTACATTCCAAGAGAGGATGATCATTTCAAAGGATTAGAAAAGTGAGAGTCTAGAGTCTTAAAAAGTCTTGACTCCACAAAAGTCTCCCCATCATCTTGATCTTTTCTACATCCTTCTTTTGCCCAAACTTGGAGGACTTCTAAACAACCCCTTTTTTTTGGTCTTTTTAAAGAAATCCCAATGAAGGAGAAGCCTTGTTTCCTTTTACCGAATTAGACACCACTTTCACCAAAGGATAAGACATCTCTCCTACCCTCACCTTCACATTCGCAGGAGGTTCCGACCCCCCAGGAACCACCAAACTAATATCTATGTCCATTTGCAAGGCTCCATCCTCTTGTGAAGGCTGGGTGTCATATGGAATAATGCCCTCCTAGGCCACTTCCAAAACACCCTGATCCATAATCATCAAACCCAAATTTACCTCTTGTTGACTAAAATCATCCAAAACCTCAAATCTATTGAAGGTCTCACCTTCCTGTTGCTCCTTAAAAGTCCTCTTTTGACAACAATTCCTATTACGAGCCTTTATAGGAATAAAAACCTCAGTACCTACAACCTCACCAGGGATGGGAGCCTTTCCTTTGTCCACCTTAGGGGGTTGTGAGGAGGCTGAGAAGTCTAAGATTCAAAAGATTTGGACCTCTTGCATCTTCTCTATAGATGTCCATATTCACGACACAGGCGACAATGAAAGGGTAATGTATCATAATCTAGTTGCTGCACCCAAGAATATGCACCCGTATGAATTTCCAAAGCATCTGAAAGAGGGTTACTTAAATCAATCTCAACATAAATGTGATAAAATGTCATTACCTTTCTATCCCGAGTTTGCTGAGAAGGACCCTCTAGTTTCCCCAAGAACAAAGCAACCTTATGCAAGATGTCATTGCGCTAGCATTCAATTGGAAATCTAGGAAGACGCACCCACACTGGGACCCGATTCGGGAGCTCCTCCAAAGGATTAAAACCTGCATGCCAGGGTTTACTAAATAAACCAATTTGGTTGTGGAAATGAGGTCCACCTTTGAAAACTCTATTGCAATCTGTCATGCAATTGAAAGTCACCATGAAGTAACTATTCACCAACAACATTGTTTCCATCTCGCCCTCTAGAGACTAGGTATGTCAAGCCCATGACTCCAAAAATTGGAGTGAAACCCTCATTCCCATGAATTTACAAAGCAAAGCATGTTTTGAGAAATACTTGATATCTTCTGCAATCGATTCTAGTTGGATTACCAACATCGGCCTTTCTTTGCATCTTTCCAAACATCCATTGATTTTTGGAAGTCAAGGGTCTCCAGATGGAACAAACCCTCCATCCCCAAGATCATTATGAAAAAAACTATTTTCAACCAGGTCCTCAATAAGGGAGAAGGTGACTTTGCACCAAAAGCAACTCAAAAATCTAGATTGGGTGAATACCTAGAAGTTTCACTCGTGCCCATTGACAAAGGAACAATACCTTCTTGACAAGAAGAACAAAGCTTTACTCAAAAAACTAGACCACAAAGGGAAGACAGGTAATCCACCTTCGACCCCACAACCACCAATATAAGCAAGAAGCCAAGAGAAAATGACAAGAAGAAAGGAGAATGCCAAATGCAACACCCCAGGCCCAAGAACTCTCCACTAAACAAAGAACATGAGCCCCACATACACCAAAACCAGCCCCCCAACCGAAGAAAGCACTTGTAGCAGCAAAGGAACCTACACCGAGCATTTAGCAAAGGCATGCACAAGAAAAGACACACATGCAGGCCACAACCTACTAGCCGCAGACCTACACCCAACCCTCACCGGCGCCAACCATTAAGTCAAAATGCTTGCCCATTCTAATTTTAGATGTATTATGATTTATGATTTTTTTTCATGGATATGGTTGATATTTTTGGAGTTCTCATTTGAGGGATGTTTGGCATATTTATCTCCTTGTGAATATAATTTTTTATGATGTCACTTAGGAGGAGTTCCATATATATTATTGTTCTTATTCCTTATTATGAAATGGATTTGAATTGGATCTTCCTTAGTTTTAGAGGCTTACATCAATTTTTATTATATAAGACGCAGATTTATTATTTGATCTTGGAGATTGAACAATTAACTGTTGTTGAGGATTCTCATTTAAAGGTTGTGATGAATAATCTTACTTAACATTTATTAGCACCTTGAGGTAATGATAGGGCATGTTATGGGATATAGATTATAGGTTTTCTCTCTTTATTTAAAGGCTACTTTTTTTTTCATGTTCACATCATGTAGTGTGGTAGACTTGGGATATGTATCATGACATGTTGTGAGAGATTATGTAGTTATTATTGTTGAATGTGTGGATCATGGTGATTGTTCTTTGTTACTATATGGTGTGATTACTATCCAAACCTTGGTTTGAGTGTTGATTGGTAGAGATGATATGCCTTGATCTATTTTCATTGGGATTTCTATAAAAGAAACCCATCTATTTCATTTCAAGGTTAACCACAGTCTTTGAAATTTTGATATCTTGAGGTCTTGCTATCAATTTTCAACATAAAGCTTATCAAATACATTGCATACTACACATCTAAGAACAAATATAGAAAAATGGAGAAGAGCAATAAAGGAGATTCAACTATGACATAAGAATTGAGGTTTATTGCTAAGTTATTATTTGGATTTCTATTGTCATTTGTGCTTCATTGTTAGGGTCATTATTGCTTGAATTAGGTAGTTTGATGGTTTCTATCATTGATTCATGCATTTCCCCTGAATTTTCCCTATCTACACAAACATCTACAAAAACATGCTATTTATGAAATGAAAATAGAGATCTACAAGTACAATAAAATGAAGTAGATAGAGACAAATATGTGTGTAGAATTTTGCAAAATCACCTGTACAAGGATAGGTTTGCCCAAGGGAGAACGAGTCTTTGCATAGAATTTTGATTTAAATTGAAAAATGAGTGTTTGACTTGATATTTAATCTCATTGTTCTTAACTGCAAATAGATTCTTTAATGAAAAAATTTCCAATTTTTTTTAATTAAATGTAAATGCAATTGTATGACAATGTATGAGCAAAATGACAATTTTTTGAATGCAATTTTGAATGAAATTATTACCTAAATAACTAAAACACACCTTAATGCAAGCTATTATGCAGAATGTATGCAATGTTTTTTGATTTTTATGAGTTTAAATGATGCAAGTATGCAATATTTAATCCTAAACAAAATGAAAAATGAGATGATGCAAAACCTAGATATAGGGTTTCAAGGACCTCCAAATCAAAAAATTATGATGTAAGAATATTAAGTTCACCAAAATAAAATATGGGGAAAGGGATAACTACTCCATTTCATCTTGCAAGGAGCAGTATATCATAATCCATTTTGGGCTTATCCTTATCAATACACTTGGGGGGCAAGGGGTTAGGTAGCCTTGTTATAGGTGCATTACTTCTAGAAAGGGATCCCTTTGTATCTCCTTACAATGTTAGTGTAGCAAGCACTATAACATTTTAAGGGCCTGAGCACATAGTCCCTTGATTATTGTTTGCATAAGAAATGATCCCTTCTTAGTGGTGGTAACATATATCTCCTAAGAAGTGTGACCTTGTCAACCAAAGTGTGGCCTTTCTTAATCCATGTGAGAATCTCCTTTGTGGTGATATTGGGCTTGATTTTCTCTAAGAGTGTGACGTTTCTTGGCATATAACATTCTTCTTGGTGGTAATGCTATGGCTAGTATTCCCTAAGGCATAAATTCCTTTTTCCATGATTTTGTCCTTTTTTGGTGGTGGTGTCATGTGCATGATATCCCCTAAGGTGTGACCATGTATTGAGTGAAGTGCCTTTTCTATTTTTGTGAATCATCTCTTGTGATGGTGTTGTTATAACACCCCTTGAGTTTTTCGCATTATCCTATTGTTGTTTTAGTCATGATGTCAGAGTTATCAGGGAGTATAACTCTTGGTATAGTTATCATGGGTACACACCTAATAAAAAGGTTTCCTCACTAGACCTAGTGTGTTCCTCATTTGGCTACCTTGTTTTAGGGGCTCACCAAGTGAATATCGGACTTCATAGCCTGTGTGACTTCTAGTTCATGATTCACCTAAAAAATATCAAAATTTTCTATGGTGTGAGTCATGAATGCCCTTAGCATGACCACCTAACATAACATAACTTGCTTGCCAATGGAGCCATGTGTTTCATGAGTGTTTAACATAATACACCTTGCTAGCCTTATGGAACCCCTCATATTGCATGGAAACCTAGCATAACATATCTTGCTAGCCAATAGATCCATGTGGTTCATGAGTGATGTGGAATAACATAGCTTGCTAGTCCTCATGGGATCATTCATTTATTCGATGGATGATAATTGTTATTTGAGACAATTTAAGATCGAGGTCTCTTTACCTTATTGACTCAAATCTCTTTAGTACTAACCTTGTGTTTTCTTGTGTATTTTGGTTGAGTGTTTTTCATGTGTCTTCTTCATGTTTTTTTGTGTTCACATCGTGTTTATTTTTGTTTCATCATCATCCATATGTTATGTTATGACATGTGTTTTCATCATGTATGCTTTTTGTTTTTCAGATGTGTATGTTTGTGTATGTTGTCTTACTACATATCATACATGTATGGGTGTTCCTTTGTGGTCATGTTGGTTTTCCATGGGATCTTGGATCTTGGGGGCTTGAGTGCTCTTCCCCTAGATCCTTTGTTATCCTATCTATTCAGTTACATTTGGATAATCAGACCCCTCTTGACATATATTTTTCTACTTTAGTGCGAGTTTGAGTGTAAGTTCATACTCCCACTAAAGTGGGGGCTTAATTCAGTGTTGAAAATTTTCACCCTTAATAATTTCAAACTATGTTTTTCTCCCCTTAAATTATTGATCCTAAGTGACCCCATAATTTCCTAAAATTATACATTTTGGAGCCCATTTGAACCACTTTTCAATAAATTACAAGCATGGAATAAATGCATCCAACTCATATGTTGCCCCCAACACTTAATATCTTGGAAATCAGGGCCAAGACCCATATGCCCTTGGGTGTATGTGTCCCCCTTCTTAGTCAAGACCCAAGTTTGGGTATGTCACTATTGGTATTTTAACATTCAAAATTCAAATTTCAAGTGTCGACTTTTAGAATCTAATTTTTAGGAAATTAAATAAATGCCTATAAATACCTAGTCTTTTCACCATTTGAAACTAGAAGGGAAATTATCAAGCTATTATTATTGTCAATCTAGCAATTCAAGAGTAACATTTCAGTGATTTATTGCAGTAATTCAAGATCCAAGCATCATATTTAAGTGTATGTGAGTTCATGTTATCATTTTTTTGTGAAGGTTAACCCATTTTGTAGATCTCCAAAGTAATTCAAGTAATCAAGCAAGAAAGATCCAATACCTTGAGGTGATGTTTATGACTTCAGTCCTTCAAAGAAGCCTTTGAAGGGTGGTGAGTTGCAACACTTTGTGATTTCATCGATCCTTCCTTTCAATTATCTATTTATCATTGACATTACCATTATGGAAGTGGAAACACTTACATGAGGTTTGACTAAGGCTTGAGCCCCTAAATGGCCCAACATTTTCTCTCTCTTTGAATGTGCAAGTTTCAGGTTTGAAGGGGATTAAAGGAAGGTTGAAGATAAGTTGTCCATTATTGCATTCAAAGCCCTAAATCTTGTCAAGTCACGAAAACTCACATAGATTTTTTTTACAATGTTTTGACAAATTTGCAAGCAAAAATGAAAGTCTTAGATCTATCACCAAAGGACCTCAAAAGTTGAGAAAGACACCCTTACAAGAACTCATATGCCCAAGGGCACCTATGTCCTTCTATAGTGGCTAAAACCAAATTTTTTGGGCAAGTACATGTCACTCTACACTTCCCAGATCTACTTGCAAATTGTTATTTCAATCTTCTAGTTATCAGGATCTTGCATTTTTCATATTAGAGCACATAGTCTAATTAGGATAATTGAACCAAATCATAAAAAGTCATTTCTAGTCTGTCTCTAAGGCTCAAAAGGATAAAATCTAGGTTTGATTGACTCACCTTTATGGTTGAAAGTCAATCAAAACACTTTGTTGATTTTCATCCTAATGTACCTTTGAAAAAGGAGGTAATTGATCCCAGGTTTTGTGCACTAAACTTAGGGTTCCCTTTTTCTTATGTTACACCTTTATTTGATAGTGATACTAGGAACTACTTGCTAAACACCATGTTATGAATTTTTAGGAACATTTGAATACCAAAATAAATATTATTTGGCTTACCATAAAATAAGTTAGTATGCATGACTTCAATTACCACACTTCTTGTTATCAATCGACAACTTGCTCCTTGCAAGAAGTATTCCTTCCTATGACTACTTCCAATAATATATTCAAGATAATTTCATGCACTGAATTTCTTCTTCTATCTAGATGTAAGCTTAATATTTCTAGAATAATTATTCTATAGAAAGTCACCCATAGGATGTAGATTAGTAACAATTTGATATTATATTAATCAATAATCTCAATATTCACATCTTTTAATTTCCTTCCTAGATTCCATACTCTTATGGAAGGATGTACTTGAATTTTTTTCTCGACGAAATATCATATAAATCACTAAAATGCATAATAATTTATTACTTCATGTTATTAGTGGGTGTGGGTAATGAATTTTTGGAACTAGATCACTATTACAAGGTAAATTTGATATCTCATCAATATTTGTGGCTGCTATGTTTGACCTTGGAGTAGATAAAGACTTCATAAAGAAAATCACTACCATTATGATTTGAAGTTAGTTGTTAGGATGACTTGATGACATCGTTACATAAGAAATTTTTGATGTAGGTTTTCCACCTCTGGATGAGATTTTGATAGCTCACAAAAAAGTGGTTTGGGCACAATGAAGGTCATTCCTCTCAATTGGGTAGCTAAAGATTGAAACCAAGAGGAAAAATAAGGTAGTAAAAGGATTGGTTTTTCTAAAATAGGTTTTCTAGGGTTTGAGGTGATAGTAGGAATAGTGTGACTCAAAGTTTCCTTATTATTACAAGGTTTGATGATGAGGAAGTTTATGACTGTTAAGGGTTTGTCTTTTTTTTTTGTCTAGTTGTATAAAATAAAATAGATAATTTATGAATAGGAGTTATATTTAATTACTTATATATAGAGTCAAAATTATTAGAGGTTTTCATTTGTAATCCCTACACATGTTAAAGGATTTTAGTTCTCTCTAAAAATTGTTGACATGCATATTTTTGAGTATTTTATATCCTAAAGGGAGGGGTTCCCAAGATTGTTATTTATTGATAAAAAATAATACAAATTTCTAAATAGACACTACTCTTTGTATCAATATCTTTGTTTCAATGAAAAATATTTTAATTTGGGTATATACATAAAGAACAACTTGTTATAGGAAATATATGTACAAATTATAATTACTATCAATTAAAAAATTAAGGTACATGATATTGGAAACTATTACTCATTAAAATAGTAAAATTATAATAAGCTACACTTAATGAGGAATTGATGAAATATGATAAAATATTATTTTTTAATTATTTTATAAAATTATTTAAATATATTATATATAAAAACTGTCATACATTATTAGATAATGTTGTCTTTAAATCCTTGACAACTTTAGCTTGCTAAATTAACATATGGTGAATTTTAAAAAGTGTTGATTTTGATGGACCTGAAAGGCCAAAAGTGAGAAACACTATTATGCTAAAGAAAACTATATGAAATAAAAAAATCAAATAGAAGACTACTTTGATTTTGAACCATTGAAATCTAGATCTTGCATTTAGGTAGTTCATCACTTATCCAATCCATTAGATTTGTATCTACACTATATGCTTATTTTTTGTCTATAACATATTTTTCTTTTTTAAAGACTTAAATGCTATCAAGACAAGCCGAGGGATATCCCTCAATCTTGAAACAAGTTCCACTATGCTTATAAGAACACCTAGGTTTAGAAATAAGTATGAGAGATAATACAATAATTTTTTTGAGGACCACCATAACAAAGGACTAAGTTGCATCACTTAGGCTAGATTGCACAAGATGACCCAATCTAGGATCATGACACAATGTAACCCAATCTAGAACTAGACTACACAATTCAACTAAGTCCACAATAGTATAATTCTCTACTTAACTCTATCACATCTTTTTTATCACTATTATGCATCCCAATTCTAGACTTAGATCCTCTATAATAATATTTAGACCAATCAACAAAAAGGTCAATTATCTATCATATCAAAATAGTTAAATATCTTATCTTTCCAATTATTCTAGTTACTAAAATGATATTTTTAAAATCTAATTCAATATTAATTAGATTTAATTATTCAATTTCATATAAATTAATTAAAAAATAAATACATAAAATATATATATTTTCATGTCTAATAAAATAAACATTATTTTTTCACAATTCATATAAATATATTTGTTATACATATGAAATATCACAAACTTAACTAACACCCTAATAATTGAACACTTCTAACATACTTTATTATGATAAAAGCTATAGAAATTTAGCACATCACATTGAACACCTTTTATTATTGAAAAAGTATTGTAGACCTTTTTTTTCCCAAAACCTTATAGAAATGTGAGAACCCTAATTACATAATTTATAGCCGTTATATCCACTTCTCACAAGATGCATCATCCCCTAAGCTCTAACCAATTTCCGAATGCTTTTTTTTTAAAAAAATATTTGAACAACGGTCATATTGCTTACCCTGTTTCATTTAAAACCCTCGCAAACAGCTATTTTTCTTCAAAGTTCAAACAAAACAAAGAAATCTACTGAAAAATTCTCTTCTCGATTCTTTTACATTGTCTAAATTTTTATCAAGATCTTCATACTCCCACAACATTTGGAATTCTGGTCATCAAATCGGACTGCATAATCAAAAATGGCAGTGAGGAGGCAGCCGCTGGCAGTTATCCAAGATGAAAACACGGAGATCAATAGAGGTAAGCCAAAAAAAAACCAAAACCCTCTACCCATTAATGGTTTTGCATATGCGTTGATCTTGAATGAGAATGCCTTCAGTTCTTTGAAGTCTGCAAATTTTTACTACTTTATCAAGAACCAATTATGTTAAATTTCAATCCCTTTATCAAGAGAATGCAATTGTTTTAGGATTATTTACAGGCAAGACGAACGTGGCTAAATCTGTCGGGCTGAAGGTGCAGCAGACAGATTTATCAGACCGAAAAACACTATCCAACATTACCAAGAAACTCAAGCCCCTGCCAAATTTGGAAAGTGCAAGGGCAGTAGTAGATAATACTGGCAATGGCAAGGGTGGATTTAGTGTTATGATAGATCCAGAGCTTTTGGGGAAATCTGGGGTAAAGGGCCGAACTGTGCCTCGGACTCCTCTCGGCAATATTACAAATGTGGAATCTTCTTCCATGCAGAAAGGCAAGCCGGATAAGGAGAAGAAAGCCCATTCAAAGAATGTGAAGATGGGTCCTAACCCTAGGTATGAGGTCACTGAGGAGATGAAGCAGAAGTCGGGTATTTGGGCTCGTGAGGGGATTGAGAAGTGCCATTTTACTGGAAGAGATATGGACGCTCTTCACGAGAAGATGGCAGAGGAAGGTATGGAGTGCATTCTTTCTGTTTCTCTGACAAATATATTGACTGCTTTGATGAGGTTGCCTTCTTTTCCTTTTTTTTCTTACGCTTTTTGAGTGTTTTTATGAGATATTAATTTTGTTGAACTTGGGTGCTGGGAGTTGTTGTTTGGAGCTGTTAGATTTAATGCTTATTATTAGTTGGGGATTTGGTTGCCTTTTTCTCTAGGCTTTCTGAGTGTTTTTATGATGTTTAATTTTGTTGACCTTGGGCTCTGGGGGTTGTTGATTGAAGTTGTTAAATGTAATTCTTATTACTAGTTGGAGATTTCTTCAGGTTTTATTTCTTACAGGTAAGCTTTTTGAGGGTTTCAATGGTCATGCAGTGGTCCTAAATGAGTCTGGGAATAAAGAGGCTGTAATTATAAATTGTCATGCTGAACACGCCCAAAATAAGAATCCTGCTGTCCAACACAAGAGGAGTTAATTTAATTGTTTCAAATGCAAAATGATACAGAAAGTTTAGTTTAATTGAAAAAATCAAAATGATACAGAAAGTACGTTTAGTTTATTTTAATTGATAAAATTGCAAAATGATACAGAAAATAGATTTTTCCTCATTTTATATGCAACGAGGGAGAGAAGCCTGGACTAAGAATATTGAACCCTTAGTTATTCTAACATAAGATTAAACCCTAAGACAAAATAGCTCCCAAACATAATATCAATAACCTTTTTTTGTCTGAGAATGGTGGTATTTAATTTATCGGGTTTGCCATATAGGCTTAGGGTTTGTTGTTTTATTAGTTCCTTTTATAAACTTAATTCCTGATCTCTGCTATGTTTCTTTTCAGAGGTGAACAGGCTAGTCACTCAGGCTCTAAGCTACAGGTCTGAGATTCCATGTTGGTTGCCTGGTGCTCTTGTAGAGGTAGGAGGCTAATAAGTTTCTATTTTCTTTGCTTTTTTTTAGTTTTTAATTTGTTCTTTATGAAACGCTGCCCTGTTTTTCGTTGCTTCTTTCTCGTGCGAACCCCAGTGGTTGTTGCCAGTTTCATTTAATTATGTGGAACACTGCCTGTTGGGTGGACCTGATAAGATTGATAGATTTTCTCTTCATACACAATGTCAATGCTTATTGGCCCATCTGTTGATGTTTGTTTTTCCACAGCAACCAACTGAAATTAAAGACTGTCTTGAATTAGACGCAGAGTTAGAACTGGTGGAAGATTTGTTCACTAAGGGTTCTTCTTCTTTCCATGGTATGTTTCACTTCTCGTCATAGTGTAGAACTTGAACTAAGTACTTAGTATTATTTTACCATTCTCTGTATGTTTGTATGAAAATAAATGCAAACTTGTTTGTCATAGGCATGAAACAGCAGTTGGGATTTCAAGTTTATGTTATTGTTTTCCCTTCCTTTTTAGGTATGGAGGAGCAGCAAGACTTTGAGTATGATGAATCATTCTATGAGTGCCTTGAAATATTGAAGATCCCAAGATTTGAAGTATGTAGTAAACTGTAATGTATTTCCCAACATACTTGGTTGGGTATTCTTTTAATTGAAGGCAGGTTCAATGATATAGTATGTCTTGTATGTCCTTTTTAAACAGAAAAAATCCAGGTTTATTTGTAAATTCAGACCTCTTCAGATTGAATTTGATTCTTTTAATGTATAGATCAGACCAATTTGCTCTGTTTTGTTTTTAACCAGCCAATAACCATTCCTATAGCCTTATTCATGATGTTCTATGTTGAATATGATTGCCATTTTTGTTGAACTCATATTTGCTTCTTGAGAGTTGTGAGCAAATATGTGAAACACATGGCCATCACCTATTACCATAGGTTGTTCTCCCTCATTGTATCTAGTTACAACTGGGCTGTCTTGTATGTCTTTTTTTAACAGAAAAAATCAAGGTTTATTTGCAAATTCATGAATGCCGTTTCTTCAGATTGATTTGATTCTTATGATGCCTAAAAAACAAACTGTTTTCCTCTGTTTTATGTCTTTGACCAGCCAATCGTCATTTCTATATCCTTATTCATGGTGTTCTATGGTGAATGTGATTGCTATTTTGGTTGAATTCATTTTTTCTTCTTGAGACTTGTATGCAGGTGTTACATTGTTATGTATGATGTAACTTCATTGTGCCATCAATCTCTAATCTTCATCAAATATGGGAAACATATGGCAAATCACTCGTTGTATCTGTTTTTGTGTATAGTTATAACTGGGATATGTCTTGTATGTCTTTTTCTAACAGAAAAAATCAAGGTTTATTTGTAAATTCATGAAATATGGGAAACGTATGGAAAAATCACTTGTTACCATAGTTGTTCATCACTTGGTCATAACTGGGGGGTATGTCTTGTATGTCCTTTTTAAACAGAAAAAATCCAGGTGTATTGTAAATTCATGAATGTTGCCACTTCAGATTGAATTTGGTTCTTTTAATTTGTAACTCAGACCAATTTTCTCTTGCTCTGTTTTGTTTTTAAGCAGCCAATAAGCATTCCTATAGCCTTGATTCATGGCGTTCTATGGTGAATATGATTGCCACTTTTGTTGAATTCATTTTTGCTTATTGAGAGCGTTGTGTGCAGGTGTTACATTGTTGCCATCAAATCTCTAACTTCATCAAATATGAGAACTATATGGCACATCACTTCGTACTATAGGTTGTTCATCCCTCGTTGTATATATTTTTGTGGATAGTTATAATTGGAACATATTGGTCCAGTGAGTTGGTTTTTGTTCACTATTTATAGAAGTTCAAAATCTTTAGAGAGATCAGCTGTTACTACTTATGTTTCATTACAAGCCTGTGAAAATTCAATCAACTATGTATGAGCACCTGCAAGATAACTAGAGCTTCCTTGTTTATCTTGACCTAGCCCACTCAAATTTACTCTAGGTTTTCAAATACAGTGCTTCTGGTAAAAACTGTGCGTGAATTTTTTATTCCAAGTATGATGCAATTTCATTGTTGTCATCAAATGTCATAACATCATCAACTATAGGTGGTTTCTCCCTTGTACCTATAATTGGGACAAACATATAGGGGCCAGCCAAAATATTGATAATGAATTGATTTTGTTCACTATTTATTGAAATTTCAAAATGTTTAGAGAGATCAGCTACAAGATAACCTAGCCCATTCAAAATCTTTTTCATTACACAGCCTTCTGTATGAAAATTCAATCAACAATGTATGGGCACACCTGCAAGATAACCCAGCCCATTCACAACTACTCTAGGTATTAAAATAGAATGCTTTTGGTAAATACTGTGATTAAATTTTTTATTCAAAAACACTGAAAATATAATGTCTACAATCAATTCTAGCACTTGCATCGAAAGAAGGTGCAATGGTTACGCCAATTGTAGTTTATATAGACTATCTTATAAGTTTGATAGGAGATTTGTAGTTGTATTTATAAGTACTTTATTAAAACATTGATACAACATCAAAAGTCTTGATTAATAATCATTTGTAAGTCTTGATACAATATTAGATGGTGTGTTTTGACATGAACTGTTGTAGCAATCTTGGATGTCATGCCCATTGACATATTCAACATTGACTTTTTTTTCATGTACACAATCACAAGAACCAAAACAAATAAATCACTGCATAAACCAAAATACCAATTGAAGAACGAACTCTTACACCTCCTCTATGTTGGGTGTCTCATCAAATAGATTGGCACCAAATGCTTGTAAACAGAGTTCGTGCCCTCCTTGACTCAAAGAAACCAAGTATATTGAAATGAAGAAAAAAACTACTTGAAAAGCTTCAAGTGTTTGGGGTAGGAATATGATGTAGATCAACCCCTGTGATCAAAGAATATGAATTATGTCTTCTTTGCATGAATTATTTTGACTAATGTTAATTTTTTTTAATCTTCCGAATTATCTCCCCTCCATAGTGAAGAAATATTTCACACATCGAATGCATGAAAGCTGTGAGGAACAAATCATGCTGGATTCGCCTGCTCTTGACAATGGTCAGCATAAAGTTTCAAATTGTTAAGTTAAACCATATGCATGCCATTTCATTACCAATGATATACGTCAAGGTGTTTGTTTTAATCATAATACATAAGGAAAAATAGGCGAGAAACAGAAAACCTTTCTTGCACGAGCAAGTGTGCTATCAACATCAAACAAAGCAATCACACCTGGAATTATTTGTGCCATCTTATTGAAGCAATAAAATGTAGGAACTATGGAAGTTATAGAGATCAAGGAACAACCTAGAAATCTGAAAGTACTATAAATCAATTGGATTTTTATTTGCTTTCATTGTTAAGTCTAGGTGATTTGGAGTAACCTTAGCGCACTCCCAACCAGATCTGAGGATCCAACAAGTCAATAACATGCATGAGTGGTTTCGCTAACATTTTGGTTTGGCACCAATTTTGTATGCAGTTTTGTTTGTTTCTCGATACATCAAGAATAGATAAAAGCGTGAAGAAGGATAGGAATTTTAAACTATCCATAACTGTTAAAGGACCTTTTAAGCATCCCCACAAAGAGATCAACACCCTAACAAACTCGAGACACAAGAAACCTTGAAAAGCTTGGCTCTGGGATTTCGCAATAGAAGCCACCTAGCATATGGTTAATATAGGCAGAACCCACATGAAACTACCCAGGTATTGATGATTACATGAAATTGATGTTAGGAAACCAGACTTGCAAATGCCATTGGGATTGCTATTTACGAATCCTAGTCTAAACATGCATTTCTCTCCTTCCAAGGGGGCACCCAACATGGAAGTTAGAAAGCCAGACTTGCAAATGCCATTGGGATTGCTATTTACGAACCCCTGGTTTGAACATACATTTCCCTCCTTACAAGGAAGCAAGGGCAATAAATGGAAGCTTTACATGAATGATGTTACTACTGTAAAGCAACTTTTTATGTATAGTGCAGTCAGCAAACCGAGCATTTCACTGCTGTGAGGAAACTTTTCATTTATAGTGATACTATGCCTCGCAGCTTTTTAAAAATCATAAGCATCGTAAATCTTGAATGCAAAAATCACTTCAATTATAAAACTTAGACTTCATAAGTGGAATCTGGACCCTAGAACCAAGGTAGAAGACATTCTGTTGAGAGTTGGAAATATATGGCGATCAATCATCAAATTGTAACTTCTCATTTGGGTATTTAAAACTAATACCAAAAAGATCTTCATATTTATAACCATATCTACCCAAAAAAGAAACATGTAAAATATAGCCCACTCAGAAAGGGGATTCAAACGAGCTATATGGCATTTTCAGAATTCAGAGTCATAAGTGGTGAAACTGCACTATTTCATTGGTACTACTAAAATAGATTTTACAATAGGCACTACAACTAATCTATGGGTAGAAAAATTCCGATCTAAAGCTATATTGCATTTTCAGAATTCACAGAGTCGTAAGTGGTGAAACTGCACTATTTCATTGGTACAACTAATCTATGTGTAGAAAAACTCCGATCGAACCCAATAGTTCATCTGCAGCAGGACGAATCCATAATCCATACATTTTACATCAGAATATCATTGGTACTCCTAAAAAAGGTTTTAGGACAACTTATCTTTGTTTAGAAAAATTCCAATCTAACCCAATAGTGCATCTGCAGCAGGACGAGTCCATACATTAGACTAGAAAATTGTGTTCACAAAACAATTCCATAATTCCAGAATTGCTCGGAATTAAGAATTTGGGAAATGATAGATTTAATGAATTCAAATTTACTATCAAATACTAATAGAAATCAACTCTGACCATCATCTCCGTTTAATGCATTATAAGTCAACTTCCTTCATACCATAAAAATAATGTCTTTAAATGCCTTCAAAGACATTGAAAATATATGGTAGAAATTTAAGGGCAGAACTTTCAGGTATCTCCTACAATCATAAATTTTGAGAAAATAGAAAATCCAACAAAGCTGGGAGATACAATGCATTTTGCAGAGGCAGAAGGCAGCACAGTAGGATCATTTACACAAGCAGTGACTGATTGCTTCTATTGCACAACATTGTTACAAATTTCCTAGATTCTCAGGGAAAAGGAGGCATAAATACATTAGCATGCATGTTTTTTATTAGAGTAAAAACAGGTTTTGAAGGGACCCCGAAACCCTTTACAAGTAGATTTTGAATGGATTTGGAACCCTCAACCAGAAGGTTGTCAAAACAAAAAGACAAGACAACACAAACAACCAAGGAAAGAAAAAGGCTACAAAGCCACAAAACAGCCAACAGCCAGCCAAAAACCAGCGCCCAAACAAGAACAATCAGGATTTACATTTAGAATTATTCTTGTGGGAGCGGAGAGTCATGTCAAAAGGGGGCTTAGAAGATTTATCTTTCTTGCTCCTAACCGTTATCTAGCCCTCTTCCACTTGCGTTGCCTTACCAAGCCAAACCAACTCACAATTATCTTGAATAAGATAGTGTTCAACCATCGCCTTATAGATATGTTCTGTATTCCTCCCAGCAGGCGTGGCCACATCAGGAGAGCCACCCGAAATGATAGTCGGAGCACTATCACCAGCAGTGGTAACGATAGGCCCACTCTCATTCTCAATAGAGGTTTCATCAACCCCACCATTAGAGACATCCGGAGAGGAAGCCTCAAGGCCTTGTGAATTCAAAGCAACTGCCTTAGAAAAACTCCTAGGTTGCACCACTTTCTTCTCAACCGTATAATGCTGCGGTGAAGCACCTTTCCACCAAGTCGCCTTCACAACTTTTTTCTCAAAACCACAATGAGCGGCAACATGACCTGTTTTAAAGCATCTTCTACATCGGAAGGGAATCCGTTCATAGTCCAAAGCTTGGACCCAAGAACACTTAGAAGTTTTAAGTAATATCTCAGCAGGCAACCCTTTAGAAACATCTATTTCAACCAATATGCGAGCAAAGGTAGAGTGAAACATATCGGAGGATGCATCATCCACCAGCATGCATTAACATGTAATGCAACAAACAATAACAGGTTAAGATAATGCAATTGTTTATTTCACAGAATTGAGGTAAAGCTAATGAATACTTAAAGATATCAAGTTTCCACAATCCATAATGTTCTTTTGCAATGATTTCTAAATTTGATTGTGTGGGAATTTTTGCATAACGTTTTGGATCACACTTTGTGATCCATCATTAGGATGAAAGCAAGGAATCAAAGGAGAAAAATGAAAAGTTGCAGACCAAGAACTAAAAGGAAACAAAAGAGGGGAGGAGAGAGAAGGGTGCACGAGGACCAAGAAAAACAATACAATTGATAAATAGAAAAAACTAAAACTAAACAAAAAGAAGGAAGAAGCAATAAATTACATAAAAGTACCAAGCAAAAAATACATAAACAAATGCCCCAAGCAAAAAGAGCAATAACGAATTAATGATAACAAGAAAAATAAATTAATATGGACACATAATTTATAAGTATATGTATACATGATTTCATAAGTATGCATACATATATACAACCTAATAAGCAAAGGCAAGAAACATACACAAAAAAACAATAATAGGAATGAATAGAAAAGAAATCAAAGGGAGCAAATAGGGAGAAAGAACAATACAATAAAAATTAAGAACCTAAATCTATTGACAAACAAATACAAAAACAAGCAAAAAACAAATGGAAGAACTGTGATATTGCTATCAGGATTCAATTGTGTAGATTTCGAGTCAAACTCATTGACCCATGTTTCATGAGTAGTTTCACAAGAACCCTCTTGCATGATAATGAATGGTCCACTTAGCACTCATTGCATCTAGGTGATGCTCACAAAGGTGAAGCACTGGGCCTTCTAGGGAGGTCACTCATCCTAGTACTACTACAGCTCAAGCGCACAAAGTTTTCCCCAAGGTTAAGTGCAAGCTAAGTGGGCTTAAACTTGGGGAAAACTCCTTGGTTAAGTGTGCTTGAGCTGGAGTAGTACTGGGATGGGTGCCGTAGGGTATTGAAGAAAAAGATTGAAGATTTATCTTCATTAATCCTTTGACCAAAAGCAATCGGATAAATATCCAAAGTCTTGTGCAAATTCATGGCTTATTTGATCTTAGCTATACCCATCAAAACAATATCATCCATTAATTGCAAGTGAGAGCGAGGAGGCAAACCATTTCCCCACACCCAACCTTGAATAAAACCCATCTCAACATTATGTTTCACCAATCTCTCTAGACCTTCAACAAGAAGAATACATAGATAAGGAGAGAGAGGATCTCCTTGACGAAGGCCTCTAGAAGCACAAAAAAGAGAAGATTAACTCCACCTTATTGCCACCATTTAATGCTAAAAATGCATATCAACTTAGTGGGTTCCCCAAAATCAAATTCCTTGCAGATTTCAACTTTACTAATATCTTGGATACAAAAACTACACAATACCACATGGATTAAAATTTACCAAGGTTGTCATGTTTTCCCTATGAGATCCATATTTGGAAGACCATTGACTTCCATTCAAGACCTCTTTTTATGTTTGAATTAGAATATTTGAGGGAACCTTTAGATCATGCAATATGAAACCTTTATTTATTGGACTAGATTTTTTTAAATTAAAAGGAGAAAGGGATCCACATGCCTACACCAATATCTATGTCAAATATATTTGATAACTTCTACCTTGGGATGTGTAGTAGTTTATTGAATATTTTCAAAAAAAGAAAAGAAAGAATCTCTCTTGGTATTACCAATTGCTTGAGGCTTCAATTAATTCCTTTCAAAAAAATCATTTGAGAGTTTGTGGTAGTGTTTGATAAGAAAAATATAATAAAGATATAAATCCTAAGAGGGACATATGAGAGGAAGTTTAAAATCTCCCTTACCAATCTTAGAGTTGGTAATAATTATGATTAGAGCAAAAATTATGGCAACAATAATAATTTTATGAATCAAGGAAATTAAAACAATGATGAAATATTATTTATTATCCATCAAGAAATAAAAATTACCTAAGGGAGAAATGACCTCAAAATAATAATCCATTTGAAGAAAATTGATTCGATCCAATCATATTCTTAGAGATTTTGATCTTGATTTTTTTGTGCTTTTCACTAGATAAGGAAACATAACAGTAATACTTGTTAAGACTATAATAGATTTATCTCAAAGAAAAATAAATATAAACAATGTATATTCATAGACACGTTCTTCCATCCACAAGACACCTTTAAAATAAAAATATAGGGGCCTATTGCTCCAAAAAACTCAAATAGAAGGATTTACCAAAATCCTTTCTTAGATCATGGTTGTAAAAATATAGAATGTCAAGTCCTATCCATTCCATATTCATCAAGGTCATTTTTTGTGCCAAATATTTAAGAGTTAAACTTGACACCTCAATTAAGAATAAATGACAAATAAAGATGTTGGGCTTTGGTTGAACCTTTTTGAGATGAAAATATCCAAATAACTAATCAATTAGAATAATTGAGACATAATATTTAAATAAATAATTCACATAAATCTCATCTATTGATTTCTTAAAATACTCCCCACCTTATTGGATAGTGCATTCTTCAAAGTGATTGGATTGAAATATCTAAATCATATAACCTAACCTCTAAAAGAGAAAGCGAGTCATGTATAATTGGATCCTAACCCAAAAAGATTAAAACTGTAAGATCTATGCTTCTTCCTTGACCTTATACATATGCATTTAGAGGTCAAAATAACTAGAGAGGATATCTTCCCTTGCATTTGCAAGTTTGGACTTATGAAACACACATCAACATAACTCTAGTTGATGAGGAAGTCATAGTGTATAATTACATTCTCTCTTCTACAAAGAATAGGATATGATAAGATAAATATCACATCGGGACACCCTATAGGGGTATGCTAAATTAAAATCCATGCTGATAATAAAGATCATCCTTCTATTTATTCTTAATTTTAAAATGATCCCCATTATGTTTTATGCCATTGATAGAGACATGGGCTATAAATTATATTAATAAGACCTTGGATACATAAGATGGAGGTCATACCTTTTACTTTATTTTAGGAGGTTAGATTCTCAACTTTAGAAAAATATGGATATAAATCAAGTTAAGATGGTCAAAAGGGACCCAACTAAGAGGAGGGTAGGGATAAAAATTGATTACGAGTTGCCCCACTATAATCAATCCTCATTGTAAAGGGAGACTAACCTAAGAAGGTAATTAGGAATGAAGAAACATATACATTTGAAAAAGGTGAAAACTTGAAAGTGTTATTGTTTCTACAAAGATAACTAACAAAATAGCCTAATTATTGGAAAATGATAAGCCATTATGATTTCATTTTGACACTCATTCTATAAAGGCATGTGATTTTTTAGTATGAGAACCATTAAATTTGATGAATCGAATAACATTGGCATGTTCAAATTTTCTATTGATGTTAAATAATAAGAACTTAAACTCATGCAATATTAGAGATAAAAGTAGAAATTATTTCTTTACAAGACAACTTTTGGACGCTCTATTTTGATAGATCCAAATGTACAACATGAGTTGGATTTGGGGTATTCTTAGCCTTTCTAGAAAGGAAAACCCTAATCTTCACCATTATTCTTGATTTATTTTGCACCAAAAGATCACAAAGTATGCATCCCTCTCCTTAGGGGTCATTTTAGCCTTAAGATTAGATTGCAAAGAGTTTTTACATTTTTTAAGATTCCTAATTAGTTGTAAATTAAATATTTAGAAAGTAAAAGAGCAAATTTCAATGATTATGACCTTATCAAGATGCAATCAAAATTATAGTCCATCATTATGATTGCTCATCAATAAAATATATACTAAGAGAAGATAATTACATGATTGATTTCATGGCCACCTCCTTTACAATGTTCTCACCTCACCCATAGCTATAAAACTCAAAGTTTGTGATAATAATTTGAAAATAACTATTTATAGAGAGGAGTAACTCACCATGTGTTAGTTACTTAGAAAATAGATTAGAACCCTTGTCACACAACTATGTAAATAATAATGATGTTATCATAAAAATCTTCATGTATATAATGACATCCTATGATTATAACATAAGATGGGATAATATTTAATGCTTGATCTGGATGATTACTTTGGAGGGGACTTAGAGAACCTATGTTCATAACATACTATAAAACTACCTCTTTATCCTATGTAATGTTAAGAAGCCCACACCTTTTTGAAAAGGGTTATTGTAAGTACCCAAAATCATATGGGCCAAGATGGAAGTTTGACGATGAATTGGTTTTCCAGCTCATGAACCATGTGGCATGAAAAATATATCTTCTCAACATTTTATGGATTTGTGATAGTATTTTTATGCTTCTAGCGTCCTTCCTAGAATCTTTTCCACCTTTTCTCTCTACTAGCATATATTTTGAGTTTTCAACTACATGGTTTCTTGAGAGGTCCTAAGATTTCTTAAATGAAATAGGTTAAGCTATAGGGTTTATTGGTGACTTTTCTTGGGAAAAGGGAAACCATTTAATATTTAGAGGATGCAAGATTCCTTCAATCTGTCCATTTTTCTACCTTTATTTTGATTGTGAATTGATTTTAGTTCTAACTAAACCTCTTCCTCCCTTAATTGAATCTCTTCTCTTATTAAATCAAAATCACTTCTCTTTATATCTATCAATTATATCCCTTGGATTATGAAGCTTGTTCACCTATTTATTCACTCTTTCCATTGGAATAGGGGTGATTTTTTTTTGCATTCTTAGTCATTTCTTTTCAAAAGATTTGATTAATCTACCTCTCTATCAAGAGGATTATGTATCACCTTTAGAATTTTTAGGATAAATTTTATTTAGCCTTCTTACAACATATGCATGCTTATTATAAGACTATTAGGATCCCTTAGTCCAAACTCTGTTTTATTGTATCATAGGCTTTGAATGCATATGCTTTGTAAGTCACACCACTATTTTGAATAATCACACATGCTTGGGAAACATCATTTATCTTGACTAGAATTAGTATAAATATAGGTTGTAGTATATTTTTTGAGCATCCATGAGTTATATTGTATTGAGTGCTACTCAAAGGAGGCTACCCTCTCAAGGAGATCAACAATATGTTGTAATGATTTTTTTCTAAATTTAATACAATATATTATGTATTTTATTTTGAGAATCTATTTCATATATCTTTTGTTTAGCTAATCTATTGTACGAGGTTCCTCACATCTAGGATTAGATCTCTTTCTAGGGCCACATTTTCTATAGTGAAAATCCCATTCCAATTAAAATTTTCCTCTCTAAGATTATAAGGCTATCCATTGTATGCTCTCATATTTCCCTTTTGGAGATCTTGGTGACAAGAATGTGGTTATAGTAACAAAATTACAATTTTTTTTCTCATTTCTGTAAGAACATTTCAATTTTTTGAAGGATATAAACCCTATATTGAGGGTTTTAAAATAAACACAAAAGATCTATAATTTTAGGTATAGCTAGATCTCCCATATTTTTTAGAAGGGAAGGGTTACCTTCCCAAGCCAAACCATTGGATAGACTCCATATACAATCTTGTGCTCCCACATACCCAAGTAGGTATATTCAAAGTCTTAGATATTTTTGAAACTTAGACTTAGAAATCCATCAAATAATCTTTCAATGTTCTCAAATATAGACCTTCCCTATCTTCTCATTTCCATCAAAGAGCAACACCTTGTTGTTGGATTACAAGATATAGAAGCTAGATCACTTGAGGAAACATACAAGCAAATATCTTCTTTGAAGCTTCATCATATTCATAGGTTCTTATATTTTGAATTAAATTTATTTTGAATAAGTAATAGTTGAATTGGTAATTAGATAACCATTGTTGCCTAGGAGAAATACTATATGCCTATATTTTCTTGAATTAGAGAAGATTTAAAATTTATTTGTTTAATTAGAATTAAAGATTTAAATGATCTCCTTTATTTCATACAACATTATTCTGTAATTTAAATGAATTAGAAAACTAAGAGATCTCAATATTCTCATTATAATTGGTATTGGGATGGCGAGTGGAGCCCTTCATTACACATCATGGGCTAGGGCACACAATCCCTAGTTGCGGCTTATGTCATCGCCTTTGGTTTTCCCTACACATGGAGGATAGGATAGTTGGTGTATGGAGTTTCTTTGTGTGCTTTGGGGTTTTTTTTAAGAGTTTGGGGGGTTTATTTATATTTTTTGTGTATTGCACCTTAAGGTGTAGGGTGTGCAGGGTTTTATTCTATGTTTTTTTTTTCATTATATTGCTTCTTCTAGGCATATGGCCTCAAAGGGAGGCTCAATACTTAATCAAAATGTGTTATATCAAGATATTTTGATGAGGAATGACCCATCCTTGATCATTCATATGAATGTGGTTGATTTTTTAAACAAATCTCTGAGTGGGGAGGGTTCATCGTAGAATGAGGGTCCTCGTATCCTAAAAGTAAATGGGTGCTTGGAAAGGAGCTAAGACCATTTGATTTTGGTGATTCAATTAGAATTGGTAGAGGAATATGTTAATTATCTAGCTAATCATGCATTAATTTGTAATTTTATGGGGATTAGGGTTCCCCTCTTCTCTTTGGAATATTGGGCTTTGTGAATATGAAGCCTTGAGAGTGAGATGGAGGTGATGATGAAGAAAATAACTCTTTCATGGTGGTGTTCAATTAATCAGAGGATATAAATAAGGCCTTTGAGGGGGGGGGGGGGCGCTATTTTTATAATAAGGTTAGCCTTTTCATCAAACCTTAGCATGTTGGCTTCAATCCCATGGAGGATCTTTCATCAAGAGTTCCTATTTGGGCTTGACTCACTTGGTTCCCATTAGAGTTTTTAAGGAATTCCATTCTTCATATAATCACTTTTCTTCTTGGCAAGATAGTGGGTATGTCCCAATAAACTCTGGATAAAATGGTAATTTCATTTCTTTAATCTATATTAAAATTAATTTAAATAAATCATTAATGGATTATTTGGAAATTTTGCTTGGTTATACTTCTTGGATTCAAACATTAGATTATGAATCTTTTCCATTCCAGTGTTAGGTGTGTCATGAATACAAGCACTTATAGAGGAAGTGTCCTAATATTAACCCAACAGGGGTCCATTATCGTGTGCCTCCTCATCAAAAACCTAAGGTCGATAAAAGGAAAGCTCCTATCTCCTGGTAGAGGGAAAATATTTAAGGATGGATGTTTTCTAGTAAAGCCATGAAACAAGAGTAGAGGGTTGGAAAGGCCTTTGAAGGATAGTTAGGGGGAAGGGGTGTTTAGCCAGTTTGATTTTTTTTTATATTTTGGACTAGCAAGAGTGAATTTTAGAAGGGATGCATTTTGAGGATGGTAATTTGGGGATAAACCATGAGGGACCTAGAATTGATATCAACCTAGATAGTCCTCAAGAGGGGATTCTCATTGCACAGATAGACAAAAATTTGGCTCCTAGGGTTTTGTGTGTGTTAGAAATAATTAAAAATAATGAGAGGGTTGAATATTTGACAATAGTCATGCCTAAACCCTTGCTAGAGAAAAGGGATCTTGATATAGGAAAGGGAAGTAGATCTTCACTCACTTTAAGATTACAAAAAAATCCTAAAGAGGGGTGTCATAGAAAAATCTTCCAAAGAAAGACGAAAGAAGGATCAAGAAAAAAATAAATTGCTAGGGGAGATGTTGGTGGAATGTGGGTCAATCAAAACTATCAAATCACACTTCTCCAATTCTCAAAAATGACCATTCTCTCTTGGAATGTAAGGGGCTTGAACAACATCCCTAGAAAAAAAGTTGGCCGAGAGTTAATTATAGTTCATTCTCCAGATATATATTTCTTTAGGAGATAAAGTTGTCAATGGATAGTATGTATAGTACGGATACTAAATTGTGGTGGATATCATTGTCAGTAAATAAGTACTCAAGGAAATGCAGGGGAGTTTCTTGTTTATGAAATCTATTGAATATTTCTCCCTTGTGGTGTCTCTCAACAAATCTTCATTTTTTGGGGTATTTTCTAGCTTGGAAACTGGTAAGATTTTCATGTTTTTCCAATAGCTATGCCTCAACCAATTTTCCTAGTAAAACCAATTTATGGTCCCATATTTGATACATTCGATCCTTAGCTCCTTTGCATACTTGGATCTTGAATGGGGACCTCAATGCTATTGTCAGATCGGATGAAAATAGGGGGAGTGGAAAGATTGGAGCTCTCCTCCATTGTTCTTAGAGATAATATTTCATCTATGAATCTGATGGACATAAAGCCTAGGAAGGACTTGTTCACCTAGAGTAATAGGTGAAAGGAGAAATAAAATGAGAAATGGAAAGTACTAATTAATTAGTATTGTTTGAAGGAAAGAAATTACCAAAAAAAACGAGAAGCCAATCCAAGCACCAACACCATGAAGAGGAGACATAAGAATTTGATAAGGGGAAAAAGCAAGAACAAACCCTAATATTATGAATTAGGAAAAATTCCAAAGAATGATACAAAGAGAGAGAGAGAGAGAAATTAAGCCTTAAGCTTTCTCAATTGAAGAATGAGAGGAGAGGCAATTCAATAAATAGAGGTGAGAAGAAGAGTTACAAAGTAACTCCCAAATCTATGGATGCCACCAATCATCCTATGTGTGTGCAAGGTGTCAAGATCCTCCTAAGAGGATGCTACACCTAAGCCACTAATATTACTAAATAAAGTGTGCAACCCCACCTATAGATGGGGATGATAGAATAATAAAATAGTTACATTCTTTTCACCCACACTTGATAATTCCATTTTCCCAACACCATAATATATATATAAAAGCAATCATCGATGAAAAACTAGAACTTAAGACATTCAAGGTGAATAACACACCTAATATTAATGATAATTATCTCTAGGTATGATGGAAAATAATATATATTATGTACTTCTATAGATCAAATATATCCTAGACTTGATAGATCTCTTCTTGTACTTTGCCTACCATTACTTTAAGACAACATAACTTTTCTTAGGGATGTATCCATGGTAATAGATGATTTCTATAGGATAGGATTGTTTTACGTTCGAACTTAGGTCTATTGCTACAGCTTATGTGACTCTACATTCTCATTCAAAAAATTCACTAATACCTTGTTTATTATAAAGTGGAAATATTTGAGAATACCTTTGGGAGGTTGTGAGATCACTGAGGGTTAGTTCTTCTAGGTTAGCCCCCAAGAAAACATTAACTCTACATTCATGCTAGGCACCAAAAGGTATCAAATAATAATAATAATAATTTAGATATCCAATGATGATGTAATGTAGAAGTGTATTGTTTTAGGTGCTTCAATTGATGTATATCTAACATGCACATCTATAGGCAATTTTTAAAACTATTTACCTTTGTAAGGGATATGTTGTGGGTTTGTATCATGATAAAACAAATAAATTTAATTGACAAATAATACATCATTGTTGATGTGAGGTGTCACCTATGGAGGAAAATTTCATTCCTTCACACTACATAATGTACTCTATAAAACCTTGAATCTGGTTGCAAAATCAATCACTTTAGTCTAAATTTCAAGTGTGTGTGCTTATCTAGAACACTTGAATATAATGAAAAAATCAAAATCACATCTAATTCTAAAATACCCATAATAACATCAAGTGGGACATGAATAACAAACTTAGTAAAAGTAACATGAAAAAAATTATACTTCTTATATTCACATAAGAATGTGTTGGTTAAAATAGTTATGACTTAGATATGACCTTCAAGACTCTAATCAATTAATTTATGTGACAAAATGATACATTATTGTTCATGTGAGGTGTCACATATGTAAGCAAATTTCACTCCTTTGGATTATATAAGGTACTCTATAAAATCTTAAATCTAAAAACAAAATCAATTACAATTTAGTCTAAATTTCAATTATGTTTGTAACATAATGTGTTATCTAGAACATTTAAATATAATAGCGAATCAGTTGCATCTAACTCTAAAATATCTATAATAACGTTATGAGGGGCATGAAATAAGATTCAAGGATTTCTTATTTTTACATAAGAATGTAGTGGTTTAAATAATTGTGACTTACATACGATCTTCATGACTCTAAAGGAACCCTAATAATATATCATAAAAATAGACTACTAGATTTTATCCTACACTTGTAATAACTCCATTAATCATTATCATTTGCTCATACTACAATATAATTCAGACTTAGATTTTTCTAATAACTATTTAAAATATCTTAAACTTATAATCTAATAAATATTAAAGTAATCTATAATTTCCCTACCTATATAATAGACAAACGAACATCTAAACCCCTCTTAATATTTGTCTATATTTAAAGCATCTAAACTACTTTTTAAATTACTAACACTAAAAATTGTAACACTAACTAAACAGTCAGAATGTAAAATGTCATAACACGCTAAGATTCAAAGCAAAGATTTCCATATAAAGGCAGCAATTTCGTTATTTTACTGAGACAAAATTTAAGCAAAGTTTTAATTCTGGATGGGTTTGCAAAATTGGCAACCATTTGATGATTTCCAAAGTTTTAATATTCTGCAATTTTACAATGTTAATTTTATCTCTGCACCATTGTAATATAAGTACATGTAAACTTTATTCATGACCATTATATTGAATATTCAAACAGTCTGCCTTAATGATTATATACCAAATGTTAATTTTATTCCTCAATCTAATCAACTTTAAATGAATTTACACTACTTTTAGCACTTTTTTTATTTTATCATAATTGAGGTTGATTTTATTTTTATTTAGGATAATGAATACAAGTTAGTTGTATGTCTAATATTATCACCTTCAATAGAATAGTTAGATTGTTCATGTGTATAATATATATTGTTAGATTGTTCATAAATTTATAATATATATTTTTCATATAATTGAACAGGATTACACTAATATATTGAAAAATATATTTTTGTGATATAAGAAAATCTAAATTTAAAGAATTTATGTTTTATCTCTTGATAATTAAAATGTCAAATTCTTAAATTGAATTAACTTCAATTATGTTATCAAACCATTATCTAGATAATATAAATCATATTTTGAAGGGCACTAACACAACAAAAGCTCATTAGTTATAGTTTTAAATTAGGTTAAACATGTTTCTTTAGTTGGATATCACATTCTTGAAGCCCCTTAAGATGAATAGAAAGATGATGGTTAAGCTATTAAGTTATATATTAGAGATAGTCAATTCATTGGAAACTTCCACTTTTATTCTATTAAGATACATTGATTTGTTATTTACCTATTGACAAACATATAAATTAAGTTAAAAAGGATTATTGATGTTCTCTATGGTTATTATTTTGTTACCTTTGGATATGTTCTTCTACATGGATTTTTTATTAATTTGGTTAGATCAAAAAGCAATGATGGTCACCATATGGATTTGTGTCTTAAATTATCTTAACCTTTGATAATCAAATTTAACATAAGAATATGTGTTTATAAGAATAGTAGTGTAGTTAACGTGTGATGAATATGTTTCTTTTAAAAACTCTCGTAGATTAGTGGATGGTATGGTACTTTCCCTTAACTTACAAAATGGGTGATTGTCTCTATCTTGTGAATACCTAATATAGTTACCTTTACTTTTCTTAGCATCCTAGTACGCCTTGTGACAATGTTCGTGTAAGCATGAGTATTTATTTTTATGTTTCATGTTTCACTGGTAGCTTAGACATCAAGTTATAGACCTTGTCACATTCGTCATTATAAGTGTGGGTTCTCATTAGCATTTTCTACTTCAATTAATGTTGTTACAATCCTGGTCATCCCTAAAATAGTCTTTGACCTAAGATATCAATCTTGGCTAGGGCATTGTCACTATGAAACCATAGGGTTTCCAACACCAATTAAAACTTGAAATTTAATAGCCAATTTTAAACAACTCCTATATGAGTACTTGGTGATAATAATTATCTCAATTTTGTTTTATGTTATTGTAGTGTGAAATAGTGTTCATAGTTTATTTTTGAAATTAATGTCGAGGCATCATTTGAACCTAGTGGTTTACCCAATTGTCGACTGACCAAGTATGAGTTGGTTCAAGTTCAAGATGTCGAACTACGGTGCCTCTGCAAAGTATATATGTAGGCAAGGCCATCAAGTGATGATCCCTTGAGGCATTAGGTCGGGCCCTTAGGACTTCTCTTCTAAGTGTTGTTTTGGATTGTTATTTTCCTCCCAATGTTGTAAACTATCATTTTATTGGTATAGTTATGTATTTATATTGCTTATTATGATGATCATGTACTAATAAACCGTTGATCTTGCATGTGCATCAAGTCATGTAAACCTTGTAGGTATGGGTATTGGGAGCGAAGTAATTATAATGCATTGAAATATAAGAAGTGCTGGAGCAGGTAAGAGGTATGTTAAGTTGACCCATATTAAGTAAACACTTTTGATAAAGATAGGATCTCCTTTCTATCCTTGTCCTAACTAGTGAGATCATTGGCTATAGTTATAGTAATGAATTGTGTTATTTATTATTTAAAAAAAAAAAATGCAAATTTGTAAAGCTTGTTGTAGATTTGTTAGGTTGTTTAGCATGAAAAATGTGGGCATGACATAAAGGAATTAAAATAAAATGAGTCATTCTCACACATGTGTGAGGAGACAAAAAATACAAAAGACTTGTAGGTATTCCTTTAGAATATCCTACAAGTAATTAAATAATTATACTTAATAAATAATCTTTACCAAGTAAAGTTTAATATTCTAACATTCCCCCTTAAGCTTTTCTTGGGGAGTTTACATCAAACCCTTCAATGGGTTGTAATCCTATATTTTCACAATGAAAGAGAAACTTATCTTTACAAAGAGATTTGGTGAGAATATCTGCAACTTGATCTTCACCTTTACAATACAAAAGAGAAATTTTCTTATCTTTAATGTGCTCTCTAATGAAGTGATGTTGAAGAGAAATGTGCTTGGTCCTTGCATGAAAATAGGATTATTTGCTAAAGTAATTGCACTTTGATTATCACAATATAAAGAAGTGGGATCCTTTTGAGGTAGACCTAAGTCTTCAAGTAATCTTCTTTACCATAATGCTTCTTTGGATGCATTGGTACAACCTTTATATCTAGCTTTTATAGAACAAAGAGAATTAGATTATTGTTTCTTATTATTCCATGAGATTGCACCTGATCCAACAAAGAAACAATAACTACTAGTGGATCTTCCATCATTGGGATCACCTCCTAAATCGGAATCAATAGATCCTTTTAAAGAAAAATCAAAATTTGCATCATTAAAGAGACCAAGATTAAGAGTACCTTTAACATGTCTTAAAATTATTTTTACAACTTTAAAATAAGTTTGTTGTGGTTTAGACATATATCTAGAAACCAACCAACACTATAAGAAATATCAAGTCTAGTAAGTGTTGAATAATTTAAACTACCAACTAATTGCCTATATAAAGTAGGATCAACAAAAGGAGTTTCCATATCAACCATTAATTTTGTTCCTAATTCAAAAGGAGTAAAGACATAATTTGCATCATTCATTTTAACATTGTCTAAGAGATATTAGCATATTTATGTTGAGAAAGAAAACACCTTTAGGTGTTTGCCAAATTTGCATACTCAAAAAATAATGTAATAAGCTGAAATTAATCATTTGAAATTGATTGATTGATTTGAGACTTAATACCACTAATCAATTTTTTAGAACTAGAAGTGATAATTAAATCATCAACATATAAAATAATAATCACAATATCATTTTCACTATGCTTAATATATAAATTTGGATCATGCTTACTTCTAATGAAACCTTGAGATAGAAAGAAAGCCTTGATTTTAGAATACCATTCTCTAGGAGATTTTTCTAAACCATAAATTGATTTCTTTAATTTTCAAACAAGATATTCATTACCTTCCTTGATAAAACCCAAAGGTTTAGACATATAAATTTCTTCATGTAAATCACCATTTAAAATACATTTGATGAATGGGCCAATGCATATGAGAATCTAAAGCAAGAACTATTTTAATGGTTGGAATATTAGCTATTGGAGAAAATGTTTCATTATAATCTAAGCCTTCAACTTGAGAGAATCCTCTAACAACTAATCTAGACTTAAACTTTCTAACTTCATTATTTGCATGAACACTAATTTTATACAACCATTTGCATGAAACTAGATTCTTTCCATGAGGTAAAGGAACTAAATCCCAAGTTTTATTAGCAATTAAAGTATCATATTATTCTTGGATAGCCTTTTTTCAATTAGGTTGATCTTTAGCTTTTTCATAAGTTTTAGGATCATTTGTATGCATAATTTTAGACATCAAAGCATAATTACAATAATTTTCCTTTCTAGTCTTAGATTGATTCATTCTAGCTAAAATATCCTCAATTTCTTGCATAAATTTTTAAAACTATTTAGGCTTTCTTTTAGAAGTAGGAGTATTGTCATTTGAAAAAGAATAATAAGTAGAATAAACAATATGTTCATCTTCACTATCACTATGAGTAAGAGATGTATTAGGAGAGTTACAAAAATATTCATCTTTTCGATTATCCTCAATAAGAACAACTCTATTTTGAGGAGATTCAATATTACACACTTTAGAACAATCATGAACACCAATTTTAGCAATACATACATCTCTATAAACTTTGACTTTCTTAGTAAGAGGATTATAAACTCTATAAGCTTTAGAATGTTCATCATAACCAACACAAATATGATAAGAAGATTTAGGATCTAATTTGTGCCTTTTTTATTTAGGTTTGTGAAAATAAGCAATTGAGCAAAAAATTCTTAAATGCTTAAGATTAGGCTTCCTACCAAACCAAGCCTCTTTAGGAGTTATATTCTTTAAATCTTTTCTAGGAGTCCTATTAATAATATAAGTAGCACAAAACATAGCTTCAACCCAAGTTTTATAATACATATTCTTAGCATGTAACATACATCTAGCCGTTTCAACAATGGTTCTAGGTATAACTTATGATTTATCCTCTATGATTGACCTTATGGAAAGGGCTCCCTATGCATCTTACCACTCATGCATTGTGTGCATATAATTTTAGATGGAACAATACTAGGCAATCCTTCTACCATATTAAGTGTTAGCATTAAATAAATATTGTTAGCATTGATATGACCAAGTCTTTCATGCCAAACATTAAAATCAATGGTAGATATTAAAGAGCATCTAGATTAAGAAAACTCATAAAATTTGAACAAATTATCATTGTCTAATTTAGCATTAGCAATGAACTTATTTTATTTTGGATCAATCACATAACACATATATTTATAAAATTCTATTTTGTAATCTTGACAAAGATTCTATTATGGGTTGGTAATTTGGCTTTGTCAAAGTGGAGTTTATAAAAATGGGAGACTATATGTAAATTTCTGCAAGAGGGTGGTCTTGGTTTGTGTCAAGCTAGCCTCTCAAATCAAGCCTTGGATTGTAGCTTTATTGGAGGTGGTGCATTAATGAATATATTTCTTGGGACAAGATCCTCACAATTAAGTATCTAAGGGGAGTAGCATATGAGGATGTATTAATAACTTTCCTAATGGAAAATGGGTTTATGATCCGGGACACCCTCAAAAGGGGTGCTAATTTAATTAAACAAGGTTTGTTTTAGATTGGTAATAGGGGGTCTAAGGATTTTTTTTGGTTTGAATCTTGGGATGGATTTCCCCCTATACTATCAATGTATCCTCATTTACAGTACCTTTGAAACTATTTCATAGAGGTCAAGTGGACCAAGGTGGAGGACTATAAGCAACTTAGAATTTGGGGTCGGAGGTGGTGTATATGTGGAGGGATCCAATAGAGTGTTTGGTAGGGAGATCCATTGAGGATCACAAACATTTAAGAAGGATTTTGAATGGAAAAGTTTGTAGTTCTTTGAGGGGGAGTGACATTATTGCATGGAGTACAAATCCTAGGGAGTTATATCAATGGCCTGTAGATATCATGAGTTGAATTTTTAGAAATATGGAGGGGTTGAAGTCACATGGTGGAAGAATGTATGGATCAAGTTTTCTTGGAAAAAATTCAATTTATTCATTACTTGGGATAACCTATAGAAGTGAGGTTTCTAAGGTTTGTCTATTTGTGTTCTCTATATTAACAATGAGTAATGCTCCTCTCATTTTTTTCTAGTGATTCTTCTCTAGAGACATATTTGGCACTTATGGTGGGGATTATCGAAGTAGGCCTATGTTCATGCATCCTCTATGGTTGAGTTTTGGAGAATTTTGGGGAGACCACCTATAAAGGCCTTCTTTCTTTAGGTGGCATGGATCATTAGCCCCACATTTATCCTTTAGCAGTTGTGACTAGAAAGAAATCACAAAATATTTCAAGGGAAGAGAATGGTGATTCCATTGATTTCTTGATGAATTATGGGAATGATTCAAGAGAAAATGTATGCTAAATGTGAGGTACCTTCAATTGGGGAGGTGAGAGAGGAAGAGTTTATGAAGAGGTCGGGTTTTTATGAGAATGGCTCAAGATATCCTATGGTGAAGGGGAGTCATCATTCCAAAAGGAAAACCCAATGAGATGGGAGATGGTATATGTCTCCTAGTGAAGTTATGAAGATTAAAAATGGTGGTTATTCTAGGGGAAATCTTGGGCATGCTAGTGTTGGAGGATTTGGGAGGGATACTGAAGGTTTTGTCCTTTTCTTCTTTTTCATTTATAACAAAAATCATAATAAAAATATGATGGAAGGTCTTTCTATCCTCACAGTTCTTGAAAGAGCATGTTCTTTGGGTTGGCACAAGATTGTGTGTGTGTTTGATTCTCAAATTGTGATTAATTTATGTTACATAAAAATAAGCTAGGTGGAGTCAATTGGTAGCTAGATTCAGTGGTTCAATAGATTCTTTGGTTGAGAAAGTCGATGAATATAATTTCCTTTATCCACATCCCAAGGGAGTGGAATAGTGTGGCTAATTGTTTGGATAAATGGGCCTTTGAGAAATTGGGAGATTTGAAGGTTGATGAATGCGAACAATTATCTCAATGTCAAGTCCAATCTTTGGATAAGATGATTCTAGAGGATATGGATAGTTAATGAGATGCAAAGGTTGGTTGTTAGTGGGTTTAGATCTCCTATGGTGGTGATCTTGTGGTGTTTTTGGTAGGGATTTGAATCCCTTTTTTGGTTTAGTTGATGATTCTATTTCTTGATTATATCTTTATTTTGTTGATTTAATAAAATTATACCATCACTATTCAAAAAACATTCTCATCATAATTTAATAGAAAATTGAACCTCTCATGAAAAAACATCTAAATTTTCTTTAGAAATTCATAATTACATTGATCTAAAAAAAGCACAACAAAATATAAAAATATAGATTTGCTACACTTTAATAGTAATTAGATGATCTCAAAAGTTTATTTGTATGAAAAGAATACTTTTTTTTTTCTATTATTTATGTTTGATAGCTGAGAAATTATATTACATTTACATCCATCAAGGATTAGAAAAATTAAATAGGTTTCAAAGCTTCATTCAATTAAGAAATTTAAACATTAAATTAAGACAGTGAATTAGATTCCTCAATATTAACTCATTAATAAATTCCCTTGTTTCTCCTCACTAGGAATCTCATATCGATGCATCTTGGAGTGCAAGAGGACTAGGTTGAATCCATATTGAGTAAAATCAAGGCCAATAAACTAGCCCATGAGGCTATAGACTAGACAGATTTGAGAGAAAGCTTGGGAATTGAGATATATAGAATAAAACAACAAAAGTAGAACACAAGTCTATATAGAAAGGATATTCTAAATACAAGGTCAACACATCAACCAATTTATCACAAACACTCATAAATAATTGAACATCACCTAAGAAATTGTAGCCATAAATCATAATATGATATAAGATATAATTAGAACACTCCACTGTTTTAATATTACAAACAACCAAACTCTCATCAAGGCTATTTGCAATCGAACCCAACTATTGCTCACAAGGCCCTTCTCTCTTAATAAGAAGATAATCCATCAATCATTTCCTTGCTTCATTAGATATTATCTTGCAGTTAGGATTGAATTTATCACTCACCAGATGCATAGTGGAAATATGTGTGAGGTGTAATATCTCATCTATGCACTATAGTGCTAGGTAAAATTTTATTGATCACATATTTGGTAAACTTGACATGAACTTAAAAATCATTTTGGATATTTTCTTCAGATTTCCATGTATTTTGTTTCATCTCCATCTCCTATCTCTCTTGAATCCATTCTATTATTTTGTGGTACCTTTGGTATCCCCCATGGTATGTTAAAATTAGATAGAAATTAGGGGTAGGTTCCCTCTAATGAGCCTCCTCTACCTAGATTTGATAGTTATCTTCCACTAGATACAATGAAACCAATACTAGATAATTATAATTATGAGAATATCATCTCAAATTATGGGTGACAAAACCACATAAATTTATAAATTTCAAGAGATTAACTTGGAATCAGGATAATGTGCTCTAGAAAAAACCTAGATAAAGGTAAAGCATGATGAGTGCTCATTTAGTAGAAAACCCATTTACAAGACTATACCATCACAAAATTCAAAGACATGGTCACATATATTGAGAACAAGTTGGACCATTTAGGAAGAAACTTAGAAGATGTTTGAGTGGATTGAGAGGCATTCCATATAGCCTATCAAAATGAATGGGTTATAGAAAATCAATTGCTACCAAAAAATCCTCTTGAAGAAAGAATTAATTAGGCTACCCAACCTCATTACAAGATTACCCATCCCAAAGTGGTGAAATATAAGAATGTAGTGACACCTAAAGACCTTATAGCTACCATGGTCTAATGGTTTAGGATTCTTGAGGCTAGAGGTTCTAAATAATATCTCCAAAATATAGTCAATTAAATATCTAGACCACCAAAGTGGTGGTCATATGATAATATATTTAACACCATAAAAAGTGATCAGAGTTAGGGAGAAAATTGAATAGCTACCCCTTATTGAAATACTAATCACATAATGTGAGTAATGATATATTCATTTATATTCAACAATAAAAGTATAACTTTCAACATAGTGGGCTACTTATGATGAAAAAATATGTAATACCACCAAGGTTGTAATTGTTAAACATACACCAAAATATCAAATCATGCCCTAATATGAAAATAATGTTTCTTTTCAAGCTTAACCTATCCAACAATTTCATCCCATGGGGATTATTTTTTGAGGAACAAAACATTCCAAAGAAAACACTTTCTTAGGTACATATCTCAAATAACTGAAAGGACCCCTAGACCTAATTGTTTACAATGCAATTTTACTCCATCCTCTCCTTGATATTTTTAAATTCAAGTGGAAAGGAGACTTGAACTCTCATATTAAATCATACACAATGAATGTAAGGGAACTCCTCTTAAGATGGATTTTTTTCTAGAATCTCCTCAGACCCTAGAGGGGATTTCTCATGCCCTATAATTTTACACTTAGGACATGAACACAACTACAATTTTTTTTATTTAACATGAAAATACATAATTTTCTACCAACCATGTACAAACATGGATACGAGTTTACACACAACAAACAATGTTGATTAAAAAACATCGAAATCTGTCACATCACCCGAAGGTAGAGTATGGGTATAAGTTACATTTCTCTAACATTTATAGTTCTATCCTCATTGTCTCTTCAAATAATCTAATTGTTAATTCAAAAAAATTAATGGTAATGTTGTGATTATTGTTAGTGAACAATATTTTAATGTTGTTACTTATATAAGAAACAATAATGATATTACATTATATCTATCCTATGCCATACTAAGATCTTTTAATCACATGAGAATTAACCTAATCACTGTTTATTTTTTCCAACTAATATTCTCTTCTCTACTAAGGAAATGACAATATTAATGCAAATACCCTATTTTGTAGAACTTCGATATCAGCTAATGATATCAACATTGACATCATCAAAATTACATTGTTATTGTATATCCAACCATTAATGTAACTGCTATGTGTAAAGTTTGATAACATTTCTATTAATTTCATATATGTGGTATCAATCCTCGATTGATTGTTTTTTACTAGAATCATTTTTTGGGTTATGATATTGTTTTTCGAGGATAACTATGTCATATTTATGATACACCTGGATTAAATTGAGATATTAACAGGTCACAATGATATTACTTATGGATTGAAAATTCTATTAAAGAGCACCCTAATATGTGACTTTATTCATCATTAATATAATTATTATTATTTCACAATATAATATTGACTCCCTAACATTAGTATTAATAATTCATGGTAAGACTACATTGACATAACGTGTATCTTGATTGTGTTAGCATCTATTTAATCTTCATTTCCATATGGTTAATTTAACTAAAACACCATCTAATATTAGCTTTTATTACTAGTATTAACTTCTCCTAATAATATTAGTATTAATATTTGCATTAATATGAATATGAATTTTATTGTTATTAATACGATTTTCAATCCCAATAATATTAATATTAGTGTTTCTTCTATTAGCACTAATATTAAATATAATATTAAAAATTAAATCAATAGATATTCATTTTAATATTTGTTATGTTAACATTAGTATTAGTTATAAAAGTAACATCAAGTCTATAGATATTGAATTTAAATATAGATGTAAAATCCATAACTTCAATATTATTATCAAAACTTTTAGCAATAATAATATTAAATGATATTGCCGTCAATATCGATACACTTTTTTTTTGACATTGAAGCTAACACTAAAAAATGTAAACAGTAAATAGTAAACTAGATACAAAGGAATCATTTAAGAGTTTATATGAACATTTCCAATAACAAATGTAAACAATAAAATAGCTACAAAGCAACAGTAGTTCCAACTCTTGCCTACAACAAAATAACATAAATTCCCACTACTTTTTTTAACCTCTTCCCTTTTACTTTTAAACCTATTAACAAATCAACAAGGCTTGTGAACTCCATCAAAAAATTTCACACATCTTTAAAACCACAACAGATATTGTTACACAATTGACAACATGAACAAAGGAGGATGATAGAACCAGAGTCACCTCAAGGATAAGATCCTTATTGTTTCCATTTCTTGAACATAGACAACAACACTTATTTACTTCATGACCAGTGAGAGCTCACCTTCCAACGATAGGGCTGAAGCAACCCACCCCCAAGCTAGGGGAAGTACCAAGGTGATAGGGATTTTTCACATCATATAACATCTACAACCATCACATACTTGCAACAAATTTTCACATTTACAACAACATTATAACAACAAAAATTCAACACAATGAACAAATCTTATGATTATTTTACAACACAATTCAAAAAATAAAGAATCTTCTTCAAGAGTCTTAAAAGGGGGAGTGGGGACATTAACTAAGAGGGGGGAAATTGTAGAAAAATCAACACTTTCAGCCATGCATCACCTCCAAGTTTCTCATATTAAAAACCTCCCAAAACCATACTTCCACCCATTTTCCATTTCACCTCATTCAACACAAAGTCAATATTTTCAACACATAGTATCTACATATTATCATGAACATGAACCATATGGGTACTCATACCCTTTAATCTAACCCCCTTCCAAGTACATCTCACGCACTCAACCCCAACACACAAAGTAAAACCTCCATACTATGGTAGGTTTTCTTCTTCTGAACAAAAGAAACCCACAACACAACAACCAGTCAAACAACGACACTAAATTTTCACAAAGAAAGAATTTCATACACACATATTCAGAAGGGTAGCATAAGGAAGAGAATGTTAGATTTGGTTGTGAAATCACCCAAGATCAAATTTATTGAAGTAAAGAAAAAAAAGAGATCCAGAGATAAATAAACTCAACACTCCCTTAGTAGTGAACTAGAACTCATGAATAAGTGAACTAGTGAACTTTGCATAGGGAGAGGTGAGGGTTGTTTATATAGAAAAATAGGGGAAAATAATTCCAAGAGGGATAATAGCTCCCAAGTGCCCATAATAGGTGGGATTTTTACCTACTTGGTAAATGCTAGATTACATGGTTATGCCAACTTAGGTAAGGACAAACAAATGGTTATGGGAGGTGGCTAAATAATCCAAAAGAGGGTGTGAGGCTCAGCTACCCAAAGGTGGGTGTGAGTGACACATGTGAGTAATGGATTATATCACACGTACTCATTAAAAGCATTCTAATATAACCTAATCAAGCTTAATAATGTGTGTAGGAAAAATAAATATTCCCTAACATAAAGAAAATAAAAAACCTACACTAACACCCCCCTTAACCGTAGCTTAGGTGGGTGAAAAGACACAAAGATGGGTCCTAGCTACTAGGTCATGTTAGGTACCCATGTACAAATGCAATCTCTCACAACCAAAGAAAAGGAGAAAACCCAGTGGGACAAAAATCTTCCCCAAAAGAGAGAAAATAAAACAAGTTTCCCAACACAACAAAAATCCCATGCAAGGAAGAATTCCCCTCCAAAATAGAAAGGAGAAGAAAGAATATCTAGCCTTCCCACAAGTAGTCAATTGTACCAATGGTTGATGCTAGAAATTGGATGTAGAAAATGGTCCATGATCGCCGAACAATGTTCCTCCCCTTAGGAAGAAACAAAACCAAAGGTGTATGAAGAACAACTTCCCATTCCTGAAAGGAATATAAGGTAAGAAATATAAGGGAAGAAAGCTCAAAATTTAAGAAGTCTTTGAAAAATTCTCATGTGTCTCCATGTTGATGCCAAAATTTTCCACCATCAAATTAGGTGTTCTAGGTTACACTGATCAAGATGACAATCCAGAACCTAGTGGAGATGTATGTAGAACAAGATCCAAAGACTCCAATATCTCCTCTGAAGAAAGAGATCCCTCCTCCAAATGCTACTCAAAAGTATCCACAATCATGTCAAACTGGGATAAATGATCATGCATAGAATGAACAAGAGGATCCAAAGGTTCCTCCATAACAACTAAATAAGAATCAACTTCATCAAAGAGAATATGAATATCATGAGTAATGTCTCCCAAGTCTAAAATATGAGACTCCATAAAAAACCCGCATTGTCTGCCAAGTAGTCATCCCAAGTAGCTATATCTGGAAGATGATTTAGATCCTATTGTAATGAATAACAAGTAGCCATGAATGTAGCAACAACAGTATCCTCAAAAGCAACAATAGGTAGAGGAGAAGGAATGTAAGGCTCAAGAACTGGATTTGATGTGAGAATACCAAGATTCAAGTAGCCAAAATTATCCTCAAAATCAAATATCACACGAGTGTGATCAACAACCAAAGGATCATAATCATCATCAGGTGCAAAGTTTGAAAAGGTGTACAACCACGATGCATGATCAACCAACCTACTAGCAATTATCTCTCTACTCTCCAAATCTTTGATGATAACTAAATCAAGTGTGAATTGCACAGTCTTCCTTGCTCCACCATGAGTGATTTGATAGATGGAAAGAATATTGTTTGAAAGATGAGGTACACATAAAAGATCATTGAAAGTTCCATCCCTAATATCAACAAACACTAGAACAAAACATGTAATTAGCGCCTAAAATAGCACCGGATTTTAGTGCATTTGAGTTCATGAATTGGACACTTTTGTCGATGCAAAAATCGGTGCAAAATGGCGTGCTCACTTCGGTGCCGGATTTAGCGCTGGATTTAGCACAAGATTTAGTGCCGGATTTAGCATCGGATTTAGCACTGGATTTAGCTCTGGATTTAATTGCTTCTAGTTTGGCTTTCGATTTTTCTTTTCATTTTGCTTCTTGTGTTGTTTCCAAGTTTTCTTCCACTTTTTCATTGAGGTTTGCTTCCAATTTAGCTTCCATTTTTTCTTCCACTTTTGCTTCAGTTAATTGCTACTGTTTTTGCTTCCTAGATAGCGCCAAGTTTTGCTTCCAAGATTGCTTCTGGTTTGCTTCTAGTTTGGCTTCCATTGTTGCTTCCTTTTTTTCTTCTAAAAATGCTTCTTGTTTTGCTTCCATTTATTAATTTAATATGTTATATTTCAATTTAATTAGTTAAATATATCATGCCTCTTAAATAACTCATATGATTATAGAGTAAGTAAATTAAATAATATGTTTTATTTCAATTTAATTAGTTAAATATATCACGCCTCTTAAATAACTCATATGATTATAGAGTAAGTAATTTAATTATTTAACTCATATGATTAAATAACAAGATAATTATTGTTACCTAATTTTGCTTCTAGCAAAATTAGGTAGACTTATGATTGTGTTTGCATTTAAACAATAAAAGGTAAATATCCTTTTCAACTAAGTTTCATCCATGTGCATAAAAGAGAGTATCAAAAGATTGCATTATCTGATTAAGGGAATTGCATACAATAGAAAAGAGAGTCAATATTTATTGCAAAGGTAGTATTTATTGATAACCATAAGTGTATAGTGTCCCTCACAAGCTGAGGGACTAACTATTTTTATGCATATAAAGAAAAAACTATACATTTACAAATAAAAGGAAATGCATATGTAAAGAAAGGGGACCCGTCATTTTGAATGACGAATCCCAATTGAGTTGCCTTGCATCAGCTTTAGTCCTCCTACCCATCCAGCCTCCAGTTGTCACTTGCCCCTGCTACTCTGAGTTTCCCTACATTTGTGAGAAGAAGTTGGTTAGAGAAATGAAGGATCACCAATTAGTACATAGGAAAACATTCGTAAACATATAATCTGATCCTTATAAACATTAAAATAGCTAGCATATCATAGATGTCCAAGAAAACAAAAGAGTTATCAAACACATCTATCATATGCTCTGTTTATCTAACATGTTTTATCTTTGTGTAGATATAGGACATAACTTTGTTACTATTTTGTTTCAGCTGATTACAACATGTGGAGTAAAATGTGGCTCCCACGAGGGTTGGGACCAACATGTTGCCCTCGTGTTTTAGGAGGGATAGGAAATTGAGCAAATTGATCAAATCAATGATAAGCCTATTCTTGATGCATTAAATCAATATGGAACCATACCAGTTGATCAACTTTCATTATCATATTCAAAAGATGCAACAAAATGGTGTGAATTATCAAGAAAGTTACTCTGCATCTTTCACAATGAATCAAACAATAGGCTACTTGGAAATATTACTCTACTGGATATGTATTTCAATCTTCTTAAGTTGGATCCAAAGTCCATTTTAATAATGATATGAGTTGTATTTCATTGTCAACATTTTCAAGGAGCCAGTAAAGAAGGGAACAAGAACAAGGACAACAATCATTAAAAAATGAAATAGTTTGTCTCTTCCCAAGAAACAAATGATTTCTATGATAATATGCAAATTGAAGCACAAATCCATCAATTTCAATTATGGATAATCATTATGGCCGAGTTACTCAATGAGGTCTTACAGGTTATCAAGAGATATCAAGAGCTATCATGAGTTACATGGAGTAGCACAAGGTGAACAGTTGAATGCAAGGCCAAAGCCTTCATGTTAGTATGTTGTCTCGAAGAGCAATGCAAGAGAAGGAAAGCACATTGATGCAAATGAGTAACTAACATGCATTGGTAATCATCTTGCTACTGATACAATGAGTATTCACAAACAACTATAGTGCACACTCTGATAAACAACCAATGCATGATGGTTTGAGGAGATACCAATGATTCTACAAATGAATGTAGGATAGTCATGAAGGGCAACCTTTGAGAAGGATTTCTTGGTAATCATGTCAAGGGAAGACTTGGTAAAACAACTCATCATGCTAGTAATAGTGCGAAAAGATACATATGAAGTATTGCAAAGTGATAGAACTACATGAAGCATAAAGTGATGCAAAATTTGACAGTAATGATGTTGGAAAGAGATTATGGACATGGAAAGAACTTTGTTGATTCAAAGACAAGCTATCATCAATATAAGGTAATGCAATGCCATTTCCACTTTTAAAGGCTACATAAGATTAAAGTATGCAACAAGTGTATGTAACTCAAAAGGTTCATGAAATACTATATCAGTCATGCATAATGATGCTATGATTTAAATCAACAGATGATAAAGAAGATGAATATTTAAGTATTCATTTTCTCCAAGAAAGAAAATATAGAGCCTCGACTTATGTGAAACAAACCCTCAAAAATAGAAAAAAACCTAGAAATGAAGGAGCACTGTCATATTACCTTTTAAGAAAATGCTTATGGAAATGAAAAATGAATGCAAGCATGGCCACAACCATGATAAAATGTATTTCTTCCATTATTGTACATAAAATACTATCTTCTGAAGAAAATACAAGTTCCATAGAGGGTTTTTCATTTTTCTTATAGAAAGACCAGAGACCAAGCATACAAGAATGAAGCATGAAAACATACAAAAACAAAGCATTTTCACCATTGTGCTAAATGGAGAGAGCTCAAAATGAGCTTTGATTCACATAAAACAAAAGAGAAAATCAAGGTATACATCGACATAGAGCTTACTTGAACTCAAGTTTGTTTGTTTTCATTGAATATGCAAGTTATTTTTCACCATGCGAAGCTTCAGAAAACTCAATCATGGCAGCCAAGAGCAAGAAAAGCTTCCACAAAAGAAATGAAGAGAAGAATGAATCAAAAAAATTAGAGAGGCTATGGCCAAGAAGCCTCAAAACCCTTTGAAAATGGAGTGAAAATGCTACAAAATACTCAAGAAGCAACTTACCATCTAGTTGCAAAAGGATTTCAACCCCAAGCATGAAGGAATCAACTGAAAAATGCATGGAGAATGCTCAAACCCTAGTTCATCATGGCGATTGAATACATAACTCTTTTCTTCCAAAGTTGCCAAGTAAAATGATGAGCGAATTTTGGGATAGGGGTCGGTTTTGACATTAGGGTTTCTCAAGTACCCTAATTCAAATGTGGTTTTTATCACATATTTTTAGAATCAAATGCCTTGGTTAATACCCTTCATGGTCCTTCAGAAAGCTTGAGGTTTCAAACTCTAATGATGGCAACATGTGCAGGGAAAGGGAGCTTGAAAAAACCAAGTGAAAATGAGAGTTAAAAATTAGGGCTTAGGTATTTTGTTCTAACTCATCATGGCGACAAAAGTATTGATGTTAAAAAACTCAAATATGTTTAATCATTAAATATTTTAATATTCAAACAAATTTAGAAAATAAAATACATATATTTTATAATAAAAAATTACTATTATCTATTAAATTTATTAATTTGTACGTTCAATTAATAATTAAAAACTATATTGATGTTATTTTATATAAAATAAAAATATGAAAAATATCTTTAGCAATTATTAATTTTAATTTTAAACTAAATATAGAAAAATATTTATTCAAATAAAACTAAAATGAATATGAATTAAATATATAATTTAATCATTAAATTATGATTTTAATTATTATAATTTAAAAAAATTGTGTGATTGTGATTGTGATTTTACCTCTGTACCGTTGGATGATTGTGAGAGAGGTGTGGTAGCATAGTATACCGCAGGAGATTTCTTACTACTTGGTGGTAGTGTGGTGTATACCACCATACCGCGAGAGGCTTCTGACTGTCTGGTGGTATACCGCCACCCCGCGAAATCCTTCTAGTAGTTGAGCGGTAGTGAGGTTATCGCCATACCGCAGGAGTCTTCAACCTGTCGAGCGGTAGTGCAGGGTATACACGAACTTGGTTGATAGATGAGGTGTACACCAAATAGTGGAGGATGTTGTTGGCTTGGTTCTAAACCTGATGCTAAATCCGGTGTAAATTCGACGCTAAATCCGGTGCTAAATCTAGCACTAAATCCGACGCTAAACCCAACACTAAATCTGGTGCTATATCTGGCGCTAAATCTGGCACTAATTAGCATCGGATTTAGCGCCTACTTGTCCTAATAGGTGCAAAAAATGCCAAAAATGGCGCTAGCCCGATAAATAGCACCGTCTTTCAAAAAATTAGAGAAAAATACATTAAAACAGTGGGTGGAAGAAAGAAAGGGAGCTAATCACAGGGATTTGTTGTAGTGAAATCCTTTCCCAATTACATCCATGTATGTATTTTTTCCAATCAAAATAGGTGGCATAACACAAGACTCAAAAGAAGAGAACAAGATTGTGTAGAAGCCATATGGTGAGAAGCTCCAAAATCTAGGAGTCATCTCCTTGATCTAAGACTTGTAGAAGCACAAAGGGCTTTACCTTTTGATTTACCTGTCCTTGTAGTATGGCCTTTTTCCTTATCAAATTCTAAATGTTTTGATTTTTTTGAACTAGAAGAAGAAGTTTTATCAACCAATTGAGAAGGAAAACTGATTTTGTTGTTCTCAAGAAGATGTTTTAGTTCATAAATATCCTTCTTATAACAAGAATGTTCTTAATGTCGACTCCTCTTGCAATATGCAAAAGTTGGCTTGTCCTTCTTAGATGAATCCTCTTTTGAAGAGAATTTAGAGTCCACTTTAGAAGTAGATGGAGATTGATTTGAATCTTTCTTCATATCTCCTTGGTTCCTTTGTTTCTTGTTTTTATTATTAGTGCCTTGTTTTGCAGTCAAGGCTTGAGACTTAGAAGATTAATAATGCCCATTTGAATCAATTTATCTTGCTCCTTTGTGAGATAAATAACAAACACACCTAGAGAAGGCATAGTAAATACTTTTCCTAAGGCTTTTTTCATTGCATGAAATGTAGATATAAACACTGCATAATCTTGACCAAGTTTTGAAAGAATGTTTAAAATCAGTTGAGTCATCCTTTTTAATTCCACATTGCTCCAACTATAATCTTATGGCATTCAACTTAGTAAAGAATCCTGAATGGTGTCAAAATTACATGGGATCAATGAGCTTGTTTTCTAATAAATGTGCTCTCAAATCATCTTGTTTACCAAAGAGTGTTTCCAAAGTATTCCACACTTCATTTGGTGATTTTGCAAACATAATATGAAAGCATAGATCAAGAGATACATCCACGCATAAGGTTCCAAAAGCCTCATCACACTTATTGAACCATTTAGGATTTTTTTCATCTTCTATAGGTTCCTTATCAATACCCATTGTTATTTTATACAATTTTAACTTTTTGAAGTGAAGTTCCATTTCACTTTTCCACTCAAAGTAATTGTATAGTGTGAGTAGAGGAATTGTTTTATCCATTTTAGATTGTTGTTGCAATGTGAGAGAGAAAAAGAAAGAAGAAAAACACAAAGACACCTCCACTTTTTCACTCAATCAAGAATCCCCGCAACAAAAAATGATTTGCTTTATAAATTTGCACATTTACAATGATAAAGTTGTTTTCTAGAGTTTTACAAGTGTCCAAAATGGGCCCAAATATTGAAAGTATAATAAAGTCTCAAAATGATAACCTCAAAATAGCACCAATGTTTAGTGGTAAAAAAAAATTCACTTTCAAAAAAATGATCACCTTAATTCAAGGTTGTATGTGAAAGTTACATTCGTTTGAAGTTCAAAAAATGAGAATTGTCCTTTAGATCTAATAAGAAAACTGATTTTCTAAAAAAAAAGATCACTTGAGCAAAAATAGATCACATCACTATGAAGAGCACAAAATTTTACTCTAAATCAAAAAAAAAATTCACTCGAAAATGCCTTTGTATGCTTGAGATATTACGCTCCGAAGTTCGAGTGCAAAAAAGAAAATCTCAATGGAGAGGGGTTTGCATTTTTGAAAAAGTCTACCTTTGCCAAATTTTGAAATCCAATTTTTTTTTTGTAGCTATCCAATTTAGGATTCTACTATTTTTGGTGGACCACCAGATAAATCTAGAAGCTCTCCAGTTTAATAGAACCACCAAACAAGCCACCAAATGTGGTAAGGGCACCAAAGTACTGGCGCGAAGGCAGAGGTAGGCATGGTGTAGGGTATGACTCATAGGTACGGATGGTGTAGGCTTTGAAGTTTGATTTGATTGACTTTTTAATTTTTGAAATTTTTAATATTTGAAATTTTAATAGTAAAAAACTTTTGAATACAAAATCAATGACTCTTTTAAGAAAACTATGATGTAAAGGCCAATATGAGGGGGGCATGGGTCCCAAGTCCTGTGTGTGGGGGTTGTGCAGGTACCCAACGTAAGTTGTACATGCAGGGACCCCTTTTTAATTTTTAATTTTTTTTGACTTTTTCTTGAATTTTTAAATTTTTTAAAATACTTTTACAATAAAAAGTGTGAATTTTCAAACAACAATAATGATTTTTTATTTTTCATGCAAAAAATAAACTATTATTCTTTTTCAAAAATTGTGTCGTACCTCATGCAGGTGGGGTTGCACGACTTCACCTGCTAAATTTTTTTTGCCCCAAAAATAACTTTCTCCAAATTTGACAAATTTTATATGGAAATAAGGGGTTTTTGTGCCTTCTGGATGTGATGATGTAGTCCACTTTTCCTGAAAGTGCCTCGATTTTTAGGAGCTCGCTAGATCTTCACAAAAACCTTTGTTCTTCAACCCTTCATAGATCTCACATTTGATGTCTGATTTGGACAAAACAAAAGTCAATTCTGAATTTCTTGACTGCTTTGATCTCAATGGTGAGCTTAGAATGTCTCTAGGAAGCTCCAAAATACCTACAATAAAAAGAAATCCCCCAGAAACTGAGATCTCTATCAAGCATTTCTGATTCTCTAGGTCATCATAGGATGCAAGAGAAGAGCATACTTTTCTTTCAAAAATGGGTTGAAAAAACTACTAACCCACAACTCACAACCAACTCTAATACCATGTTATATTTGGTTGTGAAATCACCCAAGATCAAAATGACTGAAGGAAAGCAAGAAAAGAGATCAGGAGATGAATAAACTCAACACCCCCTTAGCATTGAACTAGCACTCATGAATAAGTGAGCTAGTGAGCCTAGCATAGGGAGAGGTGAGGGTTGTTTATATGGAAAAATAGGGTCAAATAGTTCCAAGAGGGATAATAACTCCCAAGTGCCCATAATAGGTGGGAGTTTTACCTACTTGGTAAATTATAGATTACATGGTTATGCCAACTTAGGTAAGGACAAACAAATGGTTATGGGAGATGGCTAATAAATCCAAAAGAGGGTGTGAGACTCAACTACCCAAACGTGGGTGTGAGTGACACATGTGAGTAATGGATTATGTAACATGTCCTCATCCTAACCATTCTAATATAACCTAAGAAAGCTTAATAATGTGTGTGGGAAAAATAAATATTCCCTAACATAAGGAAAATAAAATAAACCTACACTAACAGAGCATACCAACCTAGTATAACCCCAATTTAGAAATGTTTGATGTAAAAACCAACAAAAACCTTCAAGCTTCTTCTCCCCATGCCTTCTACACTTTCCTCAATGTTGATAGGAAAAACAAGAATGAATGAATCCCAATGCTCTTCCTTCTCAAAAATAAAACCCCTACAAAATGCCCTAATCCTTCATCTTCAACTATGAAGGTGACAAGTGTCACCTTCACAATTGATCTCCCTTAACTCAAAATTTCACACTTTTGGTGTGAGGGTTCTCCAAGCATTCTTGAAAGTTACATTTACCAACTTTGGATTTCATCACAACTAAAAATGACTCCAAAAGGAGGGTCATATGACTCTAAAATTAACTTTTTAACACATAAAATTATTCCCAAGTCCTAGCTTATGACCTATGGTCATGAAAACCAATTAATACATAAATAAAACACATTAAATCAACGTTTAAACTTGGCTTACTATGCAATTGCATTCAATTCATACAAGACATTGAATTACCATTATAGACAACAATCTTACTAACACATGAAACAAAATAACCACACCATATAAAATCACAACATATAAGACCTTAACCTCTCCAAATAGGTTAGGTCAGTTGCACAGGAAATACACATTTGTCACCTGGGAATTTCCCCAAGTCCATTGGTCATGGACTAAATCTGCACACTCAATTGCAATTGTTAATCCATCATCCATAATAAAATTGAATCATGTAATGTACAACATGATATCTCTATAATAATTGTTGCAAAATATTTATGTTAAGGCTATGGTTATGTTTTTGTCATAAGACTTGTAATATAGTGTGAATGTAATATTTATGATGATTTTTATTACACACAAATGGAGATGGATGGTTTAAGAAAATTAAAAGATAAAATAAATGAAATGCTGAAGTCTTCGAGTGCCAAAAAATGAAAAAGGGGGATTTCTCTTATTTGTTTCACTCACATTGCAAGAGAAAATTTAGGGTTTCTATTACAATGGCACTAAATAAATTCAAACAAAATTTCACCCACATTGAAAGGGGTTTGTAGGATGTTTTTTTCATTGGCATACAAAGAGAATTTAGGGGTACGTTGCATCAGAAGATAGAGGTAGATTAGAAAGTTTCTAGAAGCTTCTTCATGCCTTATCCACATATTCTAGGCTATGATACTCAAATTTCTATGTGGTATGTATTCTTACCCTTCCAGGTATATGTGTTCCCATTTTCAAAGGAGGGTTTTGTTGAGTCATCCACATATCTGTTAATAAATGCTAGATAGAGACATATATCATAGTAATGAACTGCTACATTAGATCCATAGAGTGAGTCTATCATACACTCTGATGTCTATGTCTTTTCTTATTTCATCTACAGCTTATGTCCTTAGGGAGAGTCTCTACTTGTCACTCCCACATGCATGAAGTTTTTGGCCTTTATTAGTACTAGATTTCAAGCTTGCAAGACAAAGATATCTTTGAATATAAAACTAGTTGTCTTTTAGGTCACTTGTTTTGTCATGAATAATGTTGTGATGATGATGAAGAAATAAAATGGGATTATGCTATATCAAGATGCTAGTATCATCCTTTATACCATAGAAAATTATGTGACCTTTGGGCCTTACTCTGTATCACATTATTAGAATGATATGATGTTACCATAGCTGCAAATTTTAAGGGATAATGAAATGAAGCATGGATTGGATATGAATAGTATTTCAAAGAAACTGATCCATTCATCTATGCTGAAAAAGTGCTTGGATTATAGAGTTTGGGGAGGTGACTGTATCTCTGATAAAGTCATTAGAAATGGCTAATAATGACCAAAATTGTTCTAAGCTAGAGAATGAGGAAAAGGGAGTGAGAACAAAGGTTTCTACTTTGAGTGGTGAACATAAAAGACTAAAAGTTTTGATAATTTCATGCAAAATGGAGATTAAATGATGACATAGTTTTCAATAGGATAATGCAATGACAAGCTCTAGATGGGACAATTGTGATATGAGAAATAGTGAAATGATGTTTTAAGAGGGCTTTCTATAATCATGAATGAGTAATTAAAGATTGATGGTAATATCCATTCACAAGTATACATAGTCATATCATGGCAAGAAGTAGGACGAATTTGAGATCTTGAAGACATACCTAAATAAAAACTAAGGGAATAAAAGGATGATAGTGTAATAATAGAAAATACCATAGCCATGAAATATAAGAAAGGGGTTTTGATAAATTATATAAGTGGCAGATTTCAACATTAGGTGACCTTGTGTAATGGAATTCTATGATAGTAATGTCCAAAGAGTGGATATAGTGGTCTGCTATATTCAAGGGAACGTATGATAGAGGTTTAAGAAAAATAAAATGACCAAGGTACAATTTAATAGCCTATTGATGGACATAGGGGCAGACTTGGGTGGATGAGAATGTTTATTAAGTTTTATTGATGAACAAGCCAACTACAGATAACACCCAGAATGGTCATAAGGAAAACATAGGAAGAGCAGATATTTTTTGAGAACAAAGACCTATAAGAGATGGGGTGGTCACTAAGTGAAGGGACTATCATAAGGAGGAAAATGTTGTCAATGTTACTAATTTTGAAGTCTAGAAAAGGAATGGAAAAGTTGCAAATCAATATTTCAAAGCTTATCGGGAAAATAATTAGCATTAAGACCCTTTGTGACCAAGTGATTTCTCTCTCTGAGTATAGAAGGGAGCTTGTTGAGCCTTGCAAGAAAAATGGAGTTATAGTTTAGGTTCTTGGGCTAAGTATGGATTTTTTTCAAGAAGTGATGCATAATGAAGGATGTAAGAAGCATTCAAAACCCATAACATGAACAATAGAAGACACAGTAAGAAGGGGCATTCATGAGAAAGGAAACCATAAAATAAGTAGGTTGGCATGTCAATACCACATGAAGAATAATGAATAAAAGTATGATTGACATGAAGGGCCTGGAGTTAAAAGACATTAGACTATCATTCCCTCATGATATAATAAATTTTCCAAGCTAGAGAATGGATAGTGGTAGTGTTGACAATCATGACATAGTGTTGATAGTCATGACATTGAGGGTAGTCTTTGGAATAGCATGACTATCATCAAAGATATCAGGTGAAAGCATGAAAACTCAGTAGTTGACAATGGCTTAGAAACTATCTTGGAAAGGATTTTGTGTCATAAGTCTCTCCAATGACATGACTATCAAATAGAATAGAAGTGGATGGTATGCAATATGAGTGATAATAATAATGGAAAATGAGTTGTGTGTGAAACCCTATTGAAGATGTATGGAGCTGTTATATGGAGGTTAAATGATGATCATACTATGCTTAGAATGAGATATGGTTGTCACAGGGGTTAGGGTTAACGATGTATTTTGAAAAGGAAAATTTTATTGAAGACATTTAAGTGTCATCTTAAAAGGACAATCATTCATAGTCTTGGTGGTAGTTTTTAGAACTTTAAGATACCTAAGGACAATGATAGGGAAAAACTTAAAAGAATAGAGCACACTTTGAGTAGCAAAGAGCATTGATCTCTTCAAGGTAAGGAACAATCATTTATAAAGGGATAGTGTTTGGTGAAGAAAATTTAATAGTGTGTGATAGTCCTAAGAGCATGGAAACCTAATAAAGGGGCAGTCCATAGAATATACCTTCAAACCTCAGAAACGTGTAGGTGATTATGTATGGAAAGATTACATGATAGTGGAAAAAGATATGATAGTTACAAGAAATACTTGAGAGGATAGTCCACAGGTATGATCATTCCTGAAGTGATAGTGGCCTTGAATGATCAAGATGAAAACACTATGAGAACTAAATGGATAGTGAAACACATGTTAGGTGAGAAATAATCACTATTGAGTTAAAGAGATGTGGTATCCTCATTATCAATACATGACAATATTTAAATGGTGTAAACATAGTTAGAAGGTAGAGTAAGTCATCTCCAAAGCTAAAAAGGACAGTGTTTCAAGGAGCTCATAGCAGCCTAAGGGGAAGAATTTCAAATATAGTTAACAGAGTTATCATGACAATGTATCAGTGTCTTAGGAGTTGGAAACTCTGTGAATAACATGTCCTTATGACATTATAGTCGTGACAAGCATTAGCAAGTTCATAAGTTATATTGATGACAAGGAGTTCTCTATCTATTAAAGGCATGTATAACAGTATGCGATAGTTCAAAGATGGCCTTACATGATAATTTTGTTGATTATGGATGACAATGACTTATGAGATTTTGATAGAGGATAGGATAAAAGGGGGTGCAAATATATGACATTCGTGTTAGAATTTTAACCTTTGAAATTTTCCTATGCCACCTTGAAGATTTTGATATTTTAAGATTCAATGTATGGAGGGGGCAACTATTAGGGGATTGATTAGCTAATTAAATGATAATTGCAGGCATCTAGGAGAATGTTTATGAGCATTTTGGAGTAGTTTGGAGTAGTTGAGAAGATATAGGGAAATTTGGTGACTTGGACAACAGGTGTAGGGCATGTAGGAACCAATGTCAAAGAAGCATGTGTAAAATGAAGTCAGAATGGAGGAAACTTATCCCTTTTCAATGCCACTTTGAAGTCTTTGAAAGACTCAAAGTAGCTAAATAGTTTTTAGGTTCCCAAAAGAGTTTTGAATTGTTCAACATATGTACACATGTAATTTATCTATTGTAACAGATTGGTAGATGTTTGGAAGGGCTTGTATGCTAAATAGTACTACCTTTTTCATCTTTAGTTAGTTCTTTTCATTTTGGAAAAGCATTGTAAACTTGGATAAAGTTTCTTTCTAGTCATAGTGACATTGTAAATCAATTTTTTCAGTCTTGATACTGGAAATATAACACTTTGTAACACATTTTCAAAGCAAGAGACACATATTTTCAGACTATATATGGTTGCAAGAGAATCTTCTATCAATAAAATGAGTAATTTTTCCTTCATGATTTTTATTTCTATTATGTGTATGAGGTAATTGATGTCATTTTATGTGATTTTCATATTGAAATCCTTAAATGAATGTCTTATTTATGTAATTTAAAATCATAGGATATATATTTGTGTAGGTTATTACTTGTGTCATAGTTCAAACAAATGTTATTTTATGAAGAAAATAACACTTTCTTCCTTTTAAAACTGCAAGAAACACATACCTTTCAATAAAACACTTATACATAGATATGCCAAAAACTTATGTTGTGCATAAAACAATAAAACATTAATTACTTGTATGTCAAAAAATTAGTCCAAGTCAGAGAAAAACACATTTTTCATGCATCACCTTAGTAGTAGATTCATTTCATGTTGTTCTTTCTACCTTTTTCCATAAGTAAAGCAATAGAATAGGCTCAAATAGGTGATAGAACCAAGAGAACCAACTCACTGTGGAGGTTAAATCTCACATCCTAAGCCCACAATCAAGAGAGTTATCACATGTTTCACTGGTAGGCTGATCTATGACAACTCTGTAAAGGTGTATTATTAGGTGATAACAATAAAATTTTAAAACTAAGAATCTCATTACATTCATTCATCCCATGTCACAAATATCATAATATTAATAGAATCAATCTTCAAATATAATAGAACATGAATGCACTACATGTGGTACCCATCATAATCTATCTAATCATATAATAATTTACTCATAAAATTATAATAAGAAGATCACTAGATTAGCTTGATCAAGTGCATAATACCACAAAACCATATTAATAACGATAGCATACATGTATGAGTATGATGTATCTATGGTAACATAAAAGTATGCCAAGGTCAAAATCGATGATATCAAGCATCCAAAAATAAAAAACTATCTATGTGGATCATACAAAATCACATAAGTCATATAAATCCCTAGTACAAAAAATGATAGGTCTCCCATCCTCCCCCTAGGTTTGGAATTCCTCCTGGAAGTCCTCAAAGAGATGAGGGTATACTATCCTCATCTATGAAGCATCCTCCAATGTGGAAGCAACCTCATCATATCTATCCCATTGGAGCCTAACTTGGTCCAACTCTCTTCCTCGAATGGCCAATGTCGGACGACCCAAGATGTGAATGAGAACCAACACCAATTGTCCATTCAAATCCATATTTAAGGAACCCCAATCCAAAACATGAGATAAATCATGCACATAACGTCACAAAATAGAAACATTGAAAATATCATGGATACACGATAGGATATGTGGTAAGGCTAGATGATAAGTGACTGGTTCTATCCACTCTAAAATCCCAAAGGGAACCAAAAACCAAGGTGCTAGCTTAGAGCCCTTTCCATATCAGATTGGAATCTTATGTGTATGCACTCTCAAGAATACTCAATCACCCACTAAAAATCTATGATTTGTCCTCTTAGCATCTGCATACATCTTTTGATGATCCTGAACCTCTTGTAACCACTGTTTAATCAAAACCATCTTTCACTCCATATTCTGTATCAACTTTGGACCAATGGAAACCTTTTCCTCAATCTTGTCCCAACTCAATGGAGTCCTGCATGGTCTTCCATACAAACCCTAATAAGGCGTCATACCAAGTGAACTCTGATAACTATTGTAGAAAAAATTGACTAAGTAAAGGTACTCCTATCTAGACTAATGATCCATCACATACATACATAACATATCCTCCAATACCTTATTATCCCTCTTTGTATGTCCATATATCTCTAGATAAACTAAAATTGAGTTGAGTGCCCAAAGCCTATTGCAATGCTCACCAAAAAATTGAGTTGAAAATTGAAATCTATTTGATATGATCCTACGGGGAATCTCTTGAAATCTAACAATATCATCCAAGAAAATTCTCACAACTTTCGGCATCGTTTAGGTGGTCTAGACTAGGGAGAAGTGATCCACCTTGGTAAAATTTTCAACCATCACCATAATGGCATCAGGGCATGGAGAAGACAAAGGTAGACCAACAATGAAGTCCATGGAAATGGTATCCCATTTCCACTCTAGAATCTCATGTGGATAAATAATTCCTCCTGGATGTTGATACTCGGCCTTGAATCTTTGACACTCAAGGCACCAAACAACAAAATCTACAATGTCCTGACACATCCCTATCTACTGATAAAGTTGGTGAAGATCTACATGCATCTTATTTACCATTGGATGTGATGCATATGGAGCTCTATGAACCTTTGACAAGATCACTATTCGTAGATCTGCAATCCATGAGACATATATATGCCCTTTATGATGTAACAACCCATCTGAATCTAAGGTGTATCCTAAATATTTTCCCTCAAGGGACCACTAAGATAGTAACTCACTTTTAACCTCACGGTAACGATCATCCTTTGGAAATTGTTGTAAAATGCGATTCCTCAAATATTTACCCATTATCATAGCCATCACCTCATGTCGATGCCTACTTAATGCATCTGCCACTATAGTCTCCTTTCCTTTGATGTAATGAACATCAAAGTCATAATCACATAATAAATCCATCCAATTCCTTTTCCAAGCATTCAAGTTTGACTGTGTGAAAATATATTGTAAGCTACAATGATCGGAATGAAGCTCAAAATGGTGGCCAAGAAGAAAGTGTCTCCATCTCGTGAGAGTGTGAACTACTACAAGATCTAAATGATGTGTGGGGAAGTTCATCTCATGGGTCTTGAGTTTTTGTGACTCATACACGATCACTCGACCCTCCGACATAAGTATTGCACATATACCATCTAATGAAACATCCATACAAAACATGAAACCTAAAATTGTATCGGGTAATGCTAGAATGGGAGCACTAGTGAGATGCTCCTTGAGGGTCTAAATGTTGGGAAAATGTGTCTCAGCCTTACAATTATATATGGTTTATTGTTGATAGGTAGGGATTGATCATGCAAATACTATACACTTGTAGCAAGACTTGTGGTTTGAGGCATCGCCCCAAATTTTTTTTTGCTGAAACGTTAAGGTTTTTTTTGTTCATTTCTATTTAATTTTTTGTAAATGTTAAAGATCTATAAATTTTTTGAATTATTCTCCTCTCAAGCTTGGTGTAGGAATTTTTTTTGCTATCTTAGCTTCCTTACAAGTGGTATCAGAGCTTGATCACCTTTGGTTTCAGTTGTGGGTTGTTGGGTTTTTTGAACTAATCATCTAGATTTGAGTGGGAGCTTGTGCAGAAGACACTTTGCGATCTTGTTATAGGAATTTTCAGATGAGAAGTTCATCAGGGAGAATAGATGTGGAGAAATTTTCTAGAAATAATTTTGAGATGTGGAAGCTAAAGATGGAGGATTATTTGATAGATCAAGATTTGTGGGATGTTGTTGATGAGAATGTTTCAAGGCCTACAGATCCTACTCAAGCTACTCAATATGATGTTATGGACCATAAAGCCAAGGATCTAATCATATTGTGCTTGGAAGACTATTTTAATTAATATCCTTGAAGAGACCTCTAAATAGAAACTATGGAAGAAGCTTGGTGAGATGTATCAAGCCAAATATTTAGTGAACAAGATTTTCTTGAGGAAGAAGTTGTATTCCTTGAGAATGGAAGAGGGTGGATGAATCACCGACCACCTAGAATCATTCAATATGTTGGTGGTTCAATTGGCATCAATTGGTGTCAAAATTGATGAGGAGGAGAAATTTTAGATCTTTCTTTGTTCTTTTCTTGATTCATGGGATTCTCTTGTTATGGCTATTGGGAGTACTTCTATTATATTGAAGAATGAAGATATGGCGGGTTATTTTCTTTCTAAAGAGATGAGGAGGAAGGTATTCATAACTGCCAAGGAGGCCCTAAATTTTTGTGGAAGACCTAAGGAAAAAGGAAATAAGAATGAAAAGCGTGACAAATCCAAGTCCAAGGGGAGATCTAAGTCTCCTAGAAATTCTAAAGTTATTTGTTAGAATTGCAGTAATCCTGGACATGTTTGTAAGGACTACAAAGAAGAAAAGAAGAAGAAAAAGAAGGAATTTATTCTAATTCTGAGTTTGAGAAGGAATATGGTGACACTTTCATTGCAACTTTGGCAGCTTGTATAGGTAATGATGCATGGTTTATTGACACATGTGCATCTTTTCATATTATCTTTAATAGAGATTGGTTTTGTGAATATGAAGAATTTAATGGAGGTGAGGTGTACTTGGGTGATGATTCTCATTTAGACATTGTTGGTCGAGATAAAGTTAAAATTAGGTTTCCTGATGGTAGAATAAAAAGGATTAATGGTGTGTTGCATATCCCTGGATTAGCACAAAATTTGTTATCTATGAGAAAACTAATAGATGCGGGTGTGCAGGTAGTATTTTTTGATGCAGGATGTAATATGGTTAGAGGTGCTATGGTGATTGCTAGAGGTGTTAGATATGGGACATTGTATAAGATTTATGCATGCACTGTTGAGTGCAATATTACTTTTTTGAAAATAAAGTCTCTAGAAGAAGTGAGGTTTTCACCTTCAGCAGATGGTCATGGCTTTTGGGTACCCAAGGGTGCTCTTTCTTTTGAGATAAAGTTACCTACGAAGAAAACTATGTTATGGCACCAAAGATGACCACATTGGAGAAAAGGGTCTAAGGACCTTGAAAAATAAAAAAACTTGTTGAATTTTTGTCTAATTTTAATCTTGAATTTGATTTCTGCGAGCATTGTATTTATGGAAAAAAAATCTTGTTCATTTTTACTCGAGTTCTCATAAATCTTGTGGTGCATTGGATCTTATTCATTCTGATGTGTTTGGTCCTATAGACATTCCTTCAATTGGTAAATCCACATATTATGTTTCATTTATTGATGATTATAGTAGGACATGGGTATACTTTTTAAAGAGTAAATTTGAAGTTTTTTAGTCGTTTTAAAGAATTTAAAGTAATGGCCAAGTTGTAGATTGGAAAGAAAATAAAATATTTGAGGACCAATAATGGTGAATATTTCTCTAATGATTTTTATAGATTCTGTAAATCTTGTGGTATTCATAGACAAAATAAAACTCCATATTCTCCACAATAGAATGGAGTTTTAAGAAAGAATGAACATGACATTGATGGAGAAGGCTAGGAGTATGTTGAGTGGTGTTGGCCTAGAACAAAGTTTTTGGCTGATGTTGTTTCCATTGCATGTTACCTGATTAACAAGTCTCCTACATCAGCTCTTGTTGATAAGATGCCTATAGATTCATGGTCAGGTCACAAGCCTTCATTAAGACATCTTAGAGTTTTTGTTTGCCAGGCATATGCACATGTGCCAAAGGAGAAGTGAACAAAGTTGGAGAACAGGGTTGTGAAATGTATCTTCATCAGATATAGTTATGGTGTGAAAGGATACAAGCTTTTGGATCCTGTTGCACAAAAGGTAAAACACAGTAGAAGTGTTATTTTTAGAGAAACTAAGCCTTCTTTTGTTACATTGCAGCCATAATAAAGTAAACAGGAAGATGTGATTCAATTTCTTTCTACACCTAAGAAAGTTGAATTGAGGCCCAAGGATAGACAATAAGTTGAGAAGAGCTCATCTAGCTTTGGGTCTTCAGAAGATGAGGAAGAACCTCCAACTCAACTCTTTCATAGCTCTACAAGGCATAAAAAACCACTTGAAAGGTATTCACCTAATGATTGGAGATTTATTTTTTCTTTGAATACTAACATGGATGAACCTAGATCTGTAAAAGAGGCACTAGGTATGAATGATGCAAAATCTTGGAAGATTTTTATGGATGAAGAAATGGAATCTTTGGAAATGAATGATACTTGGGATCTTGTACCATTTCCTAAAGGATGAAAAATTGTTGGTTGTAAATGGATGTTGAAGAAAAAGATTGGTTCAAATGGAGGTATTAAGAAGTACAAAGCAAGGTTGGTTGTGAAGGGTTACTCTCAAGTTGAGGGTGTTGATTATGGTGAGATATTTTATCCTATTGTGAAAATTACATCCATTAGATTTTTTCTTTCTATTGTTGTTTCTTATGATTTAGAGGTTGAGCAAATGGATGTGAAAACTTCTTTCCTTCATGGTGATTTGGAGGAGGAAATTTATATGACACGACTAGAGCACTACATGGTGAAAGGTAAAAGTAAGTTGGTTTGCAAATTGAAGAAATCTTTGTATGACTTAAAAAATAGTTGTAGGATGTGGTACCAAAAAAATGATACATATGTGTTGAGTTTGGGATTTGAGCATTCTAAATCAGATCATTATGTTTATTATAAAACTGATGGTGATCATTTCCTGTTTATTACATTATATGTTGATGATATGTTATTTATTGGTAGAGGGAAAGGTATGATTTCAAAACTAAAATCTCAACTTGCTACTAAATTTGAAATGAAAGATCTTGGTGCAACTAAACATATTCTTGGGATGGAAACTAAAAGAGATAGAGTGAATATAAAGCTATGGCTTGGCCAAAGCAAATATGTCAACTCAATTTTATAGAGATTTGATATGTAGGATTGCAGACCATTGTGTGTTAGTATTTTAGTTGGAACAAAGTTATCTATTTTAGATTGTCCAAAATCTCCATAAGAGATGGAAGACATGAGCATAGTGCCTTACCAGAGTGCAGTTGGAAGTTTGATGTATGCTATGGTTTATACTAGACCAAACATTTCCCAAGCAGTGGGAGTTCTTTCCAGATATATGTCTAATACTGGTAGAGTTCATTGGGATGTAGTTAAAAGTGTCTTTAGATATTTGCATGGTACCTCAGACTATTCCTTATGTTATCATAGTAATATGATTGAAGAAAAGATTTCCCTCGATATTCATGGTTATGTGGATTCAAAATGGGTAGGTGATGTTGATAGCAGAAGATACACTAGTGCTTATGTGTTTACTTTATTTGGTGGTGCAATTAGTTGGATGAGTAAGTGACAGGCTGTAGTTGATTTGTCCACTACTAAAGCAAAGTATATGGCAGCTACTCATGCTTGCAAAAAATCCATTTGGATTAAGAGACTATGCTCAAATATTGGAATAAAACAAGGTGCAATGAAAATTTATTGTGACATTCAGAGTGCAATATGTCTAGCCAAGAATCCAATGTTTCATGCTAGGACCAAGCACATTGATGCACATTATCATTTTGTTAGAGGTATGGTCAAAGATGGTAGGGTGAAGCTGGTTAAGGTAGAGGCTTTGATGAATGTTGTTTATTATTTATCTAAGCTTGTGAGCACAAAGAATTTCATATGGTGTTCAAAGACTATGGTCCTTTCGACCCCTAGCAATTAGAGATGATGATAACATGCTTCTGTTGTCCTTGCAAGGTGTTTAAAAAGTGGGATATTTGTTGGGAAAATGTGTCTCAACCTTGCAATTATATATGATTTATTGTTGATAGGTGGAAAATGATCATGCAAATACTATACACTCATAGAAAGACGTCAAGGTTTTTTGCTATTGAAATGTCAAGGTTTTTTCTTGCTGACATGTCAAGGTTTGTTCTCGCTGACACATCAAGGTTTTTCCATTAACATGTAAAATGAAAAATGATCTTGTGAAACCCTAGTTCTAGAAGGTTCCAAAAATCTTGTTATAAGCGAGTGGGATGTATGTAGACGAGTGTATATTGAGAGTCTGATATCAGTTGTGGTGTCTCTTGATCTCTGGTGGTGATACTCCTATGAGAAGCTTTCTCTACAAATATATTGTAATATTTTGATCTCTGAATAATATATTGAGTGACTTTGGAGTGTGGGGTTTTTCTCCCAAAAGGGTTTTCCCCATGTAAATCATTGTGTTGTGGTATGCATGGTATTTATATTTATTTATGTTTAAGTTTTTTGTAACTATAAAAGATCTGTAAAAGTTTTTCATTATTCTCCTCTCAAGGTTAGTGTAGGAATTTTTTCTGCTACCTTAGCTCCCTTACACTAAAATTCCCTCTCACACTGCTTATTCCACTCAAACCTCTTCCCTTTTCATTGAAGGGAAGTAATGAGATGTGTTATCCTAGAGAAACCCTCCACATGAAATCAATAGTAGTAATCAACTAGCCCCATAAAAATCTCGACCTATGTAACATTGGTGGGTGTTAGCCAATCTATGATGGCACTAATCTTCAATGGATATATTGAGATACCATCACCTAAAATTATGTGAACCAAATACTAGACCTATGTCTAAAAGAATGAGCACTTAGCCAAATTAGCATAAAATGGATGTCATCTCAAACACTATAAAACCTATCTCAAATGATCCTCATGCTCCTCTATTGTCTGTGAGTAAATCATAATATCATCCAAGAATATCAACATAAATTGGTCCAAGAAGGTGTAAAATACCTCGTTCATTAAGCTCATGAACACTACAGGGGCATTCGTCAACCCAAATGGTACCACTGTAAACTCATAATGCCCATAACGAGTCTTGAATGTTGTCTTATGGATGTTTACCTCTACAATCCTTAAATGATGGTATTCAAACTTCAGGTAAATCTTGGAGAGCACCTTGGCTCCCCTCATCTGATCAAATAAATTATCAATCCCAGGAAAAGGGTAGCGGTTCTTAATTATCAATTTGTTCAACTTCTTGTAATCATTATATAAATGAAGGGACCCTTCCTTCTTCTTAATGAAGATGATGGGTTCACCCCAAGGTGAGATGTTAGGTTGAATGTTCCCCTTCTCTAATATCTCCCCTAATTGAATCTTGATCTCATCAAGCTCCTATGTCGTTATCCTATAAGGTGCCCTGGATACTAGCTGAGCTCTTGGAACTAAATCAATGTGATAGTCCACCTCTCTATGTGGAGGTATCCTTGGTAGCTATAAAAGGAAAAAAACTGCAAAATATCTAAGAATAGAATGATTATCCAATGACACCTCTATCAAGCCCTCTAACTTATAATTGATAGTGATATCAAACATATGACATTCTCTCCTTATGCATCGCTTCAGCTACATAGCGAATATCATGCAAAGAGAAATGGGCCTATGCACTCTTGATATCACCAGTGATGTTCCTTGATCATTAATACACTTGATTGTCTTATGATGACAAAAAATATTATCTTGATGTGCATCTATCCAATCCATACCCAACACTATGCCATAGGATCCCAATGGAGTAATTTGAAGATCTATCATGGTGGTGATAGCCCCAAGAGTCATCTAAGAACTATGAACCACTAAATCTATGACCACCTTGGCCCCTAAAGCTAACTCTACCTCCCATCTATCATCTTGCCTACATGCCTATAGCCTGCAACAATCCACTATGGCTGGAGAAATAAAAGAATCTGACGCCCCATAATAAAATAAAACACTAACTAAAATATCACCAATTATACCTGTTGTCTCAATGATGGTGGCTTGATGCTTAGCTTGGCAGTTCTCAACCATCGCAAAAAACTTGTGGGATTTTCCCACATCACCAACTATTGGCTAAGAGGCTCCAGGATGGGGTCCTCCTATTGTAAAACCTCGTGGACACTCCTTGGATAAATGACCCACACCACCATAAAAATAACAAGGTCCTCTTGACTGCCCTTGTGTTGGGTAAGTCTTACTTGACTGAGAGGATCCAAGCCTCCCAAAAATACTATTCCCTCCTCTAAAAGATTTTTGGGATCGAGGAGGAGCTACATGTTGACCCTGTGGTCTCTGATCTCTACGTGGGGTTTGCATATGTCATGCCTTAGGATGCCCACCCTATGCACCCTATTGTGGCCTAGACCTTTGTGTCTAATGCTACTACTACTATGGTCTATGAGACCCAAATGAAGGTCTAAATCCCCCTTCACTGGAAGGGGTGATCTATGAAAACTGTGCTCTTGATGAACCTGATTGTGGTTGCTAAATCGCTCTTGAGAGTTCTGTGTCATGCTATGTACCTCCTTTGCTATGTATGTCTTCTCCATGACAACCCTAAGGTCCTCAGGATCAACCATATGTACAAGTCCTAAAATTTTGGGGTTCAACCCCCTAATGAACTGATTAATGAGAAACTTCTCATCCTGAATATAATCCACATACTATAAAAGCTCAAGAAATCAACTCTAATATAGAGCCACTATAAGGCCCCTATGCTGCAAATCATGTAACTCGTCAATACGCCTTTGATGGTTTTTTTTTGAAATATACCACACTCTTAAGTGCTCTAAGATGACATCCCGTGTGATTGTGTCCATAGATAAGTGGTACTTCCACTCCTATTGGTGCACCAAGTAGAAGAAAATCCTCTCAATAGGTGAATTTCCACCCTAGCATTAATGTTTCTCCCATATGGTTGAAACCCAAAGTACTAGTCAAGACTAAGTAACCATGACTCTACCTCCACCCCATTGGTGGATCCTAAAAACTCTGGTGGCTTAAGTCAAAGTAGATAACGAAGTTTCTCTCCTACATCTTGAAAGACCCTCAATGGAATCCCTACTGCTGGCAATGTATGACTGTGATGAAGTGGAGGTGGAATATACACCGACTCCTCCTCTATCTCCCCTACTCGTGCCCCTCGATGGTGTGGGGGACTCATGTTGCACACATGTGACCCTGCATTATGCCCCTCGCTCTTAGGATGATCCACATGTGGTATCTTGACCTTAGGTTTATCCATGTGCAATAACTCAATCTTAGGCCGACCCACACACAATACCTCAATCTCAGGCTAACCCATGCACAATACCTCAATCTCAAGCTGATCCATGTGTAGTACCTCTATTGCTTTTGGTAGTCTCTGCTTAATAAATCTTATTAGATTATGTAGTGCCTACAATATCTGTGGTCCTAGCTCTGGTTTCTCACCCCAATGAGCATCCTCCGTATGTTGCAACTCTTGTGGCACCTCACATCCACAAGCTCCTCTTGGAGCTCCTATCCTCACCTTACGAGGCATCCTAAAAATTCCAAGTATAACTTAATTATTTTACTATTCAACTTAGCCCAATAGATCCCAGTGTTTGAAAAACCTAGGTTTCGATACCAAATGTCATGCCCTAAAATTTTACACTTAGGACATGAACACAACTAATTTTTTTTATTTAACATGAAAATACATCGTTTTCTACCAACCATGTACAAACATAGATACAAGTCTACACCTAACAAATAATGTTTATGTAACAACATTGAAATTTGTCACATTTCTCAAAGGCAGAGTGTGGGTATAAGTTGTATTTCTCTAACGTCTATAGTTCTATCCTTGTTGTCTCTTCAAATGATCTAATTGTTAATTCAAAAAAAAAATAATGGTAATGTTGTGATTATTATTAGTGAACAATATTTTTAGCATTGTTCCTTATAGAAGAAACGATAATGATATTACATTATATCTATCCTATGCCATACCAACATCTTTTAATCGCATAACAATTAGCCTAATCACTATTTTTTTCCCAACTAATATTCTCTTCTGCACTAAGGAAATGACAATATTAATGCAAATAGCCTATTTTATAGAACTTCAATATCAACTAATGATATCAACATTGACATCATCACAATTACATTATTATTTTATACCCAACCATTAATGTTGCTATGTGTAACGTTTGATAAAATTTCTATCAATTTGATATATGTGGTATCAATCCTTGATTGATCATTGTTTACTAGAATCATTTTCTGGGTTATGATATTGTTTTCCAAGGATAACTATGTTATATTTATGGCACACCTGAATTAAATCAAGTTATTAACAAGTCACAATGATATTACTTATGGATAGGCAATGTTATTAAAGATCACCCTAATTATGTGACTTTAGTCATCATTAATATAATTAATATTATTTCACAATATAATATTGACTCCCTGACATTAGTATTAATAATTTTTGGTAAGACTACATTGACATAACTTGTATCTTGATTGTGTTAACATCTATTTTATATTTATTTTCATATGGTTAATAACCAAAACACCATCTAATATCTGCTTTTATTACTAGTACTAACTTCTCCCAGTAATACTAGTATTATTATTAATATGATTATCAATCCCATAAATATTAATATTAGTGTTACTTAAAATTAATATTAAATATAATATTAACAATAAAATCAATAGATATTCATTTTAATATATTTTTTTTTTTATAAAAGGAAAACTATGCCTATAATATATTGATATATAAAATAATTACATAATGAAATAATATAAAAACTATTTTGACAAGCCAAAATTTCTGCCCAACAGATAAACTATCTGATTCAAAGATAAAAAATAACTAGCCCCTATCCAGACAACATGCCATACCCACATATAGTCATTTGCATCCCCAATTAACTAATTTATACATGACATAATCTTTTCAATCCCAGATTGCATTATCAAACCCAAAAAACTAAACATAGCTCCCCAAAAAATATCAGATTTTTCTAAAAACTAATCTTCATCCATTCACACAACATAGTTTTCACCCTGGCTTTCTTCACAATCACCTTGTTCCTCTTTCCATTTTTCTTCCAAATCTTGCACTTTTCTCTTGCGTTCTGTCACAAGATTACCATGATCCTTTGCATTTGGCAAGGAATGGAAACCCGACCTAACAAATACCTGGTTTTCTAAGAGTAGCTGATCCAGCGCGGGTTGGAGACAAGCAACACAGTCATGCGTATGAAGGAATGAAATGGAAAAGAACTTCTGCTTAAACCTCGCCTCCATGTTTGGAAAAATAACATTAGTACTAGTTATAAAAGTAGCATTAAGTCTATAGATATTGACTATAAATATAGATGTAAAATCCATAACTTCAATATTATTATCAAAAATTTTAGAAAAAATAATTTTAAATGATACTGCCATCAATATCGATACACATAATTTTGTCATTGAAGCTAATACTAATATTATTTATTAACATTAATATTATCTTACGACGTCCATAATTCATCAAGTCTTATATTGGTTGTTATTGCCTATATTTATATGAAGGTTAAGCAATATTTTAATGAGAGATTTATCTAATTGGTTAACGATTTCCTTCAAGTCTAAATAATTGGCCTCGAGCACTCCATATTTCCTTCCTTTATCTCACATTGGTGTCTTATAATATAAATTTTCAATAGTATCATGTTTATAAACTACAGCTCATAATATTCACATGTCCATTTTAAATTCACATGGTGGTGCGACTATCCTTCATGTGGCCTCTTTGTTTGCTTTTCTTTCATTATTAAAATAAAGTGAATTATTCTAACTTTTTTTAAAATTGAAATAAGAAAAATATAAGATTACAAAGAGCCAAAACACTATATAAAAGACAAAAAATGTACAACTGGAATGCTGTTACAAGACAAGAACATATCTAGAACATTCTAAGTGGTAATGCAAGGAAATTAATTCACAGAGGTAGTGTGAATCGAAGTTAGAAATGAGCAACACCCCTCATCCCCAGATTGTAATTCCAAAATTACTTGTAGAGCTCACTTTGTTGAGTAACCATTACATATAGAGCTAACTTCTCTGAGACACTATTGGTGTTTTTTCTAGTACACCTTAGGAAAGCTCTAGAAGGTAGCCAACCTTCATCATCAACAATCCTACAGATGAATGGCCAACTCGACAGGTAAATGGTTTTGAGCCTCTAACCCCTGCACTCTAGGCTCTGTGGGGCCAGGGAGAGTATTTCCCTATTGAGTTCACAAGAATCTTATTATAATGGTGAATAATGCTACATAGATAGGTTCCCCTTCTTATGCAAATAATCACTATTCAGTAAAGGTATGGCTGAAATTTACACAAATAATCATCCTTTTGCTAGGGACATAGTATTATTTTAGGCTTACACCTCATAGTTGATAAAATTTGACTTAATGTGCCATCATTATGAATCCATGACTAGGTATTTTGGGTGCTTCATCAAATTACAGGAACCTACATAGGATAGACCAGTGCCTCATCAATTGGGAATGGAGTCAAGTACATGACAATTAGTAAAGCATAAATCATGAAATTAATGGCTTATTCTCATAATGCCAAAAATCAAAAATCTATGCAAAACTATTTAAGAGTATCATATACAAAACTTAGACCCAAGACAATACCCTAGCTAGTTGTATATACATTCTGTATTGCTTCAATGTTCAGCATTTTACCTAAGCCATTTATGGACCGAAAATCGATGACCCCTTATGATGAGCCTTGAAATCCCTTTTATAGGCCAAGGGAGCGACAAGCAAAGGGCTCATTACAATTATATTTTTGATAATTTCAAAGTCATTTCGTCCCATGGGGTTTCATTCCTGAACTATTATATTTCCATTTACACATCACAAGAAAGAAAAAGGAAAAATACAAAAAGAGGCACCAAACTATCAGTCGAAGGTGCCACACAAGCCTTCCAAAAGGTATCACCATCGTAATCCACACATCACCAAAAATGGGAAAAGTCACAATCAACACCCATAGCCAAAAAACCTCGAACTAACCACATTAGAAACACACATCACCACACTAGGAACCCAGTACCACTAGGAAAGACACACAGGTGTCATCCAGCCTTGTCAGTCGCTGAATGAACACCCTCACTAGGCCTCTTCATAGAGAGTGGAGTTGCAACCACCACCTCATCGTCCGAGTCAGTATACAACACCAGAGAAAAAGTGCAATGGCCAACACCAAGGCTGACTCCTTCAGCATCCTCCAAAGAGCTATTAATAATTATGACCAGGGAGCTGGGTTTCTCTGCAAAAACCCTAGGGTCTGCATCCATTCTCGTTAATTCTTTCAAAACACATTAGACCCTTTCCCCTCAAACTTGACCAATTCTTCTGAATAGGTCCTTGCTTAGAAGTTGTAGGCACTTCTAACAACAGTTTTCCCAACCCTCTTGTGAGCACTCCTCTTAGCCTTCAGGATAATTGGTGCTTCTACCACGATAGGTTTCACTTCAAGTTCATAAACCAATGGATCCTGCAAGTTCAACCGTCGTGACCTATCTATTGGCATAGAAGAAGAACTCGGTTGAGTCATCTTGTATGCAAAACGAACCCCGTGCTAGATATATGAGAAAAATACAACCTACAACCCCCAAAAAACTCCTATGTGCAGATAATGCGAGCTGCACCAGCACCAGATATGAAAAAGGTCACCAAAATGCAATAGGAATAACACATGCATCACTACGCTAGTACAACACCTTGACTAGATTTTAACAAGCAGCAAAATTTACAACCCCAACACCCATGAGAATTATCCAGAGGAGCTGGTAGAAGTAGACAAGTAAACAATCTGTAAGACAATCTTCATTAAATAGATGAATTCAAGGCATGCTGCAATTAATGGCCATCCTGGTTCACTCGCGTGAATGAAAAATAAATCACTTGCACGTCACATCTCAACCATCGATCGCTGTGGATTAAAACTCGATCAATGAGGATCATTAAGGATTGCCACTTGCTTTATTAGCTGTACTTAGAAACAATGAAGAGGTGCTTTAAAACTACCACATATTTGACAGTATCCTAACTCCATCATTTTTGACACGCACATCGTCGATCCAAGCAACCGTGGGTAAATATGAGCCACAAACAAATTACATCACTCATCGCTAGTTCATCCTTCCCGCAAGAGTCTAATCAGGTGATAGCACCAAGGCCAACGATGAGACTTTAACCATCGATCTCAGTCGCAGAAGGATCTAAACTGTAAAAAACCGCTTGCGTTGCTTGTCGCACGTCAATAGCCACCTGAACCATCCTAACCCATGACAAACCAAGCCCACATGATGGGGAGGAACTCAACCCATCGGCGGTCGCAGGTTCCACCCGAAACTACAAAGGACAACAGGTGATAGTCGGGGAATCAATGATGCATTTCCAAATAAAACCTTGAGCACCACATACTTCATTCATCGCACATCATGCGTTGTTCCTCTATAGACCGATGCCAACCAACGAAGCATTACGCCTTAGCATTGGAACATGGCCTAGGCATTGGCAGTCACAGGTTTTGCTTTAAATTGCACAAGACAACCAGTGATAGTTAGTGAGGTAGCGATGGATCAAAAGCTTGACCGCATCACTCATCGGGTGTTACCTTCCCACATAGACAAAAAAACACGTGAAGGATGATAGGTGGCCAATTGGAAGGAAAAGAGAGGGTATCGCTCATCGTGGGTTACATAAGGGAATTTGAAAATGAACAAGCAATAGGCGATGCAAACACTTATAACCTGACTTAAGGAATCATTTGAAGCATGTGCATCAAATTTTTTTTAAAAAGGGACTGCCTAGTCACAACGGGAAGCAAGTTGAAAGGGGCTGGTAAACCATGAGACTTAAGGACATGAAGGATTAAGAAAAGATTGGAAGACTAATACAACTAGTCAACTCTAAAATAGAAGCCCAGGGACCAAACAAGGGTGTAAACATGAATAATTTGTAAAACCTTGACCCTAAGGAAATGACTATCAGGGTTTAGTCATAAAAATTGAGTGGATTGAGGAAAATTTCAGGGGTTCCACCGTATACCATTACTACCCAGGAGAAACTCACAGTACAATGTTAAAACAAAACCTCAGCTAAAAGGAAGGTCCATAAAGGTTGCAACACCCATATGATCCAACTCCAACTGAAATCAAGATAAGAACAACCTCTATAATATGCAACAAACACACAATAACACAACAAACTTTCTGATTTCTGTTCCTAGCAAAAGAAAATGGAAGTGTATGAAGATCTTGCAACAAGGAGCAACTGCCAACTGGACACCCTACACAAATCAAGTGGAACCAATGGTTGTGTAGGCATGGAAACTAGTGTCTTAAGTGTCTTAAGGCGGTTGGAATCTTGAAGGAAAAACTTGTTCTTAAGCTGTGTAAGAAGACCTTGAGCCTGCCACTTGATAACATCATCATTAATGTGGTGATTGACTGAATGGGCTATCCAAATCACTTGGTTTAACAAACTAGAGAAGATGAAATGAATTTCCATTTCACAGGGTGAAAAGGACTAAGACAAGGTAGCCAAACATCTAAATTTCCATATGCACTTAATGATAGTAAGGCGGCATGAGCTGGAAATTAAGTTATGGTTTGCTGATAAACCAAGAAGAGCAGATTTGCATGTCCAAGGGAAATGAAAAAGGGTAGGTATGAGGGTGAAGAGAGTTTTCCACAATTTCTTAACATGAGGGAAAGACCAAAAGAAATTCTTTAGAGTTTCCATCCTACCACAAAAGGGGCATGAAGGAGGCAGGTAAAGGAATTTGAGGCAGGAACCAACTGGGAGTTTTTCATGAAGAAGTTTCTAGGCAATGAGTTGGGATTGGGAATTAGCTTTAGATTTCTAGATTTGCAGGCTAAGGTTGTTCCAACTGCTTCGTCTAAGTTTACAACACCAGAGAGAGTTAAGTTGACTTGAAATGGAGAGGTTTGGAAATAGTTGTTTATATAAAATTTTAAGAGTAAAATATCTAAGGATACAACCATTAGGCCACCTCCAATCCTTGAGAAAGTAAGCATGACAGATAGATGAAATAAGGATAGATAGGCTAGGGGGTACAATTTTTTGGATCTCCAAAACAACAACCCTGCCTTTGTAGCTTAAATTGAAGCATAGCTTGAGTTGTTACCAAGATTTCCAAGTGAGTCGAGAGGGGTCCCATAGATCTCTGAATGTATGAATGCCTTTCTTGAAGAGGCATTTAGCTTTAAATCTTGGTATCATAGCTAATGGTTGATTGTTTTCTTGGATCAAACAATTTCACCAAATTGAAGATGCAGCAAAACTCAAATTATGACTAAATGATTGATCAAACCAAGACAACTTATAAGAAACTAATTGCCAAGCCTTCCAAATCTAGTTGAGAGGGGTTGATCCATGAGTTTTAAAGTAGGGCTAATAGAATTTTTTCACTCCATTGCACAGTGCTCCAAGTTTTACCACCAGTTGATTTTTGAATACAATATCAAACCAAGAGTTTCCAAGGTGATCTTCCTTCCATTGCTTTGCTAATCCATTTAGCTGAGAGCCATACACCTTGCATGTAGGGATCAATGATACCCAAGCCACCCTTCTCCTTAGGAAGAATATAGTGTGACCAGGAAGTGGAAGCCATACCTTTTTTATTTCCCCATTTGGACCATATAAAATTTGTATAAGCTGTGCTAGCTGGTTGTAACATGTCTTAGAAGGCAGAAAAAAGGAAGAGATATATACATGAATAGCCAAGAGGATTTTGTTAGCCACCTGAATACACCGAGCTAAAGATAGGAAGCGATTCGTCCAAGAAAACAACTTTGATTTTATTTTATTTATAAACCATTTCCACACATTCTTCAAAGAAACTCCAATTCCAAATGGAATTCCAAGGTATCTAGTTATGCTTCCATGTTTAAGTTCTTTCCATTCCTTTGGAATTCCAAGGTATCTAGTTATGCTTCCATGTTTAATTTCTTTCCATTCCTTTGGAATCCAAGAAGGATGAGAGTTGGGACGTGTCATCCAAAATTCAGTTTTTTGCATTGCCAATTTTGAACCCAAAACTTCACAAAATATTCAAGGATATCTAATAGGTTTTTGACATCATCAACAGTATTTTGAATGAAGATCATGTTGTCATCAGCAAAATGGGAGTTGAGAGCAGCTGAGTTACCTGACAGAGAAATTCCATGTATGAGGTGATTCCAATGGGCATGATGTAGGAGATATCCAAGAGAATCAGTTGTAAGGACATAAAGGAATGAAGCTAGAGGGAAGCCCCGTCGTATGGATTTTTGGAGAAGGAAATTGGGGACATTGATGGCTAGTCTAGCATTGTAATCCATGAACAACATTCTAACATGAGCACAAAAATTAGGACCAAATCCCAGCCATTGTAGCATTTTAAGGATAAATGGCCATCGTATGAAATCATAAGCCTTGTCAAAATCGATCTTGAGAATTAAAGCATCTTGTGTCATTTGTTGAGCCCATTCTGATGTTTCCCAAGCTAGCACCAAGTTATCCAAGATAAATCTACCTCCAAGGAAGCCAGTTTGCTTAGGATGTACAATCTCTTGGGATATGGTTTTTATTCTCTTGGCTAAAGCTTTAGCTATGATCTTATACGAAGTGTTTAGCAAGGTTATGGGTTGCCAACCATTAATTGTGTCTTCATGATTTCCTTTGGGAATAAGTTTGATAAGGCCTTGATTGATGATAGCACCATGGGAACTAGTTTCAATTCCTTCAAGATACACACTATACAAGTCTTCCCTAATATAAGGCCAAAGGGAACAATAGAACTCAACGGGAAGCCCATTCATCCCTGAGCTTTTCTCTGTAGCCAAACTATTCATAGCCTCTTCAATCTCCTCTAAGGACAGGTAGTGATTAAGGAAAGTGCTATAATCAGGCTGGATTTTATGAGGAATAAAATTAGCAAGCCTATCCTCCAAGATAGGGATTAAAGGGTCATTAATTGAATCATCTATAAATAATTGTTTGTAGTGGTCATAGAAGATTTTCATAATAAAGTCTTAGCTGGTCTGTGGTGAGCCATCAATAGAATTAATGACTATAATTTGCTCCTTTTTATGCTTATGTTGAAGAAAATGGAAGAAAAATTTGGTGCTCTTGTCCCCTTCTTTCAACCATTGTAAACAAGCCCTCAATTGAGCCCCTTTTCCCCTATAAGCATCCAATTTGTGGAGCTAATATTCAATGTGAACAACTAATTTTTGAAGAGATGTGTTGAGTGGGTCAATGTCAAGGAGTTTTCTTCCTTGAATAAGCTGCCCTTTAAGGGATTTCTCTAACCTGTTATGTTTTTCTACAACTCTCCTACCAAAATCGTGAAGGAAGATGGTGCAGCGAGAAATTTTTATTTCCCACCAACACATCCATCTATCATTCTTAGGCTTCAGTTCAAATTTCCAAATTTCTAAAATCCCATCAATGCAACTCTGATCTTGCAGATGAGAAACATTCAAATTGTAGGGGAGCTCATGAGAAAGACAAAGATTTTAATATTTTTGCAGGGAAGTGCTATACTTGCAATGAATATGGTCATCCATCTTGGAAAAGTTTGGAAATGGTTGGTAGTTCATCCAATGGTGAAAGGAGGACTCAAAGAAGAGCACAAATCATTCAAGAGGAGGAATGTGAAAGCACAGGGTCAACAAGTTTTAGAGCTTCTCCTAAAATAGGGGAGATGCTGATGATGAGAAAGACAGTGTTGAAGGTAGCCAAGGAGGTGGAACCATTGCAAAGAAAGAGCCTCTTCAAGAATTTATGTAAGTGTAAGAACAAGTAATGCAAAATTATGATTGATTCTAGTTCAACTGAGAACATGTTGTCTAGTGAGATGGTGAACAACTTAAACTTGCAAAGAGTTCCTCATGAATTTCCTTATAAGGTGTCATGGTTAAGTGATGGTCAATCTTTGTTGGTAAATGAGAAGACAGTAGTTGATTTCCAGATTGGAGGTTATAGGGATAGTGTGGTTTGTGTTATCCTACCTATGGATTATTGTCATCTACTCCTAGGTAGACCTTGGCAGTATGATAGAAGAGATTTGTATGATGGTAGGGAAAATACCTACAGCATAGTGAAAGATGGTTGTTTTTTTGTGTTAACTCCACTTGTAGAAGATGTCAAGGGTAAGGCAAAGGTCATTATGTGTGGTAAGAAAGAACCTATAAATATTGTGAAGGAAAATAAAAATTCTGATGTTGTAAACTGTCCTAAGATTGTAAATGTAGGGATAGTAGGTATGAAGGAAAAAATAGGGTTGAGCCAAGGTTTGACAGTGAGTAAGCAAGAGAGTGTTGTGGTGGGGACCATTGAGTGTATTGTGTCTATGAATAAAGTTGAGAGATAAGTAACATCTGTAGGTATAGAAGGACAAAAGTATGACACGACAGTGATAGGGAATGCTGATAAGACAGCGAGGCAAGGACAAGAAGAACATGGTAGTAAGGGTAATTGTGAGGAAGGAAATGACACAAAGAAGAGTACACTGAAAGAGGTTTCTAATCCTTGTTTTATTGTAGGTACAAATATAGGGAAACAAGAAAGTTTTGAGCAAAGAATGGAAGGAGGACAAACCTTAAGCCTGATGGAAAATTTGAAGACAAGTTCAAAAGCCAATAAGGGAAAAGATGCGGGGCAGCATACTAGTTTATTGTACATGGATCAAAGTAATGTGTTTGCAGGTCAAGGGAGAATGCATGAAGGATGGTGGGTCTGGTATCAACCTCAACTCACGAGGCATGAGTTTTTTCTAGTGGGGTTGTATGGTGCAAGAGCACCTACATCCATGATGCACAATTTGATATGGTAATAATGTTACAAGGTGGATTTTGGGTGAGTCTTGGTGTTTTTTGGGGTGTTAAAGTTTTGATCATGTTTAATAAGGTCTAAAAAGACCATTTTCCATGTATTTGAGTGTTTGGAGTTCAAAGATCAAAAAGTGCAAAAACATGTAAAGTTGTCAATGCATAAAATGTTGTCATTGTGCAATATTGGGAATATGAAAAGTCATGGAAGTTTAGAGGGTATTTAGGGGCGTTTGGAGGTTAGTTATGTATTACAAATGTATAAAGAGGCCTCATAAGGCTTGAATTGTGGTGGTGCAACACTTTTGTGAAGAATTCCAATTGATATCCAAGCGTTTTACAAGTAGATTTCTTGTGTTTTTCATCTTCCTTTGTTGTGTACATGTCCATACAGGTCCCTATTGATCTGAAACTTGAGGTGAAATTTGTAGATATGTTTTAAATTGAATTGCCAATCATTTTGAGGTTCCTTAGTTAAATTTGGTGAAAGGAATCTTCAATTTTCTTACACTGCCTGTAGCAAGCCAGCAAGGTCTGAGTTTGCATTTTTAATTAATGTAAGGCCATTCCTCCTACTGTGGTGAATTTTTCCTTAGAGGAATGGAATGTATAATGCTATTTTAGATTGTCATAGGTGTTTGGAGTCACAAATAAGTATTTTGGTGCTTGGGAAGTGACGCCCTAGGGCTGGGCAGAGTCATTTCTAAGAGAAATTATGTTGTAGGGCGATGGATATGATGAGTTACTAAGAGATTGGCCTATGTGAAGGTTTAATGAGTGTGTGTAGGATATATATGGGGTGTTTGAATTATTGGGTTGGTTGTAGGAACCCTAGAGATAGGAATTTCTATAGAACCATTGGCATTTTCTTTGAGATGAGGGTTCATGAGATTAGTGGTAAGGAAACCTTGGAGTGGCAATCAAACTGGAAAATATGGTGTTTTGATTCATGAATAAAGATTGTTTGATGAGTTTTTGTGAAGAGAAGGTGAATAGAAGGGACCTCCTTTATAAATTGAGGCTAATTGGTGTCCTAAAAAAATAGGGGTAGTTGAAAGGTTTTCAAGTTTTTCACAAAGAGTCCTTGTGGAGTATATTGGTATGTTGTTTCGGATTGGGTTTTGAGTCTTAGAGGGTGCGAACAAAGTTCTTGAATGGCCTTCTCTAAAAGAAAATTGTGCAAAGTTGGGTTTTGAGGCTACAAGCCTATAGGGAATGGTTTAGTGATAAGATTGAATTTGTTTGAGCATTTTAATCTTGTTAGATGCCTCTTATGACCATGTGAAAGATCTTAATCTCTTGATGTAGTTGGGAGCCACCCAGTCTTGCATCAAGTGGTATCAGAGCATAGGGACAAGATTCCTTGTGGATTGAGTTTTGTAGGTTGAAGATAGAAGGTGAAGAGTCAAGGTTGAAAGAATGCCGCCAAAAGGTGTTGGTGCTGCTAGAGAGTTGCAGGACCTAAAAGAGAAGCATGCTAAGATTTTGGAATCACATAATGTAGTGTTGCCAAGGTTTACTGCCTTGGAAACAAAGAAGAGAAGATAGGTGAATGAATAAAGTGAATTAGAAGAGGAAGATGAAGAGTTATTGAAGAAGAACTAGATCTTGATGATCAGAGGATGGTGAAGCTTATCAAGGAAGTTAAAGGTGATTCTGATAAGATAAAAGTTGATCTTGCTATGTATGGTGGTAATTTAAATGAAGAGGAATTTCTTGATTGGATTGCTGCTATGGATAATCGCTTTGAAAGTGAAGATGTTTCAGATGAATTGAAGGTTAAGGTGGCTAAGACAAAAGTTAAAGGTCATGCTCTTCTATGGTAAGACTATGACCAGGAAGAAAGAAGAAAGAAAGGAAAGTCAAGGATTACTTCTTGGGACAAGATGGTGCAAAAGTTAAATGGTAAATTTATTCCACATGACTATGAGGTTCAATTGTATAGGAAGTTATAAGCATTAAAGCAAAGAGAACTAGATGTTAAATCCTACACTAATGAATTTTACAAACTAAGCATAAGGTCAAGAAGGGATGAAGATGAAGTTGAAAAGGTGGCTAGATATATAGGTGGTTTGAGATTTAAAATACAAGATGAATTTGTTGTGGATAACCCAAAATTTGTTGAAGAGTGTTTCCAATGGGAAATTAGGGTGGAGGAGAAACGTAAAAGAAGGCAAGAGAAATCAGTGAGAGGAAGAGGTAATAGTGCAAGAGGGAGAGGAAAAATACCTACACCAAAGCAACCAAGTGATGAACAAGAAGGGGAAAGGAAATGTAAGGAATAAGGTGTTGACACTAGAGGGGGTTTTAGGGGTAGAGGAAGGTTTAGTGGAGGAAGAGATTCCAATGTTTTTGTAGGGAAGTGCTATACTTGCAATGAATATGATCATCCATCTTTGAAGTGTCTGGAAAGGGTTGGTAGTTCATCCAATGGTGAAAGGAGGATTGGGACAAGAGCACAAATCATTCAAGAGGAGGAATGTGAAAGCACAGATTCAACAAGTTTGAGAGCTACTCCTGAAACATGGGAGATGTTGATGATGAGAGAGACAGTGTTGAAGGCAGCCAAGGCGGTGGAACCATTGCAAAGAAAGAGCCTCTTCAAGAAATTATGTAAGTGTAAGAAAAAGGTATGAAAAATTGTGATTGATTCTGGTTCAATTGAGAACATGGTGTCTAGTGAGATGGTGAACAAGTTAAAGTTACAAAGAGTTCCTCATGAATTTCCTTATAAAGTGTCATGGTTAAGTGATGGTCAATATTTGTTGATAAATGAGAAGGCAATAGTTGATTTACAGATTGGAGGTTATAGGGATAGTTTTGTTTGTGATATCCTACCTATGGATTGTTGTCATCTACTCCTAGGTAGACCTTGGCAATATGATAGGAGAGATTTGTATGATGGTAGGGAAAATACCTACAACATAGTGAAAGATGGTTGTTCTTTTGTGTTAACTCCACTTGTAGAAGATGTCAAGGGTAAGGAAAATCATTATGTGTGGGAAGAAAGAACCTATAAATATTGTGAAAGAAAACAAACATTTTGATGTTGTAAACTGTCCTAAGATTGTCAATGCAGGGAGAGTAGGTATGAAGGAAAAAACAGGGTTGAGCCAAGGTTTGACAATGAGTAAGCAAGAGAGTGTTGTGGTGGGGACCATTTAGTGTCTTGTGGCTATGAATAAAGTTGAGAGATAAGTAACATCTGTAGGTACAAAAGCACAAAAGTATGACAAGACTGTGACAGGGAATGTTGATAAGACAGTGTGGCAAGGACAAGAAGAACATGGTAGTAAGGGTAATTGTGAGTAGGGAAATGGCACAAAGAAGAATATAGTGAAAGAGGTTTCTAACCCTTGTTTGATTGTAGGTACAAATTTAGGGAAACAAGCAAGTTTTGAGAAAAGAATGGAAGGAGGAAAAACCTTAAGCCTGATGACAGATTTGAAGACAAGTTCAAAAGCCAATAAGGGAAAAGATGCAGGGCAACATACTAGTTTATTGTAAATGGATCAAAGTAATGTGTTTGCAGGTCAAGGGAGCATGTATGAAGTATGGTGGGGCTAGTATTAATCTCAAATCATGAGGAATGAGTTTTTTCTAGTGGGTTTGTATGGTGCAGGAGCACCTACATCCATGATGCACAATTTGATATGGTAATAATGTTACAAGGTGAATTTTGGGTGACTCTAGGTGTGTTTAGGGGTGTTAAAGTTTTGATCATGTTTAATAAGGTCTAAAAAGGTCATTTTCCATGTATTTGAGTGTTTGGAGTTCAAAGATAAAAAAGTGCAAAAATATGTAAAGTTGTTAACGCATAAAATGTTGCCATTGTGCAATATTGGGAATATGAAAATTTATGGAAGTTTAGAGGGTAGTTAGGGGCATTTGGAGGTTAATTGTGAATTATAAATGTATAAAGAGGTCTCATAAGGCTCGAATTTTGGTGGTGGAACACTTTTGTGAAGAATTCCAATTGATATCCAAGCATTTTACAAGCATATTTCTTGTATTTTCCATCTTCATTTGTTGTGTACGGGTCCTTACAGGTCCATATTGATCTGAAACTTGAGCTGAAATGTGTAGATGTAGAGAAGGGGGATTCACTACTCATGATTTCTCTTCACTCTAAGAGCCTCATGGGGTGAACTGCCCTAAACTACCTCAAAGGACAACAGTGAGAGTTCTAGAACCAGAAAGAGTAGGTCACAGAGATTCTCTGGACAAACTATCAAGCTCTCAACCAAAGGATGGTAGTGTAGAACACAAACGATGACATGACACACTGGCATCCCAAAGGCACGCTGGCATCTTGTATGGACCAAGGAGAAAGTTTATCATAGAAAATGGCTAAGCAACTACTTCTACTCTAATTGCTAAGAACTAATAGAATGCGATAAAGTGACAAAATGTAGTAGAACTGAAACAAAATGAGATAGAACTAATAAGGACAAGGAGAAGAAGGGAAAGGAAATGCTTACAACTGTGTGAATGATGAAGCCTCCAGCTCATGAATGTCTTCAATACCTTCACACAAGAGAGAGAGAAAGTGTTTGGGATGTATAGGGGTTTGCCTCAATCAAACCCCCATTTTGTTGTTCCCACCTCCACGGACAACTAGATAGATAGAGAGAAAAGTAGGAAATGAAGTAAACACAAAAGCACTACAAAATAGTGTTACGCTACTCAACCAAATAATAGAGGAGAGGAGTGAAAGCTTACCACCTCTACCCAAAGCTCTCAAGGCTAGTGGGGGAGAAGATGAGAGGAACTCAAGCCTCTACTATCACGGTTTATCATTCCACACTTGATCTACTGAAGTGATGGAGTGTTGATGTTGCTGCTGTGAAGTGTAAAGTGTTGTTTGAGGTTGAAGAGATGGTGAAGAAGTTGCTTGGAGCTTGTGGAGAGATTGTGGAGAGAATGTAGAGTGGATGTGAAGAGATCAACCAGCCGTAAAATGGAATGAGAATGAGTGAATATGAAGGAAAGAGGAAGAAAACAACATTATTTAGGCCAGTCGATTGAAGAGGGTGTTACATATCAACTCCCAAGGGGAATGGTAATGCCTCTACAGGCTCTAGATGTGAGAATCTGTTAGGGATGTAAGCGTTCCATAGAGATGTCAACGCACCACACGGGTGTCCCAAGCGAAAATGCCTCTACCAATGCTCAAAATAGGTGCCAAGTGGAACACAGACAATAGGCTTATGTGGAATTTTACCTTTGGATTTGGTTTTGTAAAGTGTAAGGGGGTAAAAGGGAATTTGCATTAGGGGTGCAAATTCACGCTCATACATTTTGTCCCAACTTTAGCGAGCATGAATACTGACGAGTGCTTCGGTAAAGTAGAGTAAAGAATTAGTGAGGCTAGAAATGTATACCTGAATTATTGAGGAAGCAAAACGTGATCTGGAAAACCCGAGAATGCAGTACAAGAAATGGACTTCATAACTCCGCAGAACTATGAATCTAAAGAAATAAAGTGCCTTATAGACCCATAGACTTGCAAGGAAGGTATCCTCCAAGAACTCTCACATGAAGGAAACCAAGAAAGCACCTTATAGACCCATAGACCTATGAGGAAGGTTTCCTCCAAGAAATCTCACATGAAGGAAACCAAGAAAGCACCTTACAGACCCATAGACTTGCAAGGAAGGTATCCTCCAAGAACTCTCACATGAAGGAATCCAAGAAAGCACCTTACAGACCTACAGACCTGCGAGGAAGGTATCCTCCAAGAACTCTCACATGAAGGAAACCAAGAAAGTACCTTACAAACCCATAAATCTGCAAGGAAGGTATCCTCCAAGAACTCTCACATGAAGGAAACCAAGAAAGTTCCTTACAGACCCTCAGACCTACAAGGAAGGTATCCTCCAAGAACTCTCACATGAAGGAAACCAAGAAAGTGCCTTATAGACCCGCAAACCTACAAGGAAGGTATCCTCCAAGAACTCTCACATGAAGGAAACCAAGAAAGCACCTTACAAACCCGCAAACCTGTAAGGAAGGTATCCTCTAAGAACTCTCACATGAAGAGACCAAGGAAACGGTACTCCATAGAGCTAGAGATGAAGACATGTTTACTTGCAGATAGAACATGTGAGGAAGCAGCCGCATGGGCCAGTGAATGAATAGTCAGACGAACCATCACTAAGTTGTAAGACTTTCAAAGGGGTCCCTCAGGAACCCTTCAAAAGGAAGGAGGTTTCACTCAAGGGACACACTGTTGGAAAAGTTAATTCTAGTCAAGCTGCTCCCAAGCTAGGCGTAAGGATGTGAAGCAAGTCTAATTGAGCTACCCCCGAGCTAGATGTGAAGATGTAAAATCGGTCTAGTTAGGCTGCCCCCAAGCTAGATGCCAAGATGTGAAGTAGGTCTAGTCGGGTTTCCCCTGAGCTAGATGCAAGGGATTATTTAGAGATAGAAACTTTGAAAGAGGTCCCTCGGGAACCCTTCAAAAGAAAAAGGGGGTCCACTCAAGGGACGCTTTAGTTGAATGACATAGAGAGAGAGAGGGTATCTTTAAGAAGGATGCACATATCCAAAACAAGTTATAATTGCCCCCAATATAAAGGGGAGGAGAACTACACAAGATACTTAGAACAAGATAGAGGTAAACCTCGATATCACTATTCATTTGAAATAAGAGATAGGTGCATCAACAAACAAATGAGTGATGGCACTTGAATCATGAAGTTGTTGTATCTTATCCTTCAAGGCCTCACATTCGCTAGTGGAATGGCCAAGCACTCAATGGTATGCACATAAGGAATGTTTTCCTTTACCATGTTTATGATATTTCTTGTGTGTAGGAGGAGGAAGAGTAATTAAATGAGCTTTTAGAAGCTACAACAAAATACGCTCTTGCTTAGAGAAAGGATGAGGAGTGCGAAGCAACCCTTTCTCTTGTGGAGAAAATCTTGAACTATCACAAGAAGAAGATACAAAGATAGAAGACAAAGGAGAATGGACCGGTTCGTGAAAATGAGGTTGAGCGAACATCATGTCAATGTTCAACCATGGTTTTCATTTAGACTATTCATTCAAGCAACCAAGCCCCAAATTATTCTTATGAGGAAAAAATTCTATAGGGACCTGTATGCCTTGTTCATTATGCCTACAACCTTTACGCTCATAGCCATACTTAGAGATGAGCTTAAAGCCAGGGCCATAACATGTTTGCAAATCACGGGAAGAAGGTGGATCCTCATAGAGAGTATTATTCCAGCAAGGGGGAACATACTCCTCTACAGAATCATCACCATCCTTCTTGATAAGACTGTTAACATTATCCTCTTTAGTAGAGGTATAATCATCCTCCTTAGAAGAAGGATCAACACTAAGAACATTGCAATTCACATTCACATTATCCCGTGATGCAAAAGACTAATCATCTTTGATAACAGGTGTGAATGAAGTTGTCAAAAGGTCTTAGTGGATCGAGAAGACTTTATATTCCTAAAAGAAGGAACCTGTAAAGTCTGAAGGACCCCAATCATCACCAAGACATGTATTCCTTTGAGAAGAGGTAGAAGGAACAAACTTAAGGCTTCTTACTTCAAAAGGATCTTCTCCACGAACATCAACTTGAAGAGTACCCTTTGTAGTAGGTATTACTGGAGTAAACATCAACACATTAGAATACACTGAAGGGATAAGAGTAGGCACAACTGAATCTCAACCAACAACTTCCATCTCACATAAGTGCATAGCATCAGGGTCAGCCTTGACGGTGACTACTTTATTGTTACAAATGAATGTAATAGATTTGTGCAAGGTAGACAAGACTGCATTCATAGTATGAATCCATGGCCTACCAAGAAGGAGGTTATAAGGTAACTTCTCTGACATGACATATACAAGGGTAGGTATGGTAACGGGTCCAAGCTGCAAAGGTAATACTATTTTACCTAGAGCTTGTCTCCTAACATTATTGAACCCATGGATGATGATAGGAGAAGCATTGAGTCAATATTAATTTTAGGCAATAGATCAATGCTACATATGTTAAGCGCCGAACGAACATCAACAAGAGTACGTCTAATGCCAATCTTATTAATGTTGACTATAATCATGAGAGGTTCTACTGGCTTCTGTACTTTCGGAGGTGGGAGCTCCTACGAATAGAACATAATATTCAGTGAGTCAACACAAATATATGCTATCAACGCATTAGCATCTGCCAGCCTAGCAGAAGAAGGAAAGAGGATATTTTGCAAGGTTTCTTGAAAGATACCTTGGTAAACCAGAGTAGACTAAAGCAAGTCCCATAGTGAGATACTGGCAGGAGTGACTTGAGGTTGCTTGAAAAGATCATAATCACTAGGTGCTTTAGTCATAGGTTTAGGTGCTTGAAGAAGGCTTAGTTGTTTATTCATTCTAGTATCATAGGTATGGGCTACTACTCTATAAGAGGGAGCCTTAGAAGGATCAGGAGATTTACTATCAAATGGAACACCATCAATAGAACAAACCCTCCTAGGAGAAGGACTAGCTAGAGTCATGTAAATGATAGGTCTCTTAGGCCTTTGAGGGGCAACAAAGACATAGATTACATTTATAGAATCATCACAACTAGTAGAATATTTATTTTCATACATATTATCAATATCAATCCAAACAAGATCAAATGTGGAAGGAGATTCATGATATGGTAATGAATCATCTCTAGAGGAAAGTGCATTAGAATAGATAAGAAATTCATCATTCACAAACACAACATCCCTAGAAGAGAGTGCATTGGAACAAAAGCGATATTCATCATTCACAAATGCATCGTCTCCGGAAGAGAGTGCATCAGAATGAATAATCTCTAGAAGAGAGTGCATTAGAAGGAGTAGAAGGTTCATCATTCACAAGTGCATCATCTCTAGAAGAGAGTGCATTGAAATGAATAGAAGGTAGAGTAATATTAAGAAACGTATTAATGATTTCATCTTCTTACAACAAGATATCCTCCGATGCAAGAGGAATTTTGTGAGAAGGATCAAAGATACAAAGTAACATGGGAAAAGCCAAGTCATTATCACATGTATGAAACTTCATTAATATTTTGAATAAAACTAGTTACATAACTAATAAAAGAAGATATTAAATTTATTAGGATTTTTTTGGTATTTTCTATGTTTTAGTAATTTTCATTTGTGGAGGTCTCCAGAGTGGAATTTGAGGACACAACTTGTTTGAGCTACTAAAATTTGACTACTAAAGGCACTAGTATTTAGGGATTGACCTAGTTCTCTAGAAGACCTTTCCAATGGTGCAAACGGTTCTAAAATTCGAGCACCAAGTCAAAAGTTATGACCCCGCCAAGTAGGGGTAAATAAATTCCTAGTTTTTCGAAGAACACTGTTCTTCACGTCGGGTTCACCAAAATGTAGAGAAGGGGGATTCACTACTCATGAGTGCTCTTCACTCAAAGAGCCTCATGTGGAAAACTTCCCTAAACTACCTCAAAGGACAATGGCGAGAGTTCTAGAACTAGAAAGAGGTCATGAAGATTCTCCAGACAAACTGTCAAGATCTCGGCCAAAGGATGACAGTGCAGAACACAAACGATAGCACGACACACCAACATCCTAGAGGTGTGTTGACATCTCAAACAAACCAAGGAGCAAGTTTATCACATAAAATGGCTAAGCAACTACTTCTACTCTAATTGCTAAGAACTTCTAGAATGCGATAAAGTTACAAAATGTAGTAGAACTTTAACAAAATGTGATAGAACTGATAAGGACAAGGAGAAGAAGGGAAAGGAAATGCTTACAACCATGTGAATGATTAAGCCTCTGGCTCATGAATGTATTTAATATCTGCACAAAAGAGAGAGAGAAATTGGTTGGGTTGTATAGAGGTTTTCCTCAGTCAAACCCCCGTTTTGGTGTTCCCACCTCCATAGACAACCAGATAGATAGAGAGAAAAGTTGGAAATAAAGTAAACACAAAAGCACTACAAAACAGTGTTATGCTACTCAACCAAATAATAGAGGAGAGGATTGAAAGCTTACCACCTCTACCTAAAGTGCTCAAGGCTAGTGGGGGAGAATATGAGAGGAACTCAAGCCTCTGTTGCTGTGGTGTTTCATTCCACACTTGCTCTACTGAAGTGATGGAGTGTTGATGTTGCTGCTGTGAAGTGTAAAGTGTTGTTTGAGGTTGAATAGATGGTGAAGAAGCTACTTGGAGCTTGTGAATAGATTGTGGAGAGAAAGTAGAGTGGATGTGAAGAGATCAACCAACCATGAAATGGAATGAGAATGAGTGAATATGAAGGAAAGAAGAAGAAAACGACCATATTCGAGTCGGTTGATTGAAGAGGGCGTTGCAAGTCGACTCCTAAGGGGAATGGTAATGCCTCTACAGGTTCCAAACATGAGAATCTGTCAGGGAGATAAGCGTGTTGCATAGGCATCCCAAGTAAAAATTCCTCTATCGATGCTCAAAACAGGTGCCAAGTGGAACGAAGGCAGCAAGCTTATGTGGAATTTTTCCTTCGGATTTGGTTTTCTAAAGTGTAAGGGGGTAAAAGGGAATTTGTGTTAGGGGTGAAAATTCAAACTCATACATTATTCCCCCACTTTAGCGAGCACAAATACTAACGAGTTATTCTTTAAAGTAGAGTAGAGAAGTAGTAAGGTTAGAAATGTATACTCGAATCATCGAGGAAGTAGAACATGATCTAGCGAACCCGAGAGTGCAAGACAAGAAAATGACTTCATAACTCCACGAAACTATGAAGCTAAAGAAAGAAAGCACCTTACACACCCAAAGACTTTCAAGGAAGATATCCTCCAAGAACTCTCACATGAAGGAAACCAAGAAAGTTCCTTACAGAACCACTGACCTATGAGGAAGGTTTCCTCCAAGAAATCTCACATGAAGGAAACCAAGAAAGCACCTTACAGAGCTGCAGACTTGCAAGGAAAGTATCCTCCAAGAAATTTCACATGAAGGAAACCAAGAAAGCACCATACAGACCTGCAAGGAAGGTATCCTCCAAGAACTCTCACACGAAGGAAACCAAGAAAGCGCCTTACAAACCCGCAAATCTGCAAGGAAGGTATCCTCCAAGAAGTCTCACATGAAGGAAACCAAGAAAGCACCTTACAAACCCGCAGACCTGCAAGGAAGGTATCCTCCAAGAACTCTCACATGAAGGAAACCAAGAAAGCACCTTACATACCCGCAAACCTGTAAGGAAGGTATTCTCCAAGAAATCTCACATGAAGGAGACCGAGGAAAGGGGACTCTGCAGAGTTAGAGATGGTGACATGTTTACCTACAAATAGAACATATTAGGAAGCGGCCATGCGGGCCAGTGAACGGATAGTCACGTAGACCATCACTAAGTTGTAAGACTTTCAAAGGGGTCCCTCGAGAACCCTTCAAAAGGAAGGAGGGTTCACTCAAGGGACACATTGTTTGAAAAGTGAAGTCTAGTCAGGCTAGCCCCAAGCTAGACATAAGGATGCAAAGCAGATCTAGTCGAGCTACCCTCGAGCTAGACGTGAAGATGCAAAACTGGTCTAGTCGGGTTGCCCCCAAGCTAGATGCTAAGATGTGAAGTAGGTCTAGTCGGGCTGCCCCTGACCTAGACGCAAGGGATTCTTTAGAGATAGAAATTTTCAAAGAGGTCCCTCGAGAACCCTTCAAAAGAAAAAGGGGCTCCACTCAAGGGACGCTTCAGTTGAACGACATAGAGAGAGAGGGGGTATCCTAAAGAAGAATGCACATATCCAAAACAAGTTATAATTGCCCCCAGTATAAAGGGGAGGAGAACTATGCAAGATACTTAGAATAGGATAGAGTTAAACCTCGATATCACTAGTCATTTGAAAGAAGAGACAAGTGCATTAAAAAAAAAAAAGAGTGATGGTACCTGAATCATGAAGCTATTGTATCTTATCCTTCAAGGCCTTACATTCGCTAGTGGAATGGCCAGGCACTCGATGGTATGCATAGAAGGAATGTTTTCCTTTACCATGTTTATGAGATTTCTTGCATGGAGGAGGAGTAAGAGTAATTAAGCAGGATTTTAGAAGCCACAACAAAATACGCTCTTGCTCAGACAAAGGATGAGGAGCGGGAAGCAACCCTTTCTCTTGTGGAGAAAAGCTTGAATTATCACAAGAAGAAGATAAGAAGATAGAAGACAAAGGAGAATGGACCAATTTGTGAAAATGAGGTTGAGCGGACATCATGTCAATGTTCAACCATGGTTTCTGTTCAGACTATTTATTCAAACAACCAAGCCCCAAGTTACACTTACGAGGAAAAAATTCTATATGGACCTGTATGCCTTGTTCATTATGCCCACAACCTTTATGATCATAGCCATACTTAGAGATGAGCTTAAAGCCAGGGCCATAATGTGTTTGCGAATCACAAGAAGAAGGTGGATCCTCATAAAGAGCATTATTCCAGCAAGGGGGAACATAATCCTCTATGGAATCATCACCATCCTTCTTGATAGGACTATTAGCATTATCCTCTTTAGTAGAGGTGTAATCATCCTCCTCAGAAGGAGGATCAACACTAAGAACATTACAATTCGCATTCACATTATCCCGTGATGCAAAAGATTGATCATCTTCGATAATAGGTGTGAATGATGTTGTCAGAAGGTCTAAGCAAATTGGGTCAACTTTATATTCCTGAACGAAGGAATCTACAAATTCTAAAGGACCCCAATCATCACCATGACATGTATTCCTTCGAGAAGAGGTAGAAGGAACAAACTTAAGGCTTCTTTCTTCAGAAGGATCTTCTCTAGGGACATCTACCTAAAGAGTACCCTTAGTAGTAGGTATTGCTGGAGTAAACATCGACACATTAGAAGACACTGAAGGGATAAGATTAGGCACAAGCGAAGCTCAACTAGAAGCTACCATCTCACATAAGTGCATAGCATTAGGGTCAACCTTGATGGTGACTACTTTATTGTTGTAAATGAACTTAATCGATTTGCGCAAGGTAGATGGGACTGCACCCATAACATGAATTGACAGCTACCAAGAAGAAGGTTATAAGGTAACTTCTCCGACATGACTCATACAAGGGTAGGTACGGTAACGGGTCCAAGTTGCAAAGGAAATACTATTGTTCCTAGAGCTTGTCTCCTAACATTAGCGAACCCATGGATGATGACAGGAGAAGTTTTAAGATAAGATGAGTCAATATTAATTTTAGGTAATAGATCAATGCTACATACATTAAGCGCCAAACCAACATCAACAATAGTACATCTAATGCCAATCTTATTAATGTTGACTATAATCATTAGAGGATCTATTTGCTTCTGTACTTCTGGAGGTGAGAGCTCCTACAGATAGAATGTAATATTTGGTGAGTCGACACGCATATACGCTATCAACACATCAGCATCTTCCAGCCTAGCAGAAGAAGGCAAGAGGATATTTTTTAAGGCTTCCTAAAACATACCTTGGTAAACCAGAGAAGACTGAAGCAAGTCCCATAGTGAGATATTAGCCGGAGTGACTTGAGGTTGCAAAGCCAGATCATAATCACTAGGTGCTTTAGTCATAGGTTCAGGTGCTTGAAGAAGTCTTAGTTGTTTATTCATTCTAGTATCATAGGTACAGGCTACTGCTCTATAAGAGGGAGCCTTAGAAGGATCAGGAGAGTTACTATCAAATGGAACACCATCAATAGAAAAAACCCTCTTAGGAGAAGGACTAGCTAGAGTCACATAAATGATAGGTCTCTTAGGCCTTTGAGGGGCAGCAGAGACATAGATTACATTTACAAAATCATCACAAATAGTAGAATAATTATTTGCATACATATTCTCAACATTGATCCAAACAGGATCAAATGTGGAAGGAGATTCATCATGCACCAATGCATCATCTCTAGAGGAGAGTGCATTAGAATAGATAAGAAATTCATCATTCACAAATGCAACTTCCCTAGAATAGAGTGCATTGGAACGAAAGCGAGATTCATCATTCATGAATGCATCATCTCTGGAAGAGAGTGCATCAGAATGAATAGAAGGTTCATCATTCACAAATGCATCATCTCTAGAAGAGAGTGCATTGGAAGGAGTAGAAGGTTCATCATTCACAAGTGCATCATCTCTAGAAGAGAGTGCATCAGAATGAATAGAAGGTAGAGTAATATTAAGAAAGGTATCAATGATTTCATCTTCTTGCAACAAGATATCCTTCGAAGCAAGAGGAATCTCGTGAGAAGGATCAAAGATACAAAGTGACATCGGAAAAGCCAAGTCACTATCACATGCATGAAATGGAACTTCATTAATATTTTGAATAAAACTAGATACATAACTAATAAAAGAAGATATTAAATTTATTAGGATTTTTTTGGTATTTTCTATGTTTTAGTAATTTGCATTTTTGGAGGTCTCTGGAACGGATTTGAGGACTGAACTTGCGTCAGTTCCTAAAATTTGATTAGCAAAGGCTCTATTAATGTAGGGATTGACCTAGTTCTCTAGAAGACCTTTCCAATAGTGCAAACAGTTCTGAAATCCAAGCACCGAGTCAAAAGTTATGACCCCGCCAATTAGGGGTAAATAAATTCCTAGTTTTCCAAGAACACTGTTCTTCACATCAGGTTCACCAAAATGTAGAGAAGGGGGATTCAATACTCACAAGTTCTCTTCACTTAGACATCCTCATGGGTTGAAATTCCCTAAACTACCTCAAAGGACAGTGACGAGAGTTCCAAAACTAGAAAGAGCAGGTCAGAGAGATTCTCCGGACAAACTGTCAAGCTCTCGGCCAAAGGACGGCAGTGCAGAACACGAACGACAATGCAACACACTAGCATCCCAGAGGCGCGCGGGTGTCTTGAATAGAACAAGGGGAAATTTTATCACAGAAAATGGCTAAGAAACTACTTCTACTCTGATTGCTGAGAACTTCTAGAATGCGATAAAGTGACAGAATGTAGTAGAATTGAAACAAAATGAGATAGAACTGATAAGGACAAGGAGAAGAAGGGAAAGGAAACACTTACAACTTTGTGAATGATGAAGCCTCCAACTCATGAATCTCTTCAATACCTACACACAAGAGAGAGAGAAATTTTTGGGGCCTTATAGGGGTTTTCCTTAGTCAAAGCCTCATTTTGGTTTTCCCACCTCCACGGACAACCAGATAGATAGAGAGAAAAGTAGGAAATGAAGTCAAAATAGTGTTATGCTACTCAACCAAATAATAGAGGAGAAGAGTGAAAGCTTACCACCTCTACCCAAAGTTCTCAAGGCTAGTGGGGGAGAAGATTAGAGGAACTCAAGGCTCGACTATTGTGGTGTTTCATTCCACACTTTCTCTACTGAAGTGATGGAGTGTTGATGTTGCTACTGTGAAGTGTAAAGTATTGTTTGAGGTTGAAGAGGTGGTGAAGAAGCTTCTTGGAGCTTGTGAAGAGATTGTGGAGAGAATGTACAGTGGATGTGAAGAGATCAACCAACCGTGAAATGGAATGAGAATGAGTTAATATGAAGGAAAGAGGAAGAAAACAACCATATTCGGGTCTATTGGTCAAAGAGGGTGTTACAAGTCGACTCCCAAGGGGAATGGTAACACCTATGCAGGCTCTAGACATGAGAATCTATTAGGGATGTAAGCACATTGTACAAATTTCTACGTGTCGTGTGGGCATCCCAAGTAAAAATGACTCTATTGATGCTCAAAACAGGTGCCAAGTGGAATGAAGGCAGCGGGCTTATGTGGAATTTTGCCTTCGAATTTGGTTTTCTAAAGTGTAAGGGGGTAAAAGGTAATTTGTGTTAGGGGTGAAAATTCATGCTCATACAATAGATATGTTTTAAATTGAATTTTCAATCATTTTGAGGTTCCTTAGTTAAATTTGGTGAAAGGAATCTTCAATTTTCTTACATTGCCTGTAGCAGGCCTACAAGGTCCAAGTTTGCATTTTTAATTAATGTAAGGCCATTCCTCCTACTATGGTGACTTGTTCCTTGGAGGAATGGAATGTATAATGTTATTTTAGATTGTCATAGGTGTTTGGATTCACAAATAACTATTTTTATGCTTGGGAAGTGACGCCCTAGGGCTAGGCAGAGTCATTTCTAAGAGAAATTGAGTTGCAGGGTGATGGATATGATGAATTACTGAGAGATTGGCCTATCTGAAGGTTTAATGAGTGTGTACAGGCTATATGTGTGTTGTTCGAAGTATTGGGTTGGTTGTAGGAACCCTAGAGATAGGAATTTCTATAGAACCCTTAGTATTTTCTTTGAGAATGAGGGTTTGTGAGATCACTGGTAAGGAAACCTTGGAGTGGCAATGAAACTGGAAAATATGGTGTTTTCATTCATGAATAAATATTGTTTGATGAGTTTTTGTGAAGAGTGGGTGAATATGAGGGACCTCGTTTATACATTGAGGCTAATTGGTGTCCTAAAAAAATAGGGGCAATTGAAACTTTTTCAAGTTTGTCACAAAGAATCCCTGTGGAGTCTATGGGTATGTTGTTTTGGATTGCATTGTGAGTCTTAGAGGGTGCTAAGAAGGTTATTGAATGGCCTTCTCTAAAATAAATTGTGCAAAGCTAGGTTTTGAGGCTACAAGCCTATAGGGAATGGTTTAGTGATAAGATTGAATTTGTTTGAGCATCTTAATATTGTTAGATGCCTCTTATGACCATGTGAAAGATCTTAATCTCTTGATGTAGTTGGGAGCCACCTAGTATTTCATCAGTCTCCCACACACAACAATTAATAGGATCTAAACCAGAAGGAACAATTGACTTTGCAAGCCATGGTGCCAAACCCAAAACAACCCCCCCACTACCCTCATGGTGGTTGTTATGAATTTTTTTTGCCTCTTTCCAAATAGTAGCAAGAGATGCATCAAGACGAGTATGACTAACTTTCAGCTCCTGAAGCATTAGGACATATGTGTGATTGTTGAGAATAGACTGCTGACATGATACTTATGGGATGGGATAGTTAATCCCCTCACATTCTATGATTGTATGCAAAAATTCATTGGGATTCAAAGATTTCCTCATTTATGAGTAGAGTATCAAACTAGTTAGTTTTCTTAAGTGCGTGAGGATCGAGAGTTGTCAATAGGAGGTCTCTCCCTAGAAGAAGATCAAGATTGCAACCTCAAAGGGATTGAAGGAGAAGATCTCATAGGGCTACTTGGCTAGGAGGACACGAGGAAATGGTTATCTGGTGGTGAGCATGGAGCTAAGGCTAGTTCAGGTTGAGGAGAGTAAGTCTAGGCAATAGAATGAGGAGTAGAGTTAGATTCTTTTATTTATTTTTTTGGTTCCTTTTTATAGAAATAAGGGAATCTTTGAAGGAAGTATTGTCAACAGGGAGAGAAGGAGGAGATGGAGCATCAAAGTTAGGCATGGGGAAAGGAGGGGAGGGTGGAGAAGAAGGAGAAAGATGTGAGAAGGGTGGCGTGGGGTTTTTAGGAAGGTCATCAAGAGGTGGGTTGGGTGGTTGAGAGATGATGGGTGTGGTTGGAGGTTGTCAAGGTTTGCAATGAGGACAATATCGTATGAGATGTACCTCCTTTCAATAGTAGAAGAAAGTGTTTGATTTGTTAAGATATATGATTCATAGAGTAAATTCAAAACTAGAGCCTATGAGCTGGATGGAATCTAAGAGCGGTTGGGTTAAGTCCATTTCTACACAAAAATCAAGGGTGTACTTTCAAACTATCCCATTTATTAGAGTGTGGCTCGCACTAGATATCCTTCCTAGCGTAGCTACCATGTCATGCAGATATGGACAGAAGGCTAAGTTTAAAAGAGACAGTTCCATTGCATGGGGTACTTGGATTTTGATATCCTTTCTAGGTGAAAGTCAATGTCACTGGCTTGAAGATAACATGTTTTCCCGTAAATTATCCATGAGCCATAGTGAAGGGCTTCTTTGGCATGGTTTGTGTCCACAAAATTACAGGCCATGTATCCCTTACCTAGCCCCCTGAAAGATTCTATTAACCATCGATTTTGTTCCCAATTTGTACGGGTCCATTTGAAAAAAATATTGCTCTGAAGGGATGCCTTTGAGAAAAAATAAAATAATAGATCTTGCTTTAAAATCATCTATGATATCTACAATGTTGTCTAGGAATTCAAAGGAAATAGTTTTACCTCTAGGGGGGTCATTTGGCTGGGTGGGTGAGCCAATCCTCATTTCAGTCTTTTGAAGTGTCTTGTGTCTGCTGTCAGAGAGGATAGGGTTAACCTTCTGGGCCCCAACTGCTAAGGATTCAAGGGTATTTGTGTTGTTTACCTGCACAGTAAAACCATTGTAGGGCTAGTCAACATTAGCAGCCATATTCTAGACTATGGCATCGAATTCTTCCAACATTTCTTTTTCTCAGGCCTTTTTTCATTGCAAAGGCATGTGGGTTCAACCCAGTTTGGGACCTAGTGGCGGGCTGCACACTTGAATGTCCTTGTTTTGTTGTTGCAACAGATTCACGGTCACAAATTTGACCTAGGGTTTTTGGTGGTTTCTTCTCTGTTCATCCTTGTTCACCCATCCCAATGTTTGCTATTACAAGAGCTTCTATCATAAGCTTTCCACACCAAAAATCCCACTACGAATCTTGCACTTAGGGTTTCTAGTTTATTCTAACTTGACTTAGGATCCTCCTTCCTTGCATTTTTCATTTCACATTGCATATTTCAAACCCTATTCTATTTCCCAAATAATTTACTACTTTTCTGTGTTGGGCATTACAGGGACGAAAATGGAGGGGTGATGGATGAGATTTTATGGCTTTTTTTTATAGGGTGATTTATGGCATGTGAGAACAGGTGAGATCTCCACTACAAGAGCCGAATGAAACACTTTTATTTCCTTGTTTTAATAGGAATACTGTGGATTTAAATTATATGGGGGTGGCCTCTTTGGAGGAGTCTGCGTCCATGGGTAGGGATCATGCCTCTTTGTAACACCCCAGATGATATTCCATTTTATATTATTTTATTAGTACTATTTTTTTGTTATTTGTTTATTACCCTTTTAAAAGTGAATGTTATTTATAGACTAATATTTGTTAGTTCCTCATCTTTTCTTCGGTTGTGGTGGCAGTTACAAATTCACTGTGGTATAGTTTAGTGTGGGATTCATTATGATCTTTATTTTTTATTGGTTGCAGATTGAATCGGTTTAGGTAGACGCCATGAATGGAAAGAAAAATGATACATTCTAGCAAGCAAATGAGGCTTAATGTTTTATTTTTTCTTGTTATATATGCAAGTGTTTCACGGGTTCTACCTTTGATCTAGAGTAAATCATGCTCAAAAAAATGAAGGGTCAAAACTCTGTGTTATCTTTATTTTATTATTTCCTGTTATATATTTTATTTTTAAATAGAGGAACATACTAGTTTGCGGCCATTTCATCTAATGTCCATTTTTTTATATCAGAACTATAGTTTGTTTGTTTGAATTTCCTCAAGCAATTTCCAAGATAAATACAAGGAGTGGAGAAAAAATGTAAAAGGGATAAAATAAAAATTTATACAATGTTGTTCTTACATTTTTTTCTTACTGTCAATAAATCCTTATGTATTTCTTGCTGAAAATAAACCTCAGTTTAGTCAGAACTAAAATTTCCTTTTGCAAGAAAAAGGTATAAACCTAGTGTTTATTTTATGTCTTTTTGTTTCTAAAATGCAAACCAAAAATAACTCAAAAAGAATAGAGATACAAACATTAATCCTATGTATTCTTTCTAACATCTAACTATTGAACATGATGACATTGAAATGCAACATACTTTATTTTATTTTGAACATACACTTCATATCTTACAAATGACTATAATGCTAATATTCCTAATGTAGAGAAGAGGGACCCATCACCCTTGTGACTCCAGTTCATGAAAGAGGCCCAAGGAACAGGCCTACCTAAACTACCTTAGGTTTACTAAGTGGATCGAAGAGGACGAGGTAATGAGGTTGAAAAGGAAGGGCCGATAGCTTGTCACTTTCCTTCTGCTAAAACCAAATTCTCATGGGGTTAGAAAATCCAATTTCCAAGATTCGACCTACTACCTATACAATGCACTATATGAGGACAACAATGTGGATATCAAACTCCAACATGGTGCATTGGAATCTTAAAGATGTGTTGGCATTCGTATAGACAAGGTTCTAGAAAACAAGAAAAAACCACATGGAAATCTACTAACTACCTAACTATATGATGTTTATACTTTGAAAAAGGATAAAAAAGGCTAGAAACAACAAATATGATAAAATAAGACTAAGGAATAAACTATTATGAAAATGACAAGGAGGGTGAGAAAATGAACCTTTTACCCATGGGTTGAATCTTTGAATAGATCCACTTGAAAATCACCACCTACAAACACAGAGACAAAAAAATGTTGGGTCTTTTTTAGAGGATTACCTCAATCAGTCACCCGCTTTGGTGTTCCCACCTCCATAGATAACTAGATAGCCACAAAGTATAGAAAGCGATAGATAAATAGAAAGGAAATAGAGCAAGTACACCAATATGCTATTTAGTAAACAAGATGATAAAAAGAGAAAATAACAATGAGTATTATCACCTTCACATCTATGAGAACTCAAGGAAAGTAGTGAAAGGAAGGAGCTTGAGAATCCTCCAAAAGTGTTGTTTTTGCAATGAGAGCGTAGTGTAGGAGTCAAAACCAACAACTTGTAGCTAAGAACGAGTAACGTGAAGGTTGTAGATTGAGCCTAGAAAGTGAGAATGAGTGAGAATTGAGCAAGAGAGAATAAAGAGAGTCAAGGAGTGAAAGAATGTGTTGATGGATTTGAACTAGGAAAAAGGAGGCAAAAGACTTGTTTTTTCAGTCAAGTAAGTAGGAGACGTTACACTTCATGAAAAATGGAGAAGTGTAACACCTATAAAGATTCCAAAGGTAGGAATCCTATCAAGACGACAACATAGAGCACATGTGTCATCAACAAATATTCCTCCATCGACACGAGAAGACACAACTAGGTGGAATGAGAAAGGTGGTGGTGGTGAAATTGCACCACCAGGTTTCAATTTTCTAAGGTAGGGGAAATTAAATTGGGAATTTTCGTTGGGGTGAAAATTTTCTTTATTAGATTTTACCCCAAATTTAGAGATCATACATGTCAGTGAAAATGCGAGGTAAAGTATAAAGAGGCTGAAGTGAATATACCTTAACCATTGAGGAAGACGATCTCTAATCTATCACACCTAAATGTGCAAGAGGTGTCCCTATAGGTTCTCGATCCTACAAGGAAACCTTGTTGTGAAAGAGAATGTATCTAGAAGTAATTGGTGCTACGAAAATGACTCTATGGATTCTTGGTCTCGCAGAAGTTGAACAAAATCTCTACAGGTTCTTACTCATATAGAAAGAAGGAGATTCATAGATGTTTGGTCCTATAAAGGGATCACCACAGGTTCTTGATCTTATAGGGCTTGACATGAAGGGAATCTATAGGTGCTTAGTATTGAAGAGTTTTTTGTGAAAGACCCTTATAGGTTTTTTGTCTTGCATGACAATCTTGATGATGTGCTCAATCTTACAAGCTTGATAGTAAAAGTGGCATTACAAGTGATCGGCCATTCAAAGAAACATGTTAAGATGTAGACAAAACATGTTAGGCATAAAAGCTCAAATAGATAGACATATCATAGAGAAAGAAATTGAAGGAGAAGTTTTCAAAGGGATCCCCTTGGGAACCCTTCAAGATAGCAAGGGTCGAATGCAAAGGGACACTCTGTTTGAAAAGGATTATTTTTTTTGCAAATGATTCCGTCATCAAGGAATATTTTTGAAAGATCTCTTTCATCAAGGAATCCAATAAATAGAATGCTCCTTCTCAAAGTCAAGTTTTTAGATTTCTTCATAAAAAAAGTACTCCTTTTTCAAAGGAAAATTTTCAGATTCTTTTGCTACGAATTCATTTTTGAAATAAAAATATTATTAATGGGATCCTTGTTGAAGAATGCATTTTTGAAAAATGAAATTTTTTTAGTAAGAGATTTTTTGGCCACCAAATTCACCTTATTGAAAATCAGAGAAGAGTGTAGTAGCCCCCCCCTTAGGATGGTGCATGCAAAGTAAAAGAGCATGTGGCATCCTAAGGAGAGAAATAAGAGGCAGTGATGTTGTGGCCCATGGTACATTGTGAGATGGAAATGTGGAAATGTTGTCATGCACATGAGGGAAAAAACATAAGCACCACAACATCACTAAGTAGTTAGAGAGAGAAACAAGTAGAGATGAAGAAATCAAGAGATAGGGGGTTCTAGGAGTTTAGGGTTAGATTAGTTCTTATATATATAAATAGGTAACTTGTGATGTATGAGTGAAATATCATCAGTCCCCAAAGTTCCTAGATCATGAAGAAGAGTATATGAAGACAAAATAAAAGTTAAAAAATTGGGTCAACATGGAAGCAAGGCCTAAATTCCCTCAACACTTTGCATCATCCCCAATTGTCAAAAATCAAGGTCACAACATATAGAGGAAGTTCGCAAATTTTTTTCCAAGCCTATGTCCAAGCACCTACAAGGGTAGCAATGTTTCTCCAAGCAGGATAAAAAACACATAAATACAAGAACAGGGGAAACACAACACACACACAAATATAATCTACAAATAAAGAAGAGGTATTACTTTACTCCTCATTGACCAGAAGGTTGTCTTGCTCCCAATCTAGATCATTATACGGGGAGGGAGGATGATCTTGCAAGGGCTAGATAGTGAGGGGAGCACCCTTTGACTCTCATGCAACAAGGACTCTCGTGCAACAAGGTCCAAGGAAGAAAGCCCCTCAAGGTCTTCTTCACTGAGCTCTTGTGAGGTGAAGGTAATCATTCTTGCAAAGATTGCTAACAAAGCCAAGACATCATCCACAAAGTTAAACATGCACTTACTAGAGTGCCATGTGTTAACCAGGTAGGAGAAGAAGGAGGTGCCCAAGATCCACTACTGACCTCATCGAGAGGGGCAATGAAAAACTTAGGGGACTCTAGGGCTGCCTCTATCACAAGGATGGTTCAAGGAAAAATAGAACCAAATCTTGAAGAAGTAGAGCCCTTCTTCTGACTACCACTTGAAGTGAGGTCATCCTCTATCTTATGCTTCAACAGAGGATTTTGGATCCCCATAGAAGAAGTAGAGGCAAAGGACGGAGAAGAAAGTGCCATGAAAAACACCACTGACGTGTTCAACATGTCTATGGGTTGAGAAAATGGGGGGATTTTTAGAAGGGACATTAGAAGTAGAGGCTGCATGGAAGGAGCGATGAACACCTACACCCTTTTGGGGTGAGGATCATCAACACATGCTAGAGGACCTAAAAGAAAAATTAAGGTGAGTGGACTTGAAGCAGGAGGAACAAAATAAGGTGTTGAAATAGGAGTTATTAGCTCCCTTTTTCCCTTCTATAAGGTAGTTTGATCAATAGCCATAACCTTTCTCTTTCACTTGCACAAACATGTAGGCTAGTTACACCAGCTCTAGGCACTAGAAGTCACAACCTAAGAAGGGACATGAGGCTAATGTTTTATCATAGGAGTTTCCTCCACAACCATCACTAGTGGAAGGGTAGCCTCCTAGACAAGAGCATGAGTATGAGGCATGGGAGTAGGAAGAACAGTAGGTGGAGAAGCAGAAATGAGTGCCTCAATAGTGGGCCTCTTCCCATTCACTATAGGAGGAATGGAAGGAGGTCGTGGAGGTCGAGACATGAGGGAAACTCCACAAGGACCCTTCCCCTTGCCATAAACAATGGGTCTAAGAGCCATGGGAAAGATGTGAAGCTCAACCACCTGGAACTTAGCATTTCTCCAAGCAGGCACCATCGAGTTGCCCATATGAGGCATGGGAGTAGGAGCTGAGGATACACATTAAGGTAAGAAGCAAAAGCAAATGAAGAAGGAGATGCAAAAGAGGAAGGCCCATGGTTGCAATCAAGCTTCCCCTTTCTCTTTTTCTAGGAGGAGTCAGCTTGCTACTGCGCAATCATAGAAATTTTTACCAAAATGGTGTAGGGAGTAATTAGATAGGTCACTTACAATGCTATGCCCCCAATCTTATACTTGACATAGGCATGATATAACAAGTCCATCCTTGGAGGGAGAAGAATTATGTGAGTAGGCTAAAATTGGTCTAACAAGAAGCCCCCACATGACACCAGTGGTTTGTAATCAGTGCCATGCATAACATGCACAAATCCATCATGAGAAAACTTGAGAAATTTATGAATCACCAAAGTGATTCCATTCATGGAAACCAACAATGGAATGCCTAGTTTCACCTTGAATAGGTTTGACTCCAGAATTATGACAAAAGAGGTATCCATGGCCTTGGGTCCTACCAAGACTAAAAGATCAATAGAACCAAGAGGAGGGATCGAGATTCCATCATGTGTGCATATAGTTGCCTTTGATTCTTCATATTTATCCCTATGCAAATTTTTTATCAAGAGTGTGTCCTCCGTTATAACATTCACTCAGCTCGTGGGGTCAACTAGCACACTAGTTATAATGTTTCCATTGACATGAGCGAGAATGTACAAGGGATAAGTCTCTTTATTCCTTGGTAAGTCCTTTGAGGTAAAAGTTATATTTGGTGATCTACTCATAGGTTGAGAGGGAGGAATATGTGTGAATGAGACCATATATATAGGACAAAGTCAGTATAAGTAGAAGGTTCAACAATTAAGTTTTCGAAATGAGATGAATTGATTCGTATAGATTTGCAATTCGCTATTAGAATTTTCCATAGACTTGTTAAAATTATGCGGTTTCCCATCGAGATAGATAGTACTGTCATTGATGTGGTCCTAGATCTCATGATGCAGACACATGTACCTTTCAATATCATGTCTGTGTATTCAATGGTACTAGAAAAATTGATTCTCATCATACTAATTAGGATAGGGTTCGGTAAGAGGTTGGGGGTCTAATAAGTTTAGGAATTTATCTTTGAATAATCTTTTCAGCATAGAGGTGTAAGAATATGATAACTTTTTAAAATGCTAATTACAGTTTAGGATCTTGTCGTTAGACATAGAGACCATATTTGCAATGGCCTTGTTCTTACCAAAAACTGACACTATAGACTAACCCTCATAATGAGAGCATGAGGAAGATCCCCTAAACTATACAAGCATCTATTGGTACTCTCATAGCACAACACATAGATGTGCGAAAGAAGGATAATTCATTAAGGTCAATTTCTCTTGCCAAGGCTTCTATAGGTTTCCAACAAAGGCCTTTTGCACATCTAAATCAGGCAAAGGATAAGAAATTTATGAGAAAAGAACTTGATGACAAGCAATAAAATTAGTTATCTTCTCGTTGTCCCCTTGTTTACATCGTATGATATTCGAAAAGGTCATCTTTAGTTTGATATTAGCCTGGAACTATTAGAGAAAATTATTTACGAGATGATCAAATGAAAATACAAAATTGTCTAGTAAGGAACAATACCATTTGAGGGCAGCATCCTTAAGAGACCTTGGAAACAACTTAGCCATTAAAGAATCGTAGTGAAATAAATCCATGCATATGGAATTGAATTCTAAGACATACATTTGAGGCTCTCCCTTACCATTGTATTTCTCAAACTTTGAAATCTACATCGCTTGAGGGATAGAAGTATTTGGAATTGCTATCGATAAAGGACTATGACAAAAGAAGAGTTGAAAGATAGGTTGTGATGTATCATTGGAAAATTTTGCTAGCTAATTCTACATCTAACCCATTTTCTATAACAAGGCATTCAAAATAGGGTCAGAAGATGAGAAGGACTAGTGGAATTGCCATCAGAGCCACCAAAACCATCAACCCCCATTCTAGTAGAGACCCTATAAGTAGGTCTAGTATGGGCTCTAGAACCACCACCAAGAACATTAGAACCAGTAGGGTTGAAACCTAAGGGTACCCTTTTTACCTTAACAACAAGGGGTGCCTAAGGAATAACAGTAGTGTTAATGCACGAGCGAATCTCGGGCATGCACACTGAAACCTTGGGCATCAAGACTTCTATTTATCTTTTAGTGGTTTCAAACCCAAGATCTTGGGCCATGTCGGTCCCAGGGCTGTATGATGGGACATGAGTGTATACTATGTCGAAAATTCCCCGAAGGAATTCAAGACCTACCCAATCTTTATCCAGCATAACTCTCAAGTCATTCACAACCTTAGCAGCCTTAGTCATAACCTTTCTTTTCCCAAATACTCCACAAAATCTAAAAGCCTCCTATTTAGAGCCAAAATTTTCTTTACAAGAATTTCGACAACCAAATCCTCCTCTATAGATAAAGTGAAAGAAGAAGTAGGGGGAGTAGGAATGTGAGGTTCTTCCCTGAAGGGACTAGAAAAATTGGTATTTGTTCCAGAGGCCAATTCTTCATAGGTAGGACCCTTAGTGACCTTCACAAAATTCATCTCTAAATATTGCATACTTCTTCTAACAACACACAAATCTACAACACATGTGAGACGTGGGCAAATAATCCTCAACACAAAGAAACATAAATAAAGGGTTCATGTCAGGTTCACCAAAATGTAGAGAAGGGGGACCCCATCACCCTCGAGACTCTAGGTCACAAAAGAGGCCTAAGGAATGGGCTACCATAAATTACCTCAATTTTTCTAAGAATATTGAAGAGGACAAGGTACTTAGGCCAAAAAGGAAGTGCAAATAGCTTCCCACTTTCCTTTTTCTAAAACCGAATGCTCACAAGGTCAAAATATCCAATTTCCAAGGTTCGGCCTACTACCCAGATAGCTCACTATTTGAGGATGGCAGCACAAATCTCAAACTCCAACATGACATGTTGGTATCTTAGGGACACACTACATCTATATGGACAAGGGTCTAGAAATGAAGCAAAAACCATAGGGAAATCTACAAACTACCTAACTGTACAACATTTATACTTTGAAAAAGAATAAAAAAGGACAAAAATAGTGAATATGACAAAATAAGACTAAGGAATAAACTATTGTGAAAATGACGAGGGTGAGAAAAAAAACCTTTTACCCATGGGTTGAATCTTCAAATAGTGCCACTCAAAAAGAACCACCTACATACACGAGGGAAAAAAAATGTTGGGGCTATTTTAGAGGACTACATCAGTCAGTCCCTTGCTTTGGTGTTCCCACCTCCACGGACAGATAGATAGCCACAAAGTATAAAAAGTGAGATAAATGGAAAGTAAATATTGCAAGGACAACAATATGCTATTCAACAAACAAGATTATGCAAAGAGAAAACAACAATGAGAAATATCACCTTCATAGATATGAGCACTCAAGATAAATAGTAGAAGGAAGGAGATTGAGAATCCTCCAAAGGTGGTGTTGTTGCAACAAGAGTGTATTTTAGGAGTCAAAACCAACAACTTGTAGCCAAGAAGGAGTAGCGTGAAGGCTATAGAGTGAGCTTAGAAAGTGAGAATGAGTGAGAATTGAGCAAGAGAGAGTCAAGGAGTGAAATAATGTGAGTTGATGGATCTAAACTAGCAAAAGGGAGGAAAAAGACCTATTTTTCATTGGTCAAGGAAGTAAGAGATGTTACTCTTCATGACCAATGGAGAATGTAACGCCTCTACAGATTCTAGAGGTAGGAATCTTGTCAAGATGGTAGCGTGGTGTGTGGACGTCTGCATGGCGTGTGTGTCCTTGACAAATATTCCTCCATTGACATGAAAAGATGCAGCTAGGTAGAATGAGTGAGGTGGCGGTGGTGAAATTACATCATCGAGTTTACATTTTTTAAGGTAGGGGAAATTAAATGGAGAATTTTCCTAGGGGTGTAAATGCGGTCCATTACACCTACATTAGTAACTAAGAGTTTTCATATATGTTTGTATGTTTTGTGTAGTCTATGTAATGTATATGAGACCTTATTTTCTTTTACGAATAGGTATAGGGAAGGAAAAGAGATGCATCTGAAGCCATACACTAGAAGGAATCATCTAAGAGATTATATGAACATTCCAATAACAAATGTAAATAATAACTAGCTACAAAGACACGATAGTGTTTTCTCTTGCCTACAATAACATAACACAAATTCCCACTACTTTTTTTAACCTATTCCCTTTTACTTTTGAACCCATTAACAAATCAACAAGGCTTGTGAACTTCATCAAAAAAATTCACACATCTTTAAAGCCACAACACATACTGCTACACAGTTGACAACATGAACAAAGAATGATGATAGAACCAAAGTCCCCTCAAGGATAAGATCCTTATTATTTCCATTTCTTTCACATAGACAATAACACTTATTTTCTTCAAGACCAGTGGGAGCTCACCTCCCAACCATATGCAACCATCACATACTTGCAACAAATTTTCACATTTATAACAAAATTATAATAGAAAAAATCAACATAGTGAACACATCTTATAGGTATTTAACAACACAAAATTCACAAAACAAAGACTCTTATTTAAGAGTATTAAAAGGGGGAGTGTGAAAATCAACTGAGAGGGGGGAATTACATAAAACTTAATACTTCTATCCATGAATCACCTCCAAGTTTCTCTTATTAAACACCTTCCAAAACCATACTTCCACCCATTTTCCATTTCATCTCATTTAACACCAAGCCAAGATTTTTGACACATAGTATCTACATATTATCATGAACACGAACCATATGGGTACTAATACACTTTAATCTAACCCCCTTCCAAGGAAATCTCACCCACTCAACCCTTGCACATAAAGTAAAACCTCCATACTATGGTATGTTTTTTTCTTCTTAACAAAACAAATCCACAACACAACAACTAGCCAAATAAAAACACTAAATTTTCATAAAAAAAGAATTGCATACACACATATTCACAAGGGTAGCACAAGGAAGAGCATACAAACCTAGTATAGCCCCAATCTGGTAATGCTTGATGTAAAAACCAATAGCAACCTCTAAGCTTCTTCTCCCCAAGCCTTCTACACTTTCCTCAATGTTGATAGTAAAAACAAGAATGAATGAATCCCAATGCTCTCCCTTCTAAAAATAAAACCCCTACAAAATGCACTAATTCTTCATCTTTAGTTGTGAAGGTGACAATTTTTTCTTTCACAATCGATCTCCCTCAACTCAACCTTTCACACTTTTGGTGTGAGGGTTCTCCAAGCATGCTTGAAAGTTACATTTACCAACTTTGAATTTCGTCACAACTAAAATGGCTCTAAAAGGAGGGTCATATGACTCTAAAATTAAATTTTTAGCTCATAAAATTTTTCCCAAGTCTTAGCCTTATGACCTAGGGTCATGAAAACAAATTAATATGTTAAAAAACCATATTAAATCAACCTTTAAGCTTGGCTTATCATGCAACTACATTCAATTCACACAAAGCACTGCACTTAACATTATAGACAACAATCTTACTAGCACATGGCACACAATAACCACACCACATAAAATCACAACATATAATAACTTAACCTCTCCAAAAAGGTTAGGTCAGTTTCATAGGAATCACACATTTGTCACTTTATAATTTCCCTGGGTCCACTAGTCATGGACTAAACTTGCACACTCAATTGCAATTTTTAATCCATCATCCATAATAAAATTGAAGCATGCAATTTACAACATGATATCTCTATAATAACGTTTCAAAATTAAGCATCTCATTTCATTCATTCATTCATCCCATGTCACAAATATCATAACATTAATAAAAACCAATCTTGAAAGATAATAGAACACACATGCACTACATGTGATACCCATCATAATCTGGCTAATCATATAATCATTCACTCATAAAATAGCAATAATAAGATCACTAGATTAGCTCGATCAATTGCATAATACCACAAAACCATATCAATAAGGTAGCATACATGCATGAGTATGATGTATCTATGGTAACATCAAAGTATGTCAAGGTCAAAATCCATGATATCAAGCATCCAAAAATAAAAAACTGTCTATGTGGATCACACAAAATCCAATAAGTCATATAAATCCTTGGTACTGAAAAATATAGGTCTCACAGGATTTCCTTAGGTTGGTACTATCACCTCCTTGAATAAAAAATCTATTCATTTCAACAAATCATTAGTGATTTTCTCATGAACTTAAACATGAAAAATCTTGTCATGATAAAAATTTAGGAGTTCCTAAGGATAAAATAGGATTCTAACAAATAAATGGTATATTATATCACACATTGGAGGAAAGTCATGTACTTATCAACAAGAACACTAGAAGAAGATCATAAGGAATTATGTGACCTTTTCCTACATGCCCTTAATAGGGATTTAAGAGAGGAGGTCCAATTTTTTTCCTAAAAGCCTTATGAAGATGCTCTAGAAAGCACTATTATAATTAAAGAAAATACCATTGATAATAGAAGGAATTCATATGAAGTAAATGGAAGGATAGTTACTCAAAGCATTGTTACAAGTATGAAAGTATTGTCATTGATGTCAACTGGTTAATTGGTTCTCAATTAGTTGTTGTCATTAATGTTATGTATAATAGTTATTGGCTGTATATGTCGAGGATATTGAGAAAATTGTGACGAAGAAAGATTGCAGGTATTCAATGTTTACTTTGGGTTTTTCTCTAGGATTTTCTCTTATGTTCGTATGGTTCAGATATGTTGATCACGAATGTTGGAAGTTTCTATATCTAGATTTTGGGTTTTTGGATCATTGTACAGTGCAAGTTATATTCACTAGTTGTGAACTGTGTTCTTCAGTGTCTCTAGTTGAGGTCCGAGAGAAATGTAGTTGTTCTGGATTTCTTCTTGTTCAAATTTCATGACTTGCGGTTCTGGAAATAAATTGATATGATCATGTTGAAGATAATTTTATTCTCTGGGAGGATTGGATCATGTTAAGGTTGCATATGCCTAATTGTTCTATGTGTTTTACTTTGGTTTGGCTGACCTTGTGTTAAACACTACTTACAAAGTTCATGAAGCGTGTTGGGACTTAGTTGGGTCCTCATGAAGCATGTGTTTAGGTCGCCCTCATTCTAGTTCCACCCTAGAATGTTTTGGCATTGACCTAATTTGAATTTGTAAATACAAATGGGGTATGGCCGACTTTGGACATGTTTCAAAGTTGAAGATGGTATAAATACATGATGAGATATTGGTAAAAAGTGTGCAAAGAAATAAAACAAGATATGTGCAAAATAGATGAGAAATAGAGTGTTTGGTTGAGAAGACCAGCGAAATCTTAGTGACCAGTTTCTAGATGCAGTGAGTTGAAGGTGTACTCTATCATTCATACATGTATGCAAGTGTTTGAGTGAGTTGTGGTGGAAATCTCTATTGCATTGAGATTGTCTTCACTCTGTAACAAATCTATTCTATCTTCTTTGTATCTGTGTGGTAGTGAGTCCTGATCCAAAAAATAAGTCTTATTTTGGTAGTGAGCCTTTGTAACTGGTTTTTGATATTCTCTATATTGTGAACTAATCCTCACCGTGGTTTTTCCCTTATTTGGTTTTCCATGTAAACTTGGTGTTATTGTGTATGTGATGTTTTTCAATTTCTTCTTTTGCACTTAATGATTAATCATATTAGTAGAGTAAATAATTTGTGATTGATCTAATCTTTGGTGAAAGTTTTAAAGGCTTAATTTTTTACAACTGATTCACCCCCCCTCTCAATTTTCTTGTTCAAAAAGCGTTATTGTGCAAAATAACACCAATAAAAATAATAGAAATCATAGAAACAACTCATCTACTAAAAAAATCAAATAAAAAAATAAACATGAAAACACACAACGTCACAAATATTCCCCCATAAGAAAATGAAAATAAGAATAAGAGATATAACAACTATGGTAGGAGCAATTACTTATCCAAAATAATCAAAATATTGATATTATTGAATATTCCTACAATAATAATAAATTTTATGAAAGGAACAACTGAAAGCAAGGAACCCATAAATTTGGGGAAAAATATACCATCGCCCTTATGGTCTTGATAGATACTATTAATTTCATAAATAAAGTGAGCACAACACAAAGGCATGCAAGGATTATAATAGGTTCATTTAAAATCTCCTTGAGGATCAACAATATATGTTTATAAACATGTTCCTTAGTCCTTCGAAAAAATAAACAATAATAAAGATAGTTGATAGGAATTTATTCTATCACAAAACACAAACTTGGGGATCTACCGAGATCCTTTTCTTCCTCATTACAATAATGAGATAAATGAGAAAAATAATATCACCTTAGGTTCAGTTTGTGTCTCATTTTGATAGGCTTAATATACCAAAGTAGCTTGGCTTGAAAAGAGAGACTTAAGATCTAGGTTTAGTAGAGTTAGTGTAAAATAGAGAAAACCTAGAACCAAACATCATGCAATAGATAAAATATCAAAAGAGTCGTATTAAAAAATATAACCCACACCAACTACCATTGACTCTTATGATATTGTTGAAGATCTTAAATAACTTATGTGAATATCTCTACTATTTATTGTTACCAAAATTTCACCTTAGCTCAATTTGGCAGAGCCGAAATAACTAATTATATTTAAGGTGAATGGTACATTCATTTTATGCTGATAGTTCATTTGCAATGAAGGATTTTAATAGAGTTCAGTTGATTATGCAAAGATTCACAACATAAGATTTATCAAATTTTGTATAGTAATGCTATATTTTATTCATTTTGAAATCAAAGAACATACAAGATTGCATAAACATTGTTGTTTCATGCTTTGAAGATAGAAGAAATGTTTAAAAGTCCCACACAAGCCGTGGGAATTGACTTAATTAATTCAATTCAACAAGGGATGTAAACGATACATTTGAAGATTAAATAAAGCAAAGAAAACATGAAAAGGAATATATCCATCATTGCCTGGAAAAGTTGGCAATGATTGTTGATTCTTCAATCTTCAGATGGTTCTTCTTGTCTTCAACTCCTCTCATACTTGATCTTCAAAAGCACTTGCAATTGATTAGAAAAGTCCTGTTAGAGCTCTAGATATGAACCTGATCATATATCCTATCAATAGACATATAATTTATAGCCATTATTAGATTAAATCAACTCAGTCATTATCAGATATATGAATGCAAAACTACAAGATCAAATCATCAAAAGAACATTGAATTTCACTATTTTCATCTCACTTGTTTGTTCAGTGTGCAGGTACAGGTACATTCTCATTATTGGTTCATCAGGATTCAACATTTTAGTATGTGGGAAAAAATTGGGCTCCCACAAGGGTCACGCCCAACATATTGTAGAGTACATTGTCATGAATGTGATAGTGAACAGTCATACATAAAGGTTCACAATAATGAAGCAATAATTTAACATTCGAGAAATATCAATGCAAGAGTATGACAGTCATCAGAGGTTAAAAGCATACATAATATATGTAAAGGAAGTCATGCAATGAGACTATTGTCACGAATAATCAAGGGGACAATCATCCAATGCATATCTGACATTTGTTTCTATGCCTTTATCTATGAATCACAAGAATGTTAAAAGAAATAATGAAATTTATACTCTCTTGCATTTTTTCAATGTATAATGGCAAAGGCTCTTAAGAGCTTGAATTATATCATCATATCTTAATAATAAGATAATCATTGCAATGACATAAGTAGCATGAAAAAGAAGATAGATCAATAATGTTCATGTAGCTTCAATAAGAGTAGCAAATGATGATCATTTACAATCGAATTACTGTACAGTTTCAGAATCACTATACGGGTTACAAGTAATCCATTGTTTGTGAAAGCCAACAGTAAAAAAGTAACATTCAGGTCCAGAGGAAAATGAGCATCTATATTTATAAAGTTTTTCAGATAAATACTATGATTTTATGAATCGAGGTGACAAGTCATAGCACTGTATCCAAAGGAGAAAATGTAAAGGGCAGTAGAAATCATCATTCATTACTGAAGTCACAGTCATATTTTGAATGCTTGAAAATTAATGGGACAAATAGTACATTGATGACAACTATTATCTATTGAAGCCAACATAAAATACATATGGAGTATAGTAGAATTTAACTATGCATAATAGAAATGCAACCATCACTCATGAAGGCATACACAATTCACAAAGTGACAACCACAAATCTGATAAAGATGAAATAAGACAGTCAGAAAATTAAAGGTCTCATAGTTTTAAAGTGATTATGTTAAAGAAGAATGAATTTATGCTCATATTATTTTGTAGTAATGATGTTTTCATGTCTAATGCAAACATACAATGGAGGAATTCAAATACCATCATAGCCTATTGACAATAAGGTACAACAGTCAATGTGTCTTCACCAACTCACAAAAGACAATATCAAATGCACTATCATTCCAGTTTAATGGTGCGATCATTTCAAGCAAAGGCAAATGATTTAAGGACAATCCATATTCAAAACTCATCATAGTTTCTCTGAAGGGAATAATATAACAAATTTTATGAGTCAATGGAAGGTCTATGAAAACAACATAGACATGTGACACTAAAAATTCAAGAATTATTGTGATATTAGATCTTGTTGAATTTCCAAGTGATGAGTATAAAACAAGGGGTGTAGAGAATAGTGAACTTGTTGTGCCTGAGATGGAAACTCTAACCATCACAATGACACCATATATCAATGTATTTGAGGAGGAAATTGTTGTGCTCTTGAATGATTTGACCTTTATTCACACATGTACACAACTTGCACACATCGAGCATACCTCAAAATTAGGAAAACAACCACTCTTATATATCCGCTACACAGATTTACATCAACTATTCAGTTGGCCACAAATAAAGAATAAATTACAACTGCCAACCTCAATACATGAATAAATATTAATGCGCACCAATACAAGTTGGTCACAACATAGTGAGGACCCAAAAATACATCGTTGAACATGCCAAACAATAAAAGATTAATCCTCATGGATCTGCAACACGCTACCACCATCATGTTGGCCAAGAACATGAAAACTCGAGCACACATCAAAAAAATATCTGATCACGAACACTTCGATCAATGTGAATGTACAACAAGGATAAAGCATGATCTAGACTCATCCATGAACATCACAGTTACATGCGCAACAACTGAAATTACCAGAATTTCATCCTCTTCTTCCAAGAACACGTGCTATAGTAACTGAATGACTGTAGGAACATAGAACTTCATAACTTCCTCAAATATTGATGTGTACCACTAAAACATTCAGAAAACATACTAGATAGACTTAACAACAATCCCTTTAGTGCATGCCACCAAAAACTCAACGTTCACAACTTTCCAACATTCTGACCTTCTTAGCTTCACTGGCTGTCTGCAATATATTTATTACAATTTTCTCAATATCCTTGACATATACAACCTTCATAATCACCAATGCTAATAGTGTTGACATCAATAACATTCACATATCAGCAATGCAACCACAACATCCAACAATCTCCCCCTTTCACATTGATGGAAACACATGATGTGAAAAATAATGCCATCAACCCAACTAGTTCTTCTCCAAAAATCCCCCCCTTAGATTGTGGACTCTTTTCCTATTTCCTTCTTCTCCCATGTTTTTCACATTGTTCTTAAAATTGTTGGAAAAACAAGGATAGAGAACTGAGAGGGGGGTGAATCAGTTGTTACCAAAATCAAACTTATTCTACATTAATCAACATTAAATCTTAGATCTAATAATTAAAAGTGCAAACATAAATCAATAACACATCAGAGACACATGAACACCAAGATTTTATACGTGGAAAACCTATTAGGGGAAAAACCATGGTGGATGTTAGTCCACAAGATTATACCCTATTAGAAGTATAATGAAGAATGAAAAGGAATGCACTTGCATTTAGGCACACTACCTAGAGCACACTGCTCAGAGGAAAGCTCACTGCCTTACATACAATAATTAGATTAAATGCATCTGATGAGTTTGAACTGAGAAATTAGCTTCTACAAAAGCCTGATTACAGTTCCAGTTAGGCACACAAAAAAATTCTACACACTCTTCCACACTCTACTCAATCTCTTTCACACTCTTCTCTACTCCTGAATGATTTGACCTTTATTCACACATGTACACCACTTGCACACATTGAGCATAACTCAAAATGAGGAAAACAACCACTCTTATATATCCGCTACAGAGATTTACATCAACTATTCAGTTGGCCATAAATAAAGAATAAATTACAACTGTCGGCCTCAATTTATGAATAAATCTTAATGTGCACCAACACAAGTCGGTCACAACATAGTGAGGACCCAAACAAACACCTTCAAACATGCCAAACAATAAAATATTAATCCTCATGGATCTGCATCATGCTACCACCATCATGTCGGCCAAGAACATGAAAACTCGAGCACACATCCGAAAAATATTCGATCATGAAAACTCTGATCAATGTGAATGTACAACAAGGATAGAGCATGATATAGACTCATCCATGAACGTCACAGGTACATGCGCAAAAAATGAAATTACCAGAATTTCATCCTCTTCTTCCAAGATCACCTACTACAGTAATAGAATGACTGTAGGAACATAGAACTTCATAACTTCCTCGAATCTTGATGCGTACCACTGAAACTTTCAGACAACATACTAGATAGACTTAACAAAAATCCCTTTAGTGTGTGCCATTAGAAACTCAACATTCACAACTTTCCAACATTTTTTCCTTCTCAACTTCACTGACTACCTCCAATATATTTATTACAATTTTCTCAATATCCTCGACATATACAACCTTCAGAATCACCAATGCTAATAGTATTGACATCAATGACAACCACATATCAGAAATGTAACCACAACATCCAACATATAAATTAAATAATGAAGGGAGTCATGCAGGAGAGGTCTTAAAGAAAATTAATCCCATTGGATATGTAGAACAATGAAACTAATTTTCACGAATACCTACTGCAGAGAAGTGATAAATTTATATATTTAGAGGGAAAAAACAAAATAGTTTGAAATAGAGGATGCCAATGGCACTGCACCTAAGTTAACATGCTACAATCCAATACAAATAGGTGATCCTGGAAGCCCAATATTTTTAGTTGTGGGAGATAATAGCCAATTTAATCATAAATGTAACACCATATTTCTACAGAGGCCGAATCAAATATGGAGAAAAAGAAAACCTACAGAACCCTTGATGATTGAAAGGAAAGAAAAGAATCCAGTTTTGCTTCTGCATAAAATGGAAATATAAAATACTGTGGTAGCTAGAATCCTTGTGTGTGGTAAAGAAAAACACCCAAAATGGAGGGGTCGTGGCTTTATAGTAGTGGATTTTTTGTTCATGTTTTCTCAATATAAAAATGAATAACATAGATTTTTGTATCATACAACAAAAAAGGAGGAAGCTCAAGCTTATATAGAAGATTTGAGATACCCAGGAGTCACAAAGAACTTGCGGCTAGCATGGAAAACTCTTAAAAAAATAGGAATGCAAGAAGAGAAGTTGTGGCCATGAGCAATGATTCTCCGTTCTTTTCAAAAGAGCATAAAAAATATACAAAAATTCATTTATTTCTTCCACAGAAAGCAAAATATTTCCACTATTTTCTTTTAAAATGAGCTTATTTAAAAGGAAAATGCACAGATTCAAAGGCATATGAACTTACCCATCATTTGTATAGAAAGATACTCTCAATAACTGTGCACACACGCATTCCAAAGGCTCATACCAAGGCTTCCATGGTGGCCAAGCAATAGAAATATCAATAGAGTGGAAAAGATAAGGGAAAAGATATAAAAAATATGCATAGTCGCGGCTAGAAAATCCAAGAAATGCTTTGAGAATGAAGAATACAGAGGAAAATTTCTAGATTTAAGTCAAAAATTTACCATTCCCTGAAGGAATATTCAAAAAATCTCTCAGAAGCAAAAATAAAGTCAAGTTTCAAGCTCAAAATCCTAAAGACCATGGTGACAACAACAGTTTTCCTTCAAAGTGCAAAATTGAAATGATAGATAATCATTTAGGGTTTGAGAGTTTTCTTTTACTCAATGCCCTATCCATGGGATTTTTTGACCTTGTTTTAAAAATAAATCATTTCACATAATTTTCCCATGGTTTTGACTTCAAATTCAAGTGACCTATTGATTTATGAGGAGCTCGTGTGTGTGGAGGGCTAGCTTAGCAAGTGTTAGGATTTTCCAATGTTTTCAAAGTAAATCATTTTTTCTTTGCATGAACCAAAGAAAAATATTTAATTTAAATATTAAGGATAATATTACATTATCTAAATATTTACCATGCAAATAAAAGAGGAGATAATCATGGCATAATAAATATTAAAATAATCACTTTGATTATCTTTAATATTTAAAAAAAGTGTCCCCTTTTTACCCAAATCATGCAAAAGACAAGATGGAGTAAATGGTGGACTTTCCTATCACTTTGCTTCAGTTCCACATCAGTTTTGAGGATCTTTTGATCATGCACAACATGGGGAGGAGTTTTCAATATTCTAAGTTCAGTTTGCTTCAATGGTGGGCCGTCTTTTCGAGGCTTTTCTTCTTTGCTTGTGAGGAAGATATTTTTACTTTCAATTCACTTTCAGTGCCACCTCCATGGACTCAGGAGCCATATCAAGTTACAGTTCAGTTTTATACATTATGAGATGGAGTTTTGAGCTATTTAAGCTCAGTTTACAACATTGGTGGGCCCCATTTTTAGGTAGTTTTGATTTTTCTTGTGAGAAGCATGCAATGCTTTTTCTCACTTCTAGTTATCTTGGAGTTCCACCTCTTGGGCACATTATGCATGCATTCTTTTGTATATATTGGAAAAATTCTTTCTTTTTCCTTAGTTCTTGATAGTTTTTCCTTTGCATTTGTGCAAAGAAGAAATTGATTTTGTAACAAAATATTTTTACATAGTTAATATTATGCAGTAGTTTTTATAGGTTACTTTTGGGATCTTTTTGCAGTATTTCCCTATTATTTTCATTTAGAATCCATAATTTTGCCTCTTCATAAATAATGAAAAAGTATCTTTATGAATAATCTAATGAGCTTATTATGTTTTAATCATCAAAACCTTTAAGTTTTGTATTGTTCATTATTATATATCCTTCACAAGTCTTTGGTAGTGCGTGTTTTTCATTTTGATCTTCAAATTGTGAGAATTTATTTTCCTTTTGATCTTCAAATTGTGAGAATTTATTTTCCTTTTGATCTTCAAATTGTGAGAAAGTATAAATCTATTTAGCCATCTTAAGAAACACTTTTGTGATGTCATTTCTAAACTATATAAACAGTTTGATAGAGAATAATTATGAATCATTCTGCAAGTTTTATCATCATTTAGGTGCATCACCAAGGGTTAAATTTTAGTTTATTCATTCAATTCAAGCCTTTTTCCCTTTTTCCATGAAAATTACAATTAACCATTAGAAAATCATAAAGGAAGCCGACCTATAAACTGAAGGTTAAATTTCAACATAGGGTACCCACAACCTGAAATTTTTCCAATGTTACATAGGATTGCAAAGCATCTTCACTTTTTCACATGGGTGCAACCCTATTGATAACATTGATCTTGTTAAAAGTTATCCATTACATCACTTTTCCCTCCTATAATAAATTGTATTGAAGTACCTTGATCACATGACTCCACTATCAAAAGAATAAATCAACAAAGTGGATCAATACATAAAATTACCAAATATAGAACGACACGATCTCAAGTTTTTTTGACCTTAAGAACATGCCATTAGAGGTTGATTTGATAAGAAGAGGTGATTTTGTCTTGTATTTATAGGTTTATATTTATGATATGTGTATCAAGAGGATGTTAATAGTTGATAGAGAAGTAGTAAACATTGTGCTATTCCCATTCTTAGAAGGATTGGATACAATCACATAAATGTTACTGGTTGTAGAGACACCTTATAAGGTTATAATAGTTTAAAGCCACTACCAATAGAAAGTTAACACTTTTAGTCTCCTTTGGGTCCAAAATGGTCCCAACCATTTTTTATGTCAATGATAAGGACATGAGATATGACTTGTTGGGAATCTTTTGGATACATAAAATAAAGGAAATACCTTCAACATTATTCAATGGAGTTTATTTCCTTAAATTGGGAAATATTTATGTTGCAAAAGGAGACTAAGAAATATTTAGTATACTAAATATTGATGTAATGAAGAAGATGATAAGTATACTTATATACTATGAGATCAATAAATAAAATTGTAGTATTGGAGCCTAATCCTAAAAAAATTACATTTGAAAAAGAAAAATCACACCAAGACCCCTAACAATCTAGGAATTATGAAAGTTAAAGAGGGATAAAGATATAATAAAAGGACTATAGTTTCAAAAAAATACAATAAAAATAGTTTATCTCTTGGATCAAGATAAACCCTTTTATCTCCCATTCAACAAGATGTGTTAAATTTGTGAAACTAAAGTATCATTTGATACAACAATATTATAAGTACATAAGAGGAAATGTAAAATGCACAAGTTGATCACACAATATGAGTAGAAAGAGGGTAAATTGTTGAAATGAACAAGAAAAATGAGAGGGGGGTGAATTAGTTGTAACAAATTAAACCTTAAAAACCCTCAACAGTAATCAAATCCACAAACATTCATTAAGTCCTTATTTTGTTAGATTGATTAAACATGAAATGCAGATAACAAAAAATGAAATCACAACACCACACACATAAGAACACCAAATTTACATGGAAAACCCAATGAGGGAAAAACCACGGTGAGGATTAGATCACAATATAAGTAATTGCAAAACCAATACAAAGAGGCTCACTACCAGGATAAGACGCACTACCCAAAAAGGCTCACAGCCAGGGCTCACTCCCACATAAAGAATACAAGAAGATAAAATAAGAATGTTACATAGAGAAACACTTCTCAATACAACAAAAATTCCACCACAATTTCTCACACACTTTTGTTGGAGTTGATAAAAAAACTCACAGAACCTAGTGAACACTTGCTAGCAAATAACCTATCACACCAAGAGGAAATATTGTAGCACAAAGGAGGTGCTCTAAAAATCCTTAAGCAAAAATATGCATAATAGAATGAATAATATACAATGAGATCAATCCTTATAAAAGGAGATCGAGAAACCCTAAAGAAACCCTAAAGGAATGCATTTAATGATTAGAATAATTATTAAATGCCTACAAAATTCAAAATAAGTTTATCTTAAGAGGAATAAAAGGCGACTTAATTAAATAATTAAGTAAAAACAACCTTTTACTCTAACAACCCCCCTTAAGATGAAAAAGTAGGGAGTAGCTACAAAAAAAGTGCATTAAAGCAAAGAAAATACAAGCTAGAAAGCAAACTTGGGTCCCAACAACTCGGCCTGATGAGGTACCCAATCACAACCAAATCTCTATAAAGTGGAGAAAAGGAGAAAACCTAGTGGGAAAAACTCCTCTCCAAAAAGAGATGGAAATACAAGAGTGAAAGAAGAAGAGAGATAGAAGAAGGACTCAACATGAGACCCAAGAATTGCTTCTATCACACAAGTACAAAATATGTTCCCCCCATAGGAGAGGGAAAAAGAGGATATGAATCCCCCCCACAAAGAAGTAGCTCCTATATCACTGACAAACATCTGAAGACAAAATATGATCCACTGCCTGCAAACAACATTTCTCCCCTTAGGAAGAAATAGGCCAACTGATGAAATGTGAATCCAATCCAAAAACATGGGTGAATATAGAATCCAAATCCAAATGGGAGGTGTCTCTAAAAACTGCTCAAGTGTCCTCAAGTCGAAAAGAGAAAATGCCAATCCTAAAACTTGTGAAGACTGATGAAGCACATGCTCCAAATATGATAAACATGATGGGCCAACAGTGTGATGTGGCTGTCAACAAAGAGGAGATGAATGTCCTCAAAATAATCCTCCTAATCTACAATATAGGACTCCACAAACAAGAAAGATATGTCTGCAACATAAGAGTCCAAAGTAGCTATGTTTGGAAGATGAATGATGCCCTGCTACATTGAATTGGGAACAACAAGAGATGTTGATGAAGTCTCAATCTGAAGAGTGGGAACATGAATACAAGTCTCTGAACCATCGACACATTCAAGACCTATGATATACTCAAGCTCCACTAGAGTACGATTATCATAGGGTATGAAATCTACATCTGCAAGAGGGATGAGAGAATCTACAACAGGATCCTCTGGGAATGAAGGGATATTAGAGTCTCCAAAAATCTCCCAAAGACGTTGCCAAAGTGTTCGAGGACAATAAATGTCAGATAAAGCACACAAAGTGTCAAAATCAACACTACAACCAATAACCCCTACAATATGATCTTGGATAATAACCCATGTTGATAAACTCCTTGATGTGTCTGGTGTAGGTATGAGTCCATATAAATGAGGCAAAAGACCAAGCCACCTGAGATGTGTCAGGATGTCATGACGCCAAGACTAATAGTTGTCCTTATCCAGCTTGATCACATAAGGGTGAGTAGAAAAACCCATGATACTCACTTAAATAAAAAAATCAGATACTAAAACTCTTAGCAATGATAAATCAGATCAACATAACCCATCCAATGCAAACAGATCCCATGTAGGTGTCAGAATGTCCAAGTAATTAAGCAAAGTGTAAAAACACACAAAGCTGAATAAAATGTACCTGGTAAATTTTCTGATCAAACCAACTACAGATCTAGAAAGATCACTGAAACACATTTCCAACCCTTATTTGTTTGCACAAAATGAAGTTCAAACGCAAAAGTTACACCCCCTAGAGTGAAAAAAACATCTTCTGACTTTGATTGGAAAAAAAGACATCAAAATAGAAAACCCAAAAAATCAAACCTACTCCATTGGATATTTCTTGGAACTATCTTTCTGATGCCTATTCATTTCCGAAAATCCGAGTTCATATGCAAAATTTATGGCCAAAATACCAAAACTACTCCAAAAGGTTTGAGGGTTAAGCTTGGCGGTTAGGCTAGCTACTAGCATTAACTGCTAGCGGTTAACTAACGGCGGTGGCCATTACCACTGTATTTTTATTTTTTTCCTCAGATTGCATGCTATACTAGGCCATATGGCCCATAAATGAAAAAAATTGCCTCCCGAAGTCACTGTGTCCGATTTCGATGATTTGACAGTCAATTTTGGGGGTTTTTGGATGCTTTGAATGCGATGGTGTGGTCCTTTTGGGCTCAAAAAGCTCCAAAATTGTAGGTACGCTATGGATTAGGAACCTCAAAAACTTCAAACTCTCGCATATCTGATGCCGTGAAGCCAAATTTGATGAAACAAAGGTCAATCTTGATTGAATTGAGTGTTTTGGACACAATGGTGAGGTCCAAATTGACTCAAAATGCACAAAAAAATTGCTTTTAGGACATGATCCCTCAAACAACGAACAGGAAGCGACAGATCTGAAGCTTTGATACCATGTTGGAGTTGATAAAAAAAAACCCACAGAACCCAGTGAACACCTGCAAGCAAATAACATGTGACACCAAGAGGAAATACTGTAGCACAAAGGAGGTGCTCTAAAAATCCTTAAGCAAAAATATGCATAATAGAATGAATAATATACAATGAGATCAATCCTTATAAAAGGAGATCGGGAAACCCTAAAGAAACCCTAAAGGAATGCATTTAATAATTAGAATAATTATTAAATGCCTACAAAATGCAAACTAAGTTTATCTTAAGAGGAATAAAAGGTGACTTAATTAAATAATTAAGTAAAAACAACCAAAAACCCTAAAGGAATGCATTTAATAATTAGAATAATTATTAAATGCCTACAAAATGCAAACTAAGTTTATCTTAAGAGGAATAAAAGGTGACTTAATTAAATAATTAAGTAAAAAAAAACCTTTTACTCTAACAACTTTTATAGTCTCATATGAAAGATATTGAATTCCTTTAGCTTACTACTTTTAGAACCCTAGCATGGAATTCATACTACTCTTCTCAAATTTGCATCACATACACTTTACCCACATCACACTTCACATCTATCTTCCTTCTTACTCTTTTCTTTCTTCCTCTTGCATCAACACCATTCATATTTATATCAACCTCCACCTCAAAGCTTTCTCCAATGTTAGCCACTAGTCATTATACATTCAAATTCAAACTAGGTCGACACCTAAATATTCCCATAATGGACAAAAATGAAATTTGAGACCTACATAAACTCTTAATTAGAACCCATTTAGATCCCAACACACTTCAACACACTTCTGCAAGCCTCACAAGTAGTGTTAAACACAAGGTTGACCAACACTCATGCAAAACACCATAAATATTAAGTACATGCTTCCTTAGATCAAGCTAAAAGTTTTAGACAACATAATTTACTTGAATTCAATTCATGAACATCTTAAGATTAATCAAATACATCATCCAAGATCGCATCAATAAATACGTTAACTCGAGACAACTGATAACCCTTGTTTGCACACTAATAACTTGAACTTACATTGTACTACATCAAATCAAGTAAAAAATTGAAACTAGAAAGATAGAGACATTATAAGCAACTTCCCAAATCTGCACAACCTGAATCTGAATAGCGGAGAAATTTGGAGCAAATACATTTCTCCTAGACAATGAAAAACATTACTGAACAATTGGCTCACACACTAGTGAAAATATCTCACTATACAATGATCCAAAAACCCAAATTTTGAATATAGCAACCCCTGTCAAGCTTGAATAACCTGTAAGATCCACACAAGCATAACATCAACACAGAAAGAATGCAAAGCATAATACAGAGTACACTATGATCATTTGCACAACACAGTTAACTTTATTTATTAAATCTTCTCAAAAGTACTTGGAAACCAAGCACCAAAATCATCATCTCAGCTCATTACCTCATCTTCAAAATCTACAACAAAAGAATAGCTCTATGTACTCAAAACACTTTCTCAAGTCTTAGCTACACATGCACAACCTCAACCTGTTTTCCTCTTTTCATAATTTTCTCTATATCCTCAACATCTTTATCCCATAATTGACATCAATGACAACACCATCATTCTTGCAACAAAAATCCCTTAGCCTCTTTAAAAATGGTTGACTCCCACAAGCCATATTCCTCTCCAGATTACAAAAATAATGTATATCTTGGAGGAATGAAACCCAAACATATTCGTAGATACCCCAAAAGAAGAATTTGAAAGTGAATACTTAAAGACCCATTTTTTTGAAGGGGTAGAGTTGTCCCAAATGGTTACATTAGCAAATAAATATCTAGATGATAATTTCCCATCACTTTCATATTTGATTTTGAGGAATACTACACTTGTAGTTTAGAGAGAATCAACACAAATAAATCCATAAAAAATATAGTTTTATGCAAACTATCCACAAGAGAGATTGTGATAAGGGGAGCCTTTCCCATGAGTTCAAAATGATCCAATAATGTTTGGTAAGCTACCAGAGTGCAAGTTGAAACAATAAAAAAATTCACAAAAGATGAGTTGAGTGTAGGGAAACTCAAATGTGATAAAAAGCTACACATTATAATTATTGTAGAAAATCTAATTGTTTTGGAGTTAATATGTTGATTAATCAATGTATCTAAATCTCTATCCTAATGGGAAAATGATAATTATTTTTATTCCTACTAAAGGAAAACTAGAAGATCCTTAGACTCTTGTGGAGTTGCTCCAATTTTAATAGGCAATTTATGAACACAATGGAGTTTATATTTACCTTTTAAGTGAATTTGACTTGATAAAAAATTATCTATAGAAGGTATGCTATATTGGACACCATCTCATTGACATGATTTTAAATCCTTAGCACAACTCATGAGGCCCCAACCCATAGAATAAATTTTAAATTGGTCTAGAAAAGAGTTCCTAGCGAACCCATTTAGGGTTGGTGAAATAATGATTAGATGAGAAAGCATGAGAAAAGGAATAATAACAAACATAAATTCAAAGAGGATTATAAGGGTCCATACCTAGTGAAGGAAGATGTTATAAATGGTGCTTAATTATTGTAAATTGTGGAAGGTGAAGAATTTGGAATACCTTCCATTTCAAAAAGTATATCTAATATTGTTGATATGAGGATACCGATATGGGCCTAATTACACTTGATCCATGAAAAATCAAAGCATAACGGAGCCAGAGGTACTCAAATCTCAACAAGATCAATCAATCAAAATTGAAAGTAGACATTTTATTAGGAAACCTAACAAGCTAAATTTATGAAATCTTTAAATAAAACATCTACTCTAATCTATTGAAATTTATCCTATTGTGGAATTGGTGTCACATTGATGTGGACCGATGACCCTTTCCCAATCTTGTGATAGTGAGCTTGTTTCAGTCGATTGTATGGAAGAGAATCAATGAAACCAAGGTGTTTGGTGTGTGAAAACCTAAATTATGATAAAATGAACATGATGCAAGCTAGGTTACCATGATTTTATGCTATAAATGATCTAATTATGCAATTTCTAAGCTACTCTAAGCTAAAACTATGCTAGAATATGAAACCCTAATTAATATGCAAGCTAAGATGGATGCATGGAAGCCATTAATGGATGCTCTAAGCTATTATGAAACTAAAATAAACTGAAAATAAGCTAAATGTGTACAAATTGAGAATATGGATGCAAGTAAGTTTAACAACATAAGTTTTCTTTGAGTGATGGATCCATTTGTCTCCAAATAGTGACCTATTTATAGGAGAGAAAATGAGGAATGGGTGGTTGAGATGAAAAATCTTAATCAATGGTTAAGGATGAAAGGAAGAGGAGGCATGGCTAAAGGATTATCATCAATGGATGAGAATGCAAGATCACATGGATCAATGAAATGATCAAGGGTTCACATTTTCCTCAAACAAACACACTTTTTACTTGCTCATACAGGTCAAAGGTAACTTGCTTAGGAGGTTGAAGGGCTAACTTTATTTTGAAGCAAAGGAGTTGATTGGAGGAGAGGGAATATTCCTTTTGGATGAGGAAAAAGATTAATTTACATATTAAAACAAAGTCTTAATTATGCAAAAAGATAAAGAATATTCCATGAGAATATTCTCTTTGATTAGAGGAAAATTAGTTTAATTGCTAATTAAACAAGGTTTAATTTATGCGATTATGGGATTAGAGGAATTAGAGATATTTATTAAATTAGATGATTTAATAAATAGGGGAGGGGTGAAATGATATTTAATTAACTTAGGGTTATTTAATTAAATAAGATGACTTAGGAGATTAAATTAAATATTTTAATTTATTTAATTTAATGAGTTGAAGTGTTAGTGCGAAAAGAGGTGAATTAACCCGATTTAATTAATTAGGCCAATGGACGAAAAGGATGTAATTAATTAATTAGCTAGGCTAATTGAATTAATTAAGCAAAAAGAGGATGGATAAAGAAGAAATGATGTTAATAAACCTTTTTCGAGTGTATGAAATTGATTAGGACATTTTTTAGTGTCTACAAATATAATATATATATATATAATAATTTAAAAAATAAATGCATGTATTACATTATATTTAATCCACCATTGTATTCGCTAGTGGGTTTCTCTTGTTTAATTTTTTTCCTAGCAAGGAGTCTAAAATTTGTTAGTATAGGTTGCCTCTACTAAACTATGGATTCCCCTAATCACCTTTTTATATTCATCCCTTACATTCCAATTTTTTAAATAAAAAAAACTAAAATATTGAAATTGATCCTATTCATAGTTGTCATCAAATCTAGTCCAAACACAAATAAAATTTTAAAGGCTACAATACCCAATAAATGATAACATACATAATTTCTAAATTATTTTTGATAATGGGGGAAGTAAATTAGAAATTGTTATTAACCATTTGATTGCACCTAAACTTTTGTGGTGATCCCTCAATTTTACTGATAGTGTGAGGTTAGGTTAAGGGGTCCAAACTCCAACTAAAAAAAAAAAAGTTGTCAAAATAAAATCCCATAGTTAAAAAAAAAAATTTAAGGTTTGTAATCTTATAGGGAGACATAAAATCTAAGCTGCAAGGGTGACTTTCCTAAGATCAAGAGTCAATAAGCTAAGCCCACACAAAAAATTTATGTGAAGCCAAGAGTCTATCTCACCTATTAGGGCCTTTCATGTTGAGAGGAATATTTCCCTCACCCTAAGTCTATTTTATTGTCTACATAGAAAAATAATCTAAATGGTCAGTCTAGATAGGATCAATATTTATCCTTTTATTAAAATTTAACTAAAGTTTTATATTAAATCGCTATCCCCACTTGATTCCCTAATAATTTATATCTTAGAATCTTAGTGGGTCACCTTATGCTAGTTAACTTTCAAGCTCCTACATGAAAATAACTACAAAGAGAAACCATAGTGTTACCATCACATTCATATTATACAACAAAGCAATAAATCATGTCATAGAAAATGAAATCCATGAAAAATAAAAAAGAGAGAGGTATGAGTAAATTTAATTTCATCTATATAAATTTTATGAATCTACAGATATTGATCTTACATTGCATATACCTTATATTTAATATAAATTTATAAAAAAAATGGTCATATAAACATGCATCTATTATAAAATAAACATAAATTCTAAACTCATCCATGTGGAAAATGGTAAAGCAATATAAATACTTCAACTACAAGATAAATATATACCAATACCAATCTTTCATAACCCCTCAATACCTTGATAATTATTTTGCATGACCCCTAGCCCCAATGTAATTTGGACTAGGGGTGGAACTTTAGACTTTAATATGAGAACATATATAAGTGTGTGTGTGCATGAGTGTAAATTAAAACTATGAACCTTGATGTTACTATTATTAAGTGTACCTATCAATATTATTATGCTACTTTTATTTAATGTATTAAAATGTTGGATTAACATGGACTAATGATTTGGTTTTTGTATTTGTGTGATGGTTGTCATTGGATGTAGGTACCAGGGGTGAAAAGTGAGGCAGATTATGTGGTTTTGTAGGATGAGAGAAAGGTAATTAGTATGTCATTCTAGTGTTGACCATGCCTGTAGTTCCATCAATCTGAGGCTCATTCAAAACTAGGGCCTTAGACATTTAGTAATCACCATAGTTATTCATTTCCGACTAGGCAGAGTCATCAAGATAATCTAAATAGTTCTGGCTAAATTAAGGATCTTACTTGATATTGTAAGTTCACTAGGAATGGTAATAGTTAACATACTAAAAATAAATTAAAATAAATAAATGTGTATCTAATTGAAAATAAATAAAATATAACTATAATGTATGGGTCAAATAAATAAATTACACCACTCAAATAAAATTAGTTCAGATTTAAAAAAAAAAAAAAAAAAAACCTTGAAGTTGGGCAGCAGATAAACCAAGATATAGGAAACAAAATTAATAAATAATAAACCACCTAGTAAAGAGCTATGAGATATTAAATAAAAATGATTTAAAACCATGCCAAATAAAACATTAGTCATTTATATCAAATGCAATGTGGAGGGGCATTGAATAAAGATACTCCATCGATTCCATCAGGCAAATATGGAAAAAAAGAGGACGCAAAAAAAAGAAGGAGATGCTTTCATGGGATAGGAAGGTGGTGGAAGACAACAGTGTACAGAGGCTATCAAAATATCGACCATGGATGGAGAAGCTTGGTGAGGAGGAGGACATCAGAGGCATTAAGAGGCCTAGCAACCCCTGCAATTGCCACCAATGGCAAAAAGAAGCTTTGACCAACATTCCATGAAAATCCCCGTCCATTTCTTCTTTAACTAGGTTGGCAACATCTCATTTGGCATTGAGGATTTGGGGGAAAAGAGAAGAAGAGGAAGCAAAAGGGTGTGGTTGAAGTGTGAACAAGTTTTGAAGAGGAGTCCAAAGATGGGCGGCTGGGGCATTCCATTTTGCTACTCAAGACCTCACAAACTCAGGTTTGAAATCCTTCTATTCTGTAGTACCATTCTATGTTTCAGCTTTTTTTAAATTTTATTTGGGCCTTGGAATCTTGATTTAAAGTTCTTGCAATAATTTGTTTGGAGAGCTCACCACATGTTCAAGTGTTGGCAGTTGTTTTTCTTTTATAAATTTAAGCTACTATAAAGAAAATAATTTAAGAAAATACGAGATCAGAAAATAAATCTTCACACCAGTTGTAGGATGGAGTGCTTGAATATGGAATCCCTACTTTCTTATTTTGAACAAAAAAAACTCATAGGGAAGATGAGGGCAGGGTATTTTGACTTGAGCCAAGATTTTAGAACCATCAAATCACATAGTTTCTTGACTGCATAAAATTTTTAGAGAGGCTCAATAATTTTGACTGTATACAAGTATTTTCTCTTTGAGTTGTAATAGTTAGTTTCAAGTTCATTTCATTTGTAAGGAAGAGTCTCAACAATTGTTAAGTTGATAATCTTGTAGTTAGAAGCATAAGGGGAAAGAAGGGTTTGTAAGCATCCATTTAAGACAACATTAAGCCACTGAGAAAGAGTGATAGACTTAGTCTGTTCTTCACAACTACCTTAAATAATTTCTATGTATACCCCATTGAGATGTGAGCTGAAAAATTAGGAAAACATATAGCTAAGTGGTAAGATTTATGTAGTTAATTTGCTGCCATGATAAATACAATAATGTGTCTACTATCCTTTTGGGAATAACTAGGTTTACTACTCTATCAGCTTCATATGTTGGTTCAAATGCACATTAATTAACCATACGGGATAGTGAGTTGTTAGTGGGTATTAGTTTTAGTGTTTTTTTCAATAGTGTGTAAGACTTAATAATGGTCAGGTAAAACTCAGATGTTGGTCTGATTTTTAATTAGTAAGCTAGCTGGTCAAAACTTATGCAAATGTGTTAAATAACTCTTTCAGCCATAGTCTTAATGGTCTGATTTTTAATTAGTAAGCTAGCAGGTCAAATCTTATGCAAATGCGTTAAAATAACTCTTTCAGCCATAGTCTTAATGATCTAATTTTTAGTTAGTAAGCTAGCTGGTCAAATCTGATGCAAATGCATTAAAATAACTCTTTCAACCATAGGCTTGATGGTTTGATTTTTAGTTAGTAAGCTAGTTGGTCAAATCTGATGCAAATGCATTAAAATAACTCTTTCAGCCATAGTCTTAATGGTCTAATTTTTAATTAGTAAGCTAGCTGGTCAAATTTGATGCAAATGCGTTAAAATATCTCTTTCAGCCTTAGTCTTAATGGTTTGATTTTTCTTGTAAGTTTGACATAAAAATAGAGGATTAAGATGACTCCCTTAGTCATTATCATATTGGATTGATCTTGCCGTAGAAATGGTGTGGGTCAAATCTATTGCAAATAAAAAGAAAATATGTGGGATGCTAACTCTATGTAATACCTGCATATTGCATAATCTTTGCCCAAAAGAGATGGTGGCAAGGTATTTCCTCTTCATAGAGTTTCCCAAAATTTGAATCATCAAACAATATTATCGATAAAATAATTCTTTCATAACCTTAGGCTAAAACTATGAAAAAGACATGGTAGAATGAAAGCAACGCTTGGGAAAGGGATTTGATCTATCATTGTCCCCAAGTTAAATATCCACTCCATACCTCTCTGCATTGTTGGCTATGAGGAAAACCATCTATATGTGGGCTATTTTTGTTATAAATGAGCTAATAGACAGTCATTCTCCTCCAATGGAGTACTTGAACTATTGTAGTATGGAATTACAGTCCCTACAAATCCGTGTCTTGAAAATTACTCTCGAAGGAATGAATAGAATAGGTAACCACCTCAATCTATCTAGAGATGCAAATTTACCTTCTCTCCATGATAAGGTGCCTATGAGTAAGAGGTACTCTTCATGAAATATCTAGCCATGCCATGCTTGGTTGTAGCTATTACGGGAGACTATTGATCCTGAGTTGGAACCTACCGAGTTTGAGTTGGGAACCTACTTTTGGTCTAGCGCTAAGCCTAAGACAAGGAATAGTACTACTTCAGATGGACAATAGTCTAGGAGTAGAACTAGGCTTGAGATGGAAAAAAGACTAGGGGAAATACTATGCTTTAGATGGACCATAGTCTAGGGGTGGTGCTAAGCTCGGGATGGATGGAGGTCTTGGGGAAACACTAAGCTCGAGAGGGAGAATAGTCTAGGGGCCACACTATGCCCAAGATGGACAAGAGTCTATAAGTAGTACTAGATTGAGATGGTCATTAGTCTAGGGGCATTCCATGCCAACGATGGCTTCTCTTGGTTGCTTAGCCAATACATGGACATTGAGAAGGTGAATTCTATAGCAAGCTTAAGTAGGTAGAATAAACTCCCTATGTAACCCTATAGTTGTTAAGGGATCCATAAGCTACCATAGCTAGGTGTACCATGGAAAGAGGGCCACTAGGAAGATAATTTGGACATAGTTTAAGGGATTGAATGACCCACACTCTCTCACCATGAGCCACATAATCTGCCTAGAGGGGTCGATAGGGTTTGAATCCACTTTGGTTGGGATCAGTTTGCACCCCACCATGAATAAAGTAATCGGGGACATGAAGATAACTCGAACTCAATCATGAAGGTATGTATAATCCAGTAGTAGCTTCCTTATGGTTTATTGTAGCAATTTGTACTAGTGGATTATGTAACTAACATGAAATTATAATGCATAAGCTAATCTCCATTATTTTTTATACGATTCTAACCTTCTATGTGATCCTTCTTGCATGATGAATAAAGAAAAAAAAATGTGCAAAAATTATTCTCTTCGTTGGGGTAGATGTTACATTGGTATCAAGGCTTAGAACTCAATACTAGGACCTAGGTTCTCTCTCTCTTTCACTGTACTAATATGACAATTTGGAAATGAGAGTCATGGGTCGAGGGAAGCAAGGAAAGGGGAAGAAGAAGGCCTCGAGGAAACATCCCCAACAAACTAACCCAAAAGGATCCAAGACCACTATTACCACATGGCCAAAAATTGAAACCAAAACTGAAACCATGTTTGACACAGAGCCATTGGCAGAGACTATGAAGCGACTGAAAATACAAAAGGGAAAGAAAATGTCCAAACTATACGATAGTCATGAACTATAGAAGGGATTTCCATGAGAAAACCCATAAACCAAACCCTCAACTATTAGGGACTTCCCTTTCGGTTGTGGACACAATGCTCCAATCCTCTCTAAGAAAGTAATTGCAGAATACAACTATGCCCATGCTAATATGTCTGTAATGTTGGGAACCTCAAATGAGGAAGAAACCAAAGAGGAGGAGGAGCCTAATCTGTAACTGGAATTATGTACAAGATGATGAATTAGTACTAAATAAACATCATCTCACTTTTTGTAAAAGTTGCTAACTATTAAATATATATATATATATATAGAATTATTTATCAAGGTGTTCTGGTGAATGAGAATGGAATATTTAGTGATTTTAATCTTATGTTGAGTATGAATTTCTCCTTTATTCTAAATATGATATCATACAAGATTTTAACAAATAACAAAGACACTTAAATAACACTCTCTTTTCCCTCATAGAACCAAACAAATTCAATGAAGATAAATTTGAGGAGGGGAACAAGACCTAGCCTCGCCAAAATCTTGCTTGCAAGTATGGGTGCATCATATCCACCTCCTACCATACCTAAAGAGTTACAAGCTGAATTAAATGCACTTCATTCAAAAATAGCATCACAAGAGTAGAAAATCGAGGAACTAATGAGGCAAAAAGAGAAAGGCACTAACCACAACATTGGCCTAGGAACTTAAACCTATTAAAAACATGGTAAAAGGTTGGAGAAAGAATGTGTTCAGGGATGTGTTTTCGAAAAAAAGTTATTAGAAGGAAAGTTGAGGACTTTAAAAAAGAAAATGGAGGGATATGATAGTCAACAGACTCACAACTAGGAATGGGAAACCAAGATGGAATGGGAATGGGTTCTCAAGAATGAGGAAGTTTTTTGGAAGCAAAAATCTAGAGTCCAATGGTTGAAGGAAGGAGATAGGAATATCTCCTTCTTTCATGTATCTGCCATCAAGCATAGGAAAAGGAATCAAATTTCTAAGTTGACTAATGATATTGGGGAGGTGATTTCAAACCAAGCTCAGATTGGCCTATGTGCTACTAACTATTTCCAGTCGGCTTATTCGGCCCCAAGTGAGGGGCCTAACTCAGCCTTGGATAGTGTGATTCTCAACCATCTTCCTACCACCATTTCTCTGGAAGATAATGTGGGGATTATTCATATTGTGTCTATGGAAGAAGTTCATCTAGCTACTTTTAACATCGGGCTTTCAAAGCCTTGGGGCCTGATGGGTTTCCTCCTACTTTTTTTTCAGATCTTCTAGGACACTGTGGAGGGGGGATCTTGTGCTTGTGGCCAGGGACTTCTTCAAATCTGGTAAGATCCTCAAACAATTGAACCACACTTTCATCGCTCTGATCCCCAAAATTAGTGAGCCTCAATCCATGATTGATTTCTAACCTATTAGTCTTTGTAACACCTTCTATAAGATCATTTCTAAGATTCTTGTAAACCATATCAAACCTCTTCTAGATAAAATCATTAGTCCTACTCAAAAGGGTTTTGTTCCTGGGCGTCATATTCTTAATGCTACTTTGACCACCCATGAACTACTCCACTCAATGGATAGATGCAATTATGCGGGGATGACTCTCAAGCTTGACATTTCCAAAGCTTATGACAAAGTGCTATGGGACTTCATCCCGAAGGTCTTGGCTAAGTTTGGTTTCAACAATTTAGTCATCAAACTCATTATGGAATGTGTTAATACTAGTAGGTACTTTGTTATTGTTAATGGATCTCCCTTTTTGTTCTTCTCTGCTAGAAGAGGGATCAGACAAGGAGACCCCCTGTCCCCTTATCTTTTCATAATGATTGCTAATGTGCTCAACAGGAACTTCACTGGTCTGCTATCAGAGGGCTCTGTTAAGGGCATTAGAGCGGCTTCATCCCTAGATCCAATTGTTGTGCAAGAATTTGTGGATGATACTTTTCTCTTTGGGAAGGCCTCTATGGTGGAAGCTAGGAAATGGAAAGCTTGTCTTAACAACTATGCCTCTTGTTCTGGTCAATGCATCAATTACAACAAAACTATGATTTATTTCTTTAAATGTAGACCTAATTTGCAAACCAGGGTGACTGCGGTCCTGGGATGTGTCAGTGGATCTCTCTTGTTGGTTTACCTTGGGCTCCCCCTCATGGTTAAGGAGGTTCCCACTGATTTTTGGAACTCGATTCTGGAAAGGATGCAAAGGAAATTGACTGGGTGGAAGGGCTCTATCCTAAGCCATGTTGGCAAACTCCAACTGCTCACGCCGACTCTCCAAGGTATCCCAACTTACTTATTCTCTATCTTTAAGATGCCTAAGTACATTTTGGATAAGTTTGAAAAAATTCAAAGGAATTTCCTTTGGTCTGGGATTGAGGAAAAGAAGAAACTTGCTTTGTTGAAATGGGAAAAGGTCTGTCAGGCCAAAAAATTTAGTGGTCTTGGAGTTAGGACTATTGTCAACTCTAACAGGGCTCTGATGGCTAAGGTTGGTTGGGATCAGCTAAGGAATACTAAGGACTGGTGTAAAATTTTAAATTCCAAATACCTTCAGGATAGGCCTTTGATCAATTGTCTTTCGGAGTCTCACCCCCAGGGCTCAATTGTTTGGAGGAGCATTTGCAGCACATAAGGTATGTTAAGGAAAGGGATTAAATGGAAAGTGGGTAATGGGAATATAATCAGTTTCTGAGAGGATACTTGGCTAATTGATACCCCTCTTTCTTGCTCTGACTTTAGAGCTTTGTTGGGTTCGGCCCAGAAATTATTTGGCATCCATATCAGTGATTATGTTTCTGGACCCCTTGGAGCTAGGATTTGGAGAGACCTTACCCTCTGCTGCCCCTAGTCTCATGACCTTTTTTGTCTTGATCGGTCCCTTCAAGTGATTCTCTTTAGCACCAGGTTTCCTTCTTATGACAGAGAGGATGATTTTTTTTGAACCTTTGACAAACGGGGGGATCTCTCTGTTCGGTCAGCTTATAGACTGTTGACAAACCAAATTAATGCTGAAGGACCCTAGAAGAAGATTTGGAATCACCATATGATCCCTAAAATTAATTTCTTCTGGTGGATGACCTGTCATAATAGGATTCTTACCCAGGACAATTTGAGGAAACGGGGCTTTTGTTTTCCCAATAGATGTTTTCTTTGTAAGAATGGGGAGGAAACTATCAGTCACTTGTTGTTACATTGTCGTTTGCTGCCAAAGTCTGGGGGCTGGCTGCTGAGAAACTTGATGTCTCTTGGGTTATGAGCAGGGATCTCTTATCATTCATTCTGGGTTGGTATGGTCCCTATTCCCACCCTCTACCTAGTGAAATTTGGAATCAAGTCCCTCCTATTTTGGGATGGTGTTTGTGGAAAGAGAGAAATAACAGGGTCTTCAAGAATGTTGAGAGGAGCCCTAAGGATGTTTTTAGTATTGGTGCTCGGCTCATTGTTGAGAATATCTCTCTTTAAAGGGAAGCTCTCGGAAATGAGGCCATTGGATTTTGAAATAAGAATGGCCAAGGCATGGCATCAAGGTTTAGAGGCTAACTCTTTTGACAATTCAAAACTCTTAGCCAGGAAAAATACTAAATGGGAACCTCTAGACAGAGGCTGGCTTAAATTCAACTTTGATGGGGCTACTAAGGGCAACCCAGGTAGGGCAAGTATTGGTGGAGTGATAAGAGATCATGAGGGGACTCTGGTGGCGGGTTTTTTTGGAGGTATTGGGTTCTAGTCTTCAATAGTGGCGGAAGCTCGTGCACTGCTAATGGGCCTCAAAATTGTTGTCTCTCTGGGAATTGCTAATCTCCACATTGAAGGAGACTCCAAGTCTATTACGGATGTTGTTAATAAAGATAGACTAATTGGATGGAATGCTAAGGATATTTTGTTGGATGCCAGGTTCCTCTTATCCAAATTTAGGGATACTAAGGTGACACATATTTTTAGAGAAGGCAATCAAGTGGTGGATGCCTTGGCCAATCTTGGCTCTGGCTGGGACTCTGTTAAATGTTGGAGGAATTTGGAAAGGTTTCTGCCAAAAATCCAAGCTATCATAGCGAGGGAACAAAGCAAATATGTTTTACAATGATTTTAAATCTTTGGATGATAGGAGCTGGTTGGGGGGTCTACCTGATTTTATTAGGGGTCTGGTGGATGAGTGTTAACACTGAGGTGGCGTGTAGGTGGAGGGGCTCTATTTTTTTGACTCACAACAGGTTTAGAGATTCTCATGTGTGGGGCACGATTTGGAGGTTCCACATGTCTGTCCTTTGGACTTGGTGGATTGGTCTGTGTACTAAGGTGATAGAAAGGTGGTGGGGTTTAAATTTGAAGGATGGTAATATGAATAAGTTTGGCGGCTTGATGAAGGAAAGATGGAAGGACGTGACTTCATTGTTTCAGAGGAGCCATACCGTGTGACCTCTTATCTTGTGGATCTGAGATATCTCATTTTTTCTCATCCTCACATCATTTTTTGTGAGAGTTGTTATAATGATTTGACTCCTGATTATGGTAGTTGGCCTCCTTCTAGTGTCTTTGGGCTAGCTATTTTAGCGCATGTCTCCATTGGCACTTTATGGATGATTTCTATTTTTAGTCATAAGGCTATTCTACCTCGTTTTATGTGTATTTTATTCAAGAAGAAGGTACCCTACATGCCTTCCATTTTTTGCATTGCTGGCCACAATCACCCCAAGATCCTCATTAATTTCTTTGCCAAGTCACCCTATGGTGATTTTTCCCTCCGCGCATGCGATCGGTATGCTGGCGTTATTATCCTTTGTAGTTTACCTTGCCAAATTGAATTCAATGTGGTAATTACCGATGGTTTCTGCATTTGGTTTTTCTTGCAAACTCTTGGGCTTCTTGTGTAGGTTGGTAAAATGGGTGATGAGAGGGTGAGGACTGATTCAGCTAACTGCGATGAGTTTAGGAATAATCCTCTAGTTTGGCACATCTGTGTGGAAGGTGGTATTGTGTCGCTTCTAGAATTTCTGGTCAGTCATGACCCTATCTTGTCGGGCCAGTTTTCCAATTCATGGAAGGATCAGAGGGTCTCAATTGGAGGAATATCATTTGAAATTAGTGAGGAAGTCATTGTGCAAGCCACGGGTTTACAATGTATAGGGAAAAAATACCCCAAGCACACCAAGAAGCCGGATCATGAAATCTTGAAATCTTTTTTCAGAGGTGATGAGGCCCCGATGCGGAACCAGTCGAGGTTTGAGAGAGAAGGCCTCCCGAAGCCCTGGGATCAGGTGTGCCTGGCACTGATGAAGTACGTCACCTTGGAAGGTAGGTTTAAAACCTATTTCTTTTATCACTTTCCCCTATTAAACCATCTTAGACACAAGATGTTGCTCAATTTTCCCTTTTTTCTTAAAATGGATTTGGAAAACTCAGTTGAAAAATGCAAAGAGTTTGCCAGCCTTAACCCCAGTGATCTCCTGCCACTACCACTCCATCAGGGGCTCATTCTGATACTTTATCAATTCCACCTAGTCCTCTATCCTCCTAAAGTTATTACGGTCATTCTCATTGAGGATCTTGAAACCCTGTCAGCTGTGAATATTTCCCCAGCTAAGTCTAAATGCCCTCCTTGGAAATCCAATATAGGCATTGTGGGGAATCCCAAAGCCAAGATAATCACTTAGAAACTTAAGGGTGGTTTGGGTAAGGCTCATGCTATTGCGGCAGAGGGTCTCTATGAATTAAAATCTACTCTAGCGGATTCGGCCCACAAGGCCACCACTGCAAAAAGAAGGAAGGAGAAAGGCACGTCGGACCCGATTGTTAAGGATGGTAAGGGCAGGAACATAATAAGGAAAGAATCTAAAGGGGACACTATTTTGGAGACTACTGAGATGACTGGAGGGGAAAATTCCAAAAGAAGATTCGGGAGGCTTGCAAAGAATAGCAAAAAGAGGCTGATTATTGAGGACTCAGAGGAGGAGTGGTCTGACAACAAAGGATACAAGGAAGAGGAAACGAAAGAGGATGGGGATGAGTTTGTGGAAGAGGCCCAGTTTACTCCCATGGAAAGAAAGGATCCTAATGTTGGCTCTGCCTCACACTCTCCGCATCCTTTGCTCGAAGAGCCCGGTGAGGTCCCGGGGACCATGGACATTGGAGTGGAGCTCTGTGAGTTGGAAAAAAGAATGGACAAACTTGACAAAGGTTTTGTGGGTTGACCCGCTTCACCATGAAGTTGGGACACTTTGTCACCAGCACCTTGTCTAATGCTATCAAGGAGGAATGGGAGGGGAACAACAATCAGGAGAACAAAGACCGGGTGGGTGATGAGGCTGTGGACCTCCTCCTCAAAAACTGGGACAACGCTAGTTAGCTGCTGCTTGCACTAGTGTACTGTCTTTCGGTTGTCTCCCTGTGGTCTCTATGCTGCCAGTGTGTTGTTTCTGGTTACTTCTTTTTAATGTTAATGTTTTCTTTTTAGACTGATCTTTTCTAGCCCTTGTGGCTCTTTTGTGAAGGGTACGACACCCTGAAAATGCTGCTTAAATTTTCAAAAACATTGGCCTAGGAACTAATCACAACAATGGCATTGGAATTGAAGAGTCAGATAGGGAGCACAATGTGAATACAAGTCAAGAACATGAGATAAGCTCCAAAATTCCCACCTACAGTCACTCTCAATCAGAGTCATAATGAGGAGTGAGAAAAGACCCACTAATTCAAGAATTAAAGAAAGTGCAAACCCCTAAGTTTTATGGGACTAGGGTTGGGGATGCCACTAAAGCATGGCTCATAGGAATGAACAACTATTTTGGGTTGATAGAATTAAGTGCCAACACTAAGGCTAGGATTTCCATTTATCACCTAGAAGGAGAAGCCTAGCTTTGGTGGGAATATTTGGCAGAAATCAAAAACTATGATATTAGTCAACTAACTTGGGACAAGTTCACCAAGCGGTTTCACAAGGAGTACCTTTCTTCTCATCATAGAGACCAAACGATGACCAAATTCCATTCACTGTGCCAAGGGGGAATGTCAGTAGCTAAGTATAAGTCCAAATTCATGAGGTTACTCCATCATGTGCCTTATATGAAGGAAGAAGAGGATCAGGTGAACAAGTTTATCTTGGGATTGAATAAGAATATTCTATATGCAACCAAGCTTACTCGATCTAAAAGCTTAAACCAGGTAGTGGAGGTAGCATTGGTCACTGAAGAAAAACATAAGAGCAAGAAGGAACGCAAACAAAATCCATATTCCTCCAACCACTCTGATAATAAACAAAGGGGTAATCAAGAAGCTAAAGCTAAAGGGAAGGCTTCTCGTCAGACTAAGAGGGGTCAAAATTATAGGGAAAATCATGGGTCAGAAGGTCAAAAGGATAACGGAGATGAAAGGAAAAAATCATTTAGGCATGAGGCACAAGGTGATTCCAAGAGAAGCAAGGAAGATTGAAAAGGACTAGTAAGTGGATGTTGGACATGTAGAGGTGATCATTATATGAGCGAGTGTCCAAAGAATCCAAACAAAACCTCCAAACCCACTGCCAAAATTTATGCAATTGTGGATAATCGTCAAGTGGATCACCAAGCTCCACTGATAGAACTTCAAGGTACACTTCTCAGCAAACCCATTTCTATTCTGACAAATTTAGGAGCCACAAATAGTTTTATTTCCTCCCATGCTATTCAAAAATGTAAAATTAATCATAAGAGCCTTAGTAGAGAGGAGATGGAGGTTGATTTTGGGTCGGGTAAGACACAAAAGATCAAATCTTGCCTACGAGGAGCTGAGATTGACCTGGGGATATTAAGGACCAAGGTGGATTTATGGGTCACTCCATTAGGGTCTTATGATTTAATCCTTGGGATGGATTGGTTCCAAAAGCACCAAGCCAAGTTGGATTGCTACAACAAGAAGATTGAATGTCCAGATGACCAAGGGAGGTTAGTGGTTCTTCAGGGGATTAGAAGACCAGTGATGGTAAGAATGATCTTAGCCATGCAAGTAAAAAGGGCAGTGAGAAAGGGGAGTAAAATCTATATAGTAAAGGTAGAAGAGGGTAATGATGATCCCACACCTAGCATTGAAGACCATCCCATTCTCTAGGAGTATCATGATGTCTTCCCTAAAGAATCGCCAGGATTACCTCCTAAGCGACAGATGGACTCCATAATAGATCTAGTTCTAGGGGCCGAGCCTATCTCAAAATCCCCCTATAGAATGAACACTACTGAATTAAAAGAGCTTAAGATGCAGTTATAATATCTAATGGAGAAAGGCTTGATATGACCTAGTGTGTCTCCTTGGGGAGCTCCAGTGTTGTTCATTAAGAAGAAGGACAAAACCCCGAGGTTGTGCATTGATTACTGGATTTTGAACAAGGTAACCATTCGAAATAGATATCTCCTACCTAAAATTGATGACTTATTTGACCAAATGAAGGGAGCTGCAATATTATCCAAGATAGATTTAAGGTTAGGATATCACCAGTTAAGAATCAAGGAAGAAGATATTCCAAAGATAGCCTTCAGAACTAGGTATGGCCATTACAAATTTTTGGTGGTGCCTTTAGACTTAACAAATTCCCCCTTTGCTTTCATGAGCCTCATGAACCATGTTTTCCATGACTACTTGGACAAATTTGTACTAGTGTTTTTGGATGACATTCTAATCTACTCTAAAAATTTGCAAGAGCATGAGGAGCATTTAAGAATAGTCTTGCAAAGGTTGAGAGATCATAAATTATATGGGAAATTGTCCAAATTTTCTTTCTTTCAGCCTATATTACACTATTTGGGACATATTATATCGACTCGAGGAATTACAGTAGATCCATCCAAGGTGCAAACAATTGTAGAATGGCCTATTCCCAAAAATGTGACTGAAGCAAGAAGCTTCATGGGTTTGGCAAGATATTATTGATGGTTTGTAGAGAACTTCTCCAAGATAGCTAACCCCATAACCTGCCTTCGATGAAAGTGAAAGAAGTTTGAATGGACACAAAAACGTGGCATTGCATTCCAAAAGTTGAAGGAAGCTCTTACCACCACACCAATTTTGCAAGTGCCTGATCCAGATAAAGAATTTGTAGTTTGGACAGATGCTTCATTGGATGGGATAGGTGGAGTGCTAATGCAAAATGGGTGAGTGATTGCCTTCAAGTATAGGAAATTGAAGGATCGTGAAGTCAATTATCCCACCCATGATCTGGAGCTGGCAGAAATCGTGCATGCCTTAAAAGTATGGAAACACTATTTGGTAGGTAGACCCTTCAAGTTGAACACTGATAACAAAGGACTCCAATATCTGTTCACCCAACCAGATTTAAATGCATGACAAAGAAGGTGGTTAGAATTCCTAAGAAACTATGAGATAAATATCTCATATGTTAAAGGAAAAGAAAACCGTGTTGCAGATGCCTTAAGTCAAAGGGCTAAACTAGCTACAATCTCACAGTTGAAGTCTGAATTGCCAAAAACGATCAAGAAAATGCAAAAACTAGACCCCTTTTGTCAACAAATGAGGGTAGAAATACAACGAGGGATTAATCCAGATGAGTACCATGTGGGAAACGATGAAGTTATTTGTTATTTGAACTAAATTTTTGTATCCAAAGAGGGTGGTTTGAGAATGAAAATTCTCGCAGAAGGCCATAATGTGCCTTATCAAGCACATCTTGGGGTGACTAAGGTATATGTAGACCTAAAAACTCATTACATTTTGTCAGGAATGAAAAAGGAAATAGCTTGATATGTCACCAAATATCTTGAATGCCAACAAGTTAAGGCAAAACACTATCATTCTGTAGGAACACTTTATCCTCATGATGTTCCACAACATAAGTGGTCGGTAATTTCCATGGATTTTGTGATAGGATTTCCTAAAACTTGGCATCAACACGATAGTATATTAGTGGTGGTTGATAAACTAACCAAGGTAGCACACTTCATACCAGAAAATGTGAAGGATGATGCCCCACTTTTGGCTAAAAGATTCATGAAGGAAGTCATTAGGCTACACAAGATGCCTGAGGTAATCATTTCAGATAGGGATAAGTTGTTTACTTCTAGGTTTTGGACCTCTCTTATGACCACATTAGGAACCAAACTCAATTTTAGTATGACTTACCACTCTGAAATGAATGACCAAACTGAAAGAGTTAACCAATTTATGGAGGACATGCTTAGAATGTATGCCATGGATCAACCCACTAAGTGGGAGAAATATTTTTCCTTAGTAGAATTTTCATATAACAATTCATACCATTCTCCCATCCAAATGGCACTGTTTGAAGCATTGTATGGTAGAAAGTGCAGAATGCCTATAGGTTGGGGCATTTTAGAAAATTGAGTAACTATAGAGCCTGTTGGGTCTCAAAAACATAGGTTTGAACCATGAGAGGTTGCCAAGCTCTCACAATGTTATTCACGAACTAACAAGGCCAAACAATATAATTAAACTTTCTGCTCTTAAGGCTTTGCTAAACCTAGTCAGGTGTACCTATGTGAATGATGCAGACTTTGGATTATGTTTCCTACTAGAACAATCTATACACAATGGCAATTTGACAGTGGAGAAATGTGATCTAAGTTTGGTATAAATTGTATATGCAATATCAAGGTAAAAATTAATATGTTTAGTTAACAGATGTAGATAAAATGGATAAACTAAGTAATGAAAATAAGGGAAACCAGTGCCTTGTTGGGTAAAACAGAGTCAAATGAAAGTCTTAGATGAATAGCTTCTTCCTAGAAAGTTCTCTAATTATTTGGCATACAAATATAAGTTTATAACTGGTATAAACATGCAAGAATATGATTGGCAATCCCTACTTGAGGCAGAATATCAATCCTAATTATTTGATTCTTCTTACTGATCCAAATAACATTCCTAGATTACTGTAATTGACTGAGAGGAATTTAATTCTTATTTAAAGAACCCAATTAATCAAATCACACAGATACAACAAATGTGCACTGATAAATTGAACATATATTTGATATTTCAACTTAGATAATCGAGAAACATTGAATTGGAGACAACCAAATAATTGCAGAAAATCAACAAACAACTTATGCTAGAATATAATCACTAAATCAATGGTCTTTCATTATCTTCCTCAAATCTTATACATGAAACATGGTCCTTTTGAAATAAAACATTCTGAAAATCTTATCCTTGTTGCTATCTACTTTCTCTCATCTATCTCCTCTCATCTATCTCCTCTCTTTCTCAAAACCGATCTTTTAAAATATTTATACAGAAAAATCTAAGGGTCACGAACCTTCACTATTTATAACAGTCGTTCGCATTCTGTTGACATAAATTAAAACATTTAATTATATTGCCTTATCATAAAATTAAATGTTTTAAACTATAGTTCACCTTTTATATTTCATTTTATCTTTCCCGCCTTCACTTTTCCCTTTATACTTTATCCGCTCTTAATATTTTATCACTTTATGCCTTTATGTTTACTACAATACCATGGGATTTGACCTTTCCTCCCATGGTAAGGTGGTGACTGGCCCCACACTGACTGTTACAGCTATCACCATTGCTTACCGCCTTACCGCAGGCTTCATTTTAACTCCTGGCGGTATGGCGGTACTAGCTTTTACTGTCATCTCTCACCATTACCCGTGTTACCATGGTCTACTCATTGCCTCCTCATGGTACCACGGTATCCAACTGTCACCGCCTTCTCACCTCCTACCACTCTACTGTAGTCTGCATGCTAACTGCATGTGGTACTATGGTGACTAATCATAACTGCTATGCTCACTGCTTGCCTCTTTTTACCATGCTACCGTGGTCTCTGGCTTGACTCCCAGTGGTACCACGGTAGCCATCTTCGTTGGTTACCTCACCGTCACCATGACACCGTGGTCAATGAATTGACCACACGTGGTGTGGTAGTGATTTTTCACTGCCCGTTGCTTTGTTGTTTACCGCACCACCATGGTCTATGTGTTGACCGCCAATGGTAGCACGATAAGCATCTCTTGCTATGTTGTCTTTATTCACTGCATAACCGTCGGATTGCCAACGATTGTTCGTGGTGTTGCGGTAAGGGCTTATTATGACTACCCTTAACCGATCACCGTGATACCTCGGGGCTAGATTGAACTGCGTGTGGTATAGCAATAAAGTAAAAGGGTATGAAAGGTTTTAATTTTGACAGTGGTATGGTGGTTAAGGTCATTTCAATGGTCTGAGTGGAGAATGAAATGTTTTTTTATGAAAAGAATAGTGAAAATTTTAGATTCAAATGGGGAAACCTTAGGTTTTTTATGGAAAATTTAAGGTTCTAACAGAGCCATAAATTCTTTAGGAATATGACACTAAAGTGAAAGTTATTAGAGAAAGACTGAAGGAGGCTTCAGATCGACATACAAGTTATGCGGATACCAAGCGTACACCAAGGGAATTTTTAGTAGGGGACAAGGTGTTCCTACGCATAAAACTGCACAAAATCTCAATAACGTTTGGCAAGGTTGCTAAACTAGCTCCATGATTCATAGGGCCTTTTGAGATAGTTGAGAAGATCAGTCATGTAGCTTACCGACTAGCTCTTCTACCATCCCTCTCTTGCATTCACAATGTATTCCATGTGTCCTTTCTTAAGAAATATATTGTTGACCCATCACATGTAATTGACTAGCAGGCTCTGCAAGTGGAAGATTCCAGAGATATCCACCTCAAACCGCTCGCAATCATAGATAGGTGCAATTTGCAATTGCGCAATAGAACTATCTAGCAAGTTAAAGTCCTATGGGACCAATATGGGGAACAAGGAGCTACTTGGGAAGATAAAAATGTAATGAAACTAGAATATCCATACTTGTTTAATTAAGTCGAGCTGGCTTAATCCTAAGGGGGGAGTATGTCATAACCCCTCAATACCTTGATAATTATTTTGCATGACCCCTAGCCCCAATGTAATTTGGACTAGGGGTGGAACTTCAGACTTTAATATGAGAACATATATAAGTGTGTGTGTGCATGAGTGTGCATTAACATTATGAACCTTGATGTTACTATTATTAAGTGTGCTTATCAATCTTATTATGCTACTTTAATTTAATGTATTAAAATGTTGGATTAACACAAACTAATGATTTGGTTGTTGTTTTTGTGTGAGGGTTGTCGATGGATGCAAGTACCAGGGGTGCAAAGTGAGGTGGATTATGTGGTTTTGCAGGATGAGAGAAAGGTAATTGGTATATCATTCTAGTGTTGACCATGCCTGTAGTTACGTCAACCCAAGGTTCATTCAAAACTAGGGCCTTAGACATATAATAATCACCATAGTTATTCATTTTTGACTAGGCAGAGTCATCAAGATAATCTAAATATTTCTGGCTAAATTAAGGATCTTGCTTGATATGGTAAGTTCACTAGGAATGGTAATAGTTAACATACTAAAAATAAATTAAAATAAATAAATATGTATCTAATTGAAAATAAATAAAATATAACTATAATGTATGGGCCAAATAAATAAATTACACCACTCAAATAAAATTACTTCACATTTAAAAAAAAAAAACCTTAAAGTTGGGCGACAGATAAACCAAGATATAGGAAACAAAAGTAATAAATAATAACCCACCCAGTAAAGAGCTATGAGATATTAAATAAAAATGATTTAAAACCAAGACTAATAAAACATTAGTTGTTTATATCAAATGCAATGTGGAGGGGCATTGAATAAAGATACTCCATCGAACTATTGAATAAAAGAAATAAAGTTTTCCATCAGGAAAATATGGAAAAAAGAGGACACATAAAAAGGAAGGAGATGCTTTCATGAGAGAGGAAGGCGGTGGAAGACAATAGTCTAGGGAGGCTATCAGAATCTTGACCAAGGATGAAGAAGCTTGGTGAGGAGGAGGAAATCAGAGGCATTAAGAGGTCTGACTACCCCTATAACCGTCGCCAATGGCAGGAAGAAGCTTTGACCAACATGCCATGAAAAAACCTCATCCATTTCTTCTTTAAGTAGGCTGGCAATGTCTCATTTGGTAGTGAGGATTTGGGGGAAAAGAGAAGAAGAATAAGCAAAAGGGCGTGGTTGAAGTGTGAATGAGTTTTGAAGAGGAGTCTAGAGTTGGGTGGCTAGGGCATTCCATTTTGCTACTCAAGACCTCACAAACTCATGTTTGAAATCCTTCTATTTTGCAATACTATTCTATGTTTCAGGCTTTGTTAAATTTTATTTGGGCCTTGGAATATTGATTTAAAGTTCTTGCAATAATTTTTTTGGAGAGCTCACCACATGTTCAAGTGCTGGGAGTTGTTTTTCTTTTATAAATTTAAGCTACTATAAAGAAAATAATTTAAGAAACTAGGAGATTATAAAATAAATCTCCACACCAGCTGTAGGATGGAGTTCTTGAATATGGAATCCCTTATTGCTTATTTTGAACAAAAAAAAACTCATAGGGAAGATGAGGGCAGGGTATTTTGACTTGAGCAAATATTTTAGAACCATCAAATCACATAGTTGCTTGACTGCATAAATTTTTTAGAGAGGCTCAATAATTTTGACTGTATGCAAGTATTTTCTCTTTGAGTTGTAATAACTAGTTTCAAGTTCATTTCATTTGTAAGGACGAGTCTCAATAGTTGTTAAGTTGATAATCTTGTAGCTAGAGGCATAAGGGGAAAGAAGGGTTTGTAAGCATCCATTTAAGACAACATTAAGCCACTGAGAAAGAGTGGCAGACTTAGTCTCTTCTTCACAGCTACCTTACACAATTTGTATGTCTACCCCATTGAGATGTGAGAAGAAAAAATAGGAAAACATATAGCTAAGTGATAAGATTTATGTAGTTAATTTTCTCCCATGATAAATACAATAATGTGTCTACTATCCTTTTGGGAATAACTATATTTACTACTCTATCAGCTTCATATGTGGTTCAATTGCACATTAATTAACCATATGCGATAGTGAGTTGTTAGTGGGTATTAGTTTTAGTTTTTTTTACAACACTGTGTAAGACTTAATAATGATCAAGTAAAACTCAGATGTTGGTTTGATTTTTAATTAGTAAGCTAGCTGGTCAAAAATGATGCAAATGCATTAAATAACTCTTTCAGCCATAGTCTTAATAGTCTAATTTTTAATTAGTAAGCTAGCTGGTCAAATCTGATGGAAATGCATTAAAATGACTCTTTCAGCCATAGTCTTAATGGTTTGAGTTTTAGTTAGTAAGCTAGCTGTTCAAATCTGATACAAATTCATTAAAATAACTCTTTCAGCCATAGTCTTAATGGTCTGATTTTTCTTTTAAGTCTAACATAAAATTAGAGGATTAAGATGACTCCCTTAGTCATTATCATATTGGATTGATCTTGCCGTAGAAATGGTGTGGGTCAAATCTATTGCAAATAAAAATAAAATATGTGGAATGCTAACTCTATGTAATACCTCCACATTGCATAATCTCTGTCCAAAAGAGATGGTGGCAAGGTATTTCCCCTTCATAGATTTTCCCCAAATTTGAAGCATCAAACAGTATTATTGATAAAATAATTCTTTCATAACCTTAGGCTAAAACTATGATGAAGATATGGCAGAATGAAAGCAACGCTTGGGAAAGGGATTTGATCTATCGTTGTCCCCAAGGTAAATATCCACTCCATACCTCTCTGCATTGTTGGCTACTAGGACAACCATCTATATGTGGGTTATTTTTGTTATGAATGAGCTAATAGGTAGTAATTATCCTCTAATGGAGTACTTGAACTATTGTAGTATGGAATTACAGTCCCTACAAATTCATGTCTTGAAAATTACTCTCGAAGGAATGAATAGAATAGGTAACCACCTCAATCTATCTAGAGATACAAATTTACCTTCTCTCCATGATAAGGTGCCTATGAGTAAGAGGTGCTCTTCATGAAATATCTAGCCATGCCATGCTTGGTTGCATCTATGATGGGAGACTATTGATCCTGAGTTGGAACCTATTGAGTTTGAGTTGGGAAACCTACTTCTGGTCCAATGCTAAGCCTAAGCCAAGGAATAGTACTACTTGAGATGGATAGTAGTCTAGAAGTAGGGCTCAAGATGGAAAAAAGACTAGGGGCAATACTATGCTTGAGATGGATTGTAGTCTAGGGGCGGTGCTAAGCTCGGGATGGACAGAGGTCCAGGGGAAACACTAAGCTTGAGAGGGACAATAGTCTAGGGGTAACACTATGCCTGAGATGGACAAGAGTCTAGAAGCATTACTAGCTTGAGATGGTCATTAGTCTAGGGGAATTCCATGCTAACGATGGCTTACTCTTGGTTGCTTAGTTGATAGATAGACATCAGGAAGGTGAATTCCCTAGCAAGCTCAAGTAGGTAGAACGAACTCCCTGTGTAACCCTATAGCTATTAAGGGATCCATAAGCTACCATAGCTAGGTGTACCTTTGAAGGATGGCCACTAGGAAGATAATTTGCACATAGTTTAAGGGATTGAATGACACACACTCTCTCACCATGGGCCACATAATCCACTTGGAGGGGTAGATAGGGTTTGAATCCACTTTGGTTGGGATCAATTTGCACCCCACCATGAATAGAGTAAGTGGGGACGTGAAGATAACTTGAACTCAATCATGAAGGTATGTACAATCTAGTAGTAGCTTCCTTATGGTTTAATGCAGCAAGTTGTACTAGTGGATTATGTAGCTAACATGAAATTATAATACATAAGTTGATCTCCATTATTGTTTATATGATTCTAACCTTCTATGTGATCCTTATTGCATGATGAAGAAAGAAAAAAAATTGTGCATAAATTCTTATCTAATTCTTTGGGGCAGATGTTACACAATCTTGGCTATCATCATAATGTGTACTAAATATGTGTCAAAATATTTGAGTACACCAAGCTCCACCAAGGGAACCAAAGAGTAAAGTGTGCACACAAGAGTCAAAATCTATCTTTGTAGTGGGAAAAAAGTTTAGATGAGTAAATGGAAAGTCTCTCAAAAACCTTAGGGTTATTCCTAGCCCATAAATTATCTTCACTATTTTCTCCTATTAATTGTTGTAAAATATAGTTGTTTGCAACAAGGAATTTCTTTAATAGACAATTTCAACCAAAATGAATAAAAATTAAAGCTAAGGTTTAAGGGGAAGATTTTTATTTCATTTCTCACTTGAGAATTCAAAAGAAACTAAATAGTATTCATAATATTGATCTCCTCATTTATATCTCTCCATTGGCTATAAATTTACGCAATTATTTTACCATTCATCCATTTTCCCTCATCTCTTCACCATTGCAAGTGAAAGTGACCTTTGTTATGTTTTGGTTTTTCTTTTATAGGGTATATTTTTCTTGTATATTATATTTTATTTCATCATTTTCACAAGTCATCAAGGTATATTTAGGAAACATAGGTGTACATAAAATCTCACATCAATATTATATCCTCTCATTCTTTTTAACTATTTACATTGAGCTAATTATTTATTAGAATACACTTGACTTGGCAATAAGAGAAAATAATGAATGTAGTCTCTGAAACTATGCATCAATTTAAATTTATCTTATCATTTTTTATTGTCTCTTTCTAGATTATCATATTAATTTGATTAACAAATTTATTTTGTAGGTCTATATGTAAGACAAAAGTATAATTATAGGTAAGTATTATAGTCCCATAATTCCAATTTTTAGAAATGAAACCTATCTTTTATATAGAATTTTATACGTGAGAGGGAGAATATATAATTTCCTAAAATTATATGGGCCAACATAAAATTTTAATGATGACATGGTGATCTATCTCATGGCCCATGTTGCATGGAATATATCTCTTCTCAACATTTTATTACTTGATGGATGTTTTTTTTGGTTCTAGTGTCCTTCTCACCCCCTTTCACCTTTTATATCCCTTGACTTAGCTTCTAAGTATTCACACCCTTTCAAAACCATTTTGTATACCTTTAGTTGTAAGGTCACCTAGGTGACCTAGGTTAAGATCTAAATTTGACTGAATGACTTGCAATAGTAAAAAGGGTGACCTTGTCATGGTTGAAGGATGCATGATTTCTTTAAATTTGACTATTTTTCCTTTCTTTTGATTGTGAGTTGATATGGATTTTGATTGAATCTATTCCTCCCATAATTGAATCTCCTCTCCTCTTAACTCAATAAGCACTTATCTTTTATCTCTCAATCATATCCCTCTAATTATGATGCTTCTTCACCTATTTATACACCCCTTTCCATTGAAATAAGGGTGGATGTTAATTTTGCATTATTGGCCTCTTTTTCCAAATTCTCTCATTTATCTTCCTCTCTATCAAGAGGATTGTGAATCACCTTTATAAGTTTTAGGTTACCTTTTCTTTACTAACTCCCACAATATATCAATGCTCAATTTAGGCCATATGTTTCTTTTCCTACATTTTTACATAGAATATTTAAAATTTCTCATGAGCATCTAAATAATCTTTCAATATTCCCAAATTTTGATCTTCCCTATCTTCTCATTTCCATAAAAAATGAGCACCGCACTATTGGAGGAGAAGATATAGGATTTGGATCATATAATGACACATGTTAGCAAAGAGATTCTTAGAATCTTCATCATATTTATATGTTCTTTTATTTTGGATAATTCATAGTTTAGTTAGTAATTAGATAATCACTACCACCTTGGAGAAATAACTTTCACTTAAATTTTCTTAGATTTTATTTTTTTAAATAGAATTAGATTTAGATTAGCTAATTTTATTTCATAAAAAGCATTACTCTAGAATTATAAACAAATTGGAAAACTAGGAAATCTCAATGTTCTTGTCATAATTGAATAGAAAAATTGAGAGATTATTTAACTCTCATGAAAAAAATAATAAATAATAAATATTAAATTTATATAATTGCATACATCTTAAAAGGAACAAAAAAAATAAAAATATAGATCTATTGAACTTTCATAGTAATTAGATAATCTAAAAAATATATTTGTGAGAAAGGAATAAAAAAATTTAAGCTTTCATTTATGAATGGTAGTTAAGAACTCATATTAGATTTTCATCCATCAAGAATTAGAATGAAAAATAGGTTTCAAAGGCTCATTCAATTAATAAATTGACACATTAAGTCAAGAATGTAAATTAGATTCCTCACCTTCTTTTCTCCTCACTAGGGATCTAATGTTGACATGTTATGGATTTTGAGAGAATTATGTTGAGTCTATTTTGAGTGAAATAAACTCTAATAAACTATCCCATAGGGATACAAAATAGGGCTAGGTTTGAGATAAATATCAGTATTTGAGAGATATAGATTTAAACAACATAAATAGAACAAAATTTCATGTAGCAAGAATATTCCAAATACAAGGTCAACACATCACACTTTCTCACAAACATTCACATAGAATTAAACATAATCCAAGAAACTATAATTGAAAATCATAATTTGATGCAAGAGATAATAAAAATACTCCACCATATTAACGTTATAAATAACAACCACAAAACTATCACTCAAAGCTATCTATGTTTAAACCCCATTTCCACTCACATGTCCCTTCATCCTCAAGAAGAGGATAGTTCAAAAATTACTCCCCTACTTCAATGAATTTTTCCACATAAGGAGGAATGAATTGACCACTTACTATATTCATATTACATGTGTAACATATAATCTCTCATCTATACATAATAGTGGCAAGCCAATTTTTACCAATCATACTTACCATAAGCTTAAACATTGGCACAACCAAATTTTTTAAGAATGGTGAAACTTATCTAGATAATTTAATAGAAGAAGAATTATAAATATATATTTAACTCCTAATTGACTTGGTATATTAACTTAACTAGGAGTATTAAAACATTCCAAGGTTGGATTCCAATGTCATCATTTATAGGTTGGTTACCAAACTAGATGTAAAGCTTGCTAAATAGAAATTGAGGCCTATTAAACCTAAGGTTGTCGTAATGGTAAAATAGGAACTAATGAAACTTTTAAACATGGGATATATCATTATAGTGGACTATTTTTCCTGATACCAAACATACTCCAAGTTCTCAATAAAATGAGAATCTATAAATATGCATTGACTTTAGGGATATTAAGAAACTTTGTCATAAGGATGGAATTCCCCCCCATCCATTGACTAGATTATTGATTCCACCACATATTATGATATATTGTTGCTCATGGATAGATTATTTGGCTATATAAAGTCCACATTAGAGAAAGTGATCAAAGAAAAATGGCATTCTCTTTGTGTAGACACTTAGTTTTATTCCTAAGTCCTAATTATTTCATTAAATCAAATAAATATTATTAAGATTTTTTCTTAATTTTAACCTAACTATTCCCATTTCTTCCTACGTCCTAATTCATTTTCCTAAGTCTTAATCCCCTTTCCACATGATTTAATTAATTATTTCCCCTACATAACCACCTAAAATGAATAAAAGAATAATTTTTTTATTTTATTATTCACCTTTGATTGCATAACCAATTTTTAACCATATCCCAAGAATTAACTCAAAATTAAATAAATCTTTTTTATTCCTACCCTCCATCCTATAACCACCCAACTCAATCCTAACCATCAAATTGTCTTTTGATCTCAACAATGATCTTCATCTCACAAACAATACAAATGTATTATCCTTAGCTATTTTCAATCATCCTTGATTTACTTATCATTATTTTGCTATGCGATAACCACAAATTTCCAATATTGTGAGCACATCAAACATTCAAATTGTTCAGTAACATTTCATTATTTTTTTCATGAATTTTGAGTTGTTTTTCTTAATTGAAGGTCATGTTTGATATAGGTTAGGTTTTTATAGTTTGTTTAAAATATTTCATTTAAAATCTATATTTAATGATGATATTTTTGGCATTGCCCTATGGGACTCCTATCCCTTTTAATATTCATTTTTGCATATTTTTTCTAACCCAATCTTGCAGATTATAAAGCTTTTATGAAGAAATTTGAGAGTAAAATTTTATAGGGATCTACAATTTAGAGAAAGTGGAACATAAAACCCTAGTTTTTAGAGATTTTATAGTATCTTCTTGTAAGATGGGAAAATCAAAATAGCATAGCTAAGTGACAACCACAACACTATTAAGCTAAAATTCCAATCTAAAACAAGAGAAAACAATCAAACACGAGGAACAAAAGCATTCAAATTGAAAACACTCCCCATATTGAATTTGAATCACTTCGCTTATCTCTCCTCAAGTTGATTTTCAAGTTTCCCTCATATCGTGGTATATGTGTGCAAATACCTACAAACAATAAGCATGAAATTCAAATATAAGTGGTTGTTAAATCAAAAATGGAGGAGGAAGGATTATTTTATAGATAGTCATTCAAATGGGCGGATGAGATCGATATTCTAGAAATATTCCAAGATCGACGGTTGAGAAGACATGCAACACAGAGGAATGGGGGTTATGCAATGAACGATCAAGATCGAGAAGATACTAGAGTCAAACGACAGCTGAGATTGAAAAATGAGATAGTGGAGGGAGAAAATGGAGAGAAATTAAAAAATAAAAATCAATTAATTCATGAGAAGGAATCTTTGACCAAGTGGAGGCATAAATAATTTATTTAAAATATTTATTTGAGGAAAAAGAGAGTGGACATTTAGTTAAAATGATTTATGCAACCATTTTAATTAAATAGGAGGAAATAGAGAAATGGAATTAAATAATTATTTGGATTAATTATTTAATGGGGGAGAAATGTTGAGAGATAATCAAATAATTTTGACAATTATTTAATTATAGAAGAATAAAAAGATTAATGAATAGGTAAATAATTAGTGATAATTATTTAACTATAGATGAACGATGAAAGATAAATAATTAAATAAATGCTAATTTATTTAATTATTTAAGGAAAGGATGCTAGCGACACAATTAAATTTATTTAATTGATCATAGTAGAATAAAGGTCAAGAGATGAATTAATTAAATAATTAAAAAATATTTAATTATGTCAGGAAGAAGACCACGGCAATGGAAAAATAATGCTCATAGACCAAGACATTTTTCAATGTCCACTTCTAAATGGTGCAAAATATTTCTAAATTTTTTTACTTTATTCTAATATCATTTAAGGAAGCTACTACAAAATAAAATAAAATTATATCATTGATATTAAGTGAGTTATTTCAATTTTATGATTTTTAAATATTTTCTTATATCTTTCAAATGGCTTGGAATTTATCCTTGATTTTTTAATGATATTTTAAGGTCATTCCAAAAAGCCACTACATAAAAAAATAGATTTATATCGTCTAAATTGAGTGAGTGATGTCAAATTTATTAATTTTTATAAATCTTCTTTTAGGCTGAAAATCAAGGATTTTTTATATTTTTACATTTCTGGGAACATCTCTAAGATTTAATAGGTATTTTTTCTTTGAATTTGCATTTGTGAGTACTAAAAAGTGCAAAAAAAATCATATTTAATTTGACTAAGTGGTAGAAATCTAAAACAATGTACTATTTTTTCCTTGTGATGAGCATATCTCCTACATGTCATTGTATTTGTTTAATAATTTTGAACTAAAATATTTCTTATAGCTTTCACACTTACCAAAGACCAATATTTATTAAAACTACTAATCATTTTTCTTGTAGAAAACTACTATTGATATATTTTCTATAGCATCACATGTCAAAGAATTGAATCAAGCTACTAAATTAGGAAAATTTCATTTATTTAAAGGATATTAACTTTTTTACCATGTTTGAAATTTTTTAGAGTATGTATGCTCTCTGCTCGTGCTGCAAAAGTGATCTTCGAAATAAAAAATACTTCAAATTTTATTTTTGGTTGTGTTAACCCAAGAGTGTAATGTATGTATACTCTCTCCTCACACTACAAAGTGATCTTGGAGATGAAAACAACTTATTTTCTTTTCCCTTTAGGTGGCCTGATGACCTCAACCATATTTTCTAGTGAGGTCTATAAAGGGGGGAAATAAAAAAATTGTACCTCAAAAAGGATCCATTGTCGTGTCTAGTAGAGCCTTGAGACCCTCAGTCCATCAAGACTTAGAGATGAATAAATGAGGAGATACCCTTCTAGTTCCATGCATGTAGGAATCCCTTTAGTTCATAGATTCCCTTAGAGAGTCTATAATTAGTAGCCTAAGAACTTTTGGTTGTCATTTTTTGTGGTGCAAGGGATGCATATCATATGCTAAAGTTATTCACAAGTACCTCCATGTTGTGAGATTGAGCTAACTTTTGGAAAGGCTTGTCTTCCAAGGTAAGGGGTGTAATGGTGGCATAGGAACTTACATACCCTATCTATTCATTCATAGGTATATGGTATTAAATGGTTAATTCCATTTGTGGGACCACATTAAATTTTAATCCTAATTGAATAATTATAGGGTTTTCATGTGTTTGATGTCTCTTATTATGTGAAACTAGTGAATATCATCATACCTTATCACCTAAACCAACATGTTTTCCTTTTTTATTAAATCTTCTTGCATCAAATCCTAGGACAAACTTTTGAATCTTTATTGCCAAATATTAGTGTCAAAACAATATAACCAAGCATCAACATTTAAAAAATATTAGAACATCCCTTGCTAGAAGGTTGAAACCAATCCCAAACCCATCATCCAAACTATTAGTTCCATAATCAACCTTACCTTACATATTTTCAAGATTTTCCAACTCATATCCATGTCATCCTAGTTTTGTCCATCTAAAATCAAACATAAAATCAAGACCTTTTATTCCATTATCATCCCCTAATCATAGCTTGCTTAAGAACCTAGTCTATCTTAAGTCTAGCATATCATCCTTGTGTTTCTTGATAAATTTCCTATCTTAAGTATAGATATCCAATTTTATCCATCAATTAACCAAGCTCTTGAAATCTAGTTTCAATTTAATCCTCTTAATACAAACCAAACCTTCAACCTCCATCAAATCACCTCATCCAATCCAATCATCATCCTATCAACATTATAATTTAAATATTTAAGCATTTTATAATTCATCCTTTTATCAAATTATAGTCCAATCCAACTCATCATAGCATCCCAGTTGCATCCAAACACGTTGTGATCCTTTATCATTTACATCATGGATCCTTGGTTTGAAAAAATTATCATGCAATATATAACTCTTAATCTCACTACCATATGTGAATCCAATCGAAAACTCATAATCACCATCAAAGTAACTCCTAAAATTATACATTCATTACATGAGATATTTTATCCCACTCAAATTAAAAATACTTTTGTTTTTTATTAGAGGTAGATAATAGGTTTTGAAGGGGCTTGAAACCCTTTACAAAAAACATCAACTAAAACAAAAGAAAACTACAATAATTATATATCATCCCAAATGTAGTGCAACATCAGCAAAAATCAGCCAAAAAGGAGGAACACAATCAACATTGTTACATATTCTTCAATATATATGCAGCCTCCACATCACACACCACATCCTTCTGACCCTCATCCAAGGAATCAAACCTTGATTTAGGGCTCCAGTTAAAGAACTATCTGATGCCTTGGATGAGGGTCAGAAGGATGTGGTGTGTGATGTGGAGGCTGCAGATATATTGAAGAATATGTAACGCTATTGATTGTGTTCCTCCTTTTCGGCTGATTTTTTGCTGATGGTGTGTTGTGTTTTGGGCTGATATATACTTATTGTAGTTTTCTTTTGTTTCAGATGCTCTTTTTTGTAAAGGGTTTTGGGCACCTTCAAAACCCATTATTTACCTCTAATAAAAAACAAAAATAATTTTAATTTGAGTGGGATAAAATATCTCATGTAACGAATGTATAATTTTAGGAGTTACCTTTGTTAAAAATATTTTTGTTGATGATGATGATAGTCTTGTATATCAAGACGAGTATCTTGATGATAATAGCTTTGATATTGATTTTTTTGTAATAAAATTAATATAATATTTTATCCTTCGCCTACATATATGCAAGAACATACCAATAAAAAACCCAATTAAGATAAGTCATTATGCTAAACTTGCATCCATCAGTTATCCTTATGATACTTTTGACAATGGAAGTATCATATTAGATCAAGGTCCCTATGTTCAATTTATTTTTCCAAGCCCAATTTCAAGCGAGTGTTCCATATCCTCCATGTACACTATGTAGATCCTTCATCTTATTTCTTACACTCCAACATATCATATCCATCCACCCAAAACATTAATCCACATTCTAAGCTGTTGTTTTTCTTTCCAGTTGAACCTTGAAAATCCTCTAAAGGATGGCCAACCCTTATCCTCAATAACTTCAAGATTAGTGGCCAAAAAATGGGAGATGGATTTTATACTTTTATCCCTTACACTTCAGGCTCTGCAAAACCTAGGAGGGTGGTCCTATGTGACACTAGATACAAATATTCATCTTATGGTGCAACACAGTATAAAGCAGATAAAATTCATACAATACAACAAGGATGTGTACGGCTGCATCAAATAATGGCACACCCCTTGTTCTCATTAAATAATAGGAATGAAGTTGAAACACAAAATACATTTAAAATAATTAAATAAAGGAAATGGTTTTTAAATTTGAAGATTGTTTCTAAGGATGAGGAAAGAAAACTATGCAAGACCATTGCCCACCTTGGGCTACAAAGTCACATGATAAGCATTATATATGACAAATCCAAACATATTTTGATGCTCTTTTGCTTGATTATCACCTTATGATAAAAAAACATGAGCAATCCTATTATGCGACATTCTTATTTATCCCTAGTAAATGATAACATACCCATAATTCATGGAAAGCATTTACTCTATCCTTTGGACAAATAAAAAACCAATAAACTAATTTAGAACAACAAATGTGTTGAAAAATTGATATAACCCTTGATTACACAATTTAAAGTATATTATCACTCACAATTGGAGAAAATTAAATAATATATTATTTAAAGACATTAGATTTCCATAGTTCATATTGAATTAGTGTATTTTTTTTTGGATTTGACTGTGTGATATTTTTTGCATCAACATTTAAGATCACACTCTGTGATCCATCATCAGGATAAAGAGAGCTAAGAAATAAAAGTGATCATGGAGTGTGATCCAAAACATTGATGTAAAAAATATCACACAGTCAAATCCAAAAAAAAGCACACTAATAATAGATTATATTCATATGTGCCATAGTTTCAAAATATAGAGGCATTTCCAAGTAATGATTGATAAACAAAGACTTTTACCATTGGCATTCAACAATATCTTGTACATAGACTCTTCCATGGCCAAAAACCCACAAGCTAAAAGCCTCGCCAAAATTTAGAACCTTTTACAAATGAAGAAGAGATTACATAAAATAGAAGAGAAGAAGACTTAGATTTAATCTCTACTTGACATCTATCATACTGTGATCCCCCTTGATTTGGCATTTGGAATAACCACTTTACCCTAATTCTCATTTTTCCCCCATTTGCAACTGAAAATTTCTTTGTCACTTTTCTTGCTTTCATTCCCGTGCAACTTCTTTACCTATATGTAAACACTTACAACCACATTTTCCCTTGACAAGTGAAAAAATTCACTTCTGGGTAAAAACCCATTTCCTTGGCAGTGCCAAAATGCATTTTAACTATGTAAATTGATCCACAAATCCTTCATTTCTACCCTTTTTTCTCTAAAATTAATTTAGAATTTAAATTAAATAGGTAACCTATAGCCATTTCATCTGCATCTAGTTTGACATAGTGTCAAATAGTTGTCCTACAAACAATTTTTCCTTAAGTAAGCCTACAATTTTTGCATCACTATTTCCACTTGAAACAAATTCAACATCCTTGTTTTCTCATGAAACTCAAAACATAGTTGGGTCTGATTAAGAAGTAATTCCAATTACAACAAAGCATAAGAAATCCTTTGACCATGTGCCATTTTTCCAAATCTCCATGGGAGGATGTTTTTGTGGTTGCAAGAGCATTTTCAGCTTGACTATCACTGAGAAATCATTCACAATACTGATCAAATCAATACTTGGACATTTGAAACCTCTTACATTCACTCTACAACAAAGAAAAAACATTTAGATGGTTTACATGGCAAAGGGACGATGTGCAGGTCGTGATTATTGTATTTGGGACATTTTTGATCTTGCAGGCATAATGAATTATTAAAATTGTTGTGGGGCATTGGAGAAGCTTCAAACACCTTTTTGCAAATTGAAACAACATTTTGCAAGCCTTATATAGCCCCCAAAACCCCCCAAATGGCATTGCACACCCAGGAAAGCTCATTTCCATGCTCCCCTTATTGGCCCCATGATTGTTATTGCACCAAAAGATCGACCTGTTAATGCTCGATAAAACTACCAGAGTTGATGAATCCACAGGATGTGGTTAGTCCATGTCATGAATCCTGAGGGGAGCACTGATCAGCTGCCAACAATCTCCCCCTCAGTGTTACCCGAGGGGATTCAAACTTGGAACCTTTGGCTCTGATACCATTTTTTGGCTCCACGGTTGTCATTGCACCAAAATATTGACATGTTAATGCTCGATACAGCCACTAGAGTTAATGGATCCACAAGAGGTGGTTATTCCATGTCACGAATCTTGAGGGGAGTGCTGACTAGCTGCTAACATTCTTGGACCCCGCAAGCATCCTTTGGCAGAAGAATTTGGGGAAACACTAAATAGAGAAAAAGAATACATTTTCTTTCCTTCTAAATTTTTAATAAAGTTATTTGATAATATTTAATTCTTCCCACAAGCTTCTCATGCCCACATCTCCTTTGCAGACATCATTTCTACCATGGGATTGCGGGAAACACATTTCAATGATGAATATTTTTTTTTCCTCAAATCAATTCACATGCAATTTGAATTTGGATAATATCTAAGGATCCCTTAAGACACATATTTATTCCCTCAATTTATTTAAAACATTAGGAAATAGGCAATTTTTTAATTTCTCCTACCGGCCAAATAGTGAAAATTCATTATGGACTAATACAAGATCGTGGAGCCACGATTTTTTGCAAGAAGTCCTAATCAATTAAATAAAACATGGATTTTCTATCAGATATCTCCCAACAATCTAAAATTTGGTACCTCCTTTGTAAATAGGCCTGCCAAAGGTGTTTGTTGCACCTAAAAGATATTAAAATAATGCATCAACTGACCTCATATTTTGATGAAAGTGGAAATAGAAATGTTTGAGACCAAAATAAGAAATGAGTTGCCCTCAAAATCTTGAATTTTGTAACTTTTTGGAATGCCAAATCTAGCCTAGTCACAGTAAAAAACACATTAAATGGCATATCAAAACTCATCTTGGAAGCATGAAATTGAGAAGGCTTACTACTGTATATGTCCTCAAAAACTTTCTACCACATGGATTTGCATGAAGATATTTGAGTTGCAAAATTATAATTGACAAAGATGGGCTCCAGGGTAGATTTGACAGGAAGCAGATCAAACCTCTGTTGACAACTTGAAAGTGCATAGGCACTTCAAATTTGCAAAATTTGAAGGTGCCATCATAGACCTACTGAATCCAAATAATCTTTTTCAAATTTTCTTCAAGAACTTCTAGCAAAGGAACAACATCAAAATATAAAGCAAATAATTTTTCCTCTCCTAATTCCATTTAAGAGTTTTCTTCTAGCATTCCTATACATAAAATGTTTCCAATCATAATCCTAGCAACAAGCCCATCCCTGATCATTATCATCATGTGAAGTTATTATCAATCCTAAGCCTATTACACATGAATGAGAACATCCTAGAGTATTGTACCTCCCTATCAAACAACATCATGTGATCTTTTATAGCTTATCAAATAGCCTCATATTCCTATTCTTATCCAAAATCAAACACTATCATACAAATCAATGCCCACTAATTCATTTTTCAATGATCCAAATCTTATCAATCCTATATAAGAAACTTATATGTTCATCCTAAATCAAGAGCTATGCCAAGAAACAAATCTAAAGTAGGTTAAAATGTATCCTCAACCAAGTTAAGGTCAAATTATTCAAACTCAAGATAAAATTATACAAGAGAAACCCATCTAAGCTATTCCCTTTTATGATCATAATTCTAGCTATGATCAAGAGAACCAAATAGACCGCCTCACCCAATTTTATGCTATTCACAATAAATAGATTCAAGATAATCCTATCCATCATCCAAAAAAATATACCTCATATGATGAGATAGATGGTCCCCAAGAATACATGGATAAAAAAATAAATTATTGTGATCATATCACACAAAATTATAACAAGTAGAATGGTTTCCAGGACCTTAATCGCATCAAGCTTGAACATGATCAATTCATAATGAATAATATAAAATACTCATATTATGAAGGAATGCTAGATATAAATAATGATCAAGGTACAAAAAGTGTACATGAAAAGAAAACATCATCTTATCAAGTAGGATCAACTATCTTCATCATGTTAGGATTTTTCACAAATGGGATAGTAACAAGTTTTTATTTTCCTCAATAATTTACCAATAAGATAGCATCATTCTTTGAAAACAAGTATCCTATCACAAAAAAATATATGCAAAATCATGAACTGCCAAGGAAAAGGATTGGGACTTCATGAGGAAGGTATCATAGAGCCTATCCCAATCTATATTAACAATGGTCAAGGAATCAAATACAAGTCTTGTATTAAACAATCTAATGATGTTAGTGGTACTTTAAAGATAGATTCCAAGGGTAACTTCATCCAATGTGAGCATCAAGATAGAGACCATTCATAACCCCTATAATAAGCTTGCTACCAACAATCCCTTCACTTTCACCATCCTTAACAACAAATAGTATATTTCATATCTTCCACCCCTCAATCAAGACCAACAAAACCATAGAGAATATAAATAAATTGATCCAAATAAAAATTTAAGAGTATATGAAAAAAATAAAAAATCAAAGCATACAAAATCAATATGGGTCCCAAAATAAATTGGCCCATAAAAATCAAATTAAATAAAACTTCCATATCAAAACTTGTAGACACATCAAAAGATGCACCCTATATAATAGTTGTCCACCACCTTCCAACTTGTACAATAATTTTGGTCCTAATTTTTATCCTAATTCAACATTCAAACTTCATAATCCCAAATCCAAATTTTGTAACCCACCGTCTCAAGTTTGGAGAGTCAAAAATATGCCAAACCAATCTATATTACAGGTTTATCCATCCAAACCCAATGCATCTCAATCACTTGATTCCATATCCAAAATCCCCCATTAAATACATATATTTAGAATCATGAACAACCAGAGTTTAAACTTGATGGATAAAATTGATGAGACTCAATTGAATCAAACTATGAAAAAAGAATGGGATGATATGTCTGCTCAAGAAGAAGGGTAATGGGTAGACAAATCTAAGCAATGGATCTTACATGAGGAAGAGAAATTTCTCCAGAAAGGAAAAAATTCACTCAAAGGTGATAAATTGGGAATAAAGTAAAATGAAACAAAGAAAAAATCTCTAGAATGTGTAGAAGGAAAAAAGAAAGAAAGAAAAATAAATACAAAAAATTAATCCAAGAAGGAGATTTCAAAGGATAATTGAAGATCACTAGGTTGTTGAGATTTGGGAAGGGAAAGAACCTTCCTAGAGAGCCATGAAGATAACATCATGTAATGTTAGGGGCTTAAATGCCCCTAACAAAAAGTGCTTAGTTAAGCACTTCATGGAGGTGTCAAAATATGACTTCTTCATGATTTAGGAGACAAAGTTTTCAGGTAAAAAGGAAAAGATCTTAAAAAGTAAATTGAAATTATGGAACATTAAGATGGTGGATGTTGTTAGGGCATCTAGGGGGTTGGTGGTTCTATGGAAACCATAATATTCTATGGTGGAAATTATTACAAGAAAAAATCATGGATAGAATATAATTTAGGAGTTTAGTGGATAAGATGAAATTTAGTTTAATAAATTTTTATGGCTTGGCTTCTCCTTTAGAGAAAATAAATACTTGGATAGAGATTCGGGAGTTCATATCTCAGGACACAATTGATCTGTGTATAATTGAGGATGATTTTAACATAATTCTTCATAGTCATGACAAGCTTGGGGAGTCTAGAGAAGGTTACAATCACAAGTAAATTTTGAAGATTTTGTAGAAATAAATTCCTTAATAGAATTACCAATGAAGAATGGATGCTTCACATGGACTAACAGAAGGCCAGGGTACAACAAAATAGCATAAAAACTTGATATGTTTCTCATCAAAGGAACCCTCAACTAATTCCCATTCATAATGGAGAGCATCATAATCCACAGCTTGGGCTCAAATCACTATCCAATTCAATTGAACATATTTGGTGAAGTTAAACCAAAAAGAATCCCTTTCAAAATTGAAAAGATGTAGCTATAGAATCCAAATTCATTAGAACTATTGGAAAAATGATGGAATGAAGTGGTCTTTTAATGGAACCAAAATGTATTGTTTGATGGAGAAGTTGAAATATGTGAAGAGGAAACTAAAGGAATGAAATGGAACACAAATTATAAAAATATTTTTGACACAAAGGTTGAATTGGAAGAAGAGATTTATCTCTTCAATGAGGAAGTATTCGAGGTTGGAATGGACCAAAAAAAATACTTGAAGGAGAAGAACCTCTTGGGGAAGTATGTATATATCCTTACCAAGGAGGAAACCTTTTGAAGGTAGAATTCAAGAGAAGTGTGGCTTAAGGAAGGTGAATTATAAATTCTTTCACACCTCCACCAAGATCAAAAGGTAAAAAAATAGGATCAATTGACTCAAATTGGAAAATGGATCAATTACAAAAGACTCAAGGACTATAAAAAATGAGGCGGTGACATATTTTAAAAATATTTTCAACAACTAGGATGGCTCAAATCTCAACCATCTAAATTCCTTTGTGAGGAACATCCCAAAATTAGTAATAAAAGAACAAAACAAAATGTTATCTACAAATTTCACAAAGGAGGAAATAAAAGCTACACTTTAGCAGTTGCATCCATACAAAGCACCTGAGTCGAATGGTTTCCCACCATCATTCTTTCAAAATTGTTGACAGATTGTGGGTTAGGAGGTGTGGGAAGCCATTGAAGATTCAAGAATAAAATTAAAACATTGAAAGAGATAAATTACACCTTTATAGCTATAATACCAAAGAAATAACTATCTAGTTCCTTGGAAGGTTTTTGCCCCATCTCGCTATGTAATACAGTCTAAAAAATATTGGTTGAAGTGGTGGAAAAAAACTAAAAAAATGATGTCAAATATCATAGCATAAGAAGAAATAGGGTTTATTACTAGGAAATCAATTTTGGACAGTCATCATTGCCCAAGAATTTTTTCATTTTTCCTTAAGAACTAGGAAACAAATTTTTTTGGTAAAGTTGGATATAAAGAAAGCTTGTGATAAGGTAGATTGGATATTTATTTTTTGTATTTTAAAAGGCTTTGGGTTTGAAGTTGGATGAATAAACTATATATTCAATAATGTGGAAAGTATCAGATATTTGGTTTTAGTAAATGGTTACCCTAAAGGCTTCTTTGAATCCTCTCAAGGACTCTAAGAAGGGGAACCTCTATCTCCATTTCTCTTCGTCATAATGGTTGACGCCCTGGGAAGGTACCTACATCATTATTGTATAGATAGAAAGCTAGAAGGTATTCAAATAACAAGTAACCTTAGCCTAGTTACTCACCAACAATTCGTTGATGTCACAATTTTGTTTTAGGTGGCCAAAAGAAAAGAAGCCAAGGGATTCAAAGAAATTTTGAAACACTATTTGATGGTCTCTAGTTAGGAAGTAAATTCCCAAAAATTAGAGATATTCTTCTTATCAATACCTCTCAGAAAGCAGCACGAAATTCTCAGAATTCTTGATTTCAAGAATGGAAAATTTCCTAGTTCTTATCTAGTCCTTCCTTTAGTGCTTGGTCTAAGGTCAAATGTACTACGTGATCCACTAATAGAGAGTATCAAATCAGTCTGCTTCTTGTAAGGGTAGATGGCTTTCTTGTGTTGGTTGGATAGTCATGATCAAAGCAACCATAGCCACAATTCCAATTTATTTGATGTCATTCCTACCATTAACTAGTGGTATGGATTAGAAATTAACAAGTATACTAAGGAAGTTTGATGGAGTCATTGTAATCCTCATCATTTAATGTATCAATCCAAGGTGGTGTCCATGGTTGTCTGCAAGAGAGAAAGTAGAAAACTTGCTTGACAATCTATTCTAAATGCAGAAATAAATTCTATTTGCATGAAAGGGAACTAATATAAGGAACACTTGCAATAATTGAAAAGGATAAACTAATTTACACTTGATGGAAATGAAAATCTTTTTGGAAATGAAAAGCTTGCTTGAATTCAAATTTACTCTAGAAAGTTGCTGGAAATGAAACTAAAACTATCTTTTTTCCTTAGGCTAAAACAAGCCTTTCTAATTCCCCCCCTTTTCTTAAATGACTACATTGTATTTATAGAATTAATATTCTATATCTACCCAACCAATCCACTAATAATGTGGATCCAAGATCTTATTTTTGAGGGGTCGTTTACAAAACTTAAAAAAAACTAAAGTTGTCCTCCATCATGCCACCTTTGTCTTAGTCATTTTCTATCATGTACTTCTCTTTCCCTAATGAAAATCATGCCAAATTCTCAAAATGGTTTTTATCTCTTCCAATATACTTTCCATATTATTTTGAATTTTTAAATTTTATTGAGAAACACAGGAGATATCGTTGTTTTACTAAGACTACATTTTTGACAATTTCTAGGCGCTCGATTTGTAGGAAGTCTTCAGTTCTCCACATGAATGAAGGGATTGTTCTTTATTTTTTTTGACCAAATATTTGTTGATTATCTTGAAGAATATTCCACTATCATTAATGAAACTTAATAAGTTGAGTTATTGAAAGATAATGTCACAGAAGAGATCTCATGAGTTGTCATGAACTACATGCTTAGCCACCAACGAAGAGATCTCATGAGATGTCATGAACTACATGTGTAGCCACCAATTTAGGAGTGATTGAAACTCATTAAATTTGTAACAATATTGGAATGTGTTGAAATTCTTCTCTATCTTCTCATTATTTCTTCAAAGCCTTCTAAAGCTGTCAAGAGTTAACTAATTCAAGTGTCTAGAGCTCTTTGTTGCAAGTGTTTGTAGCTTCTTCTTACCATGAGTTATTTAATAACTGGTTTATCTACATTATATCATCTTAAAAAATTCATGGAGATATATTATAGTCAATTTGGATAATATTTAATTACTAAAAATAAATCAAATATTTACTTTAGATTCTACTTTAAACAAGCTAAAGAACTTTCAATCATTACTCAAATCCACTTTAACACTAATGCATTAGGAAGAAATAGATGATTTTCTTTGATAAAATATGAGACGATTTATGGTCTCATCATTTCCCCCACACCTAAAATGTTACAGGACCCTCTACAACTCATAATGAGCCTTCAAATTCAATAAACTCATTTTTTTAGTAGTTGCTCCGGGTAGCTCCTGACAACTTTTGAACAATTCTAAAATAGCTCTAGATAGGTTCAAATTTCTCCTTAAATCTTAGAATTTCTTTTAGATGTTTTATTGTTAGCTCCAAACAGCTCCCAAATAGTCCATAAATCTCAAGATGTGTTTTTTCTTATTCTTTTTATTTTTTGAGTGGACTGAGTAAAATGAAAGAACTTTAAGTTGAATAAGAGTAAAATAATAAATTAAATACTTGATTATATCTTAGTTTTCCTTGCAACCATCATGCATGAGTTGTAGTTAAATTTCTCCATGCTGCATTCAAATAATTTCTTCAACTTATGAGAGTTGAAACCTGATATTTTACATTGAATACCAACTCAGATTGCTTCATCATTATTTTTGCTACACCAACTAGTCATCCATAATGCCAAAATATCTACTACAAGTTTTTAGACCAACAACTTGTATAGAAAAGTACATGCTTACAACCTTAGAGAAGAGTAAATAGCATGTGAAAAGAACTTATTTGCAAAAACCAAACATACCCTAACCTACTCTACTTAATGATGTAGAGATGTTACACATAACCATTAACTGGTTCTAAAAAATATCTTCCCTTTCTCAAAGTATGTTTCCATGCATTCAATTATTTGAGAGAAGAGAATGAAAAGAAGATGATTTTTTTTTGAAACTCAATGCTTCACCTTCCTTTGAAGTGGAAACCTTCTTCGTGATTTTTTTATTCTAGCAAATGCATGGGTTGATTGGAGAGATCTTGCAATCCTTCCTTCTGATCTATTGTATGCATGATTGGAAACAACTCCTTGTTCTTCAAATATCTGATTGGGCAGCCCTCCTTTGACTTCAAAAATCTGATTGGGCAACCATTCTTGGACTTTGAAGGTCTCCAAACAAGTCTCCTTTTTGCAATATTTTGTAATGAAGATAAAATCTCTTCATTATATTCTCCACCTCTTGCAAGAAATAATCCATGAATTATTTCCTTAAAGAAATGTTATTTGTTAGGATTTGGAGTGATGGTCCTCTAACTAAGGATATTTTGAAAAAAATGGCAGGTTTTCCACTTAGATCTAGAATTTTTGGGTTTTGATTTTGTATTTGGGGGGGTTGAAAGATAAATCCTTCTTGAAGAACTTCTAAATCTAAAAGGTTGTCAAACTAGTTTTATTGATTCCCTAATGACACCTATCCTTTGAAATGGCACCAAAAATGATGGGATCATTGTAATCCTCATCATTTAATTTATCGATCCAAGGCAGTGTCCATGGTTGTCTGCAAGAGAGAAAGTAGAAAACTTGTTTGGCAATCTATTCTACTTGCAGAAATAAATCCTATTTGCATGAAAGGAAAGTTGCATGAAAGGGAACTAATCTAAGGAACACTTGCAAGAATTGAAAAGGCTAAACTACTTCACACTTTCTGGAAATGAAAATATTGCTATAAATGAAAAGCTTGCTTGAATTCAAATTTAATCTAGAAAGTTGGAAATACATTGTTGGAAATGAAACTAAAACTATCTTATTTCCTCAAGCTAAAACAAGCCTTTCTAATTACCCCCCTTTCCTCAAATGATTACATTGTATTTATAGAATTCATAGTCTATATCTACCCAACCAATCCACTAAGAATGTGGATCCAAGATCTTATTTTTGAGGGGTCGTTTACAAAACTTTTTAAAAAGATAAATTTGATGTCCTCCATCACACCACCTTTGTCTTAGTCATTTTGTGTCACGTACCGCTCTTTCCCTGATGAAAATCACACCAAATTATCAAAAGGGTTTTTATCCCTTCCAATTGAATTTCCAGATCATTTTGAATTTTTGAATTTCATTGAGAAATGAGGTAGATATCACTGCTTTACTGAGACTTCATTTTTGACAATTTCTAAGCACCTGATTTGTAGGAAGTCTTCAGTTCTCCACATGAATGAAGGGATTGTTCTTCAGTTTGCTTGACCAAATATTTTTTTATTATCTTTAAGAATATTCCACTATCATTAATGACACTTAATAAGTTGATTTATTGAAAAATATTGTGGCAGAAGAGATATCACGAGTTGTCATGAACTACATGCTTAGCCACCAATGAAGAGATCTCATGAGTTGGGATGAGCTACATGCTTAGCCACCAATTTAGGAGTGATTGATACTCATTAAATTTTCAACAATATTGGAATGTGCTGAAATTATTCTCTATCTTCTCATTATTTCTTCAAATCCTTCTAAAGTTGTCAGGAGTTAACTGCTTCAAGTGTCTAGAGCTCTCTGTTGTAAGTGTTTGTAGCTTCTTCTTACCATGAGTTATTTAATAACTCATTTATTTGCATTATATCATCTTAAACACTTCATGGAGACATATTAGAGGCAATTTAGATCACATTTAATTACTAAAAATAAATCAAACATTTACTTTATATTCTACTTTAAACAAGCTAAAGAAATTTCAATCATTACTCAAATCCACTTTAACACTAATGCATTAGGAAGAAATAGATTATTTTCTTTGATAAAATATGAGGCAATTTATGGTCTCATCAAATTTCTTCTGGAAATGCTCTTCAAAAAAGGATAGATTGGCCTTGATAGCTTGGGACAAGGTTTGTAGGCCAAGAGAGGATGGTGGTTTTGGGTTAAAAAGGTATCTCCTTCACAATAAATCCATTGGTGCTAAGCTAGTCTAGAGGTTATATAAGAAACCTCAGCTAAAGTGGGTCAAAATATCACAACATAAATATTTGGATAGCATGGATCCAACCAATATTTTGACTGCAATTCAACTCCTCTAGGGATCAAGAAATTGGAATTTCATCATCAAAATTGGATCATTAGTAAATGAATATCTAAACTAGGACATTTATAATGGTCAAACAACCCTTTTTTAGGATGATTCTTGGGGTGGGTCCATTCCTTTAGCTATAATAGATAGCTTGAATTAGATAAGAAGAACATTAGAAAAAATATAGGGCGATAAGGTAGGTGACTATGTAGAAGTAAATCAAGTAGATGGAATTATTAGGTGGTCATGGATGAAATGTAATCATTTAAATATCCCAGAGCAAGAGTTATTGCTCCTAGAAGAGACTCTAAAAAGTAGAAGGATAACCCTTCATAATGGGTAAGAAAAACTGGTATGGAATGGAGTAAACAATGGTCAATACAATGCAAGAGATGGGTATAGAATGCTTGAAGAAAGAATTGGTGAAATGGAGATCCCAATTCATTTATGTTGGAACAACCTATGCCTACCCAAAGTTGGGGATTTCACATGGGTAGCTCTTCAGGGAAGGATATTAATAGTAAACAAATTCCAAAACTTGGGTTTCAACAGCTCATCATGTTACCCAATTTGTAAATGTTCAGAGGAAGACATGAATCACCTACTCCTTGGATGTGAATTTGCACAAGATTGTTGGAGATGGTTATGCACTAAGATTGGTTGGATGAGTGCCCTACCAAGTGACATTTTGAGTTTGTTTAAAGGCTAGCCAAATCCAAATAAGAATACAACATTCTCATGTATGTGGTTAATCGTCCCATCATTAATTTTGTGGGAGATATATAAGGAGCATAATCATAGAATTTTACAATGGAAAGAAATGTTTATTTCATATTTTTTGAACAAAGTGGAGGCTGCTATTATGGAAGTAGCAAACAACTAGATATAGAACAAAAGTTCAAACAAAAAAACATGGACATAATGGGATAATGATATACTAAAGCGTTGGCACAATCTAAGGCCTCCACAAGTGGTTAGGTTAGGTGGAGAGAAAGTGGCTAAAGTAAGGGCCAAGGATTGTTGGTTGAATCCCCAACTAGGTTGTTTAAATTAATTTTTTACGAGGCTTCCAGAGGTAACCTTGGAACCTATTGGATTGGTTGCATAATTCACGATTAGGAAGGAAGATTTGTAGTTCTTCTATCCCACTTTAGGTTGGGACCAACAATATAGAAGAGATGCAAGATCTATTATATGGCTTGGATATATGCCAAGGTAAAAGAATTTTGGACCTAGAGATAGAAGGGATTCGACAATCATTATTAACACTATTCAGAAAAAATCGATCCAAAACTAGAATATAAAAAATTAATTAGAGAAAGTCTTGGAGAAATTGGTTGTGTTCAGGGATACCATGGCTAATCATGTGTATCAAGAGTCCAAAATTGCAACTAACAAGCTTGCCAACATGGAAACTAATGGAATTTACAAGATCGAACATTGCAATTAACTCCCACATCTCAATAATAATAAAAAATCAAGGTGAATTATGCATGTTCTCCTATCATTGTTTGATAAGACACAAAGATTCATTTGTATGGTGATAAGTGGTAGGGTAGTCTTTTCACTCGAGCGAATTGCAAAATCTCATGACTATTATGATCCAAAATACTAAAAAAAGCCTAGATAGATCTCAAACAAGCTTTGCATAATAATAGTCATAATTTTCTCTCCAACTGGCTAGATGGCCTCTCATGTGAAAGGATTGTTGGATTTCTATTAAAGGAAGTAATCCACAATTATAAAACACATGCATCTTCTAACATATTTTGTATAAAAAGATAAATAGACACGCTAGTGAGTTTAGTGAGCTTGAAAATATAGATGGCTTTCTGGGCATGGTCATAGACCATAGGCTCAAAATGGTCTTCAAAACCTAGTAGAGATTGGATCTCACTACTATAAATTGGGTTCTTGGGGTCAATTTTCTGATAGCGAAAGATATATTTAGGGTGAATACGAATGTGGCTTCTAGATTTGATGCCTCTTTGCTAGACTTAAGCAAGTCAAAGGAGATGGTGTGAGGGTTGGTGAAGGATTTGGTGAAGAGGGAGTTCCTCAGTGGTTTGGAGGAGGTCTTAGAAGTGGTTAGGATAGGCTATGATATCCCTCACTATAGGTATCTTGGAAGGCTACGCACAAGCGATGAGGAAGCCCTCTAGCTTCCTTTCATAGGAAAATTTTCCACGACTACATTGGCATAACACCATTAGAAGGCAACCAAGGGATGCTCATTTATGTGTAAGATGACCAACTTGGAACCCATTTTTTATATTGAATGGATGTATGTGTTCCTCAATCAGGTGTTGGTAGAGGGAGGGGAATAGTTGGATTAAATCTTGCTAGATAATGTTTAAATGTATGCTAATAGTTTTCAAGCTTTCTAGGTTTTGTAAGTACTCCACAAATCTATTAAATCAAAGAATATGTATGTAATTATATCTTTGGATTTTGTTAGTAGACCAGAGCCAAATAGAAGGCAATAATAGCATGTTACCCAAGCTTCAGATGGTTTTTTGAAACAAAATATAAATTTTGATATTATTAACTGCAAGCTTATCGATTAAAAAAAAATCTTAATTCAAAAAGCTTGGGTTTTGAATTAAAATAAATAAATTATATAGAATACATTTAAAATTAAATTATAAACATATGCAATTATGTATTTCATTTTTATTTTATAAAAAAAAATTAAAAAAATAAAAAATATTTAAAATTTAAAAATATATATAAAAAAGGAGGCACAACCTGTAGACACAAGTCATGCCTTGCAAAAGGGAGAAGGCCATATATATATATAAACTTTTATCTTTCTTTCAGGGGGGCTACAATCCCTTAAGTACCTAAATTCAATCTTGTTTTTATTTTTTTTAATATTTGATATATACATAATAAAATTTTCATTGATTTAGATTTTAAATTAAAATATTCAAAATATAATAACAATCATAAATATATCTAATATAATGAGGCTTATTAATTATAATGTTGGTTCAAATGATAATATATAAGAAATATTATTAATTATAATGTAATATAAAAACCCTTTTCTCATTTATTTATGAACATCTTCATAGTTCAAGGGATTTTCTTATTTATGTCTGCAATAGCTTTGTGCTCGAATGCCATTTTAGTAATTTTAAATTAACTAGGTATGACTAGGGTTTTGGGAAATTTTGGATATAGCCATAGGACATGACACAATTAAAATGTATTGTATGGGGAACAAATTTGATGATCAATACCAACTCAATTTAGTGGAATAACAACTTGAAGATTGAAACATGATATGGGAAACATGAAAATGAATGAACTCAATGAAACAATGCCCACACCAATTCTTGAGGTTTTTATTTGTGATCACTTGACTTCCTTGAGATTTAAATAAACTCAAAAAATGATCACATGATTTTTAGGAATTAGGTGTTGTACACCTTGCATAATGTTTATAAGGTTTAATTTATTAGTATGTGTGTGGTTCACCTAGGGGACCTAGAAGTATGTGCATCAATAGGAGTTAATATTATTAGGGCCACTTTATGTTGTATGTAACATTGGGACATAAGTTAAGTTGTAAAAATGTATTTATTTAATATTGGGGAAAGTAATGTAAATAAAGTACCCAATATTAAATGTGGGGACATCGTTTTTGTAATCTCATGGTTTCAATCACATGGTTTTATTTAATACCACTTGGTGGTTTTGTGGGAGCTTTCTTCTATAAATTTGTTGGCAAGAGACATTGTGTGTATCACTTGGTTTTGTCATTCTTGAAAACCCTAATCGATGATCAGATCCGCACACTATCATTCGTTCATATTGGCAGGAAGATTGAAGGTTGTCAAGGAAGAACAGAGTAACCGGTAACACAGTGTTCATCGATCTATATGAATATTTCAGGTTATTATCTTGTGTTACACATCTCAAAAAATGATTTTTGGCATATTGTCTCTGTTACTACAGAAGCACAGTGGCTCGTATCAATTCGTGTGAAAGTTAGAAGATTCGGTTATCCTATTCCCAGTTTTTCTTGTATTAGAACTGACCTCATGAATACATTATGTCACGGATGTATAAGGAGTATTTAACCAAAAAAATTTGTGCTTGATCATGTTTGTTTGGGTCCCCTCTATGTCTTAACTAACTTTGGAGGATGCACATAAAGATTTAATTAAAGATCTAGCCGACAGTTATTATTTTTGTGTTCTATTGAAGCCGACAAAGTGTAATTGAATCCCATATTGCGAATATATATAAGATCATCTGTATCATTTTTTATGATGTATGAAGTGTATTTTGGCATGAATTGCAAATAAGAGTAGAGAAAAAGTGCGATAATGCGCAATTTAACTTCCGCATAGAAGATTTGTATTGTGTGTATGAGCAGAACAAAGTAGAAGTACATAACCAGTCTGTAAGGGAGAAGATATATTATTGTGCTTAATCCAGAACTATAACCTAGCATAAATAGATGTTATCATCTCAGTTCAATCTTTAGATGGTTTTAGTCTAAACTTTAGTATGGCAGCGATCCTTCTCTTTGAGCAGTGAGCTCTAGGCAGTGTGCCTAAATGCAAGTGCATTCCCTATTTTGTAATCTTCATTTGAGTATACTCAGATTATAATTATGGATTGGCCATCCACCGTGGTTTTTCCCCTAATAGGGTTTCCACGTAAAAATCTTGGTGTTATGGTGTTGTGTTTGTTTTCATGTTTATGCATTATGGTTGAATGTTACTAATACTTGATGATAAAGGTTAATGAAGTTAATTTTTGCACAACATTGATTCACCCCCCCTCTTAGTGTAGCTTGTTTCCAATAATTGGTATCAGAGCTAGTTCCTCTGAAATAAGTCTAACCACTTGGGGAGATCTTGAAAGGTGTTCTAATGGATTCAAACAGTCTTCAACAACAACTTTTGGTGGCCCAGGATGATCTTGATCAGTCAAAGGCTGAAGTTCATAAATTGCAAGAAAATATCTTAGATGCTGATAAATTCATTGAATCTCTGAAAGACACAATCAATAAGTCTAGAGAAAAGAGAAAGGAAATATATGATTAGATCAAGCAGAATGACAGTAAGAAAATTGAAGAAGAACAACTCGGTCAAGCCCTAAAATAAAAGACAGAGGAATGTGAAAAGCTTACCAAAGATAATATAGTCCTAAAGCATGAGATGGAATCCATCATGATGAAGATTACCAAGGAGATTGAAGACAGGAAGAAGAATGAAGAGAATCTAGGACAATCCCTGAAAGAAAAATCTGAAGTGTGCAACCAATTGGATGATGAACTGGAACAATCTAAGAACAATGAAGAGGCACTTGAAAGGCTGTTGAATGATCTTATAAATGAACTTGTTGTTGCTAATGAGTATAAAGAGAAGTTCAAAGCTAGTTCTACCATGCTTGATGAACTAATTAGTAGTCAGAGGACTCATGGTGACAAGCGAGGTCTTGGATATGAAGAAGGAGAAACTTCCAAATCCAAGCAAAGAAAATTTAGACAAGGAAACCAAGTGAAAAAATCTGAAAAGTATCTAGTAAGGAAACCTAATACTCAAAGATTTAATGGATATTGTTTCAATTATAATAAATTTGGACATATGGCCACTCAATGTTGAAGTAGAATGAATCAAAGTGGTCCATCATTCTCAGGTCAGTGTTTTAAGTGTCATAAGATTGGTCATAAGTCAAATGAATACAGAAGTATGATGAATCAATTTCATAGAAACATCAGATGCTACACATGCAATAGACTTGGCCATACTGCTAACCAGTGCAGATCAAGAGGAAATCAGTGGAATAACTAGTCTGGAAAGAGAAATATTGTGTGCTATAACTGCAAAAAATTTGGTCATATTGCAACACATTGCTGGAATAGAAAGGGTCTAGTAAAACAAAATAAAAACATGCAGAAGGATATCAAAGGAAAAGGAAAACTCACTATAGATGCATTCAGACAATAGATGTAGAAGAAATGGGTGAAGAAAGATCCTTCTATTGCAGTTGAAGAAAATATGGTAGCACTAGAACCTGCTTCTGGTAATTCCTCTAGGAATTAATCTCATGCCCTTGGCCTAGGGGGAGAAGTCAAGAAAATCATACAAACCCCTAACCAATATAGAGTAACCAGATGTATTAGGGTTAAAGAATTTATCATGATAAAATAATTAGGTGTGTAAACGATAAAAGGTCATTTCCACACTTCACTTTTCACCTTGCATTTGGAAGAGAAGAAGTCTGGAGAGCTCATAGGAAAACATTAGCGATTTGAGGTGAGATTCAAGCATAGGAAGTATTTCAACATTCAAATTGCGATCAGGTGAAAAAGGTATTTTTCAGAAAACTTTGCAAGATTGTGATTTGGGAAAATGAATACTCCTCTGGTAGTTGAAGTTAAAGATTGACCTCATCCCAAATTTAAGTGGCATCCTTACAAATCCCTTGAGACTGATCCTCCAGGAGCATTTTCATCTGTTCCATATGGATTTTTACACACAAAGGACATTAGGGTTTATATTCATGCAAATACTGAAGAAATAGGAAGTTCTCAATTACTAAATTTGTACAATAATCATATCATTGGTGAAGATTATTGTGTAAATCCTAGAAACAAAGAAATTCACACAGATGGTCAAATTTCTCATATTTGGAGAGTCATAGTGGGTCTGTTATGTTTTGAGTCGAGTACATGATGAGTTCATGTGGCTCAACATTCCGTTCAAAATTACAAAGGAAGCTATCAATGCAGTAATCGACCTAAACTCTTCCGGTGGATTACCTATTCTGAAGTCTATGAAAAACCAAATAGTCATTGATGCCACAAGATCAACATATGATAGAAGAGCAATGACTATTGACAACATTGTCGATATAGATGTCAAATTTCCATCCATGGTCATTGGATACAAGATCCACCACTCTAGCCAAGATAACTCAATGTTTGACATAGCAATCTATGTCGCTTACCAAATGGTGAAGGAAAATGTAGACTACGACCTTTGTGTCTTGCTGAGAATTTAGTTAATGAGAAAATTTGGCTAAGATTAAGAAGGACAAGAAAAATTCTTTCAAATATGGTACCTTGCTTTTGTGTTTATTCTGTTATTTCATGGGTGAAGTTCCAAGAGTTAGAAAAGTTCTATGGAAAAAGGACAAGCCGGTAGCTGAACAGATCAAAGATCTGTTATACAATGTTATAGATATCAAAACAAGGAATGCAACTATCTGGGAATTCTTTAAAAGTTGTCAATCTATGATGCAAGCAATGGAGAGGTTTCCTACCTCTATTGTAGAAAAGTACAAGGACTCAATTTGTTTCATGGTGGATATTGATCAATGTATGATGGAAGTGGGTGATCCCAGAACAATCTAGATCATGCCCATGGGATATGAAATTGATGGGAAAGTTCTAGATATGTACGCTCAACACATACTGAGCCAACCAGTGGATCCGACAGAGGAAAGATTTGGTACATATGCAGAGAAGGACACATAGGTCCATAATGAACTTAGAAAACCTATGATTATTAAGAGAGTTAGAAAATAAGTAGAAGTTCTTGCAGAAAGCATGGGGTATCTACAAAATTATTATAAGAATCCAGACAAAAGAGGGAAGAAGTTGAAGCAGCTAAGGAGGCAGCTAGAACTCAATCAAATGGTCTGAAGCACCATCTGCCTGAACTAGAACCACTAGAAGCTTCATATCTCATTCAGCCCCTGTAGCAAAGCCCACCCCTATAAAAACTAAGTCTAAGGAATCCGGAAAGGAAGGGAAGAAAAAGAGAAAGAGAGTGTATATGGTTGTTTATGATGATGATAAAATAGATTTTGATGAAGAAGTAAAAGAGATCAGGCATCAAGGCACCAAGGCAACAACAGTCACAAAAGGAAATCCTTCTGGTGAAGGTGACTAGGGAAAGAAGAAAGCAAGGACTGACAAAATAGGTATGTTAGTACAAGCAATTGAAAAAGCTTTGGTTAAGGATGGAAATATAAAACCACTTTGCAAATGGTACAAATATTTTGATGAATTTGACAAAATAATTCTTGAAGAAGCAACGATGAAATATATGAATATTTTCCATAAATTTTTTATTGAGATTATGCATAGTCTACCAAAGAGTTTGTATGACATTCTAGAATCAAGAAGGTTGAGTGCTAGAAAAGAAAATGAACAAATGAGAGAAAGGATTCTTGTTGAACTATGTCCAGTGATGTCTGTGGATGAGATGAAGACACTTTTGAACAAGGCCCAAAATAAATTTAAAATAAAAATAAGGGTTAATAACCTTATGATTGGTCTGACCAATGAAGTCACAAAAGAAACCGATAAAATTATGAGGGAAATACTGTTGAATGAGAGAATTGAAGTTGTGGCTAAGGAAACACATGTTGATGATGTCTCATCTGATCTGGTGAAAGAAGCAGAAGAAGAAAATTTTGATGCTATTGTTAACACCAAAATCCCTATGGATGTTGAGGCACCTAAGAATTTATCAGTTGAAAAGGTAGAGATCTTTGAAGACAAATCAAAACCTTCAACTGAGGAAGCAATAGTTGAGGAAAAGAAAGATGATATGAATCCAATTCCAACTGAGGCAAGAGACACTGTTGAGGTAGTAAATAAATTTTTGGTTGAACAAAAGGAAGAACTAGATCCAAAACTGATTGAAGGTCCTATTGACCTGTCTACATTAAGCCTAATCCAAAAAATGAAAGTAGTTATGATTGCTCAAGAATAGGCTAGAGAAGAGCTACTAAAATCACACATTGAAGATAGTGAACTACTAAATCTTGCATCTGGAGTACTGGAGAAGATAATTCCATCCTATGTAAAAGATCCAACTAGTTCATCCTCCAGTGAATTGAAAAGGCTTATCAACTCAATTGATACTCACTTTGAGTCATTAGAAAATTCATCCATGGTGAAAGTGCAGAATAAATTTGATGCTAAAAGGTTTAATGAATGAAAAAGATGATTGTCCAAGACAAAATCCTCTTAACCACATGTATAAATAATGTGCATAATGCTTTATCAGAAGGTGGTAAGATATACAAAAAATGTTTGTCTTTTTCAAAGTTCACTGAAGCTAATGAAAAGAAGATCAAAGATTTGGAAAACAAGTTAAGTGTTATTTCTGAAGCATTTGATCCACTATCCAATGGTTTTGGGAAAGTAGAAGGTGAAGTAATGTCCTTTCTCGATAACATAAAAGGTTTGAAGCATGAAAATGATAAAATTGTTGCCAAAACCTATGAACTTAGAAGCGTAATTTGTCCCAAACTTGACATATTGACAAGTGCTCTAAAAGAAGGAGAAGAATCTATAGGAGTTGTTGATCCAGCCAACTTGGAGTCCACGGAGACACAATCTTATTTGATCTGTGGTCATATTACAATATTGGAAAGTCTCAAAATAATTTGGGACACAAATTTGATTCAGTTGAAGAAAGACTTTGTAGACATCTTTCAGCTCATGTAAGTTAAAGTAACACTTTTTGCATAATAGTTTTGATGCATTGATCCATTTTTGGTATACGACCCCTACCTTTTCCATTGATGTCAAAGTGGGAGAAGAAGTGGAGTGAATAATGTTCAATTATCTCTAGGGGAGAATTGTATTTTGAATTTTTGGGTAGCAGTGCAGTCTATCTTGGTACTGGTCTGACACTTAGTCATTTTCACTAAGTGTTGCCATCAATGCCAAAGGGCGAGATTGTTGGCAAGAGAAACTATGTGTATCACTTGGTTTTTTCATTGATGGAAACCCTAATCGATGATCAAATCTGCACACTATCATTCGTTCATACTAGAAGGAAGATTGAAGGTTGTCAAGGAAGAATAGATTATCTGGTAACACAATGTTCATCGATCTGTATGAAGATTTCAGGTTATTATCTTGTGTTGCACATCTCAGGAAATGATTTTTGGCATATTGGCTCTGTTACTACAAAAGTGCAGTGGATCGTATCAATTCGTGTGAAAGTTAGAAGATCCGATTAGCCTATTCCCAGTTATTCTTGGATTGGAGCCGACCTCATGAATACATTATGTCGCGGATGTATAAGGACTATTTAACCAAATTTTTTCATGCTCGATCATGTTTGTTTGGGTCCCCTCTAGGTATTAATCAACTTTTGAGGATGCGCATAAAGATTTAATTAAGGATCTAGCCGATAGTTGTAATTATTTTTGTGTTCTATTGAAGCTGACAAAGTGTAATTGAATCCCATATTGTGGATATATATATAAGATCATTTGTATCATTTTGTATGATGTATGAAGTGCATTTTTGTGTGAATTATGAATAAGAGCATAGCAGAAGTGCGATAATGCACAGTTTCACTTGCGCATAGAAGATCTGTATTATGTGTATGAGCAGAACATAGCAGAAGTACAAAACTAGTCTGTAAGGCAACAAATCTATTATTGTGCTTAATCCATAACTGTAACTTGGCATAAATAGATGTTATCATCTCAGTTCAATCTTCATATGGTTTTAATCTGAACTCTTGTATGGTAGTGATCCTTTCTCTTTGAGCAATGAGCTCTAAGCAATGCGCTTGAATGCAAGTGCATTCGCCATTTTGTAATCTTCATTTGAGTATACTCAGATCATAATTGTGGATTGGCCATCCACCATGGTTTTTCCCCTAACAGGGTTTCCATGTAAAAATCTTGGTGTTATGGTGTTGTGTTTGTTTTCATGTTTATGCACTATGGTTGAATGTTACTAATGCTTGATGATAAAGGTTAATGAAGTTAGTTTTTGCACAACACTTATTCACCCCCCTCTCAGTGTAGCTTGTTTCCAACAAAATCAACCACATGGGTAGTTGTTTAAGGTTGGTCAGTTGGCAAGCTAGCTCTAGTTAACATTTTTTGAGGGCCTGATGCTTCAAAGGTGTTCAAGGAGAGCTCTAAAGATGTATTGTAATGTTTATTATTGAATAATACATGAGTGGTGGATGTTTTTGGAGGTTGGGTTTTTCCCTCAAGTGAGGATTTTCCTAAGGTATATCTTGTGTCATCTTTGATGGGTATGTTTTCTATTCTCTTGTATATGGATTATGAGTACTTATTTGCATAGATTTCTATTTTGGGTTATGTGAAAATTATCATTAGATGGTTGCAAGTTTTCTTTCATTTGGTATCAGAGCCATGGTTGTGGTTGGATAACCCTAGGTTGAGAAAATCTTACTTGAGTTTGAATCTATGGCATTGCATGAGAGAATAAAATATATGAGGGTTTAGCATGTTGTTTATTGTAGATCTGAGGGTTTTGGGTTTTTTATTATGATGGGTTGTTTGCATATTTGGGGTGTGAAAATGTTGGGTCAAAAGGGTTTCTTGGTTGTGCATTCAAATGATGGTTTTGTGGGGGAAATTTTGTAGATGACCTCCTAAGAAAAAATAGACCTCACAGTTGGATCCAAGTTGGCTAAGAGATAAAAAATCATATATAACTCGACCTATTTTGGTCAAGTTGACAAAAAATGCAATTCTTTTTTGCCTACTAGGTTGTATAGTTGTCGATCTCAGTCTACAGAAACTAAAAAAACTAAAAATATTTTTTTTCTCCATCGATTTTTTAAAACTTCCTGCAATAATAAATTAAAAAATTAAAAATAATAATATAGTGTGGGGGGGGGGGGGCGTAGACCCCCTGCCCCACTCTGTCGTCGGTACCTTGTACTGATTGAGACCTCTGCAAAGGTGTCAGCTCTTTCAGTTGATAGGGTTCCCTGGATAGCAGGGTCCATGTCATCAACAGGGATATTCCCTAATAAGGGCCCTTTCGGTCTGGTAGGTAAAACTACACCATTTTTTAAAAAACAAAATTTTAAATTTTAAAAATCTCACCCAAAAATATTAATTTTTTTTAATATGCCACTAGTTTATAAAGTCTAAAAATTTTAATCAAATTTAAATTATTTTTAAATATACCACCTCCATCGACGATGTGTTGTCTGGGTGCCAGTGGTGGGCCATTAGTGGCTTCGCTTGGGGGCCACCCCTACTCAACCAACTAGTCAAATTGGAGGACTTATTTTTAAATGGGTTTAACTTTCACCCGGATGGTTGAATTTTTGACTTCTTATAGTTGACGGAAATCTCTCTCTGAGCATTTCATTATGGGATAGGTTTGGTTTGTTGATCTTTTTGTTTTGACTTTTTTTTGGAGCCTAAAATCTAGATGTTTTTGGTTACATTGTTTTGAGCATAAATTTTGCATACAAAATCAATTTTTCGATTATGAATAGGTGTTGGAGAGCATGTTCAATGTGCTATATAGTGGTGCTATTATTTTCTCAGTTTTATAACCAGAGAGAGTTATGTACTTTTTTGAACTCTTATGGGTGCCTGAGATTCAACGTGTGATTGTGTGAGAATCTGAATGATTCAAGAGGTGAAACCTTGAGGGAGTACATGTTATCATGTGTTTTTCATGATGGTATAGTTGATTATCACTTTGTGCTTCTTGGTACAAGTTTACATGTTATTTTCAGAGTTGGAATTTGACGGTGATAGGTACATAGGTCACCTTCAGTTTTGAGGACATGGGTTTATAAAGAAATTAGAGTAGCAGAAACAATTTCCTATGCCAATCTTGAGAGAAGATATTATGTAAAAATTTAAAACTGATCTAATAGTTACAAAAAAAATAGAAACAAATTCATAATAGAAAATAAACAATGAACACAAGATATACATGGGGAAAACCCTTTTGGGTGAAAAACCCCACTCTCCAAAGCATGCCCAATGTATTTAAAATCCAACAACAAGATTATATACACCTGAAGAGCAAGTATTTTACAAGAGTATCACTAGTAAATAGCTCTGGAAGAATTTTGGCAGCAACTCGATAGCATAACTATTCCTACAAACTCAACACACAAACTACTCCTCAAGCCTTCAATTTATATACCTCCAGCTATACAAGAAACCATTTGTGGTTTACAAAACCATGTGCAAAAACTCTCATGAGGTGTATAGCCCAAAAATGCAAGATCTCAATCTAAAATTAGGATCTCATGTCCACAATATTCTCCCTACTTTTTGACCCTCAAAGATGTCATAAAATTTGTCATAATATCTCTAAAATTAACCCTTTTGTGATATACTATCACATGGGAATCTTTTGACAACTAATACTTCTATTTTCAAAGCATCAACAATGTGTAACAAATGTAGGAAAATATTAAATAAAATAAATCAAATCTACAGAAATAGCAAGGTTGAGACACCTCATTTCCAACAAGGTTGACATGGTTTGAGACTTGGAGTCTTGTGTGGGTGGTAGTTGAGTGTAGGTACAATGTTGGTATTGATTATGGTGTCATGATTATGCAAGTACACTTTTGGATTGGCATGACATAATCAGGTTTTTGGTGTTTTGGTGGTGTTTCTATTTGGTGTTAGGAGGTTGTTTCTTATCTCCTAGATGCTTTTTTGGTTACTTGCTTATGGTACTTAAGTGTGGACATGTTTGGAAAATCAAATCTAAGGCCGATTTGGTGTTTGAGTCATTTTTTCCACATGATTATTCTCTTTGATATCTCAATTTACAATTTACTAATGTGATGATGAGTTTGCATGTTTCAGTGATTGGATCTATGAGTTATGTAGGTTGTGGATGAGCTACCCATTTAATTTTAGTTGGATGAATTGATTTTGGACTATCTATATCCACCAAGTTTGATTCACTATTAGTGCAGACTTTGTTAGTTGGCCTTGTTTATGGTCATTTGTACATTGGTATGTGTACTTTGATGTGAGAGGATGGATGATGTTTATACTACCTAGATAAATTATTATGGAACTTATAGCATGTGGTTTATCTTTATTTCATGGATAGATTGGTTACACTTTTTCAATGGGAGCTTTTGACAGTGATGGATTAGCAGTGTTGGATATATTCTTGATGGTTTATTGACAATTGTATCTTCTTGACTTGGAGATCTTGGCTTCACTTGATGTTACTGGAATTTCATTTGTGTGTGTCGACCTAGAATATCTTCATGGAGGAGATGGTAGTCATGATTCCATGCATAGATCATTACCACAGTTTAATGGGAGTTGTTGGCAATGATGTTGATTGACTATTTGATGGTGGATGGTCTTCTGCAGTATTTTTTCGGTTTCATGGATGGACTCTTAGATCATGGTTTTATGCAGTGAGGGTTCCTTAACATCTTGGCTTTTATTGACAAGAGGTGTCTATTTTCATGTTGATTCTTGGTTTAGATTGTCTTGGTATTATTTCATGGTTTACTCTTGATCACTGTTAGAGTTTTGGCATGATACATGTTATCTTAAGCACATGATGTATGAATTTTTGTATGTGATCTCCTAGGAGGAGATGGTTAGATAATGTTTTCATGTTTATGTTCTTGATTAATGATTGGATCTTTGACATTGGTCTTGTGTTGTTCTCTTTATATTGAATACATGATCATTTCCTTGATTACTTCATGATATTGCTATGTTGCATTTAGATTTTGGCATGTATTAATCGGTTATAGGTGCTCATGAATACTTGGAGAATTAGGTGAGGCTAGAGTTCTCTTGTGGTTAGAGACGTATGTTGAGATGGTTACTCTTGATGATATTTCAGTTAAAATTCTATGGAGCATACACCTTGGTTGGATGTGAGTTCAACATGGGCCTATGAGGAGAGTGTTCTTGGATGAGTCATGATGACTTGGATATCTTGGAGGAGTATTCTCATTCCCCACTCTTGGTCTACTAGGCAGTTTACATGAGAGGTATTGCCCATTATTTATTTTAGGTGCATTATGATTTATGTTGTCTTCTCATGCATATGGATCTTGAGCTATGGATAGTTAGTTTTGGAGGGTTCATTTGAGGAGTGTTGGCATATTTATCTCCTTATGCATTGTGAATATATTCATTGATGTTGAGTTTAGGAGATGGTTTATGGGCTGATTTTCTTAATGTGACCAATGGATTAGTATGGGTTAACTACACTTGATCCATGAAGAATCAAAGCATATTCATGCACTAAACGTCAATCCAATAGAGATCATTCAAAGTAAACTAAACTAAGCCTCTATTAAAACTAACATATCAAACTAAGAAAGCTTTTAAAATGGCTAGTCTGATCCATTGAAACTTATCCTATTGGGGGAGTGGTGTCACATTGATGTGGAATGGCGACCCTTTCCCAATCTCGTGGATAAATGAGCCTATTCCATTACGTTTTATTGAAGAAAACTAATGAAACTGATGAGAAGTGTGTGATGAAACATGGTTTAAAGCTAAATGAACATGATGCAAGATATTTCAACTGCTATGGGTGTATGCAAGGCTAATCTAAATGAGTTTTAAGCTAAAAATATTCAAACCCTAATTACCAAATAAGCTAAATAGATGTATTAGGTTATCATGGAAGCCATTCATGGAAGCTAAGCTATTATGAAACTAATTAAACTAAAAATATGTTAAATGCAAGAGCAAGTGTAAATTATTTTAACAACATAAGTTTTATGCTAAAAGATGGATCCATTTGTCTCCAAATAGTGACCTATTTATAGGAGAGAAAATGAGAAATGGAGGGTTGAGATCAAAAAGGTTAATCAAAGGTCAAAGATGGAGGAGAGATGAAACATGGATCATGGATTCTCATCAATGGATGAGAATGAAAGATTCTTTATTAATTAAGGGTTAATATTCCTTCAAATAAACACACTTTTAACTTGCACAAGAAGACTCATTAGTTAACTTGCACAAGAAATCTTGTAAGAATATTCCCTTTTTCAAATGAGTGGAGGAGAGAGAATATTCTTTTGAATATTCTCATGGGCGAGGAAAATAAATATTTATCAAATTAAAACAAATTGTAATTGTGCAAGAGGGGAAGGAATATTCCATGGGAATATTCTTTTGTGAGTGGGGGAAATTAGATTAATTAAAAATTGATAATTAATTAAAGGTTTAATTATACAATTAAGGGGAATTAGATGATATTCATTAAATGAAGTGATTTAATAAAAAGGGGAAAAGGTGATATGATATTTAATTAAATAACTTAGGGTTATTTAATTAAGTAAGAAGATTTTAAGGGTTAAATTAAATAATTCAATTTATTTAATTTAACAAGATGAAATGTTAGCCTGAAAGGGGGTGAATTAAACCAATTAGATTAATTAGGCTAATAGATGAACATGACATAATTAATTAAATAGTCAAGATAATTTAATTAATTAAGTGAAAAAAGGATGGGTTTGAGGATGAAGCGATGTTAGTATACCTGATTAGAGTGTGTGATATCATTCAAGACATTTTTAAGTGTCTACATTTTTCCACTCTTCGAAGTAAGGTACCTATTATGTTGGTTCAAAGACTGACGCCCTTCGGATTAAAAATGCTTCTTAGAACAAGAAAACTAAAAAAAAATCTGATTTTTTTGATGCCCCACTATTGCCCTAGTGTAAGGAATAAGTTGGTTTCCTATCCCCTCGAGAAATCAGGTGAAAATTTTGAATTTTGGGTTGATTTCTTGACAAAGGTAAAATGTTTCCTCAGGGGTCCGAAAAGGATTTGGGATGCAAAAAACATTCCAAAAAAGCATAAAATGATGCAAAATAAGCTTCAATTTGGAAAGATTGGTGAAATTGGTGGAAAACCATAGCTTTTGGCTGAAATTAGGGCAAAAAACCCTAACTTTTAGGCTTAAATAAGTGAGGAGAGGCCACTTTCAATTCATTTATGCATTCACACCTTAGATATTTTTGCATCTTAAGCTTTAACATCCCAGTGAAATGTCTCATTGTGCACTCCATGTTCACCTTTCTGATTGAGTTCGAGAGTATCAGTGGCATGTAGACGTAGGAACCCAAGTATGTGACTCAAAACTTCTCTCAATTTCCACTTTTAGGTGCATTTAATAGGGCATCAAATTTAGGTCAATATGTGTGTCGCTATATAGTGACGCTTTTGGAGCATTGGAAGTATCGCTATTGATTTTTTAGCGATGCATGCTTCATTTAGCACCACACCCCAATTTTTTGTTTCAGAAACACATATGATTATGGGGTGACTAGTGTAATATAGCAATGCATGGTCTTTGTAAGTTTAGTGATGCTGGAAAGTGGTGGGCGATGCATGTAGCAAATGGTAATGCACCCCATATTTTAATATTGTGATGCATTCCAATTCTAATTCGCTATTGAGCATAGTGATGCACATCACCAAATTCGTGAATGCACCCTTGAAAATGATATAGCAACACACCACAAAATCAGTGACGTTATTAATTTCAGTGATGTGATTGATGGATTGGGTGCAAAGTCTTAAATTTTGATCAGTTTTTTGACTTTTTTGGTAATTTGACACTATGTGTGTGATGTGGGTAGGAGGATCCTCCATCATTGATGTCCTGAGAGCACGGATATGATTTGGAGGTGGAGCAGCTATGGAGGCTAGGGTTAGGATTTGTCATTTTCATGCCCGAGATCAAAACCCATCTTGCTTTGATGACAGTGTTGGTTGAGAGGTGGCACAATGAGACCTCTTCTTTTCACTTGCCCACAGGGGAGGCAACCGTCACACTTGAGAATGTGTGGTGCATTTTGCATTTGCCTATTCATGGAGAGTGCATCATTTATGAACTAGAAGTCAGGAGAGATGCATGTCTCTCTCTTTTACACAAACGTTTGGTTATTCTTGTCAGCTCCCAGATTGATTTGGATTTCTACTGAGGTTGGTTTCACACCTTCAGATTGTTCATTGTAGCTTTGATTTGTGGCATTATTTCCTCAAATTGATGAGGCTAAGGTTTCAGTCCTGAACTGGGGTTAGCATGGGAAGTTATGATTAGGAAAAACATTATGTATGCTTGGAGTTCAGTTCTCCTACCTATTTTTATCATGATATACACAAGGTCATCTATCGAGATGGAAGGAACATCAGAGCAAGAGTGACTTTGCTTCACATATGGGTATATAAGCACAGTACAATGTTAAGGCCCTTGGTTGTTCTCACTAATATTCATGAGGATGAGCTCGTTATCTTCTGGTATAGGGTACCAATGAATTTTTAGCACACGAGCCCCATAGGTTTAGCATATTGGTGTTGTGTAATTGATGACATGATAGTGTTCAGATGGAGGTCATGGCTAAAACATGCATGGTGGTATGATGATCAGAAGCAGCTAGATTATTTCCTATAGACTCAATACATATAGGGTCGAGAGTACACCATTATTGAGTGATACCTCCTAGACCATGTTGCTCAATAGTTTGGGAAGGTACAAGATGTACCTACACATGATTATACTGTTATATTTTCCAAGTCACAGAGAGAGGATCTGTGGGGAGTTATTATTGATCCTATTGTGGTGATCAATGAGTTTTGAGTGCTTTTCCTATAGCTATGGGCTTATGCTCAAGGGCTTCCAGATGTGGGCACGACACCAGCCTATGATGTGTGGTTTAGGAAACCGACACACTTGATAGATCCAGTGGGGGGATACCCGAGTAGAGGCAAAGGCAGAGATCGAGGCCGAGATGGTGGTCGAGATAGAGGCAAGGATGGTGGTTGAGGACAGGATCAACTCAAGGCACAAGTATCAGGTAATGGACACCAATAGCAGCCAGATCAGGGGCATCAGGATGGGCAGCATGATGGGCAACATGATAGATAGGTTTCAGAGGCACCATCGCCTCCTCCACCTGTACATCCAGATGCATAGGGACAGGCATGGATTAAGGCTCTCACTACCAAGAGATACCAGCTACATGCAGAGAGGGATCAATTGTAGTAGCAGCTACATGCCATGACTACTCAGAGAGACCATGAGGTTCAGTTGTGGTAGCAACTAGACCTACATCTAGCCCATAAGATTGGGCAGAGACAGTAGCTTTAGGTGATGATAGTGCATCGCAAGGGTGGATAGTTTCTGCATGGATGTACATAGAGGCAGTGAATGAGGCTGCATACTACCGCATTTACTATCATCGTGATGTTCCTCAAGTGATGAGATGGCTTGATTATTGTCAGTGGAGCAGAGCACCACCTAGAGTTGAGGATCAGCCTTCAGTTAGGGGTGATTCTAAGAGCCACTAGGGCTAGCCTACATGTAGACATTTTTTTATTGTTCGCTCGATTATGTACATAGATATTAATTTATGGGTTCCTTTTTTTTTTTTTTTTTTTATTAGACTGCAGGAATTTTATGGGCTCCTTTTTGATAGCCTTGTGGATATTGTATTTTTTATCTCATATACATACACTGATTTAGATATTGTACCATGATAGTCACCATTTTGGTATATATATGAGATGATACAGATTCAATATGAGTTGATGTGCATAAATTTCATGAATCTATGGATGAATGTGATGTGATGTTATATGCTTATGTATGGATGCACCTCTTTTATTTATGTGATATGTGATATGTGATGATGTGATGATATACAATGAACATGTTATTTTCTTTTTCAGTATCTTTTTATGATATGCTATGGGATGGATGCATTTCTTTTTGTATATTTTTATATGCAACTTATGATGTGATGATGTATGTTATGGATGTGATGAATGATAATGGAATGGAATATGTTTTATTTTATTATGATATGTTGTGATAATGCAAGATGCATGTAGGTTAATTATTTTTGGATGTAGGATGGATGCATTTGATGATGTTTTTGTTGACTGTCATGATACCCAATTAGTGTGGAAAAAAGATAGAAGAAACAAGATGATTGATTTGACCATTTATTTCAATTATTGATCCAATAATTCTATGATCCACTGAGACTTTATTAGAGATGGTGATGAGAAATGCATGATGATGATGATGATTTTCTCATATCTTGGGATTGGCATTTTTTGCCATTCCTTATGTTTGATTTAACACATAAACATGATGCATTGAGGTATTGATAACCAAGATGGCATTGTATCCAGTGCAATGGACTTTGACTCTACAAACATATAGGATATTTCTTGTTCACCTCTTGACATACGTAAACCTCATCGAAGTGTAGTTTAGTAGTTCAAAATACATTGGACCAAAGCATATGCAATAGTCAACAATCTATTCCAAATGACCTCCCTATACACAACTAAGCAAGTATGTGCCAAGATTATTTTACAAGAATATCCACAAGCACAACAAACAAAAGATAATGATTGATGCCCCACTCCTTTCTCCCTAAATCATTGAGAGGTCCTCAGAATGGATCATTAAGATAAATCATAAGAAAATATCAAAGACAAACAGTCAATGTTATCTATATCTATTGCCATTTTATTTTAGCTAAGGTAATTTATGATGTTGATGTCCATCACAGGAATGATGCATCCTAGGACATGTTGATCAGATGGTGTGATTAGGATAAGGTTTGTGATAATTCATTGATAAAAACTTCACTGAATCATTTACCTATTATTTAGACTTTAGATTTTTGACACTTAGGTCCTCACTTTATGACTTGCAACACTTGCTTTCTATTTGTTTCATCAAAGGTTGAAGGTGACGATAGATTTATTATGGGTGAAGGTTTATTATAGGTGAATGTGAAATGGGATGGATGGTTTTTTGATTTTGGAATATTTCAATTTTTTTGGTGTTTTAAAATGTTTTGAGGTTGTTTTTGATCTTTTTGAAACTTTATGTGAATGTTTTGGCTTTTTGATTATTTGAGGTTGTTTAAGGTTTTCCAAGGATATTTGATGTTTTTGTGTTTTCTGAAATATTTGGATGTTTTAGGATTTTATGAGATATTTGACCAAGAACCTAACCTAAAATACCTATCCTAGGGGCCTCAGGGTTGATCAAATATTAGCCTAGCCTATGTTATACATGCAGAGACCGCGTAGTTCAACTAACTCAAATTATTAACAAATGAGATATTAACAATTGATGGAATGCTAGTTTATTATGATGGACTCCTAAAGGACTGACTTAGGGTGTCTCACGGGCACATCAATGATGGCCTTGCCTACATTCAAGCTCAGAGACTCATAGTTCGACAAGGTACTATTTTTTTTTTTTTCGATGTTTTGACCTTTTTAAGGATTTTGATGTGTTTTGGATGTTTTGGATTTTGAATTTACAACTTTATGAATGTTTTTGGATTTTAGCTATAGAGGAATTTGGAATTTTTTTAAAAAATTGATGAAGTTTTATGAATGTTTTTGGGATTTTTGATGAGATTTCCAATAACCTTAATATATACAAGAACCCAATCCGATCTAGAATGAATTTCCCCCAGCGTGATGTGATAGACTACCTCGATATAGGTAGGACAAGCTGACCTTTGGAATATGCCAAGTAGTACTAAAGGGGATACAATACTTCATGGTACCAAGCTATGATGCAGACATAGATGGGTGATGGAATAAATAGGATGGATGATGCAATGGATGGATGCAATGGAAGAAAGAAAGGATAAAGAGCCAAAGATAGATGGAGGTGTTTTATTTATGCAAGGTTCCTATTTTCCAGGTTTTCACCAGGGTAATTTTCCAAAGCACCACTGAAGTGGTTTTCACTAGAGGATGATTTTTATCTTTACTTTTTTAATCCTTTTTCTCATTTTTTGTATTTTCCAGCCTTATACCCGTCAAGCTTAGGTATAAAACTTTTTAAGATACAAGTTTTTGGTCAGTTCCTGCAAGGGTTCACCTTCAAGCATTGATAATTGATATGCTCTTGATTTGTAGCTTGTTGTGACTATAAATGGGCCTAACCAATTAGGCTCAAATTTCCCTTTACTATCCTAATCTGGAAGATTCTTTTGATTATACTTCAAGATAAGATCCCCTACTTGAAAATACAAACACTTGATCTTCTTGTTATAGCTTCATTTCAGTCAGTTTTGGTATACTTGTAGGTGATTAAGGGCATCAAGACGACGCTTATCCAAAAATTCTATCTCATTCAGCCGAGATACTCTATACTCTTCATCAATGATTAGGTTCTGCAATGACACTCATAATGACGGAAGCTTGACCTCAATTGGTAGGATGGCTTTTGATTCATAGACCAAGTAGAATAGGGTTTCACCTGTTGGTGTGCGGATACTGGTTTGATATGCCCAGAGAGCGAGATTTAACTACAAATTCCAGTCATGGCCAACTTCATTGACCATTTTCTTAGGATTTTTAGAATGGTCTTATTTGTAGCCTCAACTTAACTATTTCCCTGGGGATAATATGGGATAGAGAATCAGTGTTGGATATTGAATCTTTGACATATCTCTTTCGTATCCTAATTCTTGAAGGGTGTTTCATTGTCTAAGATAAGGGCTTATGGAACACCATAATGGCAAATTAGGTAATTCAGGATAAAATTGGAAATTTTCTTCCATATTATGTAGGTATACGAATTTCTTCTACCCACTTGGTAAAGTATTTAGTAGTTGTTATGATAAACTTGTGGCCATTGGATGAGGTTGGAGTAATCTTTCCTATGAGGTCAAGCCCCCACTATGAGAAAGGTCAAGGTGTGATCATTGGTTGCAACTCCTGAGTCGAAGCATGAATAAGATTTCCATGTTGTTGACACTGGACACACTTTTGCATGTACTAATGGGCTTCTCTTTCCATGGTTGGCCAGTAGTACCTCGTCCTCAAAAATTTCTTAGCTAAAGTCATACCACTAGAATAGGAACCACATATATGCCATCATGTACTTCTGTTAGATCAGTTGGTTGGATTTTGTGGTTTTATTTCTGATATGTGGTTGTCATTGATGTCAACACTATTAGCATTAATTTCTTTAAGACTGTATATGTCGAGGATATTGAGAAAATTGTAATAAATATGTTACAGGTTGCCAGTGAAGTAGTAAAGATCAGTGTGTTGGAAAGTTTAGTATGTTGATGGTGAGTAGTTGTGGATTAAAGAGTTTGTTGACAAGCCTATCTAGTTTTTACTCTGTAAGTTTCAGAGGTGTGCATGAAGATTTGAGAAAGTTATGAGTTTTTGTGTTCTGATAGTTATTTTGTTACTAGAATTGGTGTTTATAGAAGAATATAATGTGATTCTATTAATCTGGGTTATTGCGTATGTTCCTGTGATGTTTTTGGATGTTTCTAGATCGTGTTCTATCTTTTTTAGATGTATGTGTTGATCGTTGTGCTTGTGATCTGATATTTTCTCTTGTGTGTTCATGTTTTTCATGCTCATGGCTAACAGGTGATTCAAGTGTGTTGTGCATCTTTGAGGAAGAATCTTTGAAGGTGTTTTTTGTTCGAGGACATTTTTTTGGGTCTCTACTATGTTGTGTCCAACCTTGGTTGATTCACATTAATAATCTTTATTATTTTGGGCCAATAGTTTGCATTCATTCTATTATTTTTTTGAAGCTGACATGAAGCAATGTAATTCCTTATTGCGGATATATATGAGTGATTGTTTATCTCATTTGAGACATACATAAGTGTGAGATGTGTGAGTTCTATGTGCGAATAAGGTTCAAATCATTTCAAGGTAGAGCAGAGTGTGAAGAAGAGTGAAGAAGAGTGAAGAAGTGTGAAGAAGTGTTCATGTGCTTAACCAGAACTGTACTCGGGCATTAGCAGATGCTACTTTCTCAATTAAAATTATTTAGATGGATTTAATCTGAATATTTATTTAAGAAAGTGAGTCTTCCTTTGTATTTGAGTAGTGAGCTCTAGGCAGTGTGCCTGATTGCATGTGCATTCCTTATTTATTCTTCCTATACTTTTAACATGGTATAACTTATGGATTAACCTCCACCATGGTTTTTCCCCTAACAGGGTTTCCATGCAAAAATCTTGGTGGTATTTGTATTTTTGATGTGTTGTTGATTTATGCTTTGATGGTTATTGATCAGATCTAAGAATAAGGGTTAATAAGTTTAATAAGTCTGAAATTTTATGACAACTGATTCACACCCCCCCCTCTCAATTTTTTTCCCTTGTGTTTCCAACAATTGGTATCAGAGCAGGTTCATTGGAAGAAGTTTAATAGCTTGAGGTGATCTGGGATGGTGACATATAAGAAGGATAGTCTGAGATTTGATGGAACAAATTATTCTCTATGGAAGACCCGAATGGAGTATCACCTGAGATGCATTGGTGAATCCTACTGGAAAATTACAAGTAATTGGTATGTTATTCCTTAGACTGGTCCTACTACTACGGTTGAGATTAGGGATGCTGAATATAATATCAGGGCTAAGGAAGCATTGATGAGTGCTTTGACTGATTTTGAGATGATGAATGTTATGGAGCTAAAGACTACTTATGAGATCTGGAAAAAGTCGGAAACCTTGTATGAAGGTGATGCTAATGTGAAGATTGCTAAGCTAAATTTTTTGAAAGGGAAGTATAAATTGTTGAAGATGGGTGATGATGAGAATATTACTACTTTCATGCAAAGAGTGAATGAACTTGTGTGTGGTATCAAATGTGTTAGTGGACAATTGGATGAATCGGAGATTGTTGCTAAAGTGCTTAGATCCTTGCCTACTAAATAAAAAATTAAAGCTACAACTATTGATGAGCTTCAGACTGTGACAAATGTAACCAGAGATATGTTGAATGGTAAACTTACTGCTTTTAAGTTGAGTGAATTTGGTGATTCCCTTCCTAAGATAGAATCTTCATTCAAGGCTACTACTTCCAGGAGAGACAAGCAGAGATATGAACCGGGTGAAATTTCTTCTAGAAAGATATTCAAGTATGAGGAAGAAATGAGATAGATTGAAGAAGAAGAAAGAGAATTGAATGAGCTTGAAGCAATTATTGTCAAAAGGGAAGCCAGAGGAGAAGGTAAGTATAAAGGAAAGTTTTATATTAAATGTTTTTCTTGCAATACTATAGATCATTTTGCATCAAGGTGTCCTGAAAGAGTTCCTAAGCCAAGACCTTACAAGCGTAAATTTCAAAAGAAGTTCTATTATTCTACTAATGAAGGTGTGATAGATGATGAATCTGACAAAGGGAATGTAAGTGAAGATGATTTTGTGTTTATTGCTATCAAGGAAAGTAATCTTGTGTCTACTGAATCTGTTAGTTGTACAAATGTGGAGAAAGCCCTAGTTGCTTGAGTTGAAGAAAAAGATGAGTGGGTAATTGACAGTGGATGTTCACATAAAATGACAAGTGATAAAAGAAAATTTGTAAGCCTAGAAAAGTATGATGGTGGTGTTGTAAGATTTGGTGATAAAAATGGTGGTATAATATGTGGCAAGGATGTATTTCTTTTGATGGTAAGCATAATACTGATAATGTTCTTTATGTTAAAGGTTTGAAGCATAATCTTTTGAGTGTTGGACAAATGGTTGACAAGGGATATAATCTTCAATTTAAGGATGGGAAGTGTAGATTATTGGGAAGTTCTAGAAATGTGATTGCTTCAGGTACAAAAACAAAAGGTAACATATTTCATCTGAATGTTGCTAGTAAAAGTTGTCTGATTGATCAAGTCGATGAAAGTTGGTTGTGGCATAGAAGAATGTGTCATGTAAACTTTGACAACATTATCAAAATAAGTTCCTCTCAGGCAGTGAGAGATCTTCCTAAGTTGGTAAAGCCTACTAATGCCATATGCAAGGAATGTCAGTTAGGAAAGCAAACTAGAATTTCACTTTCACAGAAAATAGCATTATTCAAATGAATTGTTGGAACTTGTGTATACTGACTTGTGTGGTCCTTCTAGAATCAGAAGTTTACAATGTTACATGTACTTCATGTTGCTTATTGATGATTACTCTAGGATGATGTGGGTTAATTTCTTAAGGGAGAAATCTGAATCTCTAGAGAAGTTCAAGATCTTTAAGGTTATGGTTGAGACAAAGATAGGTCTAAAGATTAAGTGTCTATGATCAAATAGAGGTGGTGAATTCACTTCCAGTGAGTTTAATTATTTTTGTGAAGAACATGGGATAAAGTGATAGTTATCTACACCGCGGACCCCTCAACAAAATGGAGTTGTGGAAAGAAAGAACAATATAGTTCTAGATGCTACTAGGACTATGATGCTGGAAGTAAATGTCCCTCGTATCTTTTCGAGAGAAGTTGTGAGTACTGTTGTTTATATCTTCAATAGGGTACAAATCAAAGGTAATATTGGTAAGACTCCTTTTGAGCTATGGTTTGGTCATAAGCCTATTGTTAGATAGTTCAAAATATTTGGGAGTAAATGCTATATCAGAAGAGATGAAGATATAGGAAATTTTGATGCTAGAAGTGATGAAGGAATATTTCTTGGTTACTCTACTAAGAGTAAGGCCTCTCGATGCTACAACAAGAGATTAAAAAAATGGTTGAAAGTGAAAATGTTAAGGTTGATGAAGACATTGTTATACCATCAAGAAACCTATGGATATGATTATGATTATTAGAGTGATAGTACAAACAAAATTCATTCTTCAAATCAAGTTCAAATCATTCTAGTGAATCAAGAAGATCAAGAAGAATGAGAGACTAGTGAAATTATTGAAGAAAGATCACAAGAGCCTGAAATTAAAGAACATTCTAAGACTCCAAGGTATATGAGATTAAATCATTTAGAAAATAAGATTATAGGTGATAAGAACAAAGGTGTCCAAACTAGGAGAATAATTGCAGAAGAATAATGTTTGATTTCAAAGACTAAGGCAAGTAATGTCAATGAAGCATGCAAAGATGAACATTGGATTTGTAGACATGAAAAATATACAAGTTGATCCTACACACCTGATCCCGATCTTACTAACATCGTTTCTTCCCGAATCATCCCCTTTACTAATTAATTTAATTGAATAATCTTTATTTGATTAAATTCATCACCTTTCATCCCTTAATTAAATAAATTATTATTTATCTAATTAAGTCATTCTCTCTTGTTAATTAAATTAATCAATCTGATTTAATTAACCCTATGTCTCTATTTAATTAAATAGTTCATTTTATTTAATTAAATCTCTAAAGTCATCCTATTAAATTGAATAAATTAAACTTTATTTGATTTAATCTAACATCATCATGTTTAATTAAATAAATCAATCCTTATTTAATTAAATCTAAAATCATTATTCCTCACAACTTTGATTTATTTAAATCCTAAAATCTAAGTCAAAATTGTCAAATCATCTAATCTCCTATTAAATTGATCAAATCCTGATTAATTTAATCCTAATCACCTAAATTCTCTAGATTTTGCCACTTGCACAATAAATCAATTTATTTGATTTATTAAATCATCAATTTCCATTCAAAAGGGCATCTTTTGTGGAATATTCCTCCAATTCAAAAATCCCTCCAAAAGGGGATGGGTACTTCCAACAAGGAATTTAATACCTCTTTCATGTCCTTAGCCTTGAGCCAAGTGACATTAACTCTATTCCTCTCTCCCTCCAACTTGCCAACGTTCAAATTCAAAATTTGAATCTAATATCATTTATTGGCTCATTGATCAAAATGTGCACAACCTTCACCCATTCAGATCTTGACAAGTGGCACTTGGCCATTGGATGTTGAATGATCCCACATTGCTCAAATCTTGCTCATTCTTCCAATTTGAAATCTATAAATGAGAGACTCTTCCTCTCATTCTTCATCCACAATTTGAGAGAAAAGTTATTATCTTCAATTGAGAGAAATTCTATTAATCTTCTTAAGCATTTTCCATCAGCATAGCTAGGTTATTGCAGATTTCAGCAAGAAGCCACATTGTTCTTCACCATCAAGTGGATCAACCATCATCAAGCTTACAAAGGAGTTGAGAAAGGGCCAATTTCTACACACAAATGGCACCAATTCCCCCATGGGATCAAGAGTTTGCATCTTAGAATAGGATTTCATTGCTTTCTTTGTTCATTTCTTCATTTTGTTTCCTCTTTGAGAATTGCAAATGGATTTCATGGGGAATCCTTGTTCTTACTTGCATTTGGATCTAATATTGTGTTTTTTTCTCATGTTTTTGTAGATCTAGGATTGGGGTTCACAAGATTAAAGCAATGAAAGAAGAACTACAAAAAATTGAGAAGAATAATACATGGATTCTTGTTCCTAGACCTAAAGACAAAAATGTAATTAGAACCAAATGGGTCTTTAGAAATAAATTGAATGAACAAGGTGAATTTATCATAAACAAAGCAAGATTGGTGTGTAAAGGATACTCTCAAATGGAGGGAATTGACTTTGAAGACACCTTTTCTCCTATTGCTAGAATTGAAGTTGTGATATTGTTTCTTGCCTATGTTGCTTACAAAAACTACAAAGTTTATCAAATTGATGTCAAGTCATCATTTCTAAATGGTGAATTAGAAGAAGAGGTGTATATTGAGCAACCTAATGGATTTCAATTGACTGATTAGGGAGATATGGTTTTTCGATTGAAGAAAGCATTGTATGGACTCAAGCAAGCCCCTAGAGCTTGGTATTCCAGATTGGATAAGTATTTGTTGAAGCTTGGATTTAACAAAGGTACTGTTGATAGTAATCTATCTTTCAAGATTGATGATGATAAAGATTTGTTTGTGGAAGTATTTGTTGATGATATCATTTTTGGAGGCGATGATGGTTTGTGCATGAAGTTTTCTAATGAGATTTAGAATGAGTTTGATATTTCAATGATTGGAGAGTTGAAATTATTTTTGGGATTGCAAATTACTCAGTTGGATAAAGATATATTTATATCTTAGTCCAAGTATGTGAGAGAACTGCTAAATAAGTTTGGTATGGAAGATTCAAAGCTAGTCAGTGTTAGAGTAATAATTTTATTATGCTTAATTAATTACATCATACTGGTTAATTAATTAAGTCACTTATTCCTCTAGTTGCTTAAGCTAAACTTAGGCACATTAATAATTGATTAATTATTAAGTGTGCACACTAGGGTTTCATTTAGGGTTTCCCTTTTAGGGTTTCTTGATCTCCTTCATAAGGATTGATCTCTTTGTAATAACCGAGATTCTGATAATGCATTTTACACTTTGAGGTTTGCAGAACATCTTCTTGGTTTTGCATGTCTTTTGCATGTGACAGGTATCCATTTGCATGCAGGTGATCTTGGATTCTAACATGGTATCAGAGCTCTAGACCTGCAGCTGCCTATTCGTGATCTGAAGATATGGCTTCTCAGTGAGTTTCAAGTGCAAGGGTTTCCACAGGCATCTTTTCTACAAGATCTGGCGGTAGCCAATTTTTTGGCATAGTATGGGCTCAAACGGACGTCACCATCATGTTCGCAGCGCCCAAAAACCCTAGAAACGCCTGTCAAATCGTCCATTTTTGAGCAGTTGGTTTCTGAGGCAAATTTTTTTTGCTAGGGAAGCCGTACGGCCTCCCCAGCACGCTTCACGAGGCACGAAAATCAAAAAAAAAATTTAAAAAAAGGCGATCTCGGGTTCTGTGCTGGCGCCTCCAGTGCAAACGGCTCCCACCGCCCGGCGGCCACCGGCCCGCCAACAGGCGGCCACCGCTTCACCGCCACCGCCGGTCCGCCACCACTGGGCAGCGCTCGACTCAGCCCTCGCGGGCCCCTTTTCCATCGGCTACAGGTCCTATGGGGGACCAGACCCCTCGCGCCCAGCCCCCTGCTTTGCGCCCACGGTCACATGGGTGACCAGGGGCCAAAATTTTTCTGCAGGGAAGCCGATTTTTTGCGACGACGGTCTACAGGCAGTCAAATTTATGCCCATGAACCGCTGACATCAGCATGACGTCAGCGTCCGTACGGCCCCTCCTTCCCCCTCCTAACCCTAGTTTTCTCTAAAGAAGCAGTTTTTTTCTTTTTTGTATAACTTGGGCATACGGTATCAAAATCGGGCAAACGAGATATCGCCGAAAAGCTAGTTCCGAGCACTATCCTGTGGTGCTGTTTATTTTACAGTATTTTCCTGTTTTCCTTCATTTATTGCTGTTTGAAGTCAGATGTACTTTTTATGCTTCCGAGCTCATAACTTTTTGCCACGATCTCCGATTTTCGCTATCTTTGCGGCGTTGGAAAGGTATTGAGGAGCTCTATGTTGCTGTCCATGCACTTTTTTCTATATCTGTCACAAGTTTTTCGTTATTCCAGATTTGACCCAATGGGTGTTTTGGAGATTACTTGGATATTTTGACAGTTGGGAGAGTGCTTCTTGCATCTTTGCACTTCATTTTCAGTGATGCATCATTTAATAATCGACTGCTGCTTCATAGATTCCAGAGTTGTTCCCGTTTGGAGTTTTCGAGTGTTCCGTGGCATCGGGTCTGCTGTTGCATCATTATGATTCCGATATGGTTTCTTGTAGACAGAAGTATCTTTCCTTGCTTGCCAGATTGCGGTTCCAGTGTTACTCTACAGTGTTCTTCCAGTGCTTCTTTGCAGCATGTCATATCATTGTAGGGGGGTTTTGTCCCACTGGGTTTTCCTCCTCTACCTCTTTCTTGCATTTGTAAATGGGTACCTGATCAGGCCTAGTTGCCGGGACCCATCTTTTCTTGCATGCATCTTATTCTAGTGTTTTAGCTTCTTCCTAAGTTCATCTTAAGGGGGGGTGTTAGAGTAATAATTTTATTACGCTTAATTAATTACATCATACTGGTTAATTAATTAAGTCACTTATTCCTCTAGTTGCTTAAGCTAAACTTAGGCACATTAATAATTGATTAATTATTAAGTGTGCACACTAGGGTTTCATTTAGGGTTTCCCTTTTAGGGTTTCTTGATCTCCTTCATAAGGATTGATCTCTTTGTAATAACTGAGATTCTGATAATGCATTTTACACTTTGAGGTTTGCAGAACATCTTCTTGGTTTTGCATGTCTTTTGCATGTGACAGGTATCCATTTGCATGCAGGTGATCTTGGATTCTAACAGTCAGTACACCCACGGTGACTGGATGTAAGTTGACACAAGATTATGATTCTTCGAAGGAAAATCATACTAGATATAGATCAATGATTGGTGGATTGCTTTATTTGACTCAAACTAGACCTGATATCATGAATGTTGTATGCATTGTTGCAAGATTTCAAGCTGATCCTAAAGAATCTCATGTGACTACTATGAAGAGAATTTTTAGATACTTGAAAGGAACAATTGATGTTGGCCTATGGTATCCTAAAGATGATGATTTTACTTTGAGTGCCTTTATTGATGTTCATTGGGCAGGATATGTGAATGATAGGAAAAGTACTAGTGGTGGCGCATTTTTCTTAGGAAAGAAGTTGATTTCATGGTTAAGTAAAAAGTAGAATGTCATTTCTTTGTCTACTATAGAGGAAAAATATATTGTTGCTGCTAACAATTGTACTCAAGTACTATGGATGAAGTAGATGTTGAAAGATATCAAAGTTGTGTATTATGAAACTATTGCCATATTCTATGATAACTCAATTGCTATAAACATTTCTAAGAATCCGGTGTTACATTAAAAAACCAAGCATATATCTATTAAGTACCACTTTTTGAGAGACAAAGTGAGTGATAAGGAAGTCAGACTAGAGTATGTGCCTACTAAGGAATAGATTGCAGAAATATTTACTAATCCTTTGCCTAAGGATAATTTTGAGTATCTCAGAGGGAAGTTACGGGTGATTACCCCTCCTAATCAGAACTAAGATGTAATAAATTGCATCAGTCTATGCATTTCATAGTTATATCTTGATTCAGATTGATGTTGTGGTGGCTTCTACTCAGGGGGAGTAGTCAGATGGTTCAAATGTGGTTCAGAGCTTGTGTATCTTTTTCCTTGATGTCAAAGGGGGAGAAGAGTAATGTGAAAAACTATGGAAGAGTTAAAAAGAAAGGGGAGAAGAGTTATCTATAAAAGAAAAGAGTCAGAACCTAAGGGAGAGTAAGTGTTGGAGTTAGTTGTGTTGATGGTATTTTTCACATCATGTGTTTCCATCAATACCAAAGGGGGAGATTGTTGGATGTTGTGGTTGTATTTTTGATATGTGGTTGTCATTGATGTCAACACTATTAGAATTAAAGTCTTTAAGACTGTATATGTCGAGGATATTGAGAAAATTGTAATAAATATGTTATAGGTTGTATGTGAAGCAGTAAAGATCAGTGTGTTGGAAAGTTCAGTATGTTGATGGTGAGTAGTTGCAGATTAAAGGGTTTTTTCACAAGCCTATCTAGTTTTTACTACATAAGTTTCAAAGGTGAACATAAAGATTTGAGAAATTTATGAGTTTTTGTGTTCCGACAGTTATTCTATTACTAGAAATGGTGTTCATGGAAGAAGATAATGCGATTCTGGTAATTTGAGTTGTTGCATATGTTCCTATGATGTTTGTGGATGTTTCTAGATCATGTTCTATTTTTTTTTGCACGTCTACATTGACCGTTGTGCTCGTGATCTGAGATTTTCTCTTGCGTGTTCATGTTTTGCATGTTCATGGTCAATAGGGTGATTGAAGCATGTTGTGGATCTTCGAGGAAGAATATTTGAAGGTTTTTTGTGTTCGAGGAAATTTTTTGGGTCTCTACTATGTTGTGGCCAGCCTTGGTTGATTTTCATTAATAATCTTTATTATTTTGGCCTGACAGATTGCATTCATTCTATTATTTTTTTGAAGCTGACATCAAGCAATGTAATTCCTTATTAAGGATATATATGGGCAATTTTTTATCTCATTTGAGACATGCATAACTGTGAGATGTGTGAGTGCTATGTGTGAATAAGGTTTAGATCATTTGAAGGCAAAGAAGAGTGTGAAGAAGAGTGAAGAAGTGTTCATGTGCTTAACCAAAACTGTACTCAGGAATTAGCAGATGCTAATTTCTTATTTCAAATTCTTCAGATGGATTTAATCTGAATATTTATGTAAAGCAATGATTCTTCCTTTGTATTTGAGCAGTGATATCTAGGCAGTGTGCATGAATGGATGTGCATTCCTCATTTATTCTTCCTATAATTTTAATAGGGTATAGCTTGTGGATTAGCCTCCGCCGTGGTTTTTCCCCTAATAGGGTTTTCATGCAAAAATCTTGGTGTTATGTGTATTTTTAATGTGTTGTTGATTTATGATTTGATGGTTATTGATTAGATCTAAGAATAAGGGTTAATAAGTTTAATAAGTCTGAAATTTAGTGACAGTTGATTCACCCCCCTCTCAGTTGTATGTCCTTGAGTTGCCAACATGGTTAAGGCTTTCTCTTGGTTAAGACATCATATTAATTTCCCCTCGGTGCTTCAGTGGTAAAGGGTATCGCCTAGGATCATGAATCGGGATGCCTTTTTAACAAAGGTCTTCTTAAGGTTGGAGGTGATATCATATGGGAGGGTTCCTCTACTTAGGTAGGTGAATATGTCATAATACCACAGGGATCTAGGACCAATGATTATACACATGAATTCAAATTCAAGGATTTTTAAAGTTGATACGAGAAGTTGTTCTACCAATAATTTGCATTGAAGGATGTTGCATGGCATGTCTAATAGTGATTTGATTGTTCTCATAGCTTATGCTACTTTGTTGTTCATGTGATGGATCTACTCAAAAGTTATATCAGTTAAAAGGTCTTTAAGACTCTCTACCATCTTCTTGTAAGGAGTAACCTTATCATCCTTGGTTTGGTAGTCATCATTAACTTGGTTGATAACCAGCTGTGAGTCTCCATAGACTTTCAAATCTTGTATTTTCCTTTGAATTGCTATCCTTAGACATGTGATTAGGGATTTGTACTAAAAAAAGTTGTTAGTATAGGGAAATGATAGCATGTATGACTTTGGAATGCAATCATCTTTATGGGTGATAAAAATAATACCTGCTCATGATCCATGTTAGGTGAACGATCCATAAAAGTGCATTTTCCATTGATCTATGAGATCGACAAGGAACATTGATTTATTGAGGAATTCAGATATCAATGGATTCTCAGTATGGATAGGTGCCTCTTCTAGTTGGTCTATGATCACTTGTCCTTTGATTATCTTGCACACCATGTACTTTATGTCAAAATCAATTAAGATCATCACCCATTTTTCCATTCGCCCAGTGATAATTTCTTTAGATAAAAGATATTTTAATGGGTTGATCTTTGCAATGAGCTTAATTTGGTGCGACAACATGTAGTGTATGAACTTTTGTGAAGAAAAAACTGCCACCAAGCATGCTTTCTCAATGGATGAATAGTTAATTTCATGTCCCACTAAGGTCCTACTGATATAGTAGATAGCTCTTTCCTTTTTGTTTTCATCATGTTGTGCTAGAATAGCTCCTAGTGTTGCTGATGTTGTTGAGATATATAGGATCAATGGTTTGTTCAGTATTTGTGACATGAGAACTGGAGGTGTCAATAGATAGTCCTTGATCTACTGAAATGATTTATCACACTTCTCATCCCACTTGTACGTTATTCCTTTATGGAGAAGATACAAAAAAGGATGGATTTTATCTAATTATTGCATGATGAACCTTTTGATGGATTGAAATATTCCTTATAACCCTCTCAGTTGTTTTAATGTTTGTGGTGGTTCCATGTCTAAGATGGATTTTAATTTTTTTGGATCAATTTCTATCCATCATTGTGATATAAAATAGCCAAGAAGCTTCTCTGATGTAACCCCAAACACACTTTTTCAAGTTTAGCTGCACTTTGTATTCTTCAAGTCTGTCAAAGATGGGTCCCAAGACTTTTATGTGCTCACTTCTTTTCTTTGACTTATCATCCACATAGTCTTCAATTGTTTTGTGGATCATTTCATGAAAGATTAGGGTCATTTCTCTCTGATATGTTGCTCTTACATTCTTTACCCCAAATGGCATCATGTTCCAACAATATGTCCCCCATGGACAAGTGAATGCAGTTTAGTGTTGATCCTCCTTGGCGATCAAGATTTTATTATAGCCTAAAAAACCATCCATGAGTGATAGCATTTCATGTCTATCTATTAGATCCATGTTGATGTCAATGTTAAGAAGAGGGAAATCATCCTTTAGGCATGCTTTGTTTAGATCTCTAAAATCATTGCATATTTTGATGCCCCTAGTGGGTTTGGAAACTAGGACTAGGTTTGAAACCCACTCATGTTAATCTATCAGTCAGATGAATTAAACATCAAGAAGCTTTTGTAACTCCAGTTTCACCAAGAGTGTTATCTGAGGGTGCATATTCCTTAATTTCTACTTCACTGGCTTAGCTTCAGGATAAACTGCTAAGTGATGCACAACCACTTTTGGATCAAGCCCTAGCATATCTATGTATGACCATGCAAATTTAGCCCTTCGCTCTTTCAGGAATGTTGCTAGGTTCTTATTTTCTTCATTCAACGGGGATTCAACATAGAAAGTGATCTTGGGTGCTTCTTTTGTTCTCACATTGACTAGAGTGGAATTTTTTGTTAGAAATACTGACTACTCTAGATGCATTGCATTAAGGGGGAGATTGAATCCCTCATTCATGGGTTCCTCAGAGTGGTTTTCACCTTCACATGTATCCTTTCTTTTTACTATTTTAGGATCAAAAAGTGCCACAGTGTGGTTTTCACTCAAAGAACTGCATGTCAGTTGCATGTTGTCCATTTTGTGACTGAAGGAATCAATCGTCTCCCCATAGTATGCCCCGATAGGCCAAAACTAGGGTAAAGAATAAAGAATATTTCAGCTTGGTCTTGTTGTTCCTGTTGCACACATGCCCCATTCGAACAAGGACCCTCTCTTCCCTCTTTTTTGATTGCCGGACCCTTTTTGGTTCGCCTCATTTTGTGTTTCCATTTTTGTGCCCTAATAGGTCAACTCACCCTTCAAGGACACGTACTAAGTTTGACCGAACTTAACCCCTTTCAAAAATGCTAAGTCTAAAGTCAGTTCAAGTTTCCCTTGTCAGAATGCCCTTTCTAATATCTGTGGCCCCTTCCAGGTCCGGACCCTCGAGTTTCCCTCTTTGAATTCCCATTCTATGTTTGTTGTCACTGGCGTCCGAAGCCCAGTGTCTTTCCAGACCCCGAACCTCGGATCTCGGATTTTCGCATCCGGAATTTCGCTTACATTTCATCGTTCCTCACAGTAGTGGCTGGACGTCTTCCCGGCCACCGGACTCCAAGTTGCCCGACGTCGCCTGTGAGATTTAAACTCACCAACTTTCTAGCCACCGTACGAAGGAATTAATTGAAGTGTTAATGGCTATTTTGGCTATTTAAATGGATTTTTCGGTTGTCATTTTCACGTGACTGAAGTTATAGTAATTTGGAGAGCTCTAAAGCATTCGACATTTTCAGCTGCTGAATCCGAGCTCTTCTTCCAAAATTTTCCACAAGGCCAGCAGCAATCTCTTCGAGATTTTGAGGTACGTCCGCCATCCGCGCGCCTCATCTTCTTTTCCATTAAATTCCAAGGTTGAGATTAAGTAAAATGTGAAACAATGTTAAAATCTAGTAGGTAAGTACCCCCCCTAAAAACCCACGTTTTAAAAAGAGAAAAATCGATCATTTGAGTAGTCATAATTCAATCCAGAGGTGGACCTTCCCGTCGCCATTCTTCGAAACAGGTGAACACCTTACCCGGGCCCGGGCTTTCCCACGACCATCCACGTAAACTCAAAATTTCATGCGGCCAAGCTCCTCTCAGATCCCGACCTCCGGATTTCTCCTCGTGGGATTCTGTTGCGCCCCCACCATTCTAAACGGCCTCTCCTGAGCATCTTTCTGACTCCCAGATCCTGGCCCCACAAAGTTCGCGTCAAACTTGAATAAAAAATCAAAAATCAACAAAGAGGCAAATTGTCCCTGAGATCTGATCCTTGAAATTTCGTGTTGATTTCGCCGTTTTGATGGCCTATCTTGAGCGTCTTTCCGCACCTCAGACCCTGACTGCTAAACTCCGATTCCAAATTATGTGAGAGCTACCAAATCCAAACTCACTCTGGATCCCAACCTCCAGAATTTTGTTCCCAAGATTCCGTGTCACTTTTTCTGTTTTACATGGCCATCCCGGGACGTCTTTCTGAGTCCCGGACCCCGGTCCTCATTTTTCCTTGTAAGAAATCCGAATGAAAAACCAAGCGCCCAAGATGTATCCGGACCCCAACCCCCGGATTTCCGCTCCTGGAATTCCATTCCACTGGCACTGTTTTACATGGAAAATTCAGAGCGACTCTCCGACCTCTGGGTCCCGACCATATGTTTGCCGCTATGCTCCCAGAACTCCTAAAATTTTTCTTCAGGGATTGTCTTCTAGAATTCCCCTCTCAGATTGCCTCTTGCATTTCACCATCCCAAATGGCTGACCCATGACTAGTTCCTGGTGACGGCAGTTCGAGCTCCAGATTCTAGCGCCCGGATTTCCGTCTCCCCTGCACCATTTCCAATGGCTATCCTGCAGCTAATGCCCGAACTCCCAAATGAAGGATCAAATGACCTCTAAATCCAAAATGGATTTCGACCCACTTGCTAAAATTAGGTCTTCCTTCACACCAACCCTCATTTGACCAAATCCAACACTGGGAAACCCCTTTGGGAGTTCCATGCTTAATTTTCCCTCCCAAACGGCATTCTTCCAAGGGAACTCTAGCCCTAGGAACCCGAGTTATCTGCCTTAATTTCTAATGATGTTGTATCAAATATTATGCGACTATTGAATATGAATAATGATTACAGGGCTAACTTTGATGTGCAGGGACTTGTCCGGAGCCATTTTTCATGTTTGAATGTTACTGATTCATGTCTTTTGTGCAGGATTTATGGAATCTAGCACAAAAACTTTTGGTGCCTCGAAGGAGAAGGGGAAAGGAATAGCCAAGACACCTTAAGGCAAGGAGGATAAAGACTTGATGAAGCACAAGTTTCAAGGGGTCCCCTTACAATCCAGAGTCACCACTCTATGGAGAGATGTCATGGATACAAACATCAGTCAAGTCGATGTTGATGAATTTACACAGAGGGTCAGGATGAACCCCAAGATAGAAAATGCAAAGTTGATAAGGAGCAATGGAATTGCTAAAGCTACAAGCTTCTCGTCGGCCTTGGTGGCTCCGAAATTTGTAATGGCATGCGTTGAGGCATACCAACCTGAGACCCGAACAATAGTGGACCGAGATGGGAATATCCTTGTAGACATGTCCCCATCAGGTATAACAACAACTTTCCACATCCCTACCTTTAAGAGCATGGAGACCCCCACCATGGAGGAATGCAAAGAATTGTGGGAAATGGATCCGCTGAGGTGTAAGAAGTTAATCAATCAATATTGGTTGAAAGACAAGCGAGGTAGTCTGGTAAGGTCCCTCAAGAGCTCTTCTGCAATGATTTCTTCAAGGATTACCATGACCTAGTGACCTTGCTAAGTTGGGTGATGGGTCTTCCTGCTGTGGCCTTCTTCCAGGAATGGATGTTCTATTTTGTGGAGTAGATTCTCTACGGTGATAGCACTGCCTTTTACTGGGGGGAGATAATCAGTGACTACTTCCACGAACAGTTTACAACCGTGAAGAAGACCTCCAAGTTCTTCTTGACCTCCTACATGGTGTACTCCCTCACGGACCAGTGACACTATCATGGATTAACTGCGGTACCCAGTGAGGCATCGGGGGAGAGCTCAAGCCCTATGATAAACACCCTCAGCTATAGTATCAAAATTTCAAGAAGGACTATTGCAAGGTGAACGATGTGTTCATCGCCCACATCATCCGATCCCTAGGAGGAAACTTTTAGAGAAGAGTTTCACATAGTGCCAGAGCCCTCCTCAGGAAATATGCCTTCTTGTACATTCAATTTCGAAGGTTCACATACATCTGTGCCCAGGGATTCACGGAAAGACCAAACAAGCTGCCCCGGTACCCCAATGACTGGATCATACTATTAGAGCTGACTTGGCAGCTATGGCACATCCATAATATCTTGAGCAACAAGCATCTAGCAGGTACACCTTACCCCATTGGGTCAGCCAAGGGATGTACAAGATTCATACCTCCTAGTGTGTGAGGTACTCAGAAAGGGAGTTGGCCGAATCCCAATTTCGCCAATATACAGCTCGGCCTCAAATGGACCCATACAAACGTATTAGAAAGGCATTGGGATGGGAGTATTCCCACCTCCATAACATCAAAGATTTCTGGGCCAATTGCAAAGATGATCTTGAAGTGCAGTTGTGGCACTACATGCGTAGGACTACCATTTATGTGTGAAGAATAAATTTGTGCTTGGTTCTTGACCAGCTTAAGTAGGATGAGGATACGGTGATCGATCTAGGGTATGATGCCATTGCCAATTTTCCACTACCTACGATTGATTGGAATGAGTGAGAGCTTCATGACCTCAACATACTCACTAAACCCATCGAGATCTAAACAAGGGCATGGATCAACCAATAGGTGGCCTGATTGAAATAGCAAGGAGTCACCTTAACGTTTAAGGGACTAGAAAGTGAACCAAGTGGCTCCGATGGAGGGGTAGCTATTGTTGCAACTGGGGAAACATCCAAAACCCCACCATCGATCAAAACTAAGAGAAAAGAAGCCAGTGGGAAGCTACCCAAACCAAAGGTGTATGCTCGTAAGGCATCAGAGGGCAAACCTTCCCAGAAGAAAAGGAAAACAATTGAAGGTATGGAGACATCTGTGGCACCCAAGGGTCCACCCCATGGCATGAGGGGAGAAGAATCTAACCTGCCAAGGTCTCCCTCCGCTACAATTGTTGCTACTATTGCCACCATCTCGCAGGGTTTGCTTGTCATTTCTACTTCCTCCCCGCCTGCGGTGGAAATCTTTGTCCACATTGCTTCCACCTCTCCTATCATGCAGATTATTCTCGTAGATTCATCCTCTACTACGACCTCGCCGGTCTCCTCCTCCTCCATGTTTCCTTCCCTTCCCTATGTTTTCGCTGCTACAATGCCTGCCCTCAACCTCCCAAAATCTTTTGTGAAATACATGCAGAATGTGTCGTCCGAGCTTTCGGGGATGCTTACCAATCTGGTGGTTCAAGTTGCAATAGCTCAGGCTATGGCCCATGCTCCAGCTCTCCCTCCACCTTCCAAACCACCAAGAATGGAGGCGAAAATGTAAATATCTGATGAACTTGAGCGACGACAGCTAGAGGTTACGAAGAGGCTAGAAGATGAATTTGAATATCACGAACACCCTCTATTTGAATGCTAGGAGATAGATGAAGTGGCCTACGATTCTTCTAGTGAGGATAGCGAGCAGCTAGACACTAAACTAACTAGAGAAACAAATGACCCCGAGCTCAATGAAGAGTGGGGCAAGCAACTTAAGGAGATTGAGGATAAGGAAGTCGAGGATCGGCTTTCCCGTGAGGAGGAAATGGCTGCTCCAGAGACTGAAGGTAGCAGGTCTCCAACTGAGGGGCATGGACAAACCCTAGAACATGGTGAGGAGGCATCCCTCCATGAAGATGAGCAAGAGGGGAAGCTCGAGGAACATGAACAAGGCCAAGATGAAGAAGAAAAGGGTGTTGAAATGGAGGATCCCCCCAATGAGCAGTTGCATGCCAAGTCTCCTGCTAAGTATGTAACACTTGAATAAGACTTCGATGAGGAGAAGGGGGATGCAGAAACTGAGAAGAGTGCTCTTGTTGTTAGAGCCATTGAGCTCGAGAAGGAGGATAGCGGGAATCAAAGTGAACCACCCAGGGAAGAGCCCCAAATGCCTGATTGGCTAAAAAGATAGTTGAAACAGAAGACCCCCACCTTGAAAGACCCTAAGGCAAGGCTGGAAGCCATTCTGGCTAGAGCACAAATAAGCACAAAGAAAGAGAAAAATCTGAAGATTAGATCAAAGATGACTATGGATGCCTCAAGATCTAGGGTGGTACAAATAGTGACACCAATGGTTGGAGAACAAGGAATAACTTATAACATCTCCACCATCGACTTGGGAGTGGCCACAAGGGAGAAAAAGGTCGATCACCTCCAAGAATCGGTCATCACAGTGGTACACATTATCCAGCAGGATAAGGTTTCAAAGGAGGAACTCAAAGCACAAGTGGTTGATCTAATGGCCTATATTCAGCAATGGTCATCCTTGGATGAGTAGCGCATGACATCATTTACCCCGCCTCAGTTGCTATCTCAGGAATAGATAAATAAATTAGAAAAGAGAAGGAACCTAGATAGGACTACGGAAAACTGGTTTCGGCAAGTCTTGGACATGGGGAACACAAGTATCAACTTGGTTGTCCAGATAGAAAATAAGTTCTTTGATGTACAAAGGACCCTTGACGGCACAAGGCAGGTCTGTGAGGAATTCCCAAGGAAATACAGAGCAGCCTACCCAAAAATTGAGGCCATACTTGCATTTCCAAGCGAGGTCTGGGAGAAGGACCTTGCCCTCAAAGATGATGATCACTGGCTAGTGGATACGTGGAGGCGAGATTTCAATCACCAGAAGAAAAGGCTAGCGCAGATCCTGGAACGTATAGCACCGGATATCGAATGGGCCAAGGAGTCAAGAGAAGAGTGCACTCGGTACCTCAAGTTAATGATGGGTATGAGCTACCCACTGCTGAAATAAATCTAGAGAGCATAAAGCCACACTTCTTGAAGAGCATGTAAGATGGGATGTTGACTGAGGTTACCATGGACTTCATGAGTTTTTCTGCCCGAGCCTTCGCATAGTCAGAACTTTTCAGAGATAATGCTGCCAAATATGATGATGGCTGAAAAAAGCTCGTTAGCAATTCTAAGGAATGGAGTTACCAAGTGTTGCGATCGAATATCATGGAGGTAGATAAGCTCCAACCAATGATCTTGAACTTTGTGGAGTATGCAATGTTAAATAAAAATGAAGGCAACCCTATCATCGATGAAGAATTCCTCAAGGAATAGCTGCAGCAAAGGGCAAACAACAAAAAGATGAAATTGCTACAGTACTGCCACTAGATGACAAAATAGGGAAAAGACAAGAAATGTCTTATAAATGAAATGTACTTGGGGGTAGGTGAAACCCTAGTGTAAAGTGAATCTTGGCCACACAATAGAATCGAATCCTAGCCATTAATTTTTCTTTTTGAAAACTATAAATAGATCTCTCCTCCTCTCATTTTAAGAGAGTTGAGTTGTTGTAAAGGCATGCTGCATAAATTATAATAGAAAATACAGTCATTTCCTGGTGTATTTCTGGGTTTTTCTACATGTTTCATGATTCTTCTCCCCTTAGTTAAAACTTTTTTTCAAGTCACTTTTTTGTTCTAGTTTCCTTTAGTTAGCTGTAGCAGATTTAGTGTGTTGTCTTTGGTTTTGAAGATTCATGTTGTGTGTATGCTTTCCTTGTCCATACTTTTGGTCATTTATTGTTGGTAAATGACTGTGTAAAGTTAGCCTGGACTATAATTTCATAGCTGCTCATTAAACTTTTTCTTTGTTCACATTTACATGGTGAATGAATGATGAATATCTGCAGTCCTTAGAAGATAGCATAGATTTCATGACATTGTGAGAATTCAGATTAAGTGAAATTCTGTTTAAGGAAACTATCCACAGCAGGAACCTCCATGATCACTATTCATTGGTAGTTGTAGGTCCAGGAACCATCCTTCTTCCTCACCCCTTTTCCCTTTTTTTTAGAAACAATTTGTGCTAAGGTTCATTGCACATTGTAAAGCCAAATTTGATGAAACAATGGAGGCTGTGACTGTTGTCTGAGCCTACAGTGAAGTGCAATAATTTCATATTCAAAGAACTCCATTCATTCACCCAATTCTCCCATAGCTTTAAACCACGTAAGACCGCCTTGTGATTCTAGCAAAATCACATCAAACAATTGATATATTCCAAGCATCATCATGACCTGACATCCGAGAGACCTTGGGATAGTGTTTTATAATTCGATTGTGGAAGATTGTCTTTCAAGAGAGGTAGTGCACCTACGTATTACTTGTGTTGAGAAGTGCATAAAAACACCATCAACAGGTCTAAGTGTCAGTCTTGGGATCATAAGAGTCTTGGGATCATAAGCTTGCGAGAGGTATTGTGGCAGTATACCTAAAGGGAGGAAAGCAGTGAATCAAGTGGGGATGAAATGCAACTAGAACACGCATAAATTTCCTAAGTGAAAATTTGGTTCAACTTTTCTATTTTATCTTTCTGTCAAAAGTGTGACAAGAACTGTGCCAACAACTATGATGGGAACAACAGTGACAAGAACTATCACAGAGTAGGAAACTCTCTTATAAATCTATGCTTAAAATAAACATACCAACATCGACAGAATATCAGTAGCTAAAATGATTATCCAATGAAAAATAATTTTAAACCAGATTATAAATAAAACACAAAAAATTAAATCACATGGAAATAGAACACTTCAAAAAATTAAATCACACATTACCAAAATAAATCAACTGGGAAAATATCACCGTGCTTCCCCAAGGAGTGGGCCCTTGCTCCTAGTTCACATGGTGGATAGAATGAAAGCTTTCTTACGTTTCCTTGCTCAGGAAAATCATTATTTTATTTATCAAAAGGTTTGATATAAAAAATCTGCTATAAATGTTTGTTTCCAAAGTCTACCAAATTCTATTCACTCATTCACACCATGCATATTTATATATACGATGTTCATAGCTACTAAATACAACAAAAATATTTTATTTGCTTTGGCCCATGGCCAACCAACTATAATGCGTGGTTCTATTGGAGACAAATTAAAATGATTTTGTTATAACAATGGGCGGAAATAAGAGATAGGAATAAAAGATGTGAAGATATACAACTTTATCCTCCAGTGAATTAGCACAAATCTCCATCATGGGTTTCCTTCCTTAGTTTATCACCACAAAAATGGTGCATGTGAAATCCTAGTTGAGTGTACTTTGTTGTATGTTTTTGTTGACCACATGAAAATGGAAGATTTTTGGTTTTCTCTATACAGCTGGTAATTTCACCTCTATCCAAAAATAACCACGATTTCTTGTGCTTATTCAAATTTTGCACTGAAGAGGTAACCAATGCTACCTTGGAGATTGACATCATCTTTGAAAAGATAACAAGAATAAATTGTTGGTCAAAAGGTAATACACAAAAGCTCCTGACCAGAAAATGATAGCAAGATATTCTGCATAAAAGGTGACAGAAAGTTATTTTTATTTGCATGCTACAAACTTTATTTTCCAAGGATTTAAATCATAATGCTTATTAGTAAAGACAACTAATCATTATTTTCCATATTTTATCCAAAACTATATTAAATACCACTTATATATATTTAATCATATGCAACATAAAATAGTGAAATAGTATGATATGGAACGGAAATGGAATGTGGAAGTGGATATGAAGGTATATGAAATAGGCTAAAATGTGGCATAAAATGGGACACAATTGGATCTCATCACACCCTTGTGTCTAGCTCTATATCAAAGCTTTCCTTGTGATCTACCCATGGTAATTTGTCACGAAGTCCCATGAATTTTTAGATCGCTTCATCATTTTTGAATAAAGCTAGAATTCATGGTCCTTGTTGGTCCAATTCAATGAGTTGTGGGTATACTAGGTGTATTTCATTTGGTTTATCAGTCAGGGTGAAGGATGATCTAGATATCATGAAGAGTGATTTATTATCTAATATGTCAGAAACATTGAGAGGGAAGTCATCTAGGGTTGTATCATGTGATTGTGGTAACCAAGAGGAAGCCTCAACCCATTTAGCAGAAGTACCTTTTCCAATAAAGGTAACCTTACTAGTCGTACACCCTAAGCAAATATTCTTTAGATGTCTCTTGGGAATGATAGGTTCTAGAAAATAATTGTCATTTTTTCCCAGTTTCTCATTATTGTTATACCCCATTCCCTTCATTCGTTGCAAGCCTTTGTTGTCATCTTCCATGGGAAGAATGGGGATAGGTCATTCATCTTGATATATAGCAATTTAGAGATATCCTCATTGACATCCTCTTTTTCCAAGTCCCCCCACTTGGTGAAGGTAGTAGCTGCCATCTTGATTGTTTCAGGGATTGTTCTAGCTCTAGGTGTGGGTTTCCCATAAGATTTGTGAGAAAAAGGTAGCTCTCCCAACACAAAATTATCCTTTGTTATCTTATAGTTTCCACAACCTTCATCCTGGATCATTGTTTTGATATCGAGAATGTTCTTCATAATGAGTGCCTTTGTTTCTAAGGTAGATGGTGTAGGCCCTTTGTCATTCTTTATTACTTGGGGTATTTTTTAAAACTTTTCCTCAAGGTTCTTGCAGTAGTAAAAAGGCTTAGGATCTCCATGGACGGTAACTTTTCTACCTTCAAAAGGGAACTTTACACATTGATGGTAGGTTGAAGCTATAGATTTTAGGACATGGATCCAAGGTCAGCCAAGTAGGATGTTGTAAGGAAGATCTGGGTCTATCACTTGGCATGTAGTTTCTAAAATGGTGGGTCCCAGTTGGATGGGTAGTGCGATGATGACTTGTGATACCCTCTCCTAATCATCATATGCTCGGATGGTGGTACTCTTTGCTTTCTCAATAGTATCCTCTAAATATATGAAGTTCTTGATTAGCTAAAGGGTTCAAATGTTCAATCTAGCACCTCCATCTACTAAGACTCTTTTAACCTTATTATTATGAATGATGACCTCGAGGTGTAAAGAATGATTATGGGATGGTTGTGATGGTAGGTCTTGTTTTGAGAAAGTGAGAAGATGATCAGTGATATGCCCTACCATAGCTTGAAACTATTATGTATCAATATCCTTAGGGATGGATGATGAAGATAAGGATTCCTCTAATATTTCCCTATGTGTGGGTGATAGCCTAAATAGTTCCAAGATAGATATTTGCACAGGGATCTTCTTAAGTTGATCTAGGATATTGTACTTGTTGGGATTTGATGTTGGAAAAGTAGGTTGTGCCCTAGATTGAGATGGGACTCCTTGGATGGTGAATTTTCCACGTCGTGTGGTGACTCCACACTTTGCACTAGGCCCTTTGGTGGTGACAATAGTAATGATACTATCATAGGAAGTGACTACATTAGAATAGGCATGTTGTAAGTTTGTGTAATCCTTAGTTCTTCCATTGTTGTTCCCTTTGTTATGATCTGGCATAGGGTTTTTATATATCTTAAGTTCCTGGTTACCAGCAAGTACTTCAATAGATATGGTGTCACTCTCTATAAGGTCTTGGATAATATTTTTGAGCCTCATACAGTTTTCCATTTTGTGTCTTTTAATTTTGTGAAAGTCACAAAGATTGTTATCGTTGTACCAAGATGGTTTATCTTGTGGTTCTTGGTAGTTTTCAAATTTGTGAAGCATTATCGGGTTTGAATCTACCAATTTCTTCATGATGGTTTCAATAGGTTATGATAACTGTGTGTACTTGCATTTTGGATAATTGTTCTTTTTAGGGGTTCATCTTTATTATGTTTTGGTGTTGTTGTTTTTCTTAGCCCAGACATGAGGCTTATCATTCAAACTAGTTGATGGGCGATTGTCTTTGTAGACTTGAGTATTTCATTATGAGATTAGAGATCTCTTGATGTTAAGGGCTCTAGGGACAAGCTCGTCATAAGAGGTCATACACTGCATTTTCAAGTAGAAGGATAGATCCAGATCTATATTTTCTATGATGATCCCCACTTGTTTCTCATCGGGAATGGGCCACTTGCTCTTACTAGCTCTTTGTCTCCAACATTGCAAAAAATTGGAAAAATATTCTTCCTTGTTCTATTTGAGAGTATACAACTCTTCTAGGCTTACATCCATGTCAAGATTAAAGGAGAAGTGATCTATGAATTTATCGGTGATTTCTTGAAAAATTTTGATACCGAGAGGCAGTTGATAAAATCAATCCATGGCAAGACCTGTTAAACTTTGAGGGAAGAGGCACATTAAATAATAATCATTGTAGGCCACCTCCATACACATGATGTTAAACTCTTTGATATGGTCCACAAGACTTCCTTTCCCTTTGTATTTATCGAATTTGGGGATTTCAAAGCCGGGGGGGAATATTACCATTGCAATGTTTTAATCGAATAATTATAGGTATAAGTTTTGTGTATGGGGCTTCTTTGTCTTGCCCATTTGAAGATCCTACATTTCTTGTGATAATGCCTTAAGTTGTGCTTCTAGATCATCTTGCAAGTTTGGTGGAGGAACATATGTTTTGTATTGTGGGATGGTGGATGGGTTGTACGTGGGATTATGATATGATCTGGTGTTGTATGGTGTGTATGGTGGTATGGGATTTTGTGAACATTATTAAGGTGTTGATGTATATGTTCCTAACATTTTTGTATTGATGATGTGTTGTGCATTTTTTCACACATACCCCACTAAAAGTGGGGACCCTCTCTTGGCCTTCCTTTTGCCCTATTTCCGTTTTTCTCTTTTTGTGCTTATCTTTTAAAATCTCAGGGTTTTGGTCTTTGGTGCTTGCCTTGGTTGTGGCTGTATTTTGTGTTGAGTTCCTGGTGGTTTTGGAGTCTTAAGAATGCCCTCTCTGGGGTAGTCTTTTTTTTCCTTTTGGTTTCTCCCTTTGTGCTTTTGTTTGGGCCCTAAGGGTTGGTTTCCTCCCTTAGCTTTCCCTTGTTTTCCTTGTTTCCTTTTTGTTTTGTCAGGGGCGGAACCAGGATGAGACCAAACTTTGAACTTTGGCTAAGTTCTTAGTTCCGTCTTCGTTCCCGTTCCGACTCCACTTCCTTCCCACCTTTTTGCTTCCTTCTTCATTTTGTTTGTTTTTGTCCTAAGGGTTGGTTTTCCTCCCTTAGTTTTTTCTTTGTTTCACTTTTTCCTTTGCTTGTCGGAGGTGAAATTAGGATGGATCTGAACTTTGAACTTTGGCAAAGTTCTTGGTTTCTCTTCATTCCCATTCCAACTTCACCTCCCGTGTTCTCGTTTTTCCATTGTTTTGTTTGTCTTTGGCCGAGGGGTTGGTTTTCACCCTTGGGTTTTCTCCGCTTCACTTTTCCCTTGTTTGTCAAAGTCGGGACTGGAATGGAACCTGACTCTGAACTTTGGCAAAGTTCACGGTTTGATTCTTGTTCCTGTTCTGCCTTCGCTTCCGTCAGGGTGGGTTTTGTTTCTGCCTATTTCCCTTCGGTTCCTGTTTTGGTTTCTGTTCTGCCTCCGCTTCAGTCGGGGCAATTTTTGTTTCTACCTATTTCCCTTTCCTCTCAGTTCCCATTCTGTCTCCACCTCTACCTCCACCTGTCTTGGGTCTCTATTCTTGTTTTTCTCATGGCTCCCCCTTCACCTGGGTTTATGCTTGATTTTCTTGCCTTAGGAACTCTGATGGATCTACTTGGATTTTGATGATGTCTTGCACATTAATGATGGCCCGTTTGGTTGCAAGTTGGATTGATCTGGGGTTGTTGGATGTACTTTAAATATTTGACATGATTTGCGGGTGCAGTCAAGTACACTTTGTGGCTGCTATCACAAAACCTGCTCTCGCACGCAAGGCCAATTTGGTTGGTGGCCATTAATGGTAGGTAGACGTGATCTGAGGGGGATCAACCTTGTTTTGTTTGATCTGAGTTATTCATTTTCCCAACTCACATCTGATTGGTGGCTCGTGTTCCTACTGGTATTTTCGTGCACGTGGTTGTTCACGCGGGTGAAGTCTTTTGGTGGGTGTGGCTCGAGGATCCATTTCCCTAACTTTGTGCGATCCTAGCTCAATCTGATGGGGGTCCTTGCTACATTTAATGCTTGACAAAAGGTTATTACTTGTTGTCGAGGTTGATTTGATTGGTGGTCGATTTTTCTTGTAACCCTAGCTCTGTTTCATGTGGGCCTATTTTTGTATAAGTATGGCACTCTGCCTTATTTGTTGGGTTGGAATTGGCTAGGTTAGGATTCAGATTAGCAGACTAAGTCAGAGGACTTGTAATCATTAGAGTTAGTAGTAGAGTAGCATGTTAGAAGATTAGAAGTTAGTTTTCACATTTCAAGCAAGTGTTGTAATAGATCAGAATTGTTGCTAATATGATGATTTAATAAAAAGTACATAAATTGTGCTATGATTGGTGCCTCCTTTGCATTGAATAATCTTGCATGTTTCTTGTTCTATCTTTCAAATTGCTTGGAAATGTTTGGATGTACCTTAGATTTAGTTAGTAATGCTTGTGATTTAATGTCTAGAGTGTTATAGCAATCCATGGTTCATATCTTGGGTAGCTTCTTGGTTGTGGGAATTTTGTGCAAGGTCAACCTCTACCTCATATTCATGTGCTTAGTTCAACTATATATACTCATTCAGTCCTATTGGATGAATGCCTACAACTTGAAAATATTTAACACCTTAGAAGATTGCACTGTTCTCTACAAGATTACAGGTATAGCCTGGGTCGACCAGAAACTAGTTAAAGTGATTGGTCCATTCTAGGTATTTCATCATTTGCATGGTTAATCTTAGAAGTAGTGTTAACATTAGGACTTCTAAAACCCTCATATTTTGTTTTCTCTTTATTTATATGGTTAGAACTTGAAATTAAAGCATCACCATATCCTAAAATTTGATGAGTTTAGAGGTTCCAGTATTTGTACATAAAACCCCTTGTGATTACCAGCATATTCACATTTTATCACTGAGTTTGTTCCACTACATAGTCATGATCTAACACCTGTGAGACCTTGGGTTTATCTCTTTGATCATAGAGACCAACCTTTCAAGAGAGATAGGATAAATTTTATTCTGTCTAAGTTGTTGATGTGCAGAAACACCAAACAACAGGATTGGCGCTAGAAGGAGGGCCTTGAAAAAACAAGCTAGAGCATTTTCTAAATGCCATTTCTCCTGAAAGGCTCAGAAGGAGAACCAGATCTATACCAGGAGAAGAAGAAGAGTTTCAAGAATTGTCACCTCCAACCAGGTCAAGAAGGACTAGAAGAAGGGATGAATCATCATCCAATCCATCATTTCCACCATCCCCACCTCCATCCACTTCATCTTCCTTTGATTTTAAGACTGGTTCCAATCCACAACCCCAACCAGTCATCCATCAACCATTAACACCTCCACCAATGGCTTTCTTGGTGAATAAACCATCACCTCTGACATTCAACAACTACAATGTTATGCCCAAGAACCTTGAGAATTTTTGCTCTAAGTTTCACACAAATGACCCAAATAGGACAACAAAAGAACATATTAGGATATTTTAGACTTGTCTAAGAGATAGAGGTATTAATCATGAAGATTTTGCATGCAAACTTTTCCCTTATTCTCTAGGAGAAGAGGCATTTTATTGGTATAACCACTTACCTACTGCATCCATATCTAATTGGGCTGAACTTGAGGCTACATTCTTGCTAAAATTTAATATTCTCATTAGTGCTAACAAGCTGTATATGCAGTTTACTAGGGTAAAAAGAGAGGTTAATGAGCCTATAGGATCATTCAATAATAGGTTCCACTGAGCATACACTAGAATTCAAGCACCTTATGATATAAATGAGAAACTTCCCTAGAGTTCTACTTTGAAGCCCTTGACAACCTTTCTTCCACCTTCCTTAAGTGGAGAACCAATCCACCAACTACCTTGCTCACTGCATATATAGAGGTTTTTAAGGTCAATACAGACCTGAGACAACACTTGTCTGGACCTCTACCATCTCTAGGATCAGCTGCTCACCCAAGCCAAGTCCAATCTCTCAACCAGGCTCTGACCAATCACATGCCTATCATGAATCCTATTCCATAGTTGCCTCTGGTCCCTCACTCAGGTCATCCAATAAACCAGGTCCAACCAATGCCTGGTTATCCCCAACAAAATTCTAACCATCCCCTCCATTCACAGTCACAAGCTAGTTTCCCTACATATTTGCAGAACTCAGAAGTTTTGAATTAGTCTGCTGGTTCTGGAGGAGTGTTAGGACCCCCCCCAAACATTGTGAATCCAGTCCCTTACAACAATCTTGATAAAGAAAGTTTAGATGAGCTAACTGAGCAAGTGTAGAATTTGAACATGGAGGTAACCTACTTGAGGAACCAGAACAATCAACTCCAAGCTAATCAGAAGAGCATGCAATCAAGTTATAACTGAGGGCAACACTATGACAGAAATCAAAACTTTGATAGAAATCAACAAGGTGGACAAGGATTTGAAAGAAGACAGCCACCTAGGCAGAATAGGCCATGGAACATTGGGCCTAACAATGGAGGAGCTCCCACTCCACTAGATCAACCTTCCAATCAGGAGAAATCTCTAGGTGGTGTGAACTTAGCAGAGGTCACTTTGTCTGGATGGTGTAGGCTTCATAAGACAAGTCAACACTCTGAGCTTGACTGCCCCAAATTTCAAACTGCTACTTCCATTTTTCAATATGAAGTTGAAAACAACTTCACCGACCAAGATTTGGTGCCCTCAAATCCCTATGACTCCCCAGTTTTAGTGTTGAATCATGCTCATTTCCTGAGAGATGAGGAGAATGAACCAGAAGAGGAATCAAGTAGCCAGAATGGGGAGGCTAAACAAGTGCTCAATGAAGATGAAATCTCTCAGTTGTTTGATGAAGAAACTGAGAATGGCAATGGCCCATTGGATGAGGGAGAGGCTAATGTTGAAGAAGTATAGATTTTTCAGCAACCTTCTAGGAAGTATGATCTAAGGAGCAAGCCCCACAGGAATCCACAAGCTGGAGGACCGTTTACTACATCTACCCCTCCACACAATTTTACCACTCCACCAGATCCACATGCCAACAACAATCCATCCTACACTCAAGTGCCAACACAATATCTCATGAAAGAAGGAGCTCCACACTGACATGAATGTGGAATAGCTGGGAGAATATGTCACCAAGAAACTCAATAAAGTAAAGGTGAGTCATTATGCTTTTTGAGTTATTAAGAGTTCCTGAAATAAAAAATGTAGTCCTTGGGTCCTTTAATTCAAGTATAGCAACACAAGGAATAACTACCAATGAGGCAATCACAAGGCCTCCGAGTTCACAAACACCCAAAGGTCCTAGTCCATCACAACCTAGGGATAGGGGTAAAGAAAAATATAAGAGTTAGGTTGCACAAGCTGACTCATAGTTGATTTTATTCCAAGGAAAAATGGAAACCCCTCCTTTTTTGATTTCCATTCGTATATTTGGTAAAAATCTGCATAATTGCCTACTAGATTTAGGGGCATCCACCAAGGTTATGCCATTTGTTGTCTGTAGGGCCCTTGGTATAACCCTTGCAGCCTCTCAAAAGAAGGTCACCCAATTAGACAAAACAAAGGTGAATATAGTAGGAGAATTGAACATGATTCCCATGCAAGTTGCCTCAGATCCTAGGGTACAACAAGTGCTTAATATTCAGGTAGCTGACATTCCTAACACTTATGGTCTGATCTTGGGTAGAGATTTTACCAAGGCATTAAATGGATACACATCTACCGATCATTCTCACATGTGGCTCCCCTGGAAAGGAGTCCCAAATAATATCAGAATTGAGAGAGAACCTAGAATGAAGTATGCCATTACTGAGTATCAGAATACTTCAAATGAGATACTGGTATCAGAGGTCAGTATGGGGAACTATGTCCTAGCCTCTCCTGCTTCAGACACAAAATAAATCTTGATGTTGCACAGCTCTTCTGGTGAATCTACGTCAGAAGCCAATAGCTCAGAAGTGCAAGTTGAACAAATAGAAGATATTGATGATCAGGTGGATAGACAACTCAATTTGTTGGATAACTTCCAAGAGTTTATCCGAAAATGTGTAAAAGATCATATCTAGTTGGGTAGAAATATGAACTTTGAATAATTTCTTCTTCCTAATTGGTGTAGAGTTCATGATGCTCCTCATTCTGAACTAGAATGTTGCTTATGTCAAACTGCAGTGGAACAGATACCGAGGCACATTAACACAACCCCAACTATTGAATCAAACATATAGAGAATTCAAAATAGTCAAGAGGGGAAGGATCCAAAACCTCCTGAAGAGCCTCTGGAGGAGCTAATGACTACTAGAAATTAAGGTTTGATGGATCCAAATCCAAGCAAGGTGCTGGAGTAGGGCTTGAGCTGATCAGTCCTAAAGGTAAAACCTACTTTTCTGCCCATAGACTCCAATTCTAGTGCACTAAAAATTTAGTTGAGTATGAAGCTCTAGTTCATGGGCTATTAATGGCATTGAGAAATAAAGTTAAAATTCTACAAGTTTTTGGAGATTTTGAGCTAGTGGTCAGGCAAGTGAGGAAACAATACTCATGTCATGATAGAAGGATGGCCAATTATAGACATAGAAGGTGGGATCTTATTGAAGGATTTAATGCCTTCAACATTCAGCTGATACCTTGGAGTAAGAATCAGACTATTGATTCTATGGCACAAGCAGCAAGTACATTGCAGCCCTTATCACTTTCAAGCTTAAAGAAGTTCACTGTGGAACATGTTCCAGTACCCTCGATGCCTGACAATGTCACCAATTTTTAGTTCTTCGAAGATGATAAGCATATTCTTGATTTTATCACTAGTTGTAATGTGTTTGCTTCCCAAGTAATTGATGAGGTTGACCCTCAAGAGGCTGAAATTGACCTGGAAGGAGTCCTCAATCTGAGGACTAATACCATCCCAAGAGGCATGGTGCAATTGGAAAGTATCTTTGATTTGGATAGGATCAAAGATCAGGAGCAGAAAATGAAAAGGGAATCCCCCAACTGTCAGTGTGAAACATACAACATGGGGACCCAAAGTGATGTCAAGAATGTCTTTATTGGTAAGGTGTGCACTCCAGAGGAGAGGAAAGGAATTATTGATGCCTTTCATACATATCAGGATGTGATATCCTAGAGTTATGATGGCTTGAGGACATATGACACTTCAATCATTACACATACTATCCCCCTCAAGACAAATGTTAAGCCATTCAGGAAAAGAAAAAGACCAATTAATGCTTTGTTGGAGCCCATTATTCAGAAGGAAGTGTAGAAGCTGCTTTCAACACAAATCATATTTCCAGTAAGAAATTCAACAAGGGTTGCGAACTTGGTCCTGGTTAGGAAGAAAAATGGAGAAATCAGACTGTGTGTTGATTTTAGGAATCTGAAGAGAGCATCAGAAAAGGATAATTATCCAGTCCCTTCACTAGATGAGGTGCTTTAGGTTGTCAATGGATCTCAGATGATTTCCTTTTTGGATGGATACTCTAGGTAGAATTAGGTCATGGTCCAATATGAGGATAGGCACAAGATTTCCTTCACTACAAAATGGGGATTCTTTTCTTACCAAAGAATGCCCTTTAGATTAATCAATGTTGGAGCTACATTCAAAAGGGATATGGATATTTCCTTTAAGGACATCATTGTAAAGTGCATAATCAACTACATGGATGATTTGATAGTCTTTTCCAAGAGGAGAAGTGATTATGTTGCAGATTTGTGCAAATTATTCTAGAAGTGCAGGGAATTTGGTATTTCACTTAATCCAAAGAAGTGCATCTTCAGAGTCACTGAGGGAAAGTTATTAGGACATGTTATTTTAGAACAAGGTATTGCCATTGATCCTGAATAAGTGAAGGCTATACTGAAAATTCAACCCCCTGCAAGTAATAAAGAAATGAAGTCATTCTTTCGCAAGATTAACTTTGTCAGAAAATTTATCACTAGATTTGCAGAAATAGTCAAGCCATTGAATGCCATGTTGAAGCAAGAAGCAAAGGTTGAATGGAATACAGAGGCTAAGGAAGCATTTTCAGAAATCAAGAGAGCTATTATTGAGGCCCCTGTTTTGGTAAGTCTTGATTATGCTAAGCCATTCTACATCTATTTGTTTGCTTTTGATCACTCCTGTGAGGGCTTGTTGACTCAAAAGTCTAATCAAGGGAATGAACATCTCATAGAATTCATGAGTGAACCTCTAAAAGATGTCGAACTAAGGTACCCTAATGTTGAAAAGAAAGCTTATGCCTTGAGCCGAACTGTGAAGAATTTTAGGCACTATATACTGAGAAACAAGGTCTTTGCTATAGTCCCTGATCCTGCAATCAAGTTGTTGTTGATGCAAAATGAGTTAGGTGAATGTAGAGACAAGTGGGTGACTGTGTTATAAGAATATGATATTGAAATTGAACCCATGAAGTTGGTAAGAGGGTAGGGACTGAACCAGACAATGGTAGAAATGGGTCCTGACCTTGTTGCCCAGCATTATAATCTTGAAGATGTTTCTCCGAGGGACTGGTATGATGACATTATCTACTACTTGTTGAACTAGAAATATCCCAAACACCTTAATTTAGTATGAAGGAGAGCTCTACATTTAAAGAGTGGTAGTTTTATGATGAAGGGAGTTGTCTTATATAAGATAAATCATTAAGGTGTCTACCTGAGATGCCTAGGGAAAGAAGAGGCAGGGAGAGTAATGACTAAATTTCATGATAAATATGGCACAGGCCATGGTTCAACACCTTCCACTGCAAGTCAGATTCTAAGGGCAGGCTATTATTGGCCTACCTTATTCAAGGACGCATATCACCATGTAAGAACTTTCCATGTGTGTCGAATGGCTGCAAGCAGGGAGAGATGTGAAGCTCTTCCACTTCGACCTGTCATAGAGGTAAAACCATTTGCACAATGGGGAATGGAATTCATAGGTCCAATCAACCCATCTTCATTTGTAGGCCATAAGTATATTATTACCATAAATAATTATTTTACTAGGTGGATTGAAGCTCTTGCTTGCAAACAATGCACTTCTGAAGTAGTAATCAATTTCATAGAATCAGGTATCATTAATCGCTTTGGTTGTCCATTGGCTGTAGTTTGTGACAATGGTTCTGCATTTGCATCTTTAAAGTTTTCTAATTGGGCTTATGACCATGGAATTACCATAAAATTTGCATCCAATTACTATCCACAGGGGAATGGTTTGGCTGAGTCTTCTAATAAAAACCTATTCACAGTCATCCAAAAACTACTAGAAAAGAATTCCAAGGATTGGCATACCTAGCTCAGATTTTCTCTTTGGGCATACCGCACTAGATAGAAGACATCCTTAGGAACCTCTCCTTATCACTTAGTGCATGGATTGGAACCTTTCTTTCCAATCTAGCTAAAGATCCCTACTCTGCAATTCATCAATGAATATTATGATGGAGAGGATAAGCGTGAAGCCTGCTTAACTGAATTGTTGCACCTTGAAGAGAGAAGAGATGAAGCCCTAGAAAACTTTTCCAAACATCAGGGTATAGTGAAAATATGGTTTGATAGGAGAGCCAAGATGAAATCCTTTAGGATCTATGACTTGGTTCTCTACTAGGATAAAGCTCATGATAAAAAGGGGGAGCATGGAAAATTTGACAAACTTTGGCTCAGCCCTTATCAAATTGAAGAGATTCTGGGAGATAATGCCTTCCATTTGAAAACCCTCACTAGAAGAAATATCCCACTGCCTGTGAATGGGTAGTATTTGAAGCATTATTTTCAATCTTGAGCTATTCTTAGCTCTATCCTTGTACATAAGTAGTGTTGAGAAATGTGTCTCAGCTTGCAGCTTGAATCCCCTGTTTTCATGCCTTGGCAAAAATTTGTTGTTTCTACAATTTACCACCATACCACGCCTGGCTCTTTTCCTACCTTGGTGGTACCATAGTGAAGGCCTTGATGGTTTATCATGTTACCACTTGATGTATATTCCCTAGCCATGGTGGCCACAGTTGGCATCTTTTGGTCTACCTTGTTAGTCACTGCCATACTGCGGGTAGTTAAGCAACCGACCGCGGTGGCCGCAGTGATGCCACTTACAGTGGTCTTGGCAGTGGGTCCACTCACTGCGGTGGCTGTGGTGAGACTGCCTACTATTGGGTTTGGTGGTTACCATCACACCATGAACAGTTAAGTGACTAACCATGGTGGTCGCGATAAGACCGCCAACAGTCTGGCTGATGGTCACCGCCCTACCGCGAGGTGGCCTTTTGGCCCCCACGGTAGCATGGTAAGACCGTCAGCAGTCCCACAAACTGGTCACCGCCACACCACGGTCTATCCAATGACTGTAGCGGTAGTGCGGTGGTGTTTTTGGAGGTGAGGGGGGCGAGCTCAGTGAAGTCATCGGTGAGCTTGAATGATCTCACCGCTATACTGCAGGATGACTCAAACTTGGTTGTGGTAGAGTGAAAAGAGCTTAGCTAAGCTCAGTTGGCTCACCGCCATACTGCGAGCAGGTCGAACAAGCTTGGTGGTAGAGCGGTAAGGTCTTAGAGAGCTCAAACCAGCTTGGGGCCAGTTTGACCGATTTTGACTCGGATTCAAAGTATGATAGCAAATGAAGGAAGGACACGTGGCAAGTTGACAGCAGTTTGATTAGCTAAAGGCCAATCTAGTAAATGGCAGTTAATGCAGACTTGATCGATAGGGATTGAAACGCAATTATGAATGGAATTGAATGCTTGGGTGGCTCGATGATGAAGATATCTGTTAGAGCAAATTGATTGCGTGATTGGATGAGTGATTCATGAACCTGATGGTCGGTGATTGGTTAATAGAATTGAATGCAACGTATGACTTATTAAGTCGAGTACAATATTGCATGGGAATGAGAGGATTTAAAACTGTATGTTAGAAATAACATTGTAACAGTGAGATAGAACATGATAGTGTTGTTGTGAGTTGATTTGAGAAGACTGAACATTGTATGTAACTGTTTTGTTACTATAATACAATTGGCTTGATTTTGTGTGGTGGATTTTTTACCTGTAAAGGTTTTCCCATGTATATCTTGTGTCAACTGTGAATGCTTAATTTTGTTATCTATTTTTATTGGTTGTATTCTTCTCAAGTAAGTTTATAAAGCTTTTTGAACCTGTTTATGCTCTTCTCCTTTGTTGTATTAGTGTTAAGGGAATGTATTCCACACTGTTGGGTCATCAGATCCATCCCATTTTATCCTTCAAGTGGTATAAGAGCCTGGCCTATTGTGTTATCCTTTAGAGAAAGCTTAGTTTTTTGTGCTAATACTGTTTCAGTGGGAGTCTTGCATTGTTGAAACTTGTTTTTGTTTGAGATGGCGAGTACATCAGGTAGAGTAGATATTGAAAATTTTAATGGTAGGAATTTTGAGTTATGGAAATTCAAAATGGAAGAGTTGCTGGTGGATAGAGACCTCTAGTTAGCAGTGTCTGGAACTAAGCCAAAAATTACGACACAAGAGGCTTGGGATCTTGTTGATAGAAAAGCAAGAGGTCTGATAAGACTGAGTCTTGCCGATTATGTACTCTTGAACGTCCATGAGGAGCAATCTACAGCTTCATTGTGGAAGAAGCTTGGTGATATTTATCAAGGAAAGTCTCTGGTAAATAAGTTATTCCTGAGGAAGAAGTTGTATTCCTTGAAGATGGACAAAGGTGAATCTGTTGCAAACCATCTGAACTCGTTTAACATGAGTGTTACTCAACTGGAATCTGTAGGTGTAAAGACTAAGGAGGAGGATCATTGCATGCTCCTGTTGTATTCATTACCTATTGTGTTAATTATTTAATTAGCTAATATTTCCTAAATATATCATTCTATTTATATTATTTCATCTCTAAATTTAGTGACCATCTCTAAATTTAGTGAGTTGACTAAAAAATAACCTCAATTCACTCTCACTCACTTCTGCTTCATCCACCAATGCAATTAGTCATCTGATTCATGCAATCACTCAACTCAACATCATATCCCCTCATCTTAACACATTTCATTGGAACATTCTTCATGATCTCTCAAACAACCTCATTCGTCGATCATCTCAAACATCCTACATTGTTGATCAAATATCACTAAAAGCTATAAAGCATCCATCATTTATGCATTTGATCTCTCCATGAATTTTGATGAATCTTATATCCATACTATACTCATTTTTTAATTTATTTTTCTAACAAGGTTATGCTAAGGTTTTATGAGCACTACACATTCTATTTGATTAACATTACCACATTATACCATGGAGTAAGACTAGGAACATTGGTGGAGGTAAGAAAAAAAATCATTCTTGTGCACACATTTTGTTGAGATAGGTCATTTGATTATTGAATTGGATTTACCATTGTTGTATTTCTATTTCAGAATTCATTAATATTATTTCATCTTCTACATTATGGCATGCTTGGTGGGATCCATGTCCTTGATTTTTAACAGTCGCATTGATTTTCCTTGAGTTTTTAAGGTCACAAGTGTAGAAGGACATATTTGATCCTAGAATGGTGCTTCTGACTACATGGTGAAACATTTGAAAGTAAATTTGAGCATTTGACACTTACAATGACAAATTTAATCTCTATGTGATTTTTGGTCTATAGGTGCAATTTACCAGAGTGGCGCTTTTGACAAAAAATGACACTTTTGACTATATTTTGACACATCTAATAAGAAGAATGGTGCATTTGATAGGAAAAACAATGTAATTGATAGGTATATTAGTAATTTTGATTGTGTTTTGGCATATTTAATTTATACAATGACATTTTTTATTCTATGAATTTGATTTTTCTAACCTAATGTTTGCATGATCTTTTAGAACTACTAAAATTGTGTAGATTAGAAATCATTGGGAGAAGACTAAGTAAAAAAGAAACTACTAACAAATTTGGTGCAAGGATTTTGATTATTTTTATTAATTAGTTTCACAATTCATTTGGGTCTTAATCAATGAATCTTGTATGTCATGTTTGGTGAACATTTATTGTGTATGCTCTCCCCTTATGCCTAGTGTGAGCCTAAGGATCCAAAGAACTCTTTGTTCACATATTTTTCAAGTTTACCCAAAAATTATTAGTTGAGTATGCTCTCCCCTTTTGCTTCATGCAATCCTAGGGATAAAAAATGCTAGAATATTCTTTTAATTTACAGTAAGGGGCTTGCTTGGGTATTTCACCACCTCAAGGGAAATCTCAACCACATTTTCTAGTGGGGTATATAAAGGGGGAAGAGAAAAATTTGTACCTCAAAGTGTGGTCAACATCATTCAAGCTAAGTCACAAGACCCTTAATGTGTTGAGACTTATGGTGAGGAGAAGAGGGGAGACCCCATAGTCTCATGCACTATTAGATTGGCTCACTTTTCTCAAATACCACTACGAACTTTATTTTTTTAGAGACCTAATACTTTTAGTCATTGATCTAGTTGTGGTGAGGATAGGATAATATTTCTTTGGAGCTGTAAAAACCTTCAAGAGAAGGGGAAAGGTGAGCCCTTGTGCCACTAGAACCCTATCTATTCCCTCTTGAGATTGAAATACACATGTGCAATCCTATGATATTTTATCGCTTGGGCCCACAGTAGTGTGACACCTTTATTGAATAGTTAGACTTATTATTATGCTTGGTGTGTTTTTTGTGAAGACCAATAAAATACCATTCATAATTACTACCTTGAAATAATCAGCCATCTTATTTTCTATTTTATGTATCTTGCCAAAAAAATCAAAAACCACTCCAAAACTAGCAAAAAAAATCAACTTTTATACAAAATTACGCTTGAGTCCAAAACTATGCTTCTTAGTCTAAAATTTCACATTTGAGACCTCCTATTACACTTTTGAAACTCTGATATTCTATTTGGTAATCTCTCAGGCATAATTATGCATATGATTCCTTTTGTGGCATATTTGATAGCCAATGTGATTCTTTTGACTATCCTTTTATGCATCTGATCATCTTTCAACATATTTAACTAAATTATCTTGTGGCACATTTGATTATCCTGTGATGCTTTTGACCATACTTCGGTGTATATAATATTCATAGTTTATTATTTAACCATACATTGGTGCTTTTGAGTTGAGACCTGATTGAACATATTCTGATAGTATGTAACACTTTTTTGATAGATTTGTGCATTTGAAACCTATTGTGTTTAGTTTGATAATATTGGGGCACATCTAAGACATAGAGTTGTGCATTTAATTGATACAATGATGCTTTTGATCTATGTTAAAATTTCTAGGTCTCCAAAAGTCAATTTTCAAAACCATTGACCAATTAGACCTAAAATTTGAGATCTATAGAACACTTGACTTGTAGTCGCCATTCATTTTCCATCAAAAAGTCAAAATTTATACCCATTTCATATCATCCATTTTGGACTTTACAGTTACTATCCTAGTCTTGGACAAACATATTTATCATCATCATAATTAGTTATCAAAAAAACCAACAACCAAAATAGTCATAATCTCATCTAGATCTTCCATCCTTTATCACTAGTTTAGCCTTTTACTTGAAAAGTTGCCTATTTTAAGCAGATAGTTGAGTTACCATCAATCATTTATGGGTGAATTTTTTTAGGAGTCTTGGCTTATTCTATGTTATTAAACCCATTATCATCCTTTTTATTGGACTCATCCATCTATTAAAAGTAAAAAATCATCCAAATCTTAGCACTTATCATAAAACAAAGATCTAGATTTACTTTGACTTATTGAGGTTTTATCTTACATCGATCAAAAATACCAAACACACTTATCCAAATTCATCACATTATTTTATCCAAATATACAAATGTGTATTTATTTGAATCCATTAGAAACAACATATTCATATTAAATCTGTAGCACGCCCATTGTTCTACACAGTAACTTTTCTATGTTTTAATCTCAAGTAAAAATTGTAAGCATCCATCCATAATGAGCAATAAAAAATATATTTTCAAATATAAAGATAGCATGCACATTTGAAATAAACATCATTCCAAAATTTCCCATTTCATTATATCAAAGTATTAAAAATTTCCAATATATTGCTTTCATAGTACATAATTTCATGATAACTTTTCTCTTTTACAATCTTTCCATAGTAATGGATACAAAAGTACAAACAAGGCTCACTGAGCTTATTGGAAATAGATATATGAATGGTCCAAGTGCCCTCCATCAAATATTGGTCACCAACTGATGAGGATAAGCATCACTCAAGAATTTTTCCACCAACCATCGACTAACTACAGTCCCCTGTACATCTACCAACTTGGTAATATAGCCCTACCCTTCAATGAATAGATTGGTTTGGTAACCTCATTATAATAATAACCTTTCTTGAGCTTGGTGTTGTTTCCTACATATCTAGAACTATCACACAATGGCTACAAACTATCATATGATATTACCTGCCTAGTATGTAAACCCAGATCACAGTGAACTAACAATGTAAACAGTGGCAGCATACACTACTTTGGCCAAAGTATTCATCACCCCTAATTCATAATGGACATCACACACACACTTGCCTTCCTAGCTCGATTTTTATTTGACCATTCATATTCTATGCATAGGCTATTCCCTTTCACCATGGATTAATCTAACCCTAGGAACAACCTTGTCGTAAGGGGGGAACAATAAAGCATACAAAAAACAAAAGGAATGAATCAAATAAAGTTTAATTCAAAACCAGATTAAGATCCCATACCCATTACTCATGAAATGAAGCTTTTAAGCTAATGAAATCAAATAACGAAATCCTAAGATAACATAATGAATTCAAAACTAAAAAACCTTTTCCATCCCATGTCAAAGTTGTATTTGCATTTGATGTTGAATTATGTTTTTGTATCAATGCAAAGCCTCCATTATGCATTCAAAAGCTTCAATGTGTGTGTGATGTCAAACTAGAATATGATGATATTTCGTAACGTGCTCAAGAGGTAATTGTTCAGTGCTTCACTATGTAAATTCTAGATGATTTGTGACAAGGTAGAAGGTTATTTTATATATTTCTTGTTTTGAGATGAATGTGCAAGATGCAAAAATGCAAAATCTTGACCAACGATTGAGAACCATTGAGAGGAATTATATTGCTCGGTTAGCTTTTGTGATTGAATCAATTAAGAATGTTAATTGTACAATCAGAGGAAATAGATTGCATAATCTATGGAATTAAGGAAATCAAATTGAGTTTTCAATAGGATTGAAGAATAGATGGATTAGTTAGGAAATGGATGAATCAGTTAGCCAATCAGAGTGAGAAATCAGTGAGTGTGATTTTCTCAATCATAAAAAGGGGATGAGGGTAATTAATTTATTACTATTTTAGAGTTGAACGTGCAAAGTCATGTTTGAATTTAACAAATAAAGTTGTATTTGTTTGTTGACCCTTTTTGAATGATGTTTGAATTATTAATTTAATTATTCATGTTTTTAGAAAGGGGAAAGTGATTTAATTAAACTATTCAGTGTTAATAATTTAATTGATTTAGGGGAATAGGGTATATTAGCGACATAATTAAATAATTGATGTTATTTAATTAATTAGGAGGAATAAAGATTAGATAAATGATAAAATAGTGAATTGATTAAATAATTAAAGATTATTTAATTAATAGAGGAAAATAGGGTTTTTGATGTAAATGATGTGAAATACAATGATAATGATGTCGATGATGAAAAAATATCATTCGGGATGTGTGATATGCATTAGGTCTTTTTTACATGTCTACATTTTTCCCCTCTTTAAGACAAAGTACTAGTTGCTTTATTTCAAAGAATTTGATGTTAAGATCAAGATTTGAAAAAATTATATGCCCTAATGTGCCCTGGCGGTCACCAAAAATATAGTACAATGTTAGGTTGGCCGAAAAAAATCATTTTTTGGGTCAAGCTCACAACAAGGTTCAATTTTAGTTTAGGTGTGTAGAGGATGAAAAATTAGGTTGTAGGGCCTTCGTTTATAGCTCAAATGTTCCTGGGCACTCCTAATTTTGACCTATGGGTGTTTCCAAGGTAAAAAAAATTAGGGTTTAGGGGGGTTTAAATGGTAAATTAGGTAGAAATTACCCCTCATTTGCACTCCTTGATTTGAAAATTTCTTGCCCCTAGAGCTTTTGTGAGATTTTCTTCTACAAACAGTGATTCATGATGCCTCGAGTTCTGAGAGTTCCACACAGGTAGGAGGTAGTTAGAGTTTATCGACGACCAACTAGTTTAAGGGCTCTGATATGTATGTCTTCAATTTTTTCTTTCATCCTTTTTCATCTTCGTAATTAATGTTCAAACTCAATTTTAGGCAATAGAAAACTTTTAGGTTTTTTGTTGCTATTGAGCTCGATATTAGTTCTATTGACCTTTTTAAAGGTCACTTTTGACAATTATAGGTGCTATTAAATAATATGCATGCTTTTGCAAGAAATAAGTGTGTTATTGCAAAATACTAGCGCTATTGAGAAATACTAGCACTATTGCCAAATACTAGCGCTATCGAGAAATACTAGTACTATTGCCAAATACTAGAGCTATTGCAAAATACTAGCGCTATTGAATAATGCTAGTGCTATTGCAAAATACTTGCACTATTTCCTAAAATAATTGCACTATTGCAAAATTTTGTCACTATTTCTTAGAAAAAGTTCACTTTTTCTTAAAAAACTACTGATTTGCAATGTTTAGTTTTAGTTTGAAGCTCCCAAAAGTACTTATGTTGTCCATTGAATGGTTGCAAGCTATTCTTAAGTCATTGTCTATGTGAGAGTGACATCCTCAATTGATGGACGAGTTGACTAATTTTGATGATACACAGAGAGACTTTCTTGATGTTGTGGGTTTACATTATATTTCTCACTTGCCATTACTGAGGGATCATTGAGCCATGATGATTGTGTTGGTGGAGAGGTGGCACTCTGAGACCTCCTTTTTTCATTTGCCTACTAGGGAGTGCACCATTACTTTGGAGGATGTTTAGAGGATTCTCAGGATCCCTATTCATGGTGAGCTTATTAAGTATGATGTTCAGCGGGGTACCTTAGCAATGCAGCGATTATTGGGTGTGGAGTAGTTGCAGGTCGTCGATTCAGAGATTGATTTGGCATCTCTCTACAATTATGTTGATCCTATGGTTCTTGTGTTAGCAGGTATTATCATTGGACCTCTAATGCTTGATGTGAGGGCTAAGAGGTTCCTTTTCGGTTGGGGAATTGTTATCAAGCAGCTGATGGAGGAGGCCACAATGTATTCTTGGGTTCAATATGTGTTGGCCCATCTTTATAGAGATATGCATGAGGTTGTGTATTGAGCTAGTAGTAATAGATTCTTTGGAGCTAGTTTGCTACATTTTGGGGCTTGGGGGAGGATTGCTATCACTCGGCCAGAGGGTATGTAGGATAGGGATGTGCATGATCCTTATACTTATCAATACCACAACTACCTTCACTATACTCAGCTTGGCAAATTGTCCTATTGAAGGGAGATTTTTGATGATATTATAGATTTCTCATGGTTTTCATATAGGGATTGTGAGGCACGGCTAGATGATCAATATTAGCTAGTCTACAACAAGAAAACTCATTTCTTGATTGGTCACGTAGATCTCTTGCTTGAGATATTTACAAGAGAGGGTATTGAGATAGTTCAGTGAGCATCAAACTAGGCTCGCCAATGACTATGTGGATATCTTTGGATGTACTACATGAGAGGAGTTATCTTGGGGGACTCGTGAGGATTCTAGCATGATAGTGATAGCACTCAAGGCACTGAGACCTCTTCCATGGGGTTGGGCAGTGGATCACATGGATCCTAGGAATACTAGTGAGTTTGATGGTTGGTGGACCCATTATAGACTAGTGAGATTGACTATGCCTCTAGGAGGTCCAATTTTGGGTGTACACAGGGTTGGTCATAGTGGGCATTGAGAGGATTGACAAAATCGACCATAGGCTCCTTAGGGGGATATGGTATCTCAGCTAGTGCAAATGACAGTAGATAGAGATGCAGTTAAATCAGAGCATGATGTTAATATTATGCAACAATAGGCCACCGAGGCCCAAGTTTTGATAGTGACTGAAGAGAGACACATTCAAATCTAAGCGAGATTATCTCTGTCAAGAGAGAGATTCATTGAGAGGGGTGTTAGTTGTTGAGAGGCAACATAGACTTAGAGCTGAGATCTCTTTAGCCTCTACCATTCCCCTAGCCTAGTATTAGGTCGAGAAAGACAAGCTCCTATAGTAAGTTACATATTATCAAACTTTGTATGAGGCATTCATGTCGAGGGCTCAAAGACTTCCTTAGTTTGGTGAGTTGAGTACAAATATAGCTATAGATTCAGGTGGGAAGTCAGTCAAATAGTCTCCAGTCATGCCCCAATTGTCCCCTCATTAGAGAAATCATTATTCAAGATCTCCACCACCGACTGGCCAGTAGAGCTAATTATGTTGATGATATTTCATATATATTTTGTATCAAATATTTATGTAGACATATTTTTGTATATATATTCATCATCCTAGTTGAGGCCTCATATATATGTATTTATTTTGATCTTCGTTGATGTTGTATCACACATGACATTTGATAGTATCTATTTTTGATGATATATGATACACTGTGTTTTTTATTTGAATTTATGATATGCTATGAGATGTTTATGGGTGATTATGTATGCATGCTTATGTTTTATACTTTTTTGATGTATGCATATGATGTGGATGGATGGATGATTTATACATATATATGATGATTTATGATAGATGAGGATTTATTACGTATATGATGGATGATGATGTCTTACATATGTGATGGATGATTATGCATGATGTGTTATTTTTTTATTGTTTTATTATGATCATGATATGCACTAAAATTGTGGATGCAAGATGGATGTGGTACTAATGATATTGTGACGCAAGATGGATGTTGTTAGTTAGAAGTGTTGGTTGATTTTTAGATGGATAAAAATTTGATGTTGTTAGTTACTTATGAGTTTTCTTTTACATTCATAGAGGATTTTTATCTTTTAGTAATCCTTTTTGATGTAGCAAATAGATATGATGCACCAAGGTATTAATAACCAAGGTGGCTTTGTATCCATTGCATGGACTTTTACTCGATACACAAAGAATATTCTTTCTCATACCAAACATACGAAAACCCTATTAGAGTATATAGTTGAGTTGTGTTAAAAAATTTCAGACCAATTACATAGATAGGTATGAAGTACCTAACATGCAACTGTTACATGAATTGTCTTAAAATAAATTCTATATACAAAATAAAGAAAGTATTTGTCATGGTAGTATCACAAACAAGGATAAATTTAAGAACCCCCTCACCTTGACGAAGGTGTAAAATCCTGGTGAATCTTATATACTTCCCAATAAAAATATTAATTTTATTAGCAATTTTTTTCATTTTTTAGAAGAAAAAAATTATCCTAATTGGCGAATCTTTTGTAATCACTAGAAGTCTATGGAAAATCCTGATGAATTACATTTTTTGTAAAACCAATAAAATATATCATTGGCAATTAGAACCTATTTTCAAACCAATAAAATATTTCCATTGGTGAATTAAACATGTTTTCAAACCAATAAGATATTTCTATTGGTGAATTAAAGTTGTGCTAAAAAAAATTGTTGGCGATTCAAAAATGTTTTCAAACCAAAAAATATATTTTTATTGGTGAATTAAACCTTTTTTCAAATGAATAAAAAAACCATTGGTGAATTAAATATAATCTCAAACCAATAAAAAATTCATTGGAAAAATAAACTAGTATGCCCAATAGGATGGTGGGACCCAATGAAGAAGTAGGCGACATCAAAGTGACAAAGGGATATCGGAGAGAGCTAAATTATGTGGGTGGAAAAAATATCAAATTCTACATATTGTTCAGAGTTCTATTTTGAGATAAATTTTCCACACATACAAATTCCTTCATAAAGTTTCTGGAATGGGAACAAGTGTCAACATATTCATTATGTCTGAAGCCAGATGTCGGCACAAATCAATATAACCCACGACCATTCGATGAATTTTCAATGGATGTCTATAGTTGAATTCTAGAAGAAAATGTCTGAAGCACTAGACTTGTGAATTCAAACATCCAGAATAACACTAGAACCATTAGATTTCCAAAAATAAATGGTTGATAGTTTATTACTTATTAAATCACTTAAAGTCATGACAGCCAAAATAATATTTTATCGTTGACTAGCTACCGGTAGTTGAAGGTCACTTAAGTTATGACTTAGGACTTTGGATTCATCATGGTGATTGGCCCATTGACCTACGCGATTACTGGTTTCATGGAGTATCAAAGTCAGGTGACAAATACTTGCCTTATCTTCTGGTCGTGACCCCGTTCAAATATTCTTTCCATCAGTGAGGTGTGTTTTCATTGCATCGGTAAGACTCATGTTATAGTCCTTCTGATATCCTACAGTGTCTTCAACATAGCTACATCAGTGGGACTCTAAGGTGCCTCCCCCAATATATTATATATCTTTGATGAACTGTGAGTTGTTAGTGGTCAGGTATGATACCATATGGTAGATAGCTGGCAACAGCCCACTAGCCCATGGTGATTTGGTGGGCCCTTTGCTTTGCTCAGTAGGAGAGTGTGGAGGTGACATATCATGTGGTGGGACTTGACATGGGTCAAGTACAATTCTTTTTTTGTTGCATTGAGGGGACTCTAATATTACTCTTCTTGATATGTTGGGGTCCTTCGGATCGTTCCATTGAATAGACACTAAAAGGTCTCATTTTGATAAATGGTTGTCTCTTCGATGATGTCCTATAGTGATCGAAGAGTGCAGGATGTGTTTCTAGTGGGACTCTATGGGAAATCGGATGAGGTGGTGGATGGGAAAGTAAGTTGATGGTTGTCGATTGGATCTAGATTGTTTCCCACTAGCCTATGACTATTGATCAATGGTTGATGTTTTATTATTTTTTAAATGATTTGAAGTCATGACTCTTTTTTTTTGAAATAATATTGTCACATCAAGTGGTTAATTAAGTGTTAAGTGTTGATTATTTGATGTCATTATCTTTTTTCTAACTTCTATATATACTTCACCAACTTGACGTTCTTCATATCATTTATAATATATTTGGCTTTGATTTCTTTCTTCTCTATTCTCAATTTAACTATGATATGAATTCTTCATGGTGTATCATGCTACCCAAATTTTTTTGGGAGAAAAGAAGCAACAATGCATACGATAGATGAAAGTTGGGTATGTTTTTTACAATTCCTTGTGTGTAGGTTGAGGATGCTGTAAGAATAATTATGGGTAGGGAATGGCTTCAGAACAACCCTCATCCTCTATATTTTGAGGTAGCTTCAACTTTCTTTTCCAATTGCATGGAAATTTTTCTCGATAAAGATTTGGTGAAGACACTGGAAATATGTTATTTGCATCCTTTCATTTACTCTATTTCTTCATTGGAGTTGGCACTCGAGCATTACAATTTTGAAAGTGGGTTAGTACTTGTTGGTGGAATCTTCCAAAAAGTGGAATTACATACTTCTACAATGCATGCTCTTTCCCTAGTTAATATGAGATGTGGTTTGTTGTGTGATACGAAAAATGAATCATTAAAGACTCTGGAGTTTTGGAGGAAGGTTTTGGATGATTAGCTTTTCTTCTCTGATGTTACTTTGTTAAATTCGATTCACCTTCTACTCAAACACCTGATTGAGGGCCTCAACTATTGTTACAAAAAAAAATAGTAATGAATTATGTCTATATTTATTGTACAACATAACAGTTCTTGTAATATGTATTTTGTGATTGGTTTTTTGTCATAGTTAGTGGATTTTTGGCCAGGCTGGCTATGTAGTATGTACTTCAATCTTTAGCAACTTAAAATACTTTTTATGGCTCCATTCATGTAAATCCTTTTTGCTTTGTTCAATATAAAAAATGTGGCTTTTAAAACTAATAGTAGTTATCAACATATAGTTATGATCATAAGTGAGCAAAATTTATTGTGACTTATTAGTGGACATTGATAATGATTAAAGTATTATCAACATATAGTTCTTATCATAAGTGAGAAAATTTTATTGTGACTTATTAGTGGACATTGATAATGATTAAGGTGAAACAAGCCATTTAATTCTCTCTTTTCAATGCCTTGAAGTAATTTACCTTTCATTTAATTCTCAATCTTTTTGAAGAAAGTGTGGTTCTAGTATTGCAGATTAATGTCATATATATGAACCAAAGTGATTGATTGGATAGCTTGATATTAAAAACTACACGACATACTATAGATGATGATGTCATTAATCCAATGATCATATTTTTTTATAATTTCATATTGTTTGAGTTGCGATTTTGACAGCTTGTCAGCTTGAGGTACAGTTTGCATGTAGCTAGATGTCAATCAAATTAAACATTTTAATTTTAAATTTAAGGCTTAAGTTACATGAATAGATTAAGTTGGTTTTTTGGTTTGTGCAAATTGTGATTATCATTATACCCGACCTCACACGTGACATGACTCAAGATGGTAGTGACACTGGTGGCCCATAAATAGGGGTAGTGAGCATAACTGAAATCATTCATTGAAGGCTAAAGGATTTACTATCGAGTATGATGTTTTTAATTGTCATAAGGGTTTTCATTTTGTAAGGTTAATAAGGAAGAAGATGATGAGATATTATTAGGGATACTCTAAATTATCCTACCTCCAGTTATGTAGATACAGAGTAAAAGACCAATTTCCTTCAAGTTCAAAATGGATGGAATTGGAAAGAAGTTGATCTGGTTCACCTGACTTCTGAGGCAGGTTTTGAACCGGGATGAGGAGCTCTGATGGAGATAAGTGTTATCCCATTGCATGGAAGTTACGTGCAAAAGATGGGAGAATATTTACTACCCGTCATCTTTTGCATGACTATGGTTCTCAAAGAGGATAAGTACATTTTATATCTTCACAGTTCCCATTTCCCTAGCATGGTCAATCAGGCAAGCCCTATGCATTTATTTTCAGAGCCGCATTTCTATTACATTGTCACCAACAGAAGCTTGGAATCAACTTGTAATCTATTGTCGAGAGCAGAAAATTGGAATCAATTATGTCTATGTAAAGTGGCATATGTCATTTATACAAAAAAGGAGCTCGCATGCTCTACTCATCTTTAAAAAGATATGTAATAATGTAACATTGTAATTCAGTTTTAATAAAATAAATGGTTGTGTTATTCTTCATTATTCATTTACAGTAAAGAATTATTTTCTGAGTTTAGTGTCTATGACTCTATTCAAATCAGTTTTTTTTTCCTTTAATAAATTAAGTATTATCTATTTATGAAATATTTGCATGCAGATTTTAAACATAAAGCAATACAAATGAAAAAAGAAAGTTGCCAATGCCATCAAATTGACCAAAAATATTATAAACACTAAAATTTGTCACTCTTACTAGGGTCTACTAAAATTTTATTAATTTCTAATTTGTTGTTGACCTTCTCCCTTGGTTCTCGATATCATTATTTATTTTATTAAGTCTTTTACAATGTTAAGTTATCATCCCTTGGCCTTGATGTCAATCCTAGCACACTAAAGTTTAAAACACATGTTTATTGTTTATATCATAAATTACTCAACTGTTGGATGAACATTTGATGGATGGTTATAGTTGCATTTTGGAATGAAATGAACATAGCGCTAGGCTTGTGAACTTAAACCTCTAGAATCACCCTATAACCATTAGATTTACAAAGATCAACGGTTTAGAATTTTCTATCAATGCAAGACAACCATGTACTAATTGTGTAGATTTGCTTTAATATTCGAAAAAAAAAAAACTTTATACTGCTAAGTGATTTTATTTTTAAGTGAGAAGGTTAGCATGCGGGGAGATTTCAGATTGCTCATTTCAATGCACCAGGGATATTTTGGGTTTCATGCTTGTCAGTATTAATCTTTTCAAGAATCAAAATCCAAGTAAGTTAAAGATAGAATTCCTACGGCTATGCCTACATTTCATCGTTTCTTAAAATCTTATTTTTCAAACTAAGAATTAAGAAAAATCAAGGAGGACTAATAGGGAATTCACAATTTCACATTGTATAAGCATGTCTACCACTAATACCACTAGAGCAAAATCAAATAAAAAATACATTATGTTGGATTGTTTAAAACCACAGGTTTCACTAATGAATACCATGATATTTATGATCCTGAAATCTATTTTAGGTGTACCTCAGAACTTATATTTTCATCTAAGAATAAGGTTGTAAATCAAAAGAAAGTTAATAGTTACAATGCATCATGGGTAAGTGGATTAGGGCATATGATGTTACATGAGGTTTTCCGCCCATAATTTATCATGGTTTTTGTCCAAATTATGATGATAACAAAAGAGAAATTGTTAATAAAGATAAAAAAGAAGAATTTTTATCCATTAATGTAGAAGAACTTGGAAAAGTGTTGAGGTTTACAACCGAATAATTTGGAAACGTCCACATTGACCTAGAAAATCTTGCTAATGATTATGAAGCAGTGGATGAAAGGGAGAAAAATTATTTCATAAATAAAATAGTTCAAGATAACATACAAGTTAGAAACAAATTGAAAGGTAATCATGAGCCTCCTTATGATTTTGATATTTTTAGACCATGGGTTCAAGATACTATTTCCATGCTAGCGTTTTGCCTCAGACTGGATAGCAATTGAGAAGTGGGTGCAAGCCTCCTTGAAATGGTATATAATATCCATTATGGTGTTCCACATGTCAAATATAAATTTATCGAGCATATTGTAGAATCCATGTATAAACAACTTTTAATGATTAAAGGAGGTTCCACTAAGACATTTAGGTTCACAACCTACTTGTGTTATTTTTTTCTTTTCAAATTTAGTGGAATGTTTCAGACCAATAAGCTTCAGATTCAACCATATAGTAGTGCTAAGGAAAATAAAATGGCTCCAGTATATGATTGGACCACTCAGATAAGGATGCATGATTCTCAAAGGAACTGCAATCATTTTGTAGACTAATTTTTGGCTCCATTACATAAATCAATTACAAATACTCCAATTCCTAGATTTCCTATGTCATGTAGAAATTTCAATCAACTAGGAAAAGAAATACAATTGGTTGACTGGTACTTAATGGAAGAATATATTGTGCTAAGATTTTATGGATCGGGAGTAGAGCCATACAAACTTCCAATACATGTGACAAAAAGGGTTTTTGCATTGGAATATGTAAGGTAGATTCATTACACTTTGTCAGTCAAAAATAGAAGACCTTATTTCCTTCTTTACCTTTTTCATGTGGAGGGTTCACATTCAAGAGAAAAGCATTTATTGTGGCACATGATCTTTTCAAATTTTGATATTTTGATATTTTTTGTCACTAGCAGTATGATCCATGTGACACCATTAAATCAATGATTGTGGCCAATAGGAATGATGCAAGTAGAATTCAACATCAAAGTTAACCCTTGCTTGAAAACTTGAGAAACAAGGATTCTTGGGATGAGGTCAAAATAGAAATGGAGAAAAGTGTTGCTGAGAAAGGTATTTCTTTTGAACAATTGTCAGTAGAAATTATGGCATTGCACCAAAAGACAATCAGAACGTACAATTTTTTTTATGAAAAAAAGTGATAAATCAACTAGTAGAGTAAAAATTCTAGATTCTCTAGATAAGGAAGTTACAAATAAAAATTGGTCACAATCAAAATTTACTGCCTTTTGGTCTATGAGGAAGGAGCTAGGTGAACTAAGAACTCTTACAAAATTTGGAGATAATGAAGAAGATCTTAAGTTTAGCAAATTGTCGAATATAGAGCATTACAATGATCATGAAGATCAAGAAATTGACGATGAATCTAATGATGATAGGGAAAAACAAAGCTATGTCAAACTTGGTTTAAGTGAGGCCATAAAACAAGCATATACTTCAAGAGAAACCATAGCCAAAAAAATGGGTTATGAAGGTGGTGGTTTGGCATCCCAAGTACAAGGAATTTGTATGGTAATAGATGGAAACCATAGGAAACCTATTGATAAGTGAGGCCTTGGAGCTGATAAAGTAGACCAAGGGCATACAAGTATAGCTAAAACAATTCATTTTGTGATAGCTTCAAATCCTAACCCTCAAGGTCAGATATAATCACAACTAAGACATTTCCATGGTGGAGATCCTAGTGCAACTACCACTACAACTAGTTGAGATAGTATGGGTAGTAGTACTAGTAGTGTTCAGCATATGCTACAATAAAAAATTACACATAAGAGGACAACAATACAAGATACCACAAAACACTAAGTGATCAAGGCATACAAAAGAAGCAAAGGATTTTGACAGGTCCAAGTCCAACAACAACTACCATTTCCACCACAAAGGAGTTATTTCCAGGTACTCCCAGCCCCACAGTTAGTGTGGCTGCAACAACATTAGCAATTTTTAGTGCTCCTATTAATTTTCCATTCAAACATTCCATTGTTCTTGCTTCCCTGAGATTTGATTACATTGAAGAGTTTAAAAAGAAATCAAAAGTGTATTAAAAAAAAAAGAAGCAACTGATGGAGATTGTGTCTGCTTTAACTTCAGATCCTACAATAATCATGGTATTACCCACATTTGATACAAATAAAGAAATCACAAAGTACACAATTGGTGTTCCCACAGTTCAAAATAAACCAGCAAATTAGATGGATCAATCCGAATTTTAGGTGAGCAGTTTATAATTGGATTTTTTCGGACTCAAAAATACAAACAAAATTAATGTATCAAAGAAGAAAATGAATTGGTGTACACATCATTGCTAAAGCGAGAGAGAGAGAGAGAGAGAGAGAGAGAGAGAGAGATTGCAGACTCAAATAGAAAAGTTACAGGAAAGCCTAGCAAATGAGAAAGAAAAGAGGAAAGTGGTAGATAACAAGAGCAATGGACTAGAAAAAAGTATAAAAAAAAATTCCTCTACATCAACAAGAAAAGAGGATAAACCAAATGAGAGAGAAGTGAATGAACTAAAGTAAAGGTTAGATGAGAGAAAAAGGAAATATGATGAGGAAAAATCCACTTCAAAAAAATTAAGACAAAGCATTGAGAAAGGAAATGAATAGTGGGAACAAAAATTGGAGAAAGAGAGAAAAATAAATGAAAGATTGGTCGCAGAGCTGATGGAAGAAAAAAATCAAATGAACTCTTGTCAAAATAAGTTAACTGTATTTTGTAGAGAAACAATGAGGCATATGAAACAAAAGATTTGTGATAAAATAATGTAGAGGATTGATCATTTGTGTGAATTGTTTCAATTGATTGATGCTATCAAATTACATTATAAGAAGCACAACAAATATTTAGTGGAAAACAAAAATGTGTTGGCATTAGAGAAATCTACAAATTTAGTTCAAAAAATAGTCTACAAATCCAATGGAAAATATTTGAAATCAATAGGTATTAATAATCATCTTTCTTCCTCAATGATGTTTCCATCTATCATTCAAAAGTGTTTGAGGATGTGTGAAGCAAAGGAATTTGTGCATCTAGCTGCAAACAAGTTGAAGAAGTTGGATGAAAAGGTAAGAAACTTCACAGAGCTTTGGTCTCTAGAGGCTTTAGAAACAAATGAGTTATTAATTAGAAAGGATTATTTCAAAAATAAGATGAAGGGTGCAAGGAAGATTGATTTGGACCAATTTCCTCATAAACCGGATGTGGAAAACTATTTGCATTCCATCAAACCACTGATAGCATTGAATGCAATTTTAACTCAAGAATTCAAGATAGGTTCCAATTAAAATCATGAATTATTAATAGATCTTTTAAGTCAAACAACATTAGTTAGAACAAATCACAATTCCACCACCTAAATAGTGGAAGGTGCTAGAAAAGGTGATATAGTGATTTGATATTGATAATATGAGTTTCCAAGTTCCAACTCAACTCTATACAGAGTTGTCTTTGAGAAATATTTTGCATTGCCAATACCTCTATGTATTCCTTCATGTGAAAATCAATAAAAAAACTCAAATTTAGTAATGTGTTGATGTTTAATTATCTATATTATTTATTTTATCATTTGAAGAAAAAGATTGGTTTCAACTACTAGATACACATTAAACGATTGTTGATTGTTGTATGCTAATATTGTTAATATTTTACTAAGCATTTAGTTGAGTGATGAATCACTAAGTACATGTTTACACAATTAAAATTTGAAATTATTAATAATATGTTAATTTATTCAATCTGATGCATAATTTCAAGGAATACAACATAAAATATCAAATACAATTTAAGATATAAAAGCCATACAATGTACATGTTGGTGATTTTTAATGAACCAAACTTGGTCTCAACAATTGTCTATGAATTTTCCATAATTCAATGATCAACAATTTTGAGGATTGGCCAACAACTAGGTGAAAGATTTCTAGGTTTTCCCTCCATTATATTCCTTCAAAGTGATTACAATTAATATCAAAAGTTTTTGTTTGCATTCTATTTTATGAATATGACTAGATACTAATGATTATGATGATATATGATCTCTCAAAACTTGGCCTTGTTTTACCTTAATAATGGGAAGCAACAAGCTTCAAGTCGTTACATCTAAAATGGTGACTTTTCATTTACATCTTGTTGAACATAAATAAAACCTTAACAACTATAATTAACAAAGACAACAACGAAGTCCACAGAAATTGTGATACCATAATCCGTTAATCTCAATAAGGTACCCATGATCACCTAAGATCTATTCAAGGTCCTTTCTTTATGATAGTGTATCTGATACTGAGTGACTTTGATGAAACTTCCAACCCTTATATTGCTCGAGTAATGAACAAGTTGACTCTGGAAAGATGCTCGATATATTCTTGCTTGGAATATGTATTTGTATTAGTGATTATATCTTTTACAACAAACTCCAAAGTGAAGATTTACTCTAATTGTACATGTGTATTTTCCAACACCATTGCTTCATCATTCACTTTGTCAAGAGCCACCGATAATAGTTGAGATAGTTCATTCTTCCATATGTGATGTTCTTTTAGTTCTCCCTCATCATCAAAGAAGTTGGGTAAAGCCATATCTAGGGGTTGGTCAAAAATCACCAAGATATTGTGTCAACATAGTGTGAAACTTCTCATGCATATCAATTAAATCATCATAAGTTTTGAACACCTACTTGTCAACATTTCCCTTGGTCATTAATTCCTCCTTATTTTCCACCATTCTAAGGTATAACCTTTTATGCTCTTGGAAGGTAGTAAGTTTTTTATAGTGAACATTCCATACCTCTTCTGCTTTCTCAAGCACTCTTTCAAATCTTTTCTTTATCAGTGCTGAGACCATCTTGAACTTGATGGACTTTATTTCCACTTCTAATTTATCACACCTTTTCTAGAATTTCTCAACTTTTCACTTCCAATAAGTATTTTCAGCCATGGCTTCTATTACCCTATTATCAATGTCTAACCATGGAGAGTAGGTACTTGAAGAAGATGGCAATTTGTCTTTATAACTAGTGATCTCCTGTCTCAATTTCTCATTCTCAGTCATATATGCCTTATTATTCTTCACAAGCCTTTCAATTTTGGATTTAGTGAACCTAGCAACATTAACATTTAAATTTTCTATTTCCATGGGATTAGTATCTTCAACCCTTTGTACAAGGAGATCACCAAATGCCTTATTAGGATCATCAATAACTAAAGGTTTTTTGTTTGGTGGGTACAAGGCCCACATTAACAAAGTTGCATTATCTAGATCATAGCCTAATCCAGTGTATACTTTTCCTACCCCTTCTATGCTTAACTGTAAGTCTTTATTCTGGCTTCTCTGAAAGTTGTCAAACATAACAGTAGAGCTCATATCCCATCTAGGGAGCAACATTATCCCTACATGTTCTAACAATGTTCTTCCCTTCTCTAGGGTCATGGCTTCAATTTCTTTATCAATCTCACCCTATATCTCTTTCAAAGCTTCTGCTTCCTACTCAGGAGTGACATTTTTAGTATTTTCCCTAATTAGTTTACCTTTATACTCATACACAAAGGCCTTAAACTTACAGGTTTTAACAAAGTCATTATTAGAAGTAAAATTTTAGCTAACATTATTCCTTACATCATCTGAGAGATTAGTTGGGGACTCTAGTACAACAATATTTCTCTCTATTGGAGACTCATAACCTCCAATCATAGGTTTATCGACCTGCACTCCTTCATCACCACTTCCCACTTATGTTTTTGCAATGGAAGTGTCAATAGAGAAACTAATATCTAGTGTTGGATGAGGAGAAAGTTGGCACAATGGGGTTTCATACTCAAGTTGCATTTCCCTAATGTCCTCATTTCTCTTTGTGAACACCCAAGGATGCACATCCCTAGTTAACTCTACTTCATGTGAAATTAGTGTATCTAGCCTCTTTATAGGATCCTCAATTTCGAGAAAATCTCCTTCATATTGGGGATTATTGGATGTCTTCCAAGCTTTTGATAACATCAATCTATGGTACAGGTTTCTCCTTCTAGCTGCATAATTTTCATCAACATTTCTTATTAAATAATCTTCAACAAAAAGTGTGTGATGTATCTTTTCAATGTTTTTTACTTGTTTTAACATCATTTATAAAGTGCTCAGGGTCAAACTTCTCCCTTGCATTCCCTTTAGGTAATTTGTAGTGTTCTGACTTCTTGTCAATAAACCCATAGCCTTTCTCAGAAACGACAGTAAAATATCCAAAGTGTAATGTCCCAGGCATCAGTGATTGCTTGTTATGGCTTTTGAGGTGCATTAAATCTAAATAGGCTAGTTGCCTCATGGTTTCTAAATATGCAATCTTGTTCAGACAAGTTCTGGCCATAGAAATGGTGCTCCCTCATAGCCATATACTCTAAGTTTTGTACAATCACTATAGGCTTACCAATCACCCCAATTTTGATTGACCTACACCCTCTCATCCTTATCCTTCATCCTAAGGAACCTTTGTACTTCCATTGATAGGCTATAGTCATATGGATGACCGAGTAGCTTATATAAAGGTTTCACAAAATATTCCTCAAAATATAAATAGTGTAATCTTTCACATCTACTATCCTAAATGGTCATCCACATCTACATTGGCCTGAAATTTCCATCATCATCCAAGTCCTTTATTCTTAGACACTCATCCCACATCCCCATACTTTTTCCTTCATATAAAATGAGGTGCATGAATAAAGAATAATGCATAAATATTCTATTTCTGATAGAAACAAGCTCATTGTGAATTTCATTGGCTAGGTACTCAGCATAATCAAGAGGCCTAGCATCCTGACTTTGCTCATCAATCATTAGGACCATTGGTGCTATGTCCATAAATATGGGGGCATCTAGGCCAAGAACTTGGCAAACAGGATAGTATGTGCATTGGAAATACTCTTCAAGTAGGTTAATTGAATATGGAGGGTGTTCCTCCCTTGAAAATAATCTGAGTCGATTACCTTCATCACGGGGCTTGTGTAATGGTAATCTCCACCTTTTGTAACTAGTGATTAGGTTGTGATACTCATTTAGGAGGTCCCTAATCCTAAATTTCATGTCGATACTGGTGTCCAGTTGGAACACCATAGATATATAATTCTTAGTAACAAGGAGGAAGTTAGACCCATTCTCTGATTTAACATGTGAATCTGTGGATCATATCTATTGGAAATTGCTTTGATCAATTCAACATTGATGAACACATTGGGCACCACCAACTTCCTTAAATTAAGTCTCCATGGGTTGGATACTAGTTGGTGTCTATGCATTTTCCTATAGTGGTATATAAACAACTTGTATCCCCTTGTTGGGGTCCATGTATCATTTACTTGTTTCTTTATGTCATCTAGTTTCTCAGCCTAGGGGTTTAGTTGTGCATTCCATCTGGAATTTTGTCCAGAGCTAGGTTATTGATCAATTAAGTCTTTATTCAAATATCTTTCTTCTAATTTTTTCCAATTTTTTAGGGTTTTCAAACGTGATTTCCATAATATGAGTCTTGTGAAAAAGAAACCCTACTCTTTTTCTTCAATAATCAAACCGGTTTGTAGTTACTAAAACTTTCAGCTCAAGCTTTGGGTACTTACTTGGATAGGGAGCTCCTTCTCCTTTTCTTGTCACTATTGTCCATTGCTACACTCTGTTTCTTTTCTCTTCGTTCTCTTAATGATTTCTAAGTATTTTCATAATTTGATTCTCAATATCTTTGGCTCTCGTTCATCAATGGTTTTTGGTGGAAATTTCATGTCATCAAAAGTGTAACTAATTTTTAAATGTAAGTCATTGATCTTTCAACACTGCCACCAAATTATCTCTTTTTCATGTCATTGTCTTTTCAACACTTTCACTTCATTGAGATGAAAATATTTTGATCTCATCAATATTTCCATGTTTCCATGATATCTCCTTTTAATGGTGTACTCCTTCCTCTTTTTCAATATTTCAAAGAGACTCTATATGTCTTCATACCAATATCATAATTTCCTCTCAAAAAATTCCCTATAGGTAACTTCTTCAATACTCTCTTATTACTCTAATATGTTCATAAGTTTATCACATCATGGTAGTAAGTGTCATCATTTTATCAATGGGACTAGCATCCTTGTTCTCCTGATATAAATTGATCCCTTCGATGGAGTCCTCAACTTTAGTCATTCACTTTTTTTTTTTAGGGTTGTTGAAGGTACCGATGTTCTGGTCTCACCAATATAGATCCATCTCCCTAAAATTATTCAGATTGGCATGGCTTTCCCCTTTTCGAGGGGACCATGAATTTTCTTACTCCGATATTCCAGTGTCCTTTCGAATCTCTTGGGTGTTGTATGTAACTTATGTTCCTTTTTAATGAACTCCATCATCCTATCGAGGAGATAGATTCCTCATCCCATCGATATATAAACTTCTCTTTGATGAAACTTTTCCTTTCTTGCTATATCGAAGGGATGCATAAATTACTCATCCCGACACCCCAAAGTCTCTTTGAATCTCGGGTGTACATGTTGTTCGTTCGAATTTTCATTATTACTTTGATACATTGTTGAGTCATGTCTGAATTTCTCAAATGTTGAGGTGTAATTATCCCATCAGTGTGAGTTGTGCCAAAGTGATACAAATCAAAATATTAAACTTCTTGGTAGTCAATGTATCGGGTTACCGAAGAGACCCTAAAACATTACCCCCCGATGTGTCAAGGGGCCGGTGATTAAATAGATGCAAAGGCATTAGATGACTTAAGAGATTGAGAATGGTTAAAACCTGATCAACTACGAATAGAATGTAGGTAAAAGGGAAAGACACTTGGGGTTTTTGAGAGGGTTTAGAACACACATAACCCTACAACATGAGAATGACTAGCACCCTAAGCCTTGTTGATGGTGAAGATGACACAAACAACATTAAAACAGAATATTTCTACTCTATTTCTCCTGAAAAAGAAAGACAACATATAGTAGCCTAACTCCCAAGGTCCTGGTAGTTGGTTCTCAACTGTCTAGTGTCACTCAATCGGTTCATGCAACTTTAATATTCAAGGGGCCTGTGTTGGTAACAAAAGATTCAAGCAATGACTCATTTTTATCGACTACTTTAGTAGATCAATGGGGTTTTCAAATAAAAGAAAAAAGATAGGACAAAGGGGGAAAACAATAAGTATGAATCAAATTTATCTAGTATCTGGACATATACTTTCAACAATGAATGTTTCCTAACTGATCATAAAAACCATAAAATGACACAATCTATAGCATAATCTATACCACTGCATACATTTTAGGTGCTTAATTAACTTGGCAATTACTCTTCACAAATATTTCAAGGGTTTCAAAACAACACACATTCATTCGTCATCAAGATTATAGATCAATAGACTTTTTAATAACTTCAACTCAATGACAATCTAATAAGATGATCCTTAAATTTGATTCCTTCAAATGACTTTCATCATTCAAGAAACTCTTATGTTTAGCACAATCACTGCATACAGATAAATCACAACTTATCAGCCTTATCAAACAAACAATTTAATTCTAAACACCATATTTCGAGTAAACCTGTAATTCTATTAACTGTAAAAGATCAAGTGCATTGTATCTCTATAAAATTACTACAAAATTCTATATCCTAGCATTAGGTAAGCCAATCCAATTCTCAATTAGCCGACCTTTACAATATGATACCCATCTTGTATTTATAGATATACAAAAAGTTTGAACTTCACTTCTATTTTAGGCTATCCACCTTTTTAGGAACAATAACTTTCTTGGAAACTCAGATCAATTTGATCTCGAGCTCTTACATTAGACTTTAAGTTTAACTAAAAATAGAAGATAGAAGAAAAGAAAAGAAGTCATGCGCCCCCAAGACTGTCAGTGTTGTATGCATGCAACATGCAAGGAAGGAGAACATCATGCATGCAAGGATTCATACATGCGAAGCTAGATCTACCATGAACTCATCGTAGCTAGTAAAGACTTGCTGTAAAGTATCCATCTCTAGCCCATCAATCCAGTCATCTTCAAATTTGATCTGATCCAACTCAGTTGTAGCAAACTCCTTCATACTTTTCACCTTTATTAACTCTCTCCCAGCAGCTTTTATCTCTTCTTTGACCTCAACTAGTCAATCTAACATCAACTCTCTGCCATCATCTTCTTTTTGAATAAGTTCTTTGAACCTTTCATCCCACTTTTCCTTTATTTGATTAAAAGGCATGCCCTCTTTTGTAAATGCATTTATATCTACAATAATGGCAATAACTGCCTCTAACTCTTCCAATTGCTCAGTCAAATTATTTACACTCTCTTGAATTTCATTTTTATGCTTACACAAAAAGTCAATCCTAAACCGGAGTATACGAGAATTTTTCTCCACAAAATCCTTGTTGTCTTCCTCAAGTATGGATTGTTCCAGAAGAGTTGTTAGAGGCAATTCACTCACCTTTTCTAACTTCTGACTATATTCTTTGTATTCCTTTTCTCTTTTTTTTGATGCCTCAATGTATTGATACATCTCTTTAATCAACCCTTCAGTATCCTTGTAGGGTTCAAATCCTTTCACTAAAACCTCTCCTACCTCTTGGTTCAATTTATCTATCCACCTATCTACCATCTTCGCCTTTCCTCTAACCTGCACCAAATCATCTACCTCCTATTTGCTTAACAAAATAGGAGTCTCAATGGTTGCTACCTGTTGTGACCTTGGAGAGGAGACACTCTTCAAGAATGAATGCAACTGATCCAATTGAGCTTTAAGCTCATCCTTCTTTTGCTTGTCCTTGATCATTCTTGACTTAGTCGTTGAAGCCACCACATCAATCAAATTCATTTGCTGATTTCTAGTGGGTCTTCCCAAATTGACCATACTCAATTGATAATCTATTAACTGCATATCCCCTACCTCCTTTTCTATCATCGGCATGGCACATTTAGCAACAATTTCTCCTTTGTTTGTGAGTCAGGTAGAATGTAGAATTTTAGCCTTCTTTTTAGGCCTTTCCTTCTCAATTCCTTTCATCATGTCCTCCCAATTGAGAGGTTGTGAAGGTATTACTACCCTCTTCTGCAGGTCCAGTTTTAGCCATGTAGGAGCACTTGGAGTAGTAGTCATCGTAGAGGAAGAGGGAGCAATAACTGTAGAAGGTGACTGCATACTCACTTGAGATTTGGATTCAACCCTTGCTTTCTCTTCTTGTTCTTGTAGTATATGCATTTGCACAAGTCTTTCAGCCTCTTCTCTATCCTTCTGTTCTTGTATTTTCTTGTCTTCTTCTTCTTTTCTCAACCTTTCTTCCTCCAACTGATTTCTCTCTACTCTTTCCTTTTCCAACCTTTCCTTTTCCAATTCTTCCTTCTCTATTCTTGCTCTTTCTAATTCTTCCTTTTCTAAAGATTCCCTTTCTAGAGCCTCCCTTTCCAATTTCTCTTTTTCTAAGGCCTCTAGCTTTTCCCTTTCTAATGTTTCTGCCTCCAAAGTCTTAAGTTTTTCAGCTTCTGCTTCTTCTTCCTGTTGTTTCCTAATCAGCTCTTCGGCCTCTTTTTCTTTCCTTATCCTTTTTGATTCTTCCTCTTTTTGTCGAGCTTCTTCTGCTTGTTTCAACCTAGCAACCAAAATTTCCTTTTCCCTTCGGTTTCTTTCCTTTTCCTCCTCAAGATCATGGATCTTTTGTATCAACTCTAACTTATCATTTTCTGCATTAACTTTAAGCTCATGTTCTCGTTTCCTCCTTTGCTTCTCTACATCATCATCTATTGCCTCAATTTCAACTTGTTTTGACTGTAATTGTTGTTGATGAAGTAGAGCAGCAGATTGTACCTTAGCATCCATTTCTTTTTGTCTCTCCGTTGCAGCCCTTGCATCAGACTTCCTTTTTTCCTCTTCAAACATTTTCCATTGCTCTTCTTGTGTTAGAATCAGCTCAATAGTCCCCTCTAAAGGCATGTTTTCTTGCAAATCCTTTTCTGACAGAGTTTCATCTGAATTTGTCTCAATTTCTAGAACTTCTTCCTCCACTTCTTTTCCCTTAGCAGCTTCAGCCATGGTATGAAGAGCTCCTTCTTGAACCTCTTTACTCTTTTTTCTTGTAAGTGGGGGTTGGGCGGATGATTTACCTAATGTAGGTGTTGAAATAGTAGATCCTACTGGAACATCTCCTTCCTGTGTTTCCTCTCCATCATCTACCACCTCAAGTTCTATTTCTTCAATATCCAGAGGAAGGAATTCTAATGGCTCTTTGGGAGGTGTCTTTCTCTTAATTCTCTTGTATCCTTTACCCTTTTTAAGAACTAGTCCTTGAGAAGCTTGAGTTCTCAGCACTAACCTTTGCACGCTTCTATCCAACACTGTCCTTCCAATCTTCTTGATATCAATTATTTCTTCAGCATCCCAATCAATTGGATCCAGGTTCTTGGTGCCAATATTCAATGCTTCATAGGATGGATCCAACACCATTCCATACTCCACCAAGGTGTCAAGAATGTTTTCTTTAATACCAAGTTCTGACATGAGTGAGACCGATAATCTTTCATAATTCTTCTTTCTCAAGTCATACTCATCTTGCCTATCACTCCAAAAGTCTTCTAACAAATTAAAATGTCTAGTGAACACTGAAGGTAATAAAGCATACATCTTATTCTTTGGATCAAAATACTTACGAGTTGTATACAATCCCAATTTCAACTATATCAACTCATTACAGACCACCTTTTCTCCCTTCAAGTGTTGACAGCTATATTCACCCAATTTCATGGGAAATTTATGACATCCAATTTTATGCTTAATCCCAAACCGAGCATTAACTCCAATAGCTTGATATACAAACTCCATTAGCACAATCCTGTTACTGCAGCACCTTGGAAGCAAATGTGGGTGGCCTTCAAAACCAAATAACTTGAAGTATGTAAATTTGGGGTATTGGATGTACCAACATCCCCATTCAGCAATGAACGCCATGGCTTCTTGACTTAACCGGTATCCTACATCTCCATTCAATTGATTGATGACCACATATAAAAATGCATCATTGACTCTTCTGAAATGAGTCTCAGCAACCTGAAGAGATAATTGATCATAGTGCTCCCATACCTTCTTTTTTCCATCCCAGGCTCCCATTACACCCACTTTGTTCAAACCTGGGAAAACACCCACTCTTGCAGCTGCATAAACAATGTAAGAAGTCATAAAGAAACACTTAGTTTCTCTAATCCTGGTTAATTGATCATGTATGGCATTAGAAACAATCATTGTCCAATCAAACTATTGTTCTCCTTTCAAGATAGTCTGACTAAAAGGAAATATCCACTCCTTGAAGTAAAATGCATCTCTCTTTCCAAACACCCTAGACAACATCACAATCAACCTTGCTACCTCTTCATAGAAATCTGCCCTCTTTGGCCGATTTGCAAGTTTACTTAGGGATTTCTTTTTTGTTTTCAACCACTTCTTGTTCAAGTGAGATTTATTCATTCCCTTATACTTACTATATTGATCTAAGGCCTCTGCCTCATTTAATTGCACCAAGCTCTTCGGATCTGGAACATCAAATATACTTTGAAATGCTTGAGTGAGATTAATAACCACATTGTCTTGTGAATCCATGCATAATCTTGTAGTAGGATTGTAAGCACTAGCTACTGTCATGATTAACTCCAAGCACTGGACAAATATAGGAAACAAAGTGATATGAGCTAACCCAGAACTGACAATTATTTTCGTAGTCAATGTAATATCCTTGTCAAACACTTCTGAATACCACTCCTCAAAATTGTATTGACCTAAATTGGTGTTTGTGATATCTGACCAATTTGATTCCACCTTGCTCATTTCACAACTGGACTCCTGTGATTATACCTTAATGTATAAGGCAGTTGTTTTGGCTTTAACTTCTTTGGTTTTGATGCTACCTTTGATGCTTCTACAGGTTGGTTTCTCAAAGTAGCTTCCCCTGATGTTCCTGACATCCTTCAACTTTCCTGCAAGCAAAAACCTCTAATTAGATCTTTATATATTATCATAAAACATACTTTAAAACCATACCTTTCATATATGCACCGGAGGCAGAACCACAACCTAAAATAATCTCTTTTCACAACACTGTCGGACTCAGAGCAAAAATCGATATAGAAATTTCACTAACAATGAACGGGCTGGAAGTCAGAGTCAGGGAGGTTATCGGAACCAGGATCAGAATGGAAAACGAATTTGATTTTCTTCAAATTTCCATTTTTTCATATTATATTTTCATTCCGCCCCCACTTCCGATTTGGTCATCGTTATTTTGAAGGAATATTTTCTCATTATGCACGGAGCCGGACACGGGGATGAAACATGGAATCGATACCTTTCGCAAAACAAAAATTTTAAGTTCAAGATTGATTCCTATCCTATCTCCGCCTAGGTTGACCATGATTTCCAAAGAAGACTTCTTGCTATACACGGAACCGGAAATGGGATGAAAGATGGAACTGATAACTTTTGTAAAATGAAATTCTCAACTTCAAGATTGATTCTGATCTCGTCTCCGCCTAGGTTGATTATGACATCATCAAGGATTTTGTTTGTTTTAACATATAACTTCATGATTAAAACCGAGGTCGCTTTAAAATGAAAAGGGGCTTTAAAAACACTACATTCATATGACCATGGGGAACGACTGAATCCTAAGGTATCATATTTTAATCATTTAAAAGTGATCATAGAGACCAATGAAACCCTAATCTAATAAACCCGATAACAACTAAGGCACAGATTTTAAACCTTGCCATTCTTACCAGACCGAACGTGACAAAAACCCTAAGTAAAAGAACGATGAATCAATTTAACCTAACTCATTGTAAATCTCTAATCTACCTCTAAATTTCTAATCTAACTAACCACCATTTAAAATCTAAACCTAAACTAACTCACTGCAAATCCAAAATAGCACGACTCAATCACAATTTAAAATGTGAAAGCGACTGTGCCCTAAAATAGAAAAAACTACAAACAAAAACAAACAAAAACCAAAAAACAACCTGACAAACAATATAAAAGACCCATTCAAACAAGCACGCCAAGAATCACGAACTTATTTAAAACAAAACGATAAAAATGACATGATTCAAAGCACGGGCAAACATATATACAAAACACACCACAGTAAATAAAATGAAGAACAATAATAAGAAAACCTACCTCGAATACACAAGAACACAACTAACCTTCTGAACTGATCTGCTCACAACAATCTTCTCCTCTTCAATCTTTTTGCTTGAATGAACTCTGTCGCTGCTCTTTCGTGCTCTTCAATCTCTTAATAATGATAATAATGACTCGTTTAACCCCTATATGAAGATAAAAATGAAGATTTCTACCTACACGACCAACTGTCATTAATGCATTAACACACAGTTAAGGCGGAGTCAGAACTGAAAGAGAACCAACACTTCACAACAGTGCGACTTTAGTCAAAAAGTAAACGATCCATAAAACCGGCGGGGGCAGAACAAAAATAGAAACTGATTCGAAACTTTTTGAGAAATCTCCAAACTTCATTCCAATTCCGGTTCTGGGTCCACCAACTAAACATAAAACAAAAACCAACACAAAAAGTAAAACAAAGACCGACATAATAAAACTACACAAAAAGGCAAAGATAAAAACCAAAAGTCAAAATAGCGGAGGTGGGGGCGAAGTTGATTATGATTTTGCAATTTTTGGTAAAGACTAAGTTAACCTCCACTCCGACTTCGAGTCCGCCAAAGACAAAACAAAAGACATAAAGAAAAGACCATCGAGATGGAAACCAAAACAAGTTTCGAAAGAACTTTTAGAACCTGATTCAGTTCCGGTTCCGATTCCGACAAAGAAACCTAAGAAAAACAAAGTATTGGCAAAAATAGACTCCAAACTTTGTTTCAAAAACAACTAAGTACAAAAATAACAAAGGGGGACCCATTTTGACCAAGGAAAAAGATGGGGTGGTTATGCAAGGCATAACAAGCCTTACAACACATTCCAAATCAGTAGAACAACCAAGGTTTGCAATAATAATCAATGGAACAAAAAAAATTGAAGGGTTCCACCAATACCTATGGATTAAAACAAAGATAAAAGCCATAAATCATTGGAACACAATGAAAATCAACAAGAAAACCGTTGATCAATTTATTCATAGTTCATATGATGAATACACCAGGAGAGAAATGGATTTGAATTTGCACCATTATCTATATTCATTTGTCAATATTGTTATCATGTCTTTATTTTATGGATGTTGAATTGTTAGCTTTTTTTCAAGGAATGGATTAATATTCCTTTTAATTATTTATCAAATATTGTGTGAATGAAATTGCAATAGGAATTCTAAGTAGTGTGATAAGTGTTGTTCTTTAAAAATGATGCAGAATCACATATCAAATTCAATATCATGGAATATAATATAAAATATAAAATATCACAATTTCATGGAATAAAATATAAAATATCATCAACTACAGTTTGGAATATGATTCATGAAGTGAAATATAAAATAAAATATCTTGAAGTGCAATGACTCACAATTTAATAGAATACAATATAAAATATCATCAACTACAGTTTGGAAAATGATTCATGAAGAGCAGTATAAATACCTAAAAGTTGCTAATTCAGTTTCATTTCCCAAATGGAGTCAGGGTCCTGAAACTAACTTTCAACTTGAGATAAAGTAAAAGAGTCATCTTGATTCTGAGTCTGGTCTTTATTTTATTTTCCCTACGTCTCAAATTCAACATTCATTGTGTCACTATCATTTGTCCCAGTCCCAATGCCACCAGTACCAGCATTTGGAGTATTGCACAAACCTCTTCTATTGCATATGGACCTCTAGATTATGAGTTCCCTTTCAAAAGGAAATTTTTTGACATTATATACAGTTCCTTTCACCCTCAAGCAATTTTCCAAATTCTTGTCTAGTTTGTTTCTTATCCTTGATTTCAAAAATTTCAATGAACTAAAAAATCTCTCATCCTCCACCAACCCCAATATCATTGTTTGACATAAATCAACAAGTTTGAAATATTTTGATATCGAACCATGCAATATTTCACTCTGACCTAATTTTGTCCAAGCCTTTGTTATTGATCCCAGTTCAAAGGACTTCTCCATGCCCATGGAATCAAACTGGTCCATCATACTTTTGCAAAATTCTTACATTGGTGTCTAAGCTTATCTGCATTTATAATTCTTTTTATTGTTTGCTCATTGTATTTTACACTTTTTGAGAAGTGTTTGATCAAGATATTTACTTTATCATGAAAATAGGTTGGTATATCTTGATTTACCAAAAGTGAGGATACACAATACCCATGGCTTCAATTATTTCTTGTTGAGGGAATCTATCATAAATCTCTATGGAAAGACATTTTGCAATTCCTTCAAATTATCACTAATAGATTTAACAATGTCATTAAAATATTCATTTCTAATAGGTACTTCTCTGATAGAGCGCTTCGCTATCATACAATGGTACATTGGTATCTCAAATCCACATACATAGATACATAAGTTCCCACTTGCATTAAACTATAAATAATTATTAGGCTTATTCAAATCAATAATTTTCTGCCAGATGAAAAAATTTGGGCTTTTAGAAGTTAGATCTAGATATAGAGGATCGAGGTCCATGCATGTATGTCTATGTAGTTTGGCATATTCATAAATATACATATTTTTGTCTTGGGATTTCTTCACAAGATTGTTTATTTCATCCAGCATAGGGAGAAGACTAGCTAAAGTCAAGAGTGTCTCTATATTGCTTAACCTATGTAAGAGGTCAAGAGCTTTGTCTACTATGTTGTGATTCTCGTACATTACTCCAATCAAGGATTGACATTTTGAAAGATCTCATTGAGATGGTCCATGCAGGGAGATCCATCTCAGATCAACATCCTTGAGAATCTTGTTTCTTGATGTTATTCCCTCAACAAATTTTTGAAATTATATGAAATGTTTGGGACTTCAGCAGAAGTATTCGTAGAGCTCATGGACTAGATTTTCAGCTTTTGATACTGTGGGAAACTTGCTTACAAATTCTAAATGCTAAATTCATTATGTGGTCCATGCAGTGAATTCCAAGCATGTATGGAGCACAAGTAATTTTTATCTTTGTGCAAAAATCGCTCCTATGACCTTGCATCATTGCAGCTCCATTAGCTTTTACACATACCAACTTTTTGGAAATTTTCAAGTCATCCAAACCTGCAATTTCATTCAAAGATTTCTTGACTAGTTCAAATAGATTTTGTGATGTTGAATTGCTTTCATTTTATGAACACGGAGAAGATGAGCTTGGTGGACATTTTTTTTATATTATACACATGCATATAGACCCAAGAAGTATTATCTACCATAGTAACTTCATCTAAAGATAATGCAATGAAGTTTGAATCTTTTAATTTCTCCTTTAAATCTTGCTTTTCCACTGTAGCAAGATATTTTTCCCATTCCTATCTAACATTTACTGACCAATGTGAGCTAGGAATGTGAGAAACACCCAAAATATATAATAAATTGAAATATTGGATAGTTTGTTATAGGATGCCCTTTGGACAAAATATGAAAAACAACACTCATCTGAACAGTTTTTGCTAGTTGTTCTCCTTCCATTTCTTTTCCAAATTGAGCCTCAATTGTACCTCAACATACAACAAGCTTTCACATTCTTTTCTTATTCTCTTCATATTTCATGGCACACTTAACATGAAGACATTCATCCTTTGATTTCCATCATACTACTGATTGTTCCTTTCTGTCTATGATTTTTTTTTCATATTTATCGATATGCTTTTCTATAGTGTCAAGATTTAGCTACAACTTCTTATCTCTTTTATATTTCCACCTATAAATCATACACATTAATTATGTTGCAGTTTCATCTATGTTTGATTTCTCCACTGGTATAATGAATGGGTACTTTGGCACCCAATCAAGCTGAAAATTCCTTTTCATTTCCCACTCACGTCCCACTTTTTATTTTCCTTTTCTTTTCTTTCTACCAACATCATCCAAGTCAATTATCTCATTCTAGATAACTAGGGTATCCCTTAGAACATCTTTTGTGCTATTTCCATCCTCATTTGACTCATTTAACTCAATGAAAATATCACCTTGACCTTCTGGTGGCTATGAGGTATTGTGAATGCCTTCTTCATTAATATTTGGTGGAAGAGTTGATGATGTAGCTCCATCTTGATCTGATGGATCAGAAGCATTACCAATTCCAAAGTAAGATTGTATGGTAACTCTACGTTTTGGGCACTTTGATGGCCTCTCAGTCCCTTCACCACCCTGAGGATTCTTACCCTTGTTGCACTTGTTTCTCGACATATTGATCTCTCACTTTGAATAAAAGATGGAAAAAAATGTCTTCTTGTTTAAGAATTATAGAGAATATAGATCCCCTTCCCTACTCAATATCATCTTTAAGATTGAAGCAAGAATGGAAAAGACATAAAGAAATCTTATAACACTAAGAAGAAATGATCGATCACCTTTAAGTTTAGGTTTTCACTAACTTGCTATTTTTTAATGCAGGAATGCTTGTGTTGTAAGTTTGTAGCTTTCCTACGATCAACTTCAAGGTTCCAAGTCCAACTTTTGAATCGTGGGCTCACAATTTCATAACTAAACAAAATGTGTAAGAATAAAGAACAGTTTTGATTGTATTTATATTAATCCATATTTGGTGAATTCCATGGGATTTTTAAATGGTATATTAAAAATTTGGTGAATCCTGCATGATTATACAACTACATTGTAATTTTCAAGGCAATTATAGCCCTACGATTAGTATGGAGGTGTCATGACAATTGGAAAAATGAGTCCTCAAATATAATTATTTTTTAATGTTATTGGTGAAATGGGTCCTCATAAGAAACTATTTGTAAATTTCAATTGGCGAAAGGGGTCCTCACAAGCAACTATTTATAAATTTTAATTGGTGAAATGGGTCCTAATACAAAATATTATTTTAATAGAATTGGCGAATATGTAGGTGATTTATTACATGCTTCCGAGATTCCAGGAAAAAATATTAATTGGTCCATTTGAAACATGTAGTTTGTTATGGTGAATTGATTACTTAAATATTCCTCGTAAAATAAATCGATGGCGAATGGACATGCATTGGACCGATAATTCATAAAATCCAAGCGATTCGGCCACCTTGTTGGTTGTGATTAATTCACCAATTTTGACTTGGCCGATATCTAATATTTGCCAATTGGTGAAGGTTCACCACTAAAGTTTTCCCTAATCACAAAAAAATCTAACAAACAAAAGTCGATCGTTAATGCCACCATTCCTTCTTCTCTAAATCCTTATGGAAATCCTCAAGAGATATTGGGAATGTGGTATTAAGGTAAATCAAAAAGATAAGACGATAAAAAGATAAACAATGTTGTAGTATCACTTGCCATAGTTTTTTTGATGTTTCATGATGAAATCCATTGATGATTTCTATTGTACGAACATTGTATCCGTTAAGACTCATGTGTTTAGGATTTTTTATAATGATTTTCAAATAGGTTGGCAGTCTATACTTAGGCATCATTTTAACTTGATAGTGATCCAATCGTTTCAACCTTCTCTTTGGAATTTTCGATTTTGTTATTTGTTTTGTTTGTTGATTTTTTTATCAAAGGGTAAGTGTGATGATTATTTATTGTGAATGGAAAGTTTATTAGGGATAAGTGATGATGGAGATAGGACGTTTTTTATTTTTTTATTTTATCTGATGTTGTTTTTATTGTTTTAAGGAATTTTAGAAACAAATAAGGGGAGCTAAAGGGACGGACATAGTGCCTCAAGAGCTGATCAAAGATTAGCCTTGCCTACTTGACGAACATGGAGACAATGTAGTTCAACTATATTGATTGACATTTTTTTTGGAGTTTTCTAATTTTTTATGAATGTTTTGGATTTTGATAAGATATTTGAATATTTTTTGTTTGTGAATTTTGGGGGACTAACCTAGGGCCTGGGGGGCTCATCATTTATGATGGCCTTGCCTACATTATCCACATAGAGGCTCGTAGTTCACTTGGTGTTGACTCAAAGCATAACATGTTTTGGGGATTTTTGATGTTTTTGACTTTGTTTTGATTTTTGTTGTTTTTTTGATAGTTTTTTATTTTGATAGTTTTTCAACCATGATGAGATTTACAAGGATCCAATCCATAATTAGTTCCAAGAATTTTCCCCCAATTTGAGACAAGATTACCTTTATTGGGGGAGATGAATGTTGATGGTGCAACAAGGTTCAACACTTGATTAGTCATTGAGCCATGGTTGGTTTGCATGTTTTATTATGGGATGAAAGGGTGGATGTTTTAGATAGTGTTGATAGATAAATATGTAGGTCGTATTCAAATCTAGTGCATGTTTTCTAGGTTTTCACTACGGTACCTATCCTAGAAGCACCACAAAGTGGTTTTCACTTAAAGAACATTTTATTTCTCTTTACTGTTTTTCTTGATTTTTGATTTTTTAGATTTTTTAGCTTTTTTGTTGAGATACTTTGATGTGTTTAAGTAAAAAAAATTAAGATGGTTTTTTTTCAACGGTTCGGCTAAAGGTTCTCCTTCAGGATTAGTCAATTGATAAGCTCCAAATCCATAGCTTGTTGTGACAATGAAAGGACCTAACCAATTTGGTTCAAAATTCCCCTTCCCATCTTGATTTAGTTGGATCTTTTGATTCTCTTTTAGTACTAGGTCACCAACTTGAAAGTTTCTATTTTTGATCTTTTTATTGTAGCTTTGTTTGAGCCAATTCTGATAAACCTGGAGATGGTTTAATAAGCTCAAATGCCTTTCATCTAGGAGTTCCAATTCATTCAATCCAGATACCTGATATTCCTCATTGTTGACCATGCCTTTCAAGGATATTTCCAGTGAGGGGATTTCAACTTAATAGGTAAGACATTTTTGGATCTGTAGACCAAGGGAAAAGGTGTGGCACCTGTAGGTGAACAAATACTGGTTTGATAAGCCCATAGGGTTGGGTTTAGTTGCAAATGTCAATCATAGCCAGCATCATTAATAGTATTTTTCAATATTTTAAGGATGGTTTTATTGGATGCTTCAGCCTGATCGTTTCCTTAGGGATAATAGGGAATTGAGAATCTCTATTGGATAGGAAAGAAAGTTCACAAACATCTTGGTTTTTGAATGGGGTTCCATTTTCCGTTATGATGGTTTGGGGAATTCCATATCGACAAATAAGATAATTCAAGATAAACTTGGATATTTTTTTTCCTGTGGTGTGTGTTAATGGAATTGCTTCTATCCATTTTGTGAAGTATTGAGTTGTGGCGATAATGAACTTATGCCCATTACATGAAGTAGGAAATATCTTACCTAGCAAGTCTAATCCCCACTGCGAGAAAGGTCATGGTGTTTTTATAGGTCTCAGTTCCTATGCTGGTGTGTAAACAAGGTCACTGTGCTATTGACATTGACAACATTTTCTTGAGTATTAAATGTATTTTTGTTCCATTGAGGGCCAAAAGTACCCTATTCTCAACAATTTTTGAACTAGATTAGGTCCACTAGTGTGAGACCCACAAATACCTTCATGTACTTCTTGTAAAGCGATTTGTGCTTCTTCCATGTTGAGACATCGAAGTAATGTTCCATCTAGACTTCATTTGTATAGGGTATCTCCTAAGATGGTGAATTGGGATGTTCTATAGAAAAAGGTTTTCTTTTGGCTTATTGTTAAGTTAGGAGGTATGATACCATGTTGGATATAGTCAAATGTATCTTGGTACCATGGTGAGTTAGGACCAACAACATCATAAACCAATTTTTATTTTGGGATGTCAAATATCGATATGAGGAGTTTCTTCACAAGGAATTTGTATTTTGGAATGTTTTATGGAATGTCAAGGAGTGATCCTATTGTCGCCATAGAATCTTTCACTATGTTGTTGATTCAAGGAGCCTATTCAAAGGTGATAATGAAAAAGTACTATTTGAAACTGTCTACCATTTTTTATACGGCATTAGCTTGTCATCCTTTGGTTTATATTCATCATTTACCTACCTAATTACCAGTTGAGAGTCTCCATAAACCTGCAATTCTTTTATCCTCCATTTTATGTCCATCTTTAGTCTTGCGATTAGTGCTTCATTTTAGAGATGTTATTTGTACATGGAAAAGTGATCGTGTAAGTCTTAGGTATAATATCTCCCTATGGTGTGAGAAATAAGATACCTGCTCCTAAGATGTGTTGAGTGTGGGACCCATCAAAGTATATGGTCCAATAGCTTGTTTGTTTTGTTAGCAATATGCCTTCATCTAGGAATTCTATTATGAGAAGTTGATGATCTTCCATCAGTGCTTCTACTAATTGATCTACTATGATCCGTCCTTTGATAGATTTTTTGTCTATGTACTGTATGTCAAAATCACTCATTATTATTACCCATTTAGCAATCTTGTCTATTAGATATGCCTTTTCCAATAGGTACTTTAGCGGATCTACTTTTGAGATCATCTTTACTTGTTTGTTTAAGATGTAGTGTATCAACTTTTTTGTCACAAATACAATAGAAAAACATGCTCTTTCTATGGGTGAATATCTCAATTCATAGTCCACAAGTGTTCGACTGATATAATAGACTGCTCTTTCCTTTTTCATTGTAATCCAATTGTGCTAAGAGAGCTCCTAATGTTGCTTGTGTTGTAGATACATAGAGGATCATTTCTTTATCTAGAACTGATTGCATTAATACTAGAGGATTGAGTAGATACTCCTTGACTTGTTGGAACACATGATCACATCTTCTATCCCACTTGAATGTTATATCCTTGTGTAGCAGATGGGTGAAAGGATGGCACTTTTCTACTAACTATGTAATGAATCTCCTAATAGACTATAGTTTCCATTGTAGACTTCTCAGCTACTTCAATGTCCTTGGAGGAGGCATTTCTAATATAGCTTTTACCTTGGCAAAATCTACTTCAATGCCTCTTCTTAATACTATGTACCCTAGCATTTTTCTAGATGTTACTCTGAGTACGCACTTCTTTGGATTGAACCTCAATTTCTATTGTTCGAGCTTGTCAAATACTTTTTCTAGGTTGGTCAAATGGTCTTATATTTTGATGGACTTTTCTAGTATTTCATCCACATAATCCTCCATAGTTGTATGCATCATATCATGAAAGATGGTAGTCATTTCCTACTAATAGGTTTCCCCTGCATTCTTTAGACCGAATGGCATGATGTTCCAGCAAAAGGTCCCCCATGCACAAGTGAATGTTATTTAGGTCCTCAAGGGATATTTTTATTTGATTATATCCATAGAAGTCAAAAATTAACGATAGCATTTCATGTCCTGCAATTAGGTCTATGATCATATCAATGCTAGGTAGAGGGAAATCATCCTTCGGGCAAGCCTTGTTTAGATTGTAGAAGTCTGTGTAGGTTCTTATGCCCCCAATGGGATTTGATACTAGAACTAGATTAGACACTCATTCAGGATAGTCAATGGGTTTGATGAAGCCTGCATCTAACAGTTTTTGAATTTCTACTTTTACCAAAAGTGTTATCTTTGGATGAATCTTCAGTAGCTTCTATTTGATGGGTTTAGCTCCAGGAAATATGGCTAGGTGATGTATGACCAATGTTAGATCTAGACCTGGCATGTATATATATGTCCATGTAAATTTTAATTTTCTCTCATTGATAAATGTTGAGAAGTTTACTTTTTCTTCAAGATCAAGTGATGTTGCATGATATGTGATTTTGGGTGTTTCTATTGTTCCAACGTTGATAGGTTCAACATCTTCAACTAGGAGTATTGATTTATCTTGATATTATATGGTGGGGAGATTTAATGTTCCATATTAGGGTGCCTCAGAGAGGTTTTCACCTTTAGATGTGTCATTTGTTTTTCTTTTTTGGATTTGATAAAGCCACGTTGTCAATTTCTTTAGGGGACCTCTTTTTATTTTTAAATTTTGTAAGTTGTTTTTGCGACTAGAATACACAATCTCCCCTCTAAAATATGCTCCTTGATCTAGTTCCATTACAAACCCTAAATTGTGATCTCCTTGTGGTATATTAGTTTGAAGTCCCATGAACTCCACAATAGACTCATCATTCTGGAATGTGTCCAAAATCGGAGTATGATGTTGTTGGTCCCAATCTATCAATTATGGATAATGCAAGGATATTTTTTCATGAGTATCTATGAAGCTTATGGATGTTGTGGCTAGGTTAGGGAAATTGGTTTTTTAAGGATCCATAAGGTATCTAAGGTGTATTCACTAGAGTCACAAGAATCCCATTCATACTCATTGGAATTTGTCTCGATATGGTCATCATCAAATGTGGTTTTGGATGTAGGTTCAATGATGATAGTATTTATGTTGAGGTTGTTAAACATGTTTTAGATATATAGATAATATTCTATATTTTCACAAGTATCCAATGTATCATCAGTGGTAGAAGTATCTCCTTCATAGGAGGTTCTTTCAGTATTTGGGTAATCACATTAGATGAACCATAACCCAGTCCAAGATTCTTTGAGAATTTTTCCATAATGATTGGTTCTATTCTACCTTGTCCATGTAGTCCAAGGCCACCTTGTCCAGTGAATACCATGTTCTTTTCTAATTGATACCATTTTCTCTTTTCATGAATATGAAGGGGAGGTAGTGGTTGTTCCCATCCCTCTACTTTGTAGATCCACAAAGATAAATCTTCTTCACATACTTCCTCATCTTGCATGTCACCCCACTTGGTGAAGATGGTGGGTTTAAATATAATCATCATAATTTGAACATGTCTAATCTCTTTTGGTCCTCCATATATTTTTGGTGTGGTGGGAAGCATCCCAAAACAAAAAGACTGGTTGAAGTGTTATTCCACATAGCCCTTGTCAAGCACTTGGATCTTGGTATCAAATTTAGGTACCTTAGTTGATGATGGTGTAGTGGAGGACGAAGCTAATGATGTTGGGTAAATTTATGAAAAGGAGTGAAAAGATATATCATTTCTGGGTATTTGTTGAATCTTTTAATACTTTTCTTCCAATTTAGCATTGTAATGGAAAGGTTTGGGGTCAGCATGTATGGTAATTTCCTTATTGTCATAAGGAAAATTTAGTGTTTATGGAATGTATATGGCACTACTTTCAAAGAATGAATCCATGGTCAACCCAAAAGAAGGCTGTATGGAAGCTCGAGATCTAGTACTTGACAAGTAGTTTCTATTTTTGTTGGTCCTATCTGAACAGGTAGCCTGATTGTCCCTTCTGAATTATTCTCAATGTCATCATAAGCTTTGATGGTGAAGCTCATTCTTTTTTCTATGACATCATTAGATTATCCCAATTGTTTCACAAATTTTAAGGTACAAATATTTAGACCTACACCATTATCTATCATTACGCTTTTGAATTTATGTTTGTGGAAACCCAACTCTAAATAAAGAGATTGGTTGTGAAAATATTTTGCAGAAGGTCTTTCTTAGAAAGGACTAAAAGAAGGGTGGACGTGATATTGCCAACCATGGCTTGAAACTAATCTACGTCAAGGTTGTTCGGGACTAATGTTTCAACTAGTGTTTTCTCCAATATTTCCTTATGTGTTGGCGATAGTTTTAAGAGTTCAAGAATGGAGATTAAGGTTGGAGTTTTCTTGAGTTGTTCCACAATGCTATAGTCACTTGATGGCTTACTTATTTTTCACTAGGGGTGGTGCTCCTTGGATTGTTTCTCTTCCCCTTTGGGTAGTTACATTACATTCAAGATTAGTGCCTAGTATGGTTACAACATGGATGGTATGATCCTCACAAGAGACATGTCCTAGAATCGTATCCTCACCATAAGAGAAGGTGGCCTTATAGTAATCATGTTATTTTCCTTTGTTATTTCCATTAGAATGGTCAAGGATTGGATTCATGTAATTCTTTAGGTATTTATTCCCAGGTTGATGTTTTATGTCAACCTCTCCCTTTTTGATTAAATCTTGCACAATATTCTTAAGTCTCATATAGTTGTTGGTGGTGTTCCCCTTGATTTTATGAAATTCACATTGATCGTTCTTGTTATACCAAGGAGGTTTGAAGTTAGGTTCTTCATAGTTTTATCTATCATTGATCTTGATGAGGTTCTTGTTGACTAGTTTATGCATAATCACTTCAAGGGATTCTCCTAATGGAGTAAATTTCATTCGTGGTTGGTCATATTGTTGAGGTGGCCTCCTTTAATTATCCTATCCTTGATTTTATTATTGGTTGTTGGTTTGATTATTTTGAGGATAACTGGGTTGATTTTTATGTTGATAATTAGGTTGGTTACTCTTTTGATAACATTGTTGTGCTATTTGAACCTAATTTTGTGGCATATTGGTAGTTTTCACATTGCATACAACCTTAGTGTTAACTACTTTGTCATTAGTTATGTTCTTGTTTTTTGCCCATATATTGGGTTTCTCATTTAAAGTACAGAGTTGATCCTTTGGGTTGTAAATTTTGATTGTTCCTCTTGCAATGAGTGCTCTTTCAATAAGATACCCTTTTCAATACTTTATTCAAAATTGTTTGGGCATAACACCATGAGGTTGTAATTGATATCTTCATGTACATTGGAGATAAAGACATCGACAAGTTGTTTCTCTGGAACGGGCCACTTAATTTTTCTTTCTTTGTGTATCCATCTTTGTAGGTATGAGGCAAATGATTCATCTAGAATTTGTTTAATTTTATAGAGGTTAGTAATTGTGATGTTCTATTCTATGTTATATGAGAAATGGTTGAAAAACTTGTCAACTCATCAAACATTTTTATACCTGGTGGTAAATAAGAGAACCAATCTATAGCAAGCCCACTGAGGCTCCGTGGAAAAATTCTCATCAAGTAGGTGTCATTTCATTGTAGTTCCATGCAAGATACTGAAAACTCATGTATATGCTCAATTGGATATGCCTTCCCCCTATACTTATCAAATTTTAGTATTTCAAAGTCTTTGGGAAAAGGTACCATGGATATATTTTGATCAAACAGATATGGACAAATGTCTTAGAGAGCATAGCTCTTCTTTATCTTTCTAATTTGTATATCTTATATCCTTTGATTGAGTATTTGAAGTTGCACATTTATGTCATTGTTTGGTGTGCTTGTTTGAGGATATTAGGTACTGTATATTTGTTGCCCCATGATGTTTTTTTGGTCTTAAATAGGATATTGTGTAGTCATGGTATTTTGAGGACCATGTTGTGTATAAGGTATGTTGGGTCCTTATTGTGCATAAGGTAGGTTGGGTCCTTGTTGTGTACCCTGATATTGACCTTGAGGTGTTCCTTGGTACTGATTTTATGGGCCTCCTTGTTGTTGTTGTTGAGGAGTTTGATTTTGGGTTTGTTGAACAAAGTGTTGTTGGATTTGGGGTGTACTTTGATAGTTCATTTGTGGTACACCATGTTGATGTGTGTTTTTTTAAAGGTTACCTTGATTTTGCATTGATGGTATACCTTGTTGGTGTTGATTGTGTTGAAGGGTACCTTGGTATTACGTTGACGGTATATCTTGTTGTTGAAGGGTGCCTTGGTATTGTGTTGATGGTACACCTTGTTGTTTTTGATGTTGTGGAAGGTTACCTAGGTATTTCATTGATAGTACACCTTGTTGTGGTTGATTTTGTGGAAGGTTACATAAGTAGTCCATTGATGGTACACCTTGTTGTGATTGATGTTGTGGAAGGTTACCTAAGTAGTTCATTTATGATACACCTTATTGTGTTTGATTTTGTGGAAAGTTACCTAAGTAGTTCATTGATGGTACAACTTGTTGTGTTTAATGTTGTGGAAGGTTACCTAAGTAATTTTTTGATGGTATTCCTTGTTGTGTTTGATGTTGTGGAAGGTTACCTAAGTATTTTGTTGAGGGTACACCTTGTTGTGGTTGATTTTGTGATAATTTCCCTTGTTATAAGGGTCAATATAGGAAGTGCATTGGGGCATGTATTGCCCTTGTGATGGGTTACCACCTTGTTGGTCCATTGGAATGTTCCCTATGTTTTTCATTGTGTTATGTTGTGGCATGTTTTGGGTTGTATTTTCTTGATATTGTTGTGCCACAAATGCTTGTTTAATTTGGGATGATTGCCTAAACAATGGATTATCCATGGGTTGTGTTTGATCATTATTTTGCGAAAATAATAGTGGTATATTGGTATTCACAGTTGGTTTTGGAATTTGTCTAACTACTATTTGATGTACAAGTGGAATAATATTTGGATTTTTTAGTATGTCCACGTTGAAGTCAATGGGTATTTTTGCACCACTTTGTGCTAGTGTGAGGAAATATGAGTGCATTTCGTTCAAGCATCTTGTCTATAAGCTTTTGAATTTTAGGTTCTTGGGAGTATTCTAATAGCTTCTCCTCAATGAGTTCCTCATCACTATCTTATTCTTCTATGATCACATCATTGGGATCTAGAAGTTGATTTTGTCTATCAATCATGTTTTGGTGTCTAAAGTGTACTTCCATATCACTTGATGGTTGGTTTGGTGTTTCCTTGAATGAAGCTTCTTTTTGAGGAGTTTTAAGGTCACTTGGTTTGTATCCCCATGGGTTAGTTTCCTCATTAGTGATGTTGGTTTTTAGTACACTTGAGCTACTCTTGTTGGCTTCCATCTTTTTTCTGTGGTGAGATCTTGTAGTTATCATAAACAATTCCAAGACCTTCGGAAATTTTCATGATCACATAACTATGGAATGGAATGATGTTTTTTTTTTTGGTATATTATGTTTAAAAGGTTTTTTGGTAAGCTAAGATTATCTATTTCCACATAGGAGGTGGTAATATTGGCCCTCCAACCGCAAGATCAGCTCTTTCGTTCTTTGTTGTCTAGGATATTAGCCACATTTCTCAACTGAGTGGGTGTTTCCTTTTTCTCAAATATGAAACTTCTCAAACTAATGATAATGTTTGATTGTTCACCTTTGATTTGTGTGATATTTTTTTGTATAATAGGTGTCATAAGATCTAGTTGTTGAATAGGAGTAGTAGGACACCAAATGGTCATAAAGTGAGTGATGTTTGGTGGATGTTTTTTAATTTTGGGACTCAAAATGTGGAAAACTTGCATTGATATTTCACTTCATTTTTCTAGAGGATATGTTTGAAGATACACTTGAACTAGCCTTAAGGTGCAATAAAATGTTAATATATTAGAAATCAAGAGTAAAGGAATAATCCAAGTTGTGTTTTAATTTAGAACCCTAAAACTAGGTTGATCTATTTGATTTTTGCAAATGGATATGGACTAATGCAGATATGAGGTTTTTTGGAAGTCTGATTGTTTTGTTCTCAGAAGCTAAAAGATTAGCTAGTTTTGGATCATTCTCTTGTTTGCACCAAAAAATAGAGTAATAGCGGTAATCCTTTAGGTCAATAGCGACTAGTTTTTCTGGCAATAGTGGTCAAGTTTCAGAAAAAGAGAATCTATTTGGTTAGTTCCTGTCATAAACTAGAGGAAGAAATAGTGATAATCCTATGCAAAAGTGAGCAATTTTAAGTCAACAATGATAGTTTTCATATCAATAGTGGCAATGTTACAATAGTGTTCCTATTTTTCAAAAACGGCCTTCTTTTGTTAGTGCTTGTCATAAATAGAAGCAACAAAAGGAACCATTCTGAGCAATAGCATGCAATTTTTAGGTCAATAGCGGTAAAAATAGTAGCAATAGCGACTCTGCTTAGGTTTATTTCTAGTTTTTCTTATTTTGATAGCAATTTGGACAAGTTTGCAATTTTTGATGTTTCATTTGATCTAATTTATTTTTAGAATATAGAAAGTGATACAACACAGCAATCAAAAAATTTGACTCTAAATGTCTATAGTTTCTTTCCAAAAAAGCTCAAAATTTGTGAAAGTCAAGATACTAAAGCCATAGTTCCCAATGTCGAGTTTTGTCTAAATGTGAATTGAAATGTAACCCTAAATATTTGGAAACCTTTAGAGATATTTGTTCAAGATATATTTTAAGGAGTGCAAATATAGGGCTCTTTTCAAAGGTATTCACACTAAGTCCAAAGGGTTTGAAATTTTGATAACCAAGTTCAATATTTTTTTTGTTGTGTTTTTTTTAAATCAAGCAAAGTGTTTAATTTCAATAAAATAACTTTGGCATACATTAGTCAAGTCACCTTAAGTAGGTATGCTCTTTTAGGTAGGCTTACCTCATGCCTCGAAGGGATGATTTTACTTTCAACTTATGGATTAAACCATAAATCAAACTTGGTAAGTAACTTCTCGGAAGCAAAGTTTCAATGCACCACTTTCAAATAACATTTTGGAAAACAAGGATGACTTCTAAAATAAGGTATTTAATGAAAACTGTGAACATCGTATAAACACTACCACCTACCTTCCACTTAAGGTATTAAACCATTCCCTTCCACATTCAGAGATGGATTAGGTGCAGTATGTTTTCACCTAGGATTGAAGCTACTTTCATTACAATTTCACAACCTTTATTTAAAGCCAACTAGTAAACATTCTTGAAAGAATCACTAGGAGTTCTTTGTTGCAAGGTGTGTCTCCTAGTAGGTTCTCTCTTAAGGATAATGCTTGAAATAGAACAAATGTGAAACCCAAAGTGCTTTTCATCACTCAAGATCATTAAAAGACGTGAAGGGAGAGGATACACACTTGGTTTTCCAAGCACGGAAAACATAGCATACAATCCATAGCAATTTGATTTTTAATCCCAAAATTTGAAGTGTGAAGATATCAATGTTAGAGTAATAAAGTCATCACCTAATTTTTTAATTAATCATTAATTAATTAGGTCCCTTTATGCTTTATTACACTTAAGCTAAAATTAAGAGTGCTTTTATTTTATTATTAGCTTTTATTAATTAATTGTTTTTTGCATGATTAAAGCTTCTAATATTAGATCATGTTGTCTCATTCATTCTTATGAGGACACTTGTCATGATCTAATCTAATCTTGATCTAGGGTTAGGTTTCATCCTTTTCATAAAGATTCATTCATTGTAATTGAAATTCATTCTGTACGGCAGCATATTCAATGTGATAGTTGTTCACATAATGTAAATTGGTGTTTTCATCATATATGATTTGTATAGCAACAATATCTTGTGTGTTTCTTCATAGTGTGATAGGTTTATCATTACAGGTGATTCTTGGAGTTGTGGGAGTACATACATCTACTCTAACAATCAATTCATGTTTTATGTGCACCAAGTCGAAAGCATTTGAGAATTTAGTCAAATATAGCAAAGGTGCAAATCAAGAATGGATTTGTTCAATTTTAAACACTAATCTTGAGTGTTTCTAATAGCCTCGTTCATCTTAATGCGGACAACAAAAACAAAGTGTTCGCTCATCAACAAAATGAAATGTGTTGGTTAAAATAAAATGTTCAATTTTATAATCACCAAATGAAATGTTTTTTAACTACAAAAACTTGTAAAAGTTCAATTTTAAACACCAATTTGAAATGTGCAAGTTGTGGGTTCAATTTTACAACACCAAATCGAATTTTTTCCTAAACTAAGAAGGCTTAAAAAGCTCAATTTTAAAACACAAAATTGAAGTGTTCAAGTTGTGGGTTCAATTTTACAACACCATATTTGAAAAAATATATATAAACTAAGAAATCTTTGAAAAATTATACTTGGCCCATTCATCTTTTCTACAATCAAAGTGTTAGTTTTTTTGTCTTTATACAAAGATGTGCCATAAATCCTGCAAGAGTTGCATAAGCAACGTTAGCAACTTCCAAAACACACAAAACAATCACACATTAGCATTAGGTAAATTTGTGAAATCAAAGGAAAGCTTTGCAAATTGATAGATTCAAATAACATATTAAAAGCGACCTTGTTCCTTGCAAAAGAAAATAAGATTTGGTCAATAGCGCCACTTTTTAGATCAATAGTGCCCTTGTAAATGTCAATTCAAAATATTTCTATTCAAAATATGCAACATAAAGAGTCAATAGTGCACAAAATTAAGTCAACAGTGTCACTTTATAGGTCAATAGTTCCCTTATTTAGGTCAATAGCGACCAAATAGAAGAAGCAAGTGCATTCAGATTTGGAGCGAAAATGATCGATTTTTATCAAAAGCGATTAAGAACCTACAAATGCTTATCAAACTCAAAGAAATGTTAATGTCAAGGACCGAGGTCCCACTGGGTGTATCAAATTTCATAAGAGGGGTAACAATGAAACATACGAAAAACAAAAGGAATGAATCAAACAAATCTTAATTCAAAACCAAATTAAGATCACATACCCATAACTCATGAACTCAATCTTTTAAACTAATGAAATCAAATAATGAAAAACTAAGATAACATAATGAATTAAAAACTAAAAAACCCTTACCATCCCATTTCGAATTTATATTTGCATTTGATGTTGAATTATGTTTTTGTATCAATGCAAAGCCTCCACTATGTGTTGCAAAGGCTTCAATGTGTGTGTGATGTCAAACTAGAATATGATGATATCTCGTAATGTGCTCAAGAGGTAATTGTGCAATGTGTTGCTATGTAAATTCTAGATGATTTGTGAGAAGGTAGAAGGTTATTTAATAGATTTCATGTTTCAAGATGAACATGCAAGATGCAACAATGAAAATTATTGATCAACGGTTGAGAACCGTTGAGAGTAATTAGATTGCTCAGTTAGCTTTTGTGATCAAATCAATTAAGAATGTTAATTGCACAATCAGAGGAAATAGATTGCATAATCTATGGAATTGAGGAAGTCAAGTTGAGTTTTAAGTGAGGTTGAAGAATAGATGGATTAGTTAGGAAATGGATGAATTAGTTAGGAAATAGATGAGTTAGTTAGGAAATAGATGAATCAGTTAGCCAATCAGAGTGAGTAATCAGTGAGCATGATTTTCTCAATCATAAAAAGGGGATGAGGGTAATTAATTAATTACTATTTTAGAGTTTGAACGTGCAAAGTCATGTTTGACTTTAACAAATGAAGATGCATTTTTTGTTGACCCTTTTTTAATGATGTTTGAATAATTAATTTAATTATTCATGTTTTTAGAAAGGGGAAAGTGATTTAATTAAACTATTAAGTGATAATAATTTAATTGATTTAGGGGAATAGGGTATATTAGTGACATAATTAAATAATTGATGTTATTTAATTAAATGGGAGGAATAAAGATTAGATAAATGATGAAGTAGTGAATTAATTAAATAATTAAATATTATTTAATTAACAGATGAAAATAGGGTTTTTGATGTAAATGATGTGAAATACAATGATAATGATGCCAATGATGAAAAATTTCATTCAGAATGTGTGATATGTGCTAGGTCATTTTTACATGTATACAAACCTATTACCTCTTACACTTACTATGACTCTTTATCTAAGTAATTCAAATTATTTCTATGACAACTAAGATAAACATCTACTATATAAGCTTTAACTATAACATAGTATTTAACGCTACTATAAACATGCATTCCTTAATATGGGATGTATACACACTCAAATAATAAAGATCCTTAGACTAGGTACATCAAGGAATCTTTCACTTTCACATAAATAATAAAATAACCTTTCAAAAATAAACCATTAAACAATTTTCCCAAAAAAGGAAAACAATGTCACACATTCTTTTCAAATACATATAAAGCATAAAAGAGTAGAAATTAGAATGCCTATTTATGCAATGCTCCAATTGATCAAACTAGACTCCTAGCTCAGCCTTCCCAAAATCAGCAAGTAATTCTCTACTATCTCTCTTCCACTCTCCAAAATATTACACTCACAAACCTCTCACAACTCTTAGAAATCTCTCATAAACTCTCAAACTCAGAAATTAGAATTACAACAACTCAAAAAATAATCATCAAGTGTGTATAATGTGTCCCAAATGAGAGAAAAATCACCTCTATTTATACACAAATGTGAGAAACTAAAGGCTAAAAACAATCTATCAAAGATGACACTTCTCAATCCAAAAGGTTCAACTCGACAAGGAAAAAGAAAAGGTGGCAGCTAAAAATATTACACAATAAACACATGCACAGCTAGATTTCAAAATAAAGAATGAGTCACCCATTCAAATGGATAGAAAGAATAATAATAAAAAATGCAAAGTTATTGTCTTTTATAGGTCAACTTATTTGGAGAACTTCTTATTTGACCATTCCACATATTTCAATTAGCTTCATATGCTGGAATTCATATTGCAGTTTAGACTTCTAAATGGTTTGTGTGACATAGATGAAATGAAATGCTACACAGAAAGATGGTTAAATCTAATCTAACAAGCATAAATCTAAATCAAACAACAAAGAATGAAGATAAATGAACTAAAACAATAAAAATGATAATGGAATAATCTCACCGAATATCAGTCCACCTCTTTGAATTATCTTGATTGTCCTTCTCCATTTTTTTCGTATCAGTATTCTTGCCCTCAAATTTTCTAGATGTATGCAAGCATAGCCAAGATGTATTGTCTAAGCAAAATATCGAAGATTGTAAGTTCTTCTCAAAAATTATTGATTTCGGGAGGAGGAATAATGACAATGACAAGTCAATTTATAGAAATTGGGTTTTTGAATGATCGGTTCAAATTCGAAAGAGAGATCAATGATCAAGATTGATGAATGCCATGCAATGTGAGTCGTGTGTCAGTTAGAACGTGAGTTAGGAAATTCTACAGGATAAAGATTAAATTAGAATAATAATTTAATCTGGTGTTAAGACTATTCGAAAATAGAAAGAACAAGAGTTCAACATTAAATAAATGATTTAATCTTCAATGAAAGTCTTCGAAAATAGAAGAATTAGACTTTGAATGAAAATGATAAAGTTAGAACTCGAAGAATAATCCGTTCGAATGCACACATGAATTAATTAATTAAATAAAGATGTTTAATTAATAAATATGTTCATGCATATGAGTTAGAACTAGTTAAATGACTAGTTGTGACAGAGAGTCCTTTCGCAGAGACGACCAGATATCGAATCTGTAGATAACTGGCGGATTTAAATAGATATTGAGTCAGATGGTGAGTGAATAATTAGATAACTGGGTGACAAAAGAATGTGATAGAAACAATTAATTATGAATTAAATGTTAATTTAGTTCAACATTCGAAAATTGAAATGATTTAATTAAATAAATAAAAATAATTTATTTAATTGACTAAAAAGGTTAATTGAATAATTAAATAATGAATATTTAATTATAGTTGAAATATGATAAAGGGGTTAATTAAATAATAAATTATTTAATTAAGAAAGAGAATTAATTAGTTAGTGACATAATTAAATAAATATGATTTATTTAATTAATCAAAGTTGAATAAGGGTCATAATGAGTTAATCAAATAATTAAAAGGTTATTTAATTAATAGAGGAAAGATGTGTTTAGGAAGTAATTAAATAATTAACATTATTTAATCATGACCAAGGACATTAGAAATGTATGTTGAAAGTGGTACTCGCAGGCGTAGACCAATTTTCAATGTCTACAGTTTGAATTATTCATAAGTTGGTGCCACTAAAACATCACGTGCCTTATCTTTTGGTTTGTTATTTGCTAAAGACCGGGTCTATGTTTCATGTACATTGCATATCATCTTTTCCTTCATGATTTGACTTAGTCTTGGCTGTTATATATTTCACATTGGTTTGTAATTGATTTTATGTGCTATACTCCAGTGCTACTAATGTTTCACATAACTCAACACTTTTATATGCATAATACATTTCTTAATGTTTATGCACTACTTCAACTTTAGCGCTATTCACTTAATCTTAGCGCCATATACTATATAAATGTTGTGTTTAATATATTATGCACTTGATAAATAATTCAGCACTATTTCATATCATTTACACATATATTTAATATATATATACATAACAAAATATGTATATATGTATGTATATATATCTCAAATTATAAGTTTATAAAATATTTTATTTGATATACGAATACACATTCACATATTCTCATATTTCACATATTGATATACTAGTATGGACATTTCTCTTTTGTCAATACATAACATATGTTTATATATATATATATATATATATATATATATATATTGTGACCCATGGATTAGTACGGGCCGATTATGCTTGATCCATGAAGAATCGAAGCATAACGAAGCCACTAACGTCAATCTCAACGAGATCAATCGAATGCAAATTTAAACCAAGCATTCTAAACTACGAAAGCATTAAATTTCTACTCTAACCCATTCAAAACTTATCCTATTGTGGGAGTGGTGTTGTGTTGATATGTAACGACAACCCTTTCCCAATCCCGTGGATAAATGAGCTTGTTCCAGTCAATTTTATTGAAGAAAACTAATGGAACGATTGTGAGATGTGTATGAAAACATGATTTTAATCTAAATTAGCATGATGCAAACTAATTTAACATGATTTTATGCTAAAATATGTAGATATGCAATTACAAAGCTAATCTAAATTGATTCTAAACTAAAATATTCAAACCCTAATTAATAAACAAGCTAAATGGATGCATTATGTGATCATGGAAGCCATTAATGGAAGCTTAAAGCTAATTAATGCAATTAAAATGAACTCAAAGATGTTAAATGTGTGCTAAATATGAGTGTGAGTGTGAGTGATTTTAATAGAATAACTCTGATGTTAAAAGATGGATCCATTTATCTCAAAATTGTGACCTATTTATAAGAGAGAAAATGAGAAATGAAGGGTTGAGATTGAAAAAGATAATCAATGGTCAAGGATGGAAGAAGTTGGATGCATGGATCATGGATTCTCATCAATGGATGAGAATGCAAGAGGAGATTTTAATCAAGGGTTCACATTCCTTCAAACAAACACACTTTTGACCTATACAAGAGGTCACAAGTTAACTTGCACAAGAGTTCATAAGTTAACTTGCACAAGAGGTCACAAGTTAACTTGCACAAGAGGTCACAAGTTAACTTGCACATGAAGTCTTGTAAGAATATTCCCTTTTACAAATGAGTGAGGAGAGAGAATATTCTTTGGAATATTCTCATTGGTGAAGAAAAGGGATAATTAGCAAATTAAAATAAAGTTTAATTGTGCAAAAGGGGAAGGAATATTCTTTGGGAATATTCCTTTTGGAGGAATGTGCATAGGAGGAATATTCCCTTGCAAGTGGGGGGAATTAAATTAATTAAGATAATTGATAATTAAACAATATTAATTATGCAATTAGGGGATTAGAAGAATTTAGATGATATTCATTAAATAAAATGATTTAATGAATGAGGGAAAGGTGGAATGAAATTTAACTAAATAAATTAGGGTTATTTGATTAAATAAAAATATTTAGATATTTAAATTAAACAGCTTGATTTATTTAATTTAACAGAACAAAGTGTTAGCATGAAAAGGGGTGAATTGACCTGATTAAATTAATTAGTCTAACATATGCAAATGACATAATTAATTAAATAGCTAGGCTAATTTAATTAATAAAGCAAAAAGAAGATGGGTTTTAGTAGGAAATGATGTTAGTATACTTCATTCAAGTGCATGATATCATTCAAGATAGTTTGGTGAGAGGAAAAATAGGCCCAATGATCAGTATACCACCATATTTGTTAGGTCACCGTGAGAGACAACATGGGGACCTATGATCCCATCCCACAAGGTTGTTGAGGGATTTTGATAGTTGGTTGTTAGGCCCTGGGCCTATGATCAGGGATAGACGAATGCATAGAAAATGTTTGCTTATGATGCATGGTTTGTACCCCCTCATCAATTGATAGATCCGGCAAGCATACTTCCATGAGGGAGATCGAGAGGGAGCGATGCAGGCAAAGGAAGAGGTTAGCCAGATTATGGAAAAGGCAGGGGAAAGGGCAGAGGACAGGAAGGCCAAGATGGCCAGCATTAGTAGGATGGATGAGTCCCAGGTGCACCACCAGTGCATCAACAGTGGTAGCCACCAATACAGCAGCACCCTCCACAACAACCACCATTGGGGCCAAATCCCTATGATGCTCAGATACATTAGTTGCAGCAACAACTACAAGTGGTTATGGGTGAGAGGGATTTGGCGAGATAGTAGATTTTGGTTATCACTACTAAGATAGACTAGTCCAAGTAGTAGGTACAGGCACTGATAATCAAGAAGGACCAGGAGCGTCAGCTCAAGTAGACCACTGAGATGTAGTTGGCACAGGAGGTTGGGTGGTGCCAGTAGTTGGAGATGATGACAGTTGCAACCCAAGGGCAGACAATTTCTTCCCGATTGTATCGAGAGGTTGTGACTGAGGTAGCCTATTATCGCATGTATTACCACTGAGATGCCCCACAAGTGCTTAGATAGCCAGATTACTCATAAAGGAGTGGGGTGCATCCTTGGGCTAAGGATTAGCCAGAGAGATAGCCTAGTGAGGGGAGCAACCATCAAGGCTAGGCTACCTATATAGACACTTTTTTATTATTGTTTGATTCTTTTATACAGATATACATTCATGGGATCCTTTTTGTTAGCCATGTGGATATTGTATTTTTCATCGATATACATACACCGACTCAAATATTGTACCATGATAGTTTATTTTGATATATATGATATGATATGAATTTATGATGTGATGTGTTCTTTTATGTCATGCTTATGGATGCATATGATGCACACTTTGATATGATGTGATATGCTTATATATGGATGCACTTTATTTAGCTATGTGATGTGTGATGATATATGTGATCCAATGTAATGCAATGTAATATATGGATGTACTTCTTTTTCAATATATTTTCATGATATGCAATGGGATGGATGATGTGATATGCAAAATTTATGCTTATGCAAATGATATGGATGTATTTCTTTTCATGTATTTTTCTATGCAATTTTATGATATGATGATGTATGCATATGGATGTATGGATAATGCAGATGTTCATGCTTATGATATGACAATGTGATGCATGTTTATGATATGTATGCAATGATTTAAGATGCTTACACTAACAACTATATATTATTCATCACAATTTAAATGATAATGATGGTGCAATGTGATATGATGTGATTAAGATTTATGCGAGATGTATGCATGTTGATATTTGTGGATGCAAGATGGATGCATTAATGATGTTTTTGTTGACTTCCATGATACCAAGTTAGCATGAAGAGAAGATAGAAGAAAGAAGATGAATGATCATTGATCATTGATTTTGATGATTACTTCAAAAGATCCAACAAGTCTATGATCCACCAAGACTTTATTAGAGATGGTGATGAGAAATGCATGATGATGATGATTTTCTCATATCTTGGGATTGGGTTTTTTTCATTGTTCCTTATTGTTTGATATAACACATAGACACGATGCATCAAGGTATTGATAACCAGGATGGCATTGTATTTGGTGTAATGGACTTTGACTCTGCAAATAGATAGGATATTTCTTATTCACACCTTGACATACGGAAACCCCATTGGAATGTGAGTTAGAATCTTAGAATATATTGGACCAAAGCATACGCAATAGTCAACAATGTACTCCAAACAACTTTCCTACACACAACTAAGCAAGTATGCGCCAAGATTATTTTAAAAGAATACCCACAAGAACATTAAATGAAAGATATTGATCATTTCCCCCTTCCTTTCTCTCTAAATCATTTTGATAGACATCATTGAGAGGTCCTTGGAATGGGTCAATAAGATAAATCATAAGAAAAGATCAAAGTAAAATAGTCAACGTTATCTATATCTCTTACAAGTTTAACTTTAGCTAAGGTTATTTTTTATACTATTATCCATCACAGGTGTTACCTAATTTTTCTTTTAGCTCAATTAGGTAGAACTAGAATAGCATTTGCAACTAAAGATAAAAGGTACACATAAATTTTTGCTAAGGTTTTCACCATTACCCAGAACATGCTTTCAAATGAAATTTATAGTTTTATTATGCAATTATTTACAAGAGAAGAGATTACACAAATTTGCATAAGATTGATGTTTTTATTCATTGTACAAAAGTATGGTGTCCCACAAAAGCCGCAGGAGTGACTGGTCAAATGCAACATAAGGAAATAGACTATAAATCTAACTAAATAAAATAACATGAAAATAAAATGGATTTGTCATTGCCTAAATGAAGAATTCTAAGGTTGGTTAGATACGTCTTTAGCTCCAGCTCCCTTTGTTGGTTGCTCCAAAAATACCTATTAAGGATGAAACAAATGATGTTAGAGCTCGAGATTAAATTCTCTTCATATACAATATCAACAAACATATAATTTACTCTCATGAGGTGTTAAATTAGATATGCAGTCATCACAAATATCAAGGAAAAGCGGAAGATCATTATCAATCACCATCAAGCACTGAACTTCATTGTTTTTATCTAACATGTTTGTTCACTGTGCAGGTATAGGTACATTTTTCATTTGTACATTACTTTGCACTAACATCACAACATGTGGAGGGAAATGGCATCCCATAATGGTTGAGACCAACATGATGCCCCTTTTGTTTGAGAGGGATATTAGGCATAATTTTCATCAATGTAAGTGACTTTAGGTCACAACAGTCACTTACATGCGAAAGAAAGTCATGAAAATTCTTCAATAAAGTTATAGTGGTAAAGCCATGACAATTCAATGCACAATGTCATCACTATAAAGACAAAAGGAATCAATTAAATACACAGTAAGGAATGATGAACTATTTGTGGTGAATTTATAGGGGCTTATGGAATAAGTATTTCTCATCTTTGGTGTTCATTCACAACCATAGTCTTCATGTAATTTTGTAGATTATGATGAGCTAATTACTGCTATAAAATGGAGATAGTTTGCCTTGAATATTGTCATGAATTGAAGAAGGATAATATCCATAGATACACATGGAGCACACCACCCATTCTCCACAATTGGAAGACCTTTGGATAATCCATGATAGTCCATTGAATGTCACAGGTTCATGAGTGAATTTGAAATTTTACAAGGTGGAAAAAATGAAGAAAAAGCCATGAAATGAACAATAAAGCCACAGCAAATACAGTAAAGAGAATAAACCCATATTGTTCATGGGCCGAGAACAGAAGGAGCAAAATTTATAGAAGCCATGAATGAAGTAAAGGAAATTATCTCATCTATCTATGTTCAATAAAAGCCAGAATATCAACTTTCACTTCAGGCCAAGCATATGAGTTGCAGTTTACACAAAAATACATGAGAAACATATAGTAAATGAAGCTCTTCATTATTTCTTCTATACAAGATAATGAGCATGAAAGTATACAGAAAAAAATCAAAGCATTTTCATCATTTTATGTAGAAAGATAAGCATATTTTTTCCTTTTCTTTCACAGATAAAGGAAAAAATATGGTATTTTTGTGCAAGATAAAGCCATACCACACACGTATTCCACCATGGAAAGATCCAAAAAATCCATGAAATCTCGAGTTCAAACCCTTGGTGGCCTCAACAGAGTTACAAATTTATAAAATGAAATGAAATGCAGTGTGTGGCCACAAGCTTCCTTAGGGTTTCTTTTTGCCCTAAAGTTTGGTCGACAACCAAATGGAATTTTTGCCTTTGTTTTAAATATTCGTTTCATAAACTAATGCCTCATGTAATATGTTGAATTCTTTATTTCCCCTTTTACATAGTTTCCAAGTTTAGTCAAATGTTCCCTCCATTTTGCACAAAATTGAGACTATGTTAAAATGTAAAACATTATTAAAGTGATGAAATATAAATCACTTTCATAGCTGTTCTATGTTGTGCAAAAAAAAATTATTTTTTTTCAAGATTAAGTGAAAGGGGGTGGTTTGGGATTTATGAGTTGTGCCAAGCATCTAGGGGAGGTTGGAGAAGTTGACAAAAAAGTGGAAAGAATATAGGAGTTGTTTTGACTCAATTTTGGAGGGGTTTGAAAGCATCTAGGAGAACTTTTAGGTGCCTTTATGGTAGGAGAGGTTAAGGCTTGAAATTTTCTTCATTCAAAATCCTTTTTGGACTTGTTTAAGGGGCTTATTTTAGGCTTTATTCTTGTGCACGACCAAGGGAGTTTGAGACTCCTATTTTGTGCAACTACTTGAGAAATCATAAAGTAACTTCAAACATCATTTTTTGAAGTTAGTTATTTTCATTCTCATGCTACATTGTAACTTTTTTTTAGATTCTTTCAGCAAGAGATAGCATTTGTAACTCTTTTACAGAAGTGTATAGCAGTATTACACCTTTGGAGATTAATAAAGTTAAGCAATTTTTTCCCTCTCAAAAAAAATTTCATTGTGTGTGTTTAAGTGATTGATGCAATTTCATGTGAAGTATCTCATCCTTGTTATTGTGTCTCATTAATAGCACCTTTATGCAAAAAATATATGTATGTTTGTAGGTTGTGGGTTGTGTTAGTGATGCAAGCAATTTGAAGTTGTGAAGAAATTACATTTTCCTTTTAAGATTGTGAGCATTATAGCCTTCTTATGAAACATTGATGCAAAAGCATATGAACCCCTGAGTTTTGTATGTGAAAGATTTGTTGTTGATTAAACTGTGTGTAAAATTAGTTGTGCAAGTTTTAGATAATCATTTTGGTGCATCACCTTAGGAAGTAGTTTTATTTTCATGTTTCCTTCTTACCCTTTCCCCAACAAAAGAATTAGTTTAGTTAGTTTTTAGGTGAACCCCATAAGAGCCAGCTTACTCTAGAGCTTAGCTTCTATTATCTGAGCCCACAATCAAGGAAGCTTTCCAATGTTTCACAAATAGGTTGAGTTTACTCCGCAAGGGTGGACTATTAGGAGATACAGTTTTTGGCACACCCGATGGGACTGTTCGAATCAAGACAGCTCAAGAAATATATGTTTATTGTTGGTTTGGATATGCAACCAATAATTTTAAGACCTTTAAGAGGTTGAAATTTTCATATCTTGCAACTCTAAGTGTGGAAATTAGCAAAAACCAATGGTGTAATAGCTTATGAGAAGGATTCAAACAAGAAGTACAAGTTTGTTTGAGTACTTGTAGTTGTCTCCACCAAAAAAGGCAAGGCATAACTACAAGAAGAGATCCTCCTTCATCAAGAAAAACACATTCAACTCCACCTTCTATGATATTTTTTCCTCATTCTATAAAAATTTAGGTTTGTGTTGCACCAATGGTGAGAAATCAACCTTTTATGCTATTTAATGGAGGTAGTCTATTGAACTTGGCTCAACATGATGATATCCCAATCGCTGCTCTAAAAATTATTCCATTCTTCAAACGAGAAGACCAAACTACACCCATTAAGCACATCAGAGATATGGAAAATTTTTGTTCAATACATCATATAACTGCTAAAAATATAGCCCTTAGACTACTGGCAGCATCTTTCAAGGGCAAGGCTCTTCAATGGCTTAGGATTTTGGCTGTTAATTCAATCACTACATGGGATGAGCTTGGAGAGGCACTTTGTAAGCACTTCAAAGATAAATCTAATAACTTATCATTGGTGGAGCAACTCACTACCATCAAGAGGGCTCCTCACGAAAATATGACAGATTTCAATTTTTGTTTTCAAAAATATTTGAATAGGATCCCACTTTTGGTAAGGCCTCCACCTGAATATGCTTTTTTGTATTATTTGAGGTCTTTAAATGGTGAGATATTAGTCATGATACAGTCCATGGGTGGAACAACATTACCACAAGCCTATGAGATAGCCATTAGAGCTGAAAACAATCTTATACAAGTTTGAAAGATAGCTCCAAGACCTCCAATGCCATTATTCCTTGATATATAGCCACCAATGTCTATGAAAGTGCCTCAAATAGCCCCTTTACTAGCTGCTCCTAGTTAAGAAATTTTTTTCCCAATCCAATCTCTTGAGTTGCAAGAGATAAAAGGGTTACTTCAGTCATTTTGAAATGAGTTGGTGAACATTAAAAAGCAGTAGTTTCAAATTTTTAGGCCATACCAACCCAAAAACCAAGCACAAGGTCAACCTTATCAAGAAAATAGGCTACCATATCAAGCAAATAACCAAGGTCCAAGGCAAAGACTTAACCCAAGGCCTTTTCAAGCATACAACCCAAATGTACCCAGCTCATCTAAGGAGTTAGTTCCTATTCAAAACATTCTTACACAAAACTATGAATGGTGTTTCCCTTGTAATCAACCCCATAACCAGTCCACTTATTCAAATAGGGTGATTAACCAAACCTTGATGGTGCAAAATGTGTCTAGTATGTAGCCAAATTTACCAATTGATGAGTCCTCACAACAGCAAGAGCCTTCTCTAAGTGATACAACTCGCCTAAATTAGCAAGGAGAGGAGTTTTGTGAGGTTAATCAGGATGATTCCCCTATAGCAGATAATACAAGGGCCAAGAAGAGAGCTTTTGAGATTGGGCACTCAGCAAATAAAGAGTCTTATCAAGCTCCTATTGACGCAAGATTTTGCAGGTAGCAGCAGCCTTATTGGAAACTTAGCTATTGTGGGACATAGTGCACTAGCTAAGTGACCTTTGAGGTTTTATCGAAGCCGGCTCTTCATTTAGTGGGGAAGGTAAAAGGTTAGAAAGATAGAAAAATATGAAATCTAAACTATAGGCAATGCAGAAAAATCATAGACAAATTTACCAGAGCATAGTGCAGGATGAAAAGGCCCGAACCACCAAAATTTTGTTTATCAAGTAATTTTTTTCCAAAAGCACTTTAAACATAACAAATACCCTCTAATTTGCAGAGCATAATCTAGCATAACCTTAGCCAACACAGAGGAGTCGAGAAAAAAATGATCTGTATTTATTTAGCTATGAAAGATCACAAAAGCTAAAGAGCAAGCATTCATACATTATAGGAAAATAACAGCACAGACTAACAATCTTACTAAATGCATGAAAAATAGAAAGGTTGAATTGATTAGGATGGTCTGGAGTCTTCAAGTTTAATAAAATTATTACAAAAGTCTTTTCTCAGTGCTCGGGAGCTTTTAGCAACTCAACAACAACCTAATAAAAGAGAAAAATGGCCGCATAAATAGGCCATTCCACTGCCTGAATAACCACAGAGAAAGACAGTCGTGAGTGAACATCGATGCCTCCTATCTCCTTGAGCCATCATAAAAAAAAATGGACGCCCAGCAGTGCACCAGCAATGCCCCTATAGTGAACAGAAAACCATGCAACAACAGCAATGAACACGTGGCGTCGAAGGAGAAAACACGGGGGCTCGAGAACCAAAGGTGCAGTAGTAACTCCAAGATAACTGGCACATGAAAAAGATGCCACGTGTCAAGCAGACGAGGCCTGGAAAAAAGAATAAGGTATTTCCAGTGAAAAGCTTCGAGAGGAAGCCATGTGGCACACATCGAGCGATAGAAACTACATGATAAGCTCAGTTCGGAAAGCGGCCAGAGAAAACCACGCGTCGTGCAAATGGAGCCCGGGAAAGGTGAAACAAAAAGGAACAGCAAAACATTTCAAGAGGAAGCCATGTGGCACACGTCAAAGGATGTTAGCGATTGAATGGTAAGGCACAATGGCAAAGATTAAATAAAAACCGCGAAGGCTTAGCAATTTTTCGTGAAATAGTTTGGTGACTCACAGGGGCATTTTGCCTGCGGAATGAAGAACCCCAGAAACATTGGTTCAACATCCCATTATCGCTCACAACCTTGAGAGGGCAACTTGCAGACTGGTCTAGACCTCATTTGATGGCATGGAGAGAGCTCACATATTTTCATGTGCCAACTTGAGATCGATAATTGCCTTGAAGGGCAATCCGCCAGATATTTTCATCTCTAATTCCAGCTGGAAGAAGAGTTACACCAACTGATGCATGATCCCTTCAATCTTCTTGATGGTCAGAGACTGATCAAAATATTGGAAAACAAAAAGGTCCTAACTCTTCTCCTCGATCATAGCAACAACGTGTTCAACACCCGCTGCCTCCTGATCTGTGATGAAGGGCGAAGGGAGTCCTCATTGAGTTAAGTGGGAAAATTTCTCTCACATGTCACTAGTAACCCGGTTCAACCTGGCCCTGCATTCTACCACTTGCTGGACAACCTCATGAATAGAAATGAGGATGCTTATGCTCATAGTTGTCGTTGTTTGATCCTCAATACCCACGCCACTCAAAGCTTCATTGGAAGTTGTATACAACTTTCCCAACAAAATCCTAGCCTTCGAAACCTTATTAGAAGTTACCTCCTGTATCTGCTGGATTGTTTCACTCACTGTTCCGCAAAGGCTGGCTGCTTGCACCATAAATTTCAAGGTGGGTTGTAGAGTAAGGAATAATGCCTTGACTTTATCCCAGTATGATGCATATAACTCCTTGGTGATCTCCAACGAGCTCATTTGTGGTGCAAGGGGTTGTGTCTTCCAAAAATCCAACTCCACTTCTTTGCCGCTCAAATTTTCCTTTAGCTCTGATAAGCTTCTGTCCAATGCGGACACTTGTTCTCTTAGAGTGGAAATTTCTTTTTCCTTTTCTTCTAGGGCCAATTCGGCCTGCTTTGTCTTTTGAATCTCCAACTCTAAAGTGGCATTCATTTCATTAATTTCATCATCTGTGCTCTGTCGGAGCTCCTTCATACCTTCACTCAGTTGTACGGACTCAGTGTGGAGCTTTTCTTTGTTTGCTCAGCTCTTCTCAACCTCATGTTGGAGATTCAGGATGATTTATGTGCTCATAACTTGCAGCTCCTTGATTTGGCTTTCAAAATCACTCCTCTCCTTTTCCAAGTGACTTATCTCATTTTCTTGGGCTTTATACTTGTTCACCCAGATATCAACCTTTCCCTTCAACTCTGATATCTGCTCCTCTCTCTTCTTTGCCTGGCGAGTGAGCTTGAGGTAATCAGTGGTCACTATTTTCTGAGTCTCCTCCATTAGCTCAACCTTATCTCACGGAAGAGCCTGTTGCAAGTCTAGCCCAATAGCATTAACAGAGTAATCACTTGGTAGCATTTCTCCTACTGATTTAATCACGTTGGGAGTGATGTTTGCAAACATCAACGAATTTTGGCTCTCATTAAACACAGTTTGCAAGAGAGGCTATGCCTACCTGGTCACATCCTTTTGTCTCCACTTTTGAATTCGGCTAGCTCGGACACTCTTGTTTACATCCACCTATGAGAAATATTCCTAGGAAGGGATACCCAGGCCACCAGTAAAAGGAAACTCTTGAGGGACTACTAAGGGGAAAGATAGCGTATTCAACGCATCAGTAGTTTTGCTAGGCCTTATAATAATGGCTAAGGAGAATGGTGGAATGAATTGGCCGCTCAGAGAGGATGATAATGCGGTATAAGGAAAGGCTGGAGATGCACCAATTGAAAGGCTGGGCCTCGAGGATAAGAATTTTTGGCTCATGAGCCTAGTACTAACACCAAATTGTGCTCCAAGTAAGGGGTGAAAAGTAGAGGATGAAAGTGGGAAACTAGGAGGGGAAGGATTCCACTACCCGGGATATCTAGCAACAGAGAAAACTGGTACAGATGAAAAAGTTGGGATAGACGAAGAAGAGACTAGAGACATAGTAGAAAGAGAAGAGGGAAGAAATGATACCTGAGGCTCGTGAGGAGCTACAAATGACACAACCACTTCCTCCAACTGCTGCTCTTCCTCTCCACCGGATTCTCTTGTTCGTTGTCGTTTTTCATCCAGAGAATCCTCAAGGTCAACAATGACCTACCTTCTACTACTAGTAGTCCTTGGCTACTTCCTGGTCGATTTAGAGGAGCTGGATGGTTGTAATGTTTGTGCGTGTGAATCCTCCTGCCACGCAGGCTGTTTACCGGCATCTTCTTTATGCGTTGGATCTTCAACAATAGCAGGGGGATTTTAAGTTACTTCTTCTCCGAGATCTATGATAACCTCCTCCCTTCTATATTGTTGCTCTTATGTTGAAGGGTTCGAAGACCTTTCTACATCCAGATGCGCGTTCTACTAGATGTCATCAAATTTTTCATTGAGAGCCACCTCTTCGTATAGCTTGGTGATTTCCTTAATCTCCTACCGAAAAATCTAGAAGTCTCAAATTTTTTTAGGACACCATTCGAGCTTCTGCAATTGGCTGCATAGGGACTAGTTGATTTTTTTATTTGGGTTGGCCTTCCCAGCAATGTAGTAAAATTTTAACCATGGCGGTTGCATGTCCTCAGTAGGAAAATATTTAAGGCCTACATATAACCTTAAATTCCCCTCTTCAACATTTCTCTGAGGGTCCCAAAATAACTGAGGTTGATGTGGGATTCTTATGCCAACCTCTAATAAATTATTTTCGGGGTTGTATTGCCAGGTGTCATTTATCACCACCAACCCAAGATGGCCCAATTTTAAAAATAGAATCTCTGAAGTGTCAATCTTTGAAGTCCTTTTCTTGATCAGTGACAAAGAACCAAACATGACCGGCAGTATCAAATAGGAGGTTAAATGTTTTCCCCCCGAGTAATCATTATCAATATTACATAGCTGTCTCATCGCTTCCAGGGCCATCACTTTGTCAGAAAGAAAGTGGGGGAGTCAGAAAGGCTCCCGGGTGAAACCTCCCATGTGGAGCATAGTGAAATCTATGCCAAAGAACCAATCGCAAGGTGGAACAAGCTTTCCCAACCAGGATTTTTGTCTTAGCGACAGGCGTGCAAACATATTGATCCCAGCTTTGTCCAAAGCTCACAAAGTTGGGGCTAAGAACAAATCCGAAAACACATAGTAATCAAAGGTTTTCGACATGATAGGAGTCCATGTTGAAATTGGCTTCCTTTTGCTAGTCTCGTCAAAAACAGCCAGAGACATAAATGTCATGAAATAGTCTGGATTCTGATGCAATATTAAGTAGGCCAAGAAAGAGGGATACCTAAACCTAGAACCAACCTGGAAGTCTTGCAGCTGTTGCCAAATCCCATCACTAATAACCCTCGCAAAGTCCAAAAGTGGAGCCACGTTGTTCTTTCTCAACATAAAGCTAAGACACATCTGAAACTCAAAGACCTATTTATCTGTATCCAGACCACACACCAGCGCCAACATAGAACAGATGGAAGAAGACACAGCCTTCAAATCACCCAGACTAAATGGAAATTTGGGTGGTGTTGAGGAATTTTTTGGCTAAGAAATTTCTATGTGGTAAAACTACGGCACCAATCTGAGCCCTCCCCACTTATCATGCATCTTTTTTACTTCAAAAATCTCAACATCCCGGGTCAAGGGGAGCGGGATGCATAACATATCCTAAATAGATTTAGGGTTGATGATTACCTTGAAATTAGTGCCACATATCACTCCAATGTTCAATTTGAAGCCTGTCATGCATGTTGCCATGATTTCTGGGCAATGATGTACCAAGGGAACCATATACTGGGGAAGCCCATAGTCCCATAGATGCTTATAGAAAGGGTTCATTAATTTCTTCATTCTCTCACATGTAGCTTCCCTGAGGCTTTTGGGATTCTGGGATAGCTCAGGATCAAAGACATTATCCCAATCCTCCGCAACCAAAGCCTGATTTCTATGAGGAATCGCATTCAATAATCTCTGGTCCACCTAACAGGTGAAGGGCCAGCATGGCTTCGTTGGCATGCCTAGGGTAGCATAAGACTCCAGGCCATAGATATCTTTGCAGGGCACCTTTATTCTTTGCTTGTCTATACTTGGTGAGGCCAAGGCCTGCGTTGAACTTTCTACAATCTCATCCATTTTCTCTGTATTCACAAGAAACTTTCACAAACTTTCGTAAATGGCTTAGCTTCTGAAAAACTCTTTCTCCCTTGAAAATAACTTAGTTGTTTTATCTTTTAATAACTCTCACAATAAATGTGATTTACATGCTCAACCTGCTTTTTGATTTTCATGAAAAACGGCTAAGCGAGGGTACATGCCAGCCTTTCACACTTAGTTGCTATATGCGTCACCATCTTTTCATGCATGTGAAAAGATCACCAACCTTCCGAATTGCTCTCACCCAACAACATTTTTTTTAATATTTTCTTTGATTCAGATGGGATGGCAGCTCCTTATGCTAGCACCTGGGCAATCTCTATTGAATTCGGCAACTTGAACCGAGCAAGTTGCAACCGTACCTGCTTATTCCCATCATTTCACATGCGACAACACTACAAATTGAGGCTTGGCAATACCTCTTCACCTCAATCATAATTATGGCTTGTCTCATTAGGTGAACCCTTAGCCAGTCTATAAATAGGGCCATTAGTAGGATTGTAACTCACAATTACTCCAAGCATTCTCAGCTTAGCAAGCCTTAGTTATTTTAGCAATTTTAATTTTCTAGCTAGAATAGTAAGCAGCATGGAAACACCAATAAGACTAGTCTACAAAAAGAATCAAGCAACTTTCTTAGGAAAAATTAGGTGTAGGCGCTTGAAGCGCATGACAAGCATGAAAAACCTGCTATATGTGAAAGCAATTAAATGGGTTCTTGGAAAGGACTATGTGGAGTATGAGGAACAATACCGGGTCAACACTAGTATTTTCTCTCACTTTGTCACCTTGCTGCTGGATATCAGTGTCTCCAAATGCAAGATCCTAAAGCTGACAAAGTAGGTGTTCCCTCGGCGCTACCTTAGAGGACTAGAGCAAATAGTGCATGCTGTCGAATTTGATCATGGAGTCCCCTCAGTTTACAACCTATGTCTGTTGCAGCTGCATGGAGGACCCATGCCAACCAGGCCCTTCCTCTTCAGTTTTGAGTTGGAGACTCATGAGGAGCATCATGCCAAGGTCGGTGTCGGTTGCTTTTTCCTCATGCGGGTGCATTACATTGAACCATTCTGAAACCTCCAGTGGTACGAGGACTTCAAAAGAATGGTGATCCCTGATCTCGTGTCGTCGGTTGCTGCCATTGCCGGTCCCTCCCATGCTTGATAATCTGAGAACAAAAATGATCCCCAATTTTGTTTTTTCCCTTTTTCTAGGCTCCACTTCATAACAGATATATGTATATATTTTTATACAAGGCCAATGGCCCCTATCTTATATAATGTAAATGCTCTAGCCAAAATATATAATACTTATGTTTTTTCAAAAATCTTGGCTTATTTGCAATATTTTTCAATTTCTTGCACTATTGTTGTTATTTCAAAAAGCACTGAGAAGACCCAAAACTTAAAGCAGAAAGAATAATTACATATTTACAATTTACAAAGCCATCACATAGGCAGAATTAATTAAATTTCTTAAGATGTATTCCATTAACCGGAATACTTAAGGCAATACCTTCCATGTCTTCCAACTCGAAAGAGTTGAACTATTTACACTGGACGATTTTAAAAGGCCCTTCCCAGAGGCTGTCAAATTTTTTGTGTTGGCCAGGCTTTGCCCCGCGCTCATTGAACTTGAGCACCAAGTCCCCACATTGCAGCTCTTTATCTGATGCCTTTTTATCAAACCATTTCTTTACCACCTGCTCGTGGTTGTTCATTACCTCAAGGGCGTTCTCTCTCTTTTCCTAAACCTCGAGTAGCTTAGAAAACCATACCTTCAATCTCCAAAGATTTAAGCAACTGCAGGGCAGGGATTTCCATGGCAATAGGTAGTAATGCCTCCTTCCCGTACACCATCTCATAAGGAGATGTCTTTAGTATCTACTTGGGCATGATTTGGTTTTCCCACAATGCTATCTGGAGGTTCTTATGCCACTCCCTTTGGTGTTTTGATTCTATCCTCTTAATTAACCTGATGAGGTTTTTATTTGTAGACTCCGCAAGGCCATTCACCTAGGGATAATAGTTAAAAGAGGTTTTCAAAAAAACCCCATACTTTAATACAAACTGGCTCATATTCAAGCCGAGGAAAGCTTTAGCATCATCAGAGATGATTGTTTTTGGTAGGCCAAATCTAGCTACCAACTCTTCCAAGAAGTTAACAATCTCTACTTCTGTTGCATTCTTCAATGGCACTACTTCTACCCATCTAGTGAAGTAGTCTGTTACTCTCAATATCCATCTATGTCCACCTAAGGAGAAAGGGTTAATCATCCCAATGAAATACAGACCCCATTGAGCAAAGGGTTCTTCTACTACTATAGGCCTGAATGGCATAGCAGCATTCTTTCTCCTTCCGACATAAAACTAACATTCATTGCAAGACTTAATTAATGAAAATGCATCATTAAAAAGTGTTGGCCAAAAATAACTAGCACATATAATTTTAATTGTTGTAGTCCTTGTAGAAAAATGTCCTCCAGCTGGGTTATTATGGTATTGATGCAATATTCTCTTCGCCTATTCTTCAGTTACACACCTTAGCAGGACGCCATTAAAAAAAAAATTGAACAGTACACCTTCCAAAAGAACATAATTGCTATTTTGTAAATGATAGAAATGCCTCTTAAAAGAAGGGAGATTGATCGAATACCTCCCTGTTTGCATGAATTTCATTCTATCCTCTAGCTAGTCGCCCTGAGAAATTTCTTCATTTAGTAATACAGGTTCCGGAGCTTCAAACTCTGTCGTTGGTTCACTGTTTTCAGTGAGATACTCGTACAGTCCTTTTCCCTTGATAGTCTTGACAGGTCTAACTTCAATATCATACTCTAGGATCTTGGTGATCTAATTAGCTCTTTTCTCTGTGATTTCTCCCTCCATGATATACTCCTGCACAGTAAGATGCGGTACACAAACAATCACCTTATTATATGATATCAAGTTTCAGAACTTCTTAATCCCTTTCACAATGGTGAAGGCCTTCTTTTCTACAAAGTTGTACTTTATCTCATATTCTTTTAAGGTTCGTGAGTAGAAAGCAATAGGAGACTCCCTTTTATCTTCATCATCTTTTTGCATAAGTACAATGGAAATACTATTGCCACCACCAAAAACATACATAATAAAATATTTTGATAGGCCTGGGTTGACCAACACAGGGGTAGAAGAAATAGCCTCCTTTATAAGCTCAAAAGCTTTTGTGGCCTCCATAGTCCATTTGAAAATCTGGTCCTTTTTAAACATTAAGGTAATAGGTCAAACGATCCCTGCAAAATATGCAATGAATCGGCTAATGAAGTTGACCTTACCTAGAAATGACTACACTCCCTTCTTGTTTACAAGTAATGGAAGCTCCCGGATTGCATCAACTCTTTCAGGATCAATGGCAATGCCCTCCTTTGATACAGCATACCCCAATAGCTTCTCCTGGGGAACTTCAAACACACATTTCTTTGGATTTAACGAAATCTCGAATTCCTGACACTTCTTGAAGACAAGCTCTAAATGATCAAAGTGATCATTAGCAAATTTTAAAAATACTGTCAAATCATCTAGATAGATAAGTATAATTTTTTGAATTAAATCCTTAAAGGAAATATCCATAGCTCTCTGAAAAGTGGCTCCAGCATTCAAAATTCCAAAAGGAATCTTGGCATATGCATACGCTCCCCACTTTGTGGTGAACACTATTTTGTGTTGGTCTTCTTCTTTTACCCAAATCTGATTGTAGCCTGAAAAGCCATCCAACATTGCAAACATTTCAGAACCAACTACGGTTTTTAGAATTACCTCCATTGAAGGCAAGGGGTAATGATTCTTTAAAGAAGCTCTATTCAAGTCTCAGAAGTCTACAGATAGTCGTATATCTCCATTCTTCTTCCGGACTAGTACCATATTTGACACCCGAGTGTTGTGTTTAATCAGAAACACTATTCGGGATGCAATCAATTTATTCAATTCCTGTGACATGAGAGATTCTATCATTAGGTTCATAGGACTCTTCCTTTGATGAACTGGCTTCGCTGCTTCTGATAGCTCAATTGTGTGCTCAATGATCCTGGGATCGTATCCCTTAAGATCATCATATGACCAAACCACTACACTTGGATATTCTTCACAAAAGTACCTTAGTCTATCCTTATTCTTCTGAGAAACTTCCTTTCCGACCTTGAGCTTTCTATCTTCTCTGATATACAAATTGGTATAGTCACCCTTGTCAGCTACGAGCTTCCTTTTGTCTCTTCTTGTATCATCAAAATCAAATAGGCTCTCTAGAGTGACTAAGCCTCTCAGAAGTTTGTTGGATTTCAAATGGATAATTTGATCCCCATAAGCTTCAGCAATCTTTGGTTGTAGCTGATCAACAAATTCCCTAGACGACTGGAGAAATGATGCAATATGAGCATCACTATCGAACACTTGTCAATCTTGATTGTTTTTTGGAACAACGGGTCTTACAATTATTCTCACCGCATGCTTATTTTTCAATAACTCAGAGTCTGGCTCAAACTGAGCTCCGATAGTTGCCATCCGGTCGGCTTCGGAGTTCTTCTCTCTTTGTATAGCCTGAATATTAAAGGCCTCAAAGTTGTCAATAAGATCCCAAACTCTATGTCGATAGGATCGCATACGGATATTTTTTGCAACAGAAATCCCTCAGATTTGGTTGAACACCAACTCTGAATCTCCGAACACACTTATTTTCTTTGCACCCATTTGTTCTTCAAGGCTCAAACCATGGACAAGACCTTCATACTCTACTTCATTGTTTGAGCATGTGAACTGGAAGCGGTAAGACCTCAGGGTCTTTTCCTCAAATGGAGATGTCAAACGTATTCTTGCTCTAGCCCCAACTTTGCATCTCACTCCATCAAAGTGCAAAGTCCAGAACTCCAATGATGTTTTACCTCTGAACTCCTTAGTAACCCTAGGCATAGATTGCCCTTTCTCATGTATGACATAAGTTCTGAGTCCAGTTGGGTGATAATTCCCAAAAGGTTTTGTATCAATAAACTCATTCAACAAATTTTCTTCATCTTCCATTCGGGAGCTAGTAGCCTCTTCTTCTTCCAAAAATTCCACATTGAACCTCTCCTCCTGAGTAATTGAAGTATGTGCCACTTCATAGTTGAGCAAAGCCTCATCAGCAACATGCTTGGAATGCAAAGTTTCTGACAATAGTTTCATCTTAGCTCCATGTTTGGTCCTCAGAATCAGGTGTGACCAATCCAGTGCTAGATATCCTCCGACATTTGATGTGAACTCTTGAGACAAGCAAATCCCAAACAAAGGAGGAATATCAATGAGTACGGTATCCGTATTTATAGTGATACTGGGACATGCAAACAAAGTCATAGGCAATCCCTTGATTACCCCGACAGTATCAACTTTATTTCCATCTAGCTGCATGACTCCCTTGTTAAGAGGCTCATATTTTAAACCCAAGGCATCAGCTACTTGCTTAGGCATGATAGTGGTGCTAGCACCAGAGTTGATCATACAATTATGTAACAGCTTGTCACCAATGATAAGTGTTATAAAGAAAGGATTAGGTTTAGGCTTACTCTCTTTTCTGGCTTCTCTTCTAGTTGATTTTCTAGCACTTTATCCAAGTCCGGCTTGGATATTTTTTCTTCATTGGACTGACTAGGCACCTTAGTATCCTCTTCTCCCGACAATGCTTTTTGTAGTAGTACCTTCTACTTCGGAATAGCCAAGACATCCCATAAAGAATCCTTGGTAGAAGACTTCTTTAGTTGTTCCACTACATTGAACTATGCTCATGACTGATGAGTCATGGTTGCTTGTTCTTTAGGTTTCATAGTTGGTGTTGGCCTCACAGCTGGTACATCTGGCTATTTGGCAACAGTTGGGACAGTCGTAGGAGCTTTTTCCTTCAGAGGAGATGAATTCAGAGAATTGGGAGGAACCACGTTAGTCTTCTATGGGGCTGACGACGAGCCTGCTAGCAAACTAGGCATCGGCTGAGCTGAAGCATTAATGGGCAGAGATGTAAATTCTTTGGTGAATCTCCACTTAGAACGTGTGTTGTAATTAGACTGTACTCATGATATTTGAGTTACAGGAAAGTCATTTGGAAACGCTGACTCTTCTCCTTCCATCCATGAAAAGAACGCTTGGTCTAGAATAATGTCTGACTCTTGCTGGATGGACATCCCTTGCATTTGAGCAGCGAGGACTGCATTGTCCATCTACTGAGAGGTGTATGATTAGTTTCTAGGATCAAGTGCGCCACCTTGGCTACGTTGTTCTGTGATCTTTTGTTGCAAATTTCCTCGCATACAATTTATCAACATGTGCGCATCATTACAAGGAAAACACCAAGAATTGGCATCTTTGGCTAAGTTGTTTTGTCCAACAACTAGCTCTTTACTCAAACTAGGATGGACGGTCTACATCGGCAAGGTCACCGGAACAACTTGGTTATTCGGCTGAGCTAAAGCATTTGCGCGTGATCTATCTTGCCACTGATTTTGTTCGTATGGAGCTTTTCCGCCTTGATAATTTTGGTATGCCGACTTTTGGTAGCTATATTGTTGTCGCTTCATGGTAGTCAATTTGTTAGTCATGGCCCGCATCTATTCTCTCATCTCGTTCATCTCGACAGCCAAGGGATTAGGCATAGGAGCTACAGTCGGAGCTAGGCTCGGAGTTGTTCCTGGATACACATACATAGATTGGAGAGGAGTTGCAGAACCGTTGATCGAAGTAGCCTCAACTTATGCGGCATTGAACTCAGGGAATAATGGCATGATGGGTCTTGGTGCCAACTTTCTTGCAGCAATCAAATTATTTTCCACAGCGACAGCCAAGGCATAAGCATCAGGAAGAGTCTCTCCGCTAAGAGATTGTAACATCATGGAAATATCAGGGTTGATGGACTTTAAGTAGAACATGAACGCCAAATCCGGAGGCGGTTAGCTACCAACAGGAACTCTCTACCAGGTTGAATGAAACCATGCATTAAAATTGGGTAGAGCCTCATGAGGAGCTCGCTTTATGCTGGCCAGCTGATGGTATAGCGAAGATCTATCGCTAGCATTTGAAAAATGCTCGTAAAATGGGGTCTCGAGCTGGTCCCAAGTAGCAATAGTATTAGCATCAAGATTCCTATACCAATTTAGCGCCTTTCCTCGGAAGGAGGCAGCAACTAGTCTGAGAGCTACATTTTCATTTGATACACCATGTACCAGACATACGTCTGCCACATCTTGCAGGTGTTCCATTGGCATCTTCCACTCATCCCCAGCATATTTAGGGATAGCTTTTAGAGCGAAAGCAGGGATTGGGGCCCATACTGCAAGAGGCACAGGCACTACTAAAGGACTTCCAGCATCCTAGGCTACATAATTTCTAGCGGCCATAGGTACAGGAGAAGCAGATGACTGCGAAGGAGGAGACGATAGAGGTGAAGCACTACCTCGACGACCTCTCGAATGCATAGCAACTAAGGGTGGTATGAGTTGGCCAGGCAATCTTGCAGTCTGCGACCTAGTTACAGGCCGATGGCTCATACACACTTATAAGATCAAGTGAATGTGCTAGTTCGTGGTCCCATCGGACATGCCAGAAAAACAACTGTTGACACAAGATTTTGCAAGTAGCAATAGTCTTATGGGAAACTTAGCTATTGTGGGACATAGTGCACTAGCTAAGTGACCTCTGGGCTTTATCAAAGTTGGCTCTTCATTTAGTGGGGAATGTAAAAGGTTAGAAAGATAGCAAAACATGAAATCTAAACTACAGGCAATGCACCAAAATCATAGACAAATTTACCAAAGCATAGTGCAGGATGCAAAGGCCCGAACCACCAAAATGTTGTTTATCAAGTAAATTTTTTCTAAAATCACTTTAAATATAACAAATACCCTCTAATTTGCATAGCATAATCTAGCATAACCTTAGCCAACATAGAGGAGTCGAGAAAACATGATCTATATTTATTTAGCTATGAAAGATCACAAAAGTTGAAGAACAGGCATTCATACATTACAAGAAAATAACAGCACAAACTAATAGACTTACTAAATGCATGAAAAATAGAAAGGCCGAATTGATTGGCATAGTTTGGAATCTTCAAGTTTAATAAAATTATTACAAAAGTCTTTTCTCAGTGCTCGGGAGCTTTTAGCAACTCAACAACAACCTAATAAAAGAGAAAAATGGCCGCATAAATAGGCTAGTCCACCACTTGAATAACCACAGAGAAAGACAGCCACGAGTGAACATCAACACCTTTGATCACCTCGAGCTGTCATAAAAAAAAAAGGATGCCCAGAAATGCGCCAGCAATGCCCCTATAGTGAACAGAAAACCATGCAGCAGCAGCAACGAACACATGGCACCGAAGGAGAAAACGCGGTGGCTCGAGAACCAACGATGCAGCAGCAACTCCAAGATAATCGGTGCACGAAAAAGATGTCATGCGTTGAGCAGACAGGGCATGGAAAAAATAATAATGGATTTCCAGTGAAAAGCTTTGAGAGGAAGCCACGTGGCACATGTCGAGCGATAGAAACTGCATTATGGGCCCAGTTCAAAAAGCGGCCAAAGAAAACCACGCATCGCTCAAACGGAGCCTGGCAAAAGTGAAGCAAAAAAGAACAGCAAAAAGTTTTGAGAGGAAGCCACGTGCCACACGCTGAAGGATGTTAGTGATTGAATGGTAAGGCACAGCCACAAAGATAAAATAAAATCCATGAAGGCTTAGCAATTTTTTGTGAAACAGCTCCTAGAGAAGAAAAAGAGGTTGATGGTCTTTCTATCTCTCATGTACCACATGTACTTCAAAGAAGTCTACAAGGCACTACTAAAGAGTAGCTTGGGAATCATCCCCAACTAGCACACTTGCAAGTAGACCCTGTTATCATAAAAACTCATCAAAAGGTAACTCTTGCACCTTTTAATATTCTTGAGCATATGAAGAAAGAAAATTTTACTATGTCTATGTGGGATTCTTTTTCTATACCAGGGCAAAGAGATTTGTTACAATCAGCATTATCAAATTTGAGTGTGTCAAGTGAAGTTCCAATTAGGCAAGATAAATTTGTATTTACTAATGCATCCAAAAATGACAGTGGACAGCCAAGTAAAGAGATTAAGCCAGAGGTTAGGCCACCACCTTTCTATGTTTCTTTCATCATAGGAGATAAACTAGTCCATAACTACATGATTGATTTAGGGGCTAGTAATTTTTTTATGCCTTAGCAAATTGCTAATAGGTTAGGTTTGAAATATCAACCTCTTGAAAAATGTGTAGTTCAACTTGATGAGATAGCCATCAATATTGTAGGCTTTATTAAAAATTTGAGCCTTACTTTTCATGCATACCCCAATTTTTATATTCCATAAGATATATTTTTTATTGACTTGCCATCATATTTTTCTCTTTATCTCTCAAGATATTTTACTACTAAAATAGGTGGTTATCTATCTTCAAATTGGTCACATATGATATTTAGGACAAGTTATGGAACTAAAGTGACCATTAAATCTGAGTCAATAGAAAAAGACCACATAGAGCCCTATGTACCTAGTGCCACTAATGCAAATTGGGTTGTCTTTGATCATGATGAACACAATGTTGCACAAGAGACAAATACGCAAACTAAGAGTATTCCAGACATCCTTTTGGATGAGTGGGCAATAGAAAATCTTGAAGATGATCCAAGTAAAAACCTTGAAGAGGTAGTCTTAGGTGTTTATATTGTGCATGAGCTAGATTTTATTATTCCTAACCTTGAAAAGAGGGATGAACATCAGCAAAATAAAGTTTGGAAGATTTTTTTTGATGGCTCAAGAAGAAAACATGGAGCTGGTGGTGGTGCGATGTTGGTATCCCCACAAGGTGAACAATATTATTCATCTTTTCATTTTGTATTTAGTTTTTCTAACAACACGGCTGAATATGAGGGTCTTATACAAGGTTTAAAATGGGCAAGGAAAAGAAAGATAAGTTGTCTACAAGTGTTTGGTGATACTGAACTAATTGTAAATTAGGTAAGAGGCTTACATATAACTAAAAATTGTGTTCTTAAGTCTTATAAAAATAGGGTATCGGATATGATAGAGGAGTTTGAAGATTTTAATCTATTGTCTATACCTAGAGTTCAAAACAAGCATGTTGATAGGCTGGCTGCTATAGGTGCTTAGTTCGATATTCCAAATGATGTTAAAAAGGATAAGGTGCAGTAGTACGTTAAGGTAGTAGTGAGACCATCTATTCTTGACAATAATGTTCATTAGAAAAATTTTAAAAGTGATGAGTAGGTGCTTAGTTTTCTACTTGAAGAAGATGAGTTTCCAGTGGGAAATCAAGAAAAACTAGAACAGTAGTACAGTGATCAGATTATACATCTAAGGACAAATAAGTTACCAAAAGGTTTGGTCACTTTGGCATCTATTTTCAATTTTAATGATCATCTTAAAAAGGGAAAAATGAGCATGTAGATTAAAGAAGAGCACTATGAAGAGCTTGAAATTTTCAAATGTAATCTTCTCAAAATTGGTAAGCTTTTTTCTCAAGAAGATAGAGAAGCATTTGTTTTACTTTGTCAAGAGTTTCATGATATCTTTGCATCGAAATATTCTGATTTGAAAGGATTTGACCCCAAAATTTCTCAACATACCATTGAACTTGAGCCAAATGCAAAACTAGTTAGGCAAAAATAGAGGCCTTTGAACCCCAAGCTTGAACCTCTCATGATAAAAGAGTTGACTAAGTTGATTGAGGGTAACATCATTTTCCCAATCAAACATACCTCTTGGGTTTCTAACCTTGTCCCGATTAGAAATAAAAATGGAGAGATAAGGCTTTATGTGGACGTTAGAGATTTGAATAGGGCCTCGCTCAAAGACCACTAGCCACTACCATCTATGGAATAGATCCTACAAGTTGTTGCAAGTTCTGAGAGATTTTCCCTACTTGATGGCTATTCTGGGTATAACCAAGTGTTAGTGAAGGAGGAGGATCAGTATAAGATAGCATTTACCACAAAATGGGGAACAATGGCTTATAAAATAATTCCCTTTGTTTTTTCCAATGTTGGTGCCACCTTTAAAAGGGTAATGGACATGGCATTTGAAGGTTTAATTTATAAATTAGTGCTCATTTACCTTGACGATATAACAATTTTTTTCTAAAAATTTTGATGACCATCTTTCTCATTAAAGGAAAGTGTTTGACATGTGTAGGGAATATGTCACATTCCTTAACCCCAAAAAATGTATCTTTTTTGTCCATGAAGGCAAGCTCCTTGGACATGTTTTTTCAAAACAAGGAGTTACCATTGATCCAGAAAGAGTAAGTGTCATTTGTGCTTTACCTTTGCCTAGCCATAAGAAGGGCCTACAAAGTTTCCTTGGTAGAATAAATTATGTAAGAAGGTTTATACTTGATGTAGCCAATCTCTTGAAACCTCTAAGTGCAATGTTGAAAAATAAAGTAAGTTTCAGTTGGACAAGAGAGGGAAAATGCATTTTTGAAGCTATCAAAGAAGCATTAATAGCAGCTCCTACATTGTTAAATCCTAAATTTTCCAAGTACTTCATCCTTTATGCTTTTGGTAGCATAGATACTATTTTTTCTATGTTGGTACAATAGAATGATGATAATTTGGAATAGCCAATAGCATTTTTTAGTCAAGGCCTAGAAGATTATGAACAGATTATTTTCTTAAGAAGCATGTGCTTGTTGTTGTTAGAAGTTTGAAGAAGTTTAGGCATTTGATTTTTAACAATAAATTCCATCTAATGGTTTCCCATACTAGTGTTAAAGAGTTTCTTTTGAGTAAGTATTTGAATGAGAAAAGAGCAAGTTGGATTACTAAATTCATGGAGTATGACATAGAAATCAAATTCACAAAGTTGGTTAGAGGAAAAGGGTTGTGTGAACAGCTAGCTATTGGGTTAGAAAGTGATCAAGAAACTCAAAAGGAAGTTGTCCTTGTTACCAATGATGAACCTCAAATGGGTGCACTAGCATTGAGTGCTAGTTGGATGCAAGAAATGGTTCATTTTTTGCAAACTAGTGAGTTTCCAAATGGTTTGGATGGATCAAAAAGGAGGTACTTTAGATTATAGTCTATTCCTTATGTTCTTTTCAATGCTATACTATTTAGGAAAGATCATAATGTATTTTTACTAGGGTGCATAGATACTGATCAGATTGACAAAATACTCCATGAGTTTAATGATGGAAGAGTTGGTGGACACTTTTCTCCAAGTCCCACAGCTTGGAATATTATGAGGGTTGGATACTATTGGCCAAGCCTCTTCAAAGATTTCCATGCATGTGAAAGAAAGTGTGTTAAGTGTGCAATGTTTGAAGGTAAGGAAAGTTTTGCATCTCTTCCTTTGTAGCCTATACAGGTTGAGCAGCCCTTTATGAGGTGGGTATATAGGAGCGAATTTGCACCCCTAATGAAAATTCCCCTCTTACCCCTCTCCACTTTAAAAATCCAAATTTGTAGGCTTAATTCCACATAAACCCACTATTCTTCATCCACTTGGCACATGTTTTGAGTGACGATGGAGGTATTTTTGTCAGGGATGCCCATGTGCCACGTGGATGTCCCTCACAGATTTTTGCGGTTGGAGTCTACAGAGGCATTACACTTCCTATTGGAAGTCAAATTTTAACGCCTCCCTTCGACTGGTCAATCTGAATATGGCCGTTTCTTTATCTCCTTTCTTCATATTCTTCATTCAATCATCCATTTTGAGGCTTTAGATCTCTTAACCAAGCTTACACAATCTCTCCAAGCATTCTAGCATCCACTTCAAGCATTGCAACAAAATTTTGCACTCCATAGCAATAATCTCTCCACTCCATCACTTCAATAGAGAAAATGTAGGATGACTCTATTATAGCAGAGGCTTGATTTCCTCTCATTTTCTCCCCCACTAGCCTTGAGCACTTTGGGTAGAGGTGATAAGCTCCTCACTCATCTTCTCTATTACTTGGTTGACTTAGCACATTATTGTTTTGTAGTGTCTTTGTGTACTTTTCTTGTATTCCTTTCTTTATCACTTTATTTCTATATCACGGAAAACTTGGATGTCTGTGGAGGTGGAAACACTAAAACTGGGTTCTAACTTAGGTACGCCCCTAAACAGCCCCCCAACCTTTTCCCTCCTTTTTGTATGTAGGTACAGATATCTTGGAGCAAACTAGCAAACAAGTTATTTGTTATGCCTTGCATAACCACCCCATCTTTTGCCTTGGTCAAAATGGGTCCCCCTTTAGTTATTTTTATCTCTTGTTGTTTTCAAACAAAGTTTGGAGTCTCCCTACTTTCAACACTTTGTTTATTTCATTTTGGTCTGTCGGAATTAGAGCCGGAACCAAATCGGGTTCTGAAACTTCAATCAAAACTCATTCTGGGCCCCATCCCGATAGTCTTTTCTTTCAGTTTGTTGTTTTGTCTTCATCAGACCCAGAGCCAGAGTGGGCGTTAAGTTGGCATTTATTGAAAATTACAAAATCATAATCCATTCCGCCTCCACCTCTACTTTTTCAAGATTTTTGTTTTAGTCTTGTCCTTGTGTTAAGTTTTATTAAGTCGGTCTTTTGTTTTACTTTTTGTGTTGAGTTTTGTTTTCTACTTTATTGGTGGAATCAGAACCAGAACCGGAACGAAGTAAGGAAATTTCTTAAGTTTCTGAATCAGTCTCCATTCTGATTCTGCCCCCGCCACTTTTGGGTCATTGAATTTTTGACTGAAGTCACACTACGGTGAACTGTTGGTTCTCTTTCAATTCTGACTCCACCTAACTGCATTTAATGCATTAATGACAGCTACTCGTGTAGGTAGAAATTCTCATTTTTTTTACCTTCATTAAGGATTAAACGTATCATTATTATCATTGTTAAAAACTTAAAGAGCAAGGAAGAGCAGCTGCGGAGTTCGTTTGAGAAAATCGATTGAATGAGGAGAAGATTATTGCTTGTGAATCGGTTCAAAAGGTTAGTTGGGTTCTTTTGTGTTTGAGGTAGGGTTTCTTATCGTTGTTGTTCTTCATTTATTTACTATTGCATTTTTGGATGTTTGCTCGTGCTTTGAATCATTTCATTTTAACGAATTCGTGGTTCTTAGTAAGTTTGTTTGCATAGGTTCTTGCTTTATTTTTGTTTGTGTGGTTAATTCTTTGTTTCTTTTGCTTTTGTTTTTGGTTCTTTGTGTTTTAGGGCATGGTCGCTTTCATGTTTTAGTCGTGATTGCATCGTGCTATTTCGATTTGCAGTAAGTTAGATTAAATTTAGGTTTTAAATGGCATTAGTTGGATTAGGGATTTATAGTGAGGTAGATTAATGTTTTTTATAGTGATTTAGGGTTAATTGAATCTCATTTTTACTTAGGGTTTTGTCGCGCATTCAATCTGGTAAAATAGGAAGGGTTAATCTGTACCCTAGTTTTATCGTATTTTCTAGATTAGGGTTTCATGTGTTTCTATGATCACATTTAAAAAATTAAAATATGATGCCCTAGGATACAGTCACCCCTGGTCATATGGGGGTGGTTCTATCGAAGTTTAGATTAGCCCCATGTCATTTTGAGAATCGTCTAGTTTGAAACCATGAAGTTCTGCATTAAATTGATGAAGTCGTTTATGACGTCATGGTCAACCTAGGCGAAAGTGGAATCGGAATCGATTTTGAACTTGAAAAATTGGTTTTCCAAAAGGTATCAATTCCATTTCCATCTTGTTTTTGACTCTGCCTTTAGTGAGGAGTTTTACTTTATAAAAATGTTTTTCTGGTGGAAGCGGGAGCATAACCAAACCCGAATATGAAAATTAGAAAATTTGAAGGAACCCAAATTAGTTTCCATTCCGGTTCTGGTTTCGGTCACCATTCCAATTCTAACTTTGAGCCTGCTTCTTGTTAAGTAGAGTTACCATTCCAATTCTAACTCCGAGCCCGCTTCTTGTTAAGTAGAGTTACCATTCCAGTTTTGACTCCGATTCAGGCAGTGTGTTAAAAGAGACTGTTTAGAATATGTTTCTGCCTAGTTCTACCTCTGATGTATACATGAAAGGTATGGTTTTAAAGCATATTTTATGATAATATTCAGAGATCTAATTAGAGGTTTTTGTGGCAGGAAAGCTAGAAAATTTTAGGAACATCAGGAGAAGCTTCTCAAAGAAACCGGCTTGCAGGGACATCAAAGGCAACGCCTAAACCAAAGAAAATCAAGCCTGAACAATTGCCTTATACCTTGAGGTATAATCACAGGAGTCTTGTTATCAAAGTCAACAAAGTAGAATCAGATTGGTTGGACATCACCGATACCAATTTGGGCTAGTACAATTTTGAAGAGCTATATGCAGATACCTTTGCGGAAAGGGAAGATGTAACTGGAAGAACACAAAGAATTATTGATTCTGGTCTGGCTCATATTACTATGTTTCCTTTATCAATCCAGTGCTCGGAGTTGATCTTGACAGCAGCAAGTGCCTACAATCCTATTACTAGATAGTGCATGGATTCCCATAACAATGTGATCATTGATCTTACTCCTCAAGCATTGCAAAGTATATTCAATGTCCTTGATCCTAAGAACTTGGTGCAGTTTGATGAGGCAGAGGCCTTGGAGAAATATAGTCAGTATAAGGACTCCAATAAGTCTCATTTGAACAAGAAGTGGTTGAAGACAGAAAAGAAATCTTTAAGCAAGCTTGCAGACCAGCCAAAGAGGGCAGATTTCTACAAAGAGGTATCAGATATAATAATGATGTTGTCTAGAGTTTTTGGGAAGAGAGATACATTTCAGTTCAAGGAGTGGATGTTTCCTTTCATCCAAACAATCTTAAATGGAGCCCAGCAGTTTGATTGGCCAATGATTGTGTCAAGTGTTATTCATGATCAACTGACCAACATCAGGCAGACTAAGTGTTTCTTTATGACCTCTTATATTGTGTATGCAGTAGCAAGGTTGGGTATCTTCCCAGGTTTAAACAAAGTGGGAATAATGGGATCATTGGATGGATAGAAGAAAGTGTGGGATCACTATGACCAGTTGTCTTTACAGGTTTCTGAGACTCATTTCAGGAGAGTCAATGATGCATTCATATATGTAGTCATCAACCAATTGAATGGAGATGCAAGGTATAGGTTGAGTCAAGAAGCCATGGCATTCATTGCTGAATGGGGATGTTGGTACATTCAATACCCCAAATTTAGATATTTCAGGTTAGCTGGTTTTGAAGGCCATCCACATCTACTTCCAAGGTGTTGCAACAATAGGATAGTGTTGATGGAGTTTATATATCAGGCTCTTAGAGTTAATGCTCAGTTTGGAATAAAGCATAAAACAGGATGTCACAAATTCCCCATGAAGTTGGGTGAGTATGGTTGTTAACACTTGGTAGGAGAAAAGGTGGTCTATAGTGAATTGATACAATTGAAGTTAGGTTTATACATAGCCCATACGCACTTTGATCCAAAGGGTAAGATGTATGCTTTGTTACCTTCGGTATTTGACAAGCATTTTAATTTGTTAGAAGACTTTTGGAGTGACCGACAAGATGAATATGATCTAAGAAAGAAGAATTATGAAAGATTGTCTGTCTCACTCGTGTCAGAGCTTGGTGTTAAAGATAATATTCCTGACACATTGGTGGATGATGGAATTGTATTGGATCTATCCTATGAAGCTTTGAACATTCGCACCAAGAGCTTGGATCCAATTGACTGGGATGTTGAAGAGACCATTGAGATCAAGCAGATTGGAAGGACAGTATTGGATAGGAGTGTTAATTGGTTGGTGTTAAGAACCAAAGCACCTTAAGGGCCAGCCCCTAAAAATGGTAAGGGATACAAAAGGATCAAAAGGAAGAAACCTCCTAAAGAGCCATTGGATTTTTTTCCCCAGACATCGAAGAGATAGAACTTGAGGCGGTAGATGATGAAGAGGAAATACAAGAAGAGGATGTACAAAAAGGATCAACTATTTCAACACCTACATTAGGTGAATCATCTGCACAAGTCCCACTTACAAGGAAGAAGAGTAAAGAAGTTCAAAAGGGAGCTCTTCATAGTATGGTTGAAGCTGGAAAGGGAAAAGCAGCCTTAGAGAAGGAAATTCATGAGGTTGGGACCGATTTAGATGAGACCATGTCAGAAAAAGATATGCAAGAGAAAGTGCCTCTAGAGGAGGATACTGAGCAAGTTTTGACACAAGAAGAGCAATGGAAGCTGTTTGAAGAGGTGAAAAAGGAATCTAATGCAAGAGCTGAAGCCTTAGAGAAACAAAAGGAAATTGATGCCAAGGTGCAAGCTGATGCTATACTGCACCAGCAACAATTAAATTCCAAACAAATTGAAGTTGAGGCAGTAGCCAATGAAGTAGAGAGATAGAAAAGGCAACAAGAACATGAGCTCAAGGTTAAAGAAGAGAATGGCAAGTTGGAACTAATACAAAAGATTCATGACCTTGAAGAAGATAAGGCAAGAAACCAGAGGGAGAAAGAAATCTTGGTTGCTAAGTTAAAACTTGTAGAGGAAGCTCACCAAAAAGAAGGAGAAGCATAACAATTATGAAAGGAAAGAGAGGCTGAAGAGTTGGTTAAGAATCAGCAAGAAGAAGAAGCAAAGGAAAAAAAACTTAAGGCTCTAGAGGTGGAAAGGCTAGAAAAAGAAAGACTAGAGGCTTTAGAAAAAGAGAAACAAGAAAAAGAAGCTCTAGAGAAGGACATATTGGAAAAGGAAAGAATGGAAAGGGAAAAAGTGGAGAGAGATCGATTGGAGGAAGAGAGGTTAAAGAAAGAAGAGGAAGATAAAAAGATACGAGAAAAAAAGGATAGGGAAGAGGTTGAAAGGCTTGTGCAGATGCATACAGTGCAAGAACAACAAGAGAAATCAAGGGTTGATTCTCAACCCCAAGTAAGTGTGCAGCCACCTTATACTACTATTGCCTCTTCTTCTTCTATGATGACTACTACTCCATGTGCTCCCACTTGGTTAAAACTAGACCTGTAGAAAAGGGCAGTAACACCTTCACAACCTCTCAATTGGGAGGATATGATGAAGGAGATTGAACAAGAGAGGCCGAAAAAGAAGGCCAAAATCCTACACTCTACCAGACTCACTGACAAAGGAGAGATTGTTGCTGAGTGTGCCATGCCAATGACAGAAAAGGAGGTAGGGGACATGTAGCTAAGAGATTATCAGCTGAGTACTGTCAACTTGGGAAGGCCCACTAGGAATCAGCAGATGAACCTAATTGATGTGGTGGCTTCAACAACCAAGTTAAGAATGATAAAAGATAAACAGAAGAAAGATGAGTTGAAGGCTCTGTTGGATCAATTACATTCATTTTTGAAAAGTGTTTCCTCTCCAAGATCACAAATAACGACCATTGAGACTCCTATTTTGTTAAGAAAAAAGGAGGTAGATGATTTGGTGCAGGTAAGAGGCAAAGCGGAGATGGTAGACAGATGGATAGACAAGTTGAATCAGGAAGTAGGTAAATTTTTGGTTGAAGTTTTTGAGGTAATTAGAGGGACATAAGAGTTAATAGGAGAAATGCAGCAATATATTGAGGCATTGAAGAAACAAGAAGAGGAGTATAAAGAGTATAGTCAAAAATTAGAAAAGGTTAGTGCATTGCCTTTAACTACTCTTCTTGAACAATCAATACTTGAGGAGGATAATAAGGATTTTGTGGAGAAGACCTCTCATATACTTTGATTCAAGAGATATTTCTTGTGTAAACATAGGAATGAGGTCCAAGATGCTATTAATAATTTGACTGAACAATTTGAGGAGCTGGAAGCAGTCATTGCTATCATTGTAGATGTAAATGTATTAACAAAAGAAGGCATGTCTTTGAGTCAGATCAAAGAGAAATGGGATGATAGATTTAGAGAACTCATGTAGAAAGGAGATGATGGAGAAGATTTGATGATAGATCGGCTGATGGATGTCAAGGAAGAAATGAAAGCTGCAAGAAGAGAATTGGTAAAGAAAAAAGATATGAAAGGGTTTACTGCAGCAGAGTTGGAGCGAATCAAATTTGAAGATAGTTGGGTTGATGGGCCAGAATTAGATGTGTTACAGCAAGTCTTCGCCAGTTATGATGAGTTCATTACAGTTCTAGCTTCCCATGCATAAATCTCTTGCATGCGTGATTTCCTTCTCCCTTGCATGCAACACTGACAGTTGGAGCGCATGATTTTATTTTTTTTGTTCTCTAGTTTAACTAAATGTCTAATGTAAGAACTCAAGATCAAATCGATCTGAGTTTCCAAGAAATTTTTTGTTCCTAAAAGAGTGGAGGACTTAAAATAGAAGTGGAGTTTGAATTTTTGTATATCTATAAATACCCTGTGGGTATCATATTGTAAGGGTCGGCTAATTGAGAATAGGATTGGCTTACCTAATTTTAGGAGATAGAATTTTGTAGTGATTTACAGAGATTTATTGTACTTAATCTTTACAGTTAATAGAATTACAAGTTTACGCAATATGGTGTTAGAATGGAGTTTTACTTGATAAGGTTGATAAGCTATAATCTATTTGAATGCCAGTGATTGTGCTGAAGCATGCTAGTTTCTTATGTGATGAAAGTCATTAGAAGAAACCAGATTTAAGGATTATCTTGTTAGATTATCATTGAATTAAATTTATTGAGGTTTGTTGATCTATAATCTTGATGATGAATGAATGTGTGTTGTTTTGAAATCCTTGAAATATTTGTGATGTGTAATTGTGAAGTTAATTAAGCACCTAAAATGTATGCGATGATATAGATTATTCTATAGATTGTGTCATCTTATGGTTTTCTTGATCTAATTGGAAAAACATTCATTATGGAAGATATATGTTCGGATGCTAGATAAGTTTTGTTCATTTTTTACTGGTTTACCCCTTTGATCTATCTTTTTCTTTTGTTTGAAACCCCATTGATTTACTAAAACAGTTCGGTAAAATGAGTCATTGCTTGAATCTTTTGTTACCAGCATAGGCCCCTTGAATATTAGAGTTGCATGAACTGATTGAGTGACACTAGACAGTTGAGAACCAACTACCAGGACCTTGGGAGTTAGGCTACTACAGGTTGTCTTTCTTTTTCAGGAGAAATAGAGTAGAAATATTTTGTTTTAACGTTGTTTGTGTCATTTTCACCATCAACACTATTGTGTGAGATCGTCTTCATCACCCTTACGGTAATATATTTTCTTTATCACATTCGTCTTTATATTTCATACTTCATAGTGTTATTTTGCACCTTTAGAAACTCTTAACTAGGTCGTTAGTTCATTTTTTAGAGGTCAGACCTTGTCTCCCTAGTTTTTTGGTTGTACGGATGCTAGCACACTTGAGAGATACCAATGTGCCACATTGTCACCCCAGAACCATGCTTTTGTCCTCTAACAAAGATCTATCTGAGACACGGAATTGACCCTAAAAACCAACTCATCTAGTCTCCTTTCAACTCTTGGTTTTGCAGAGTGATCGAAGGAAATTATAGTCATCATCATTTTCATCCTTCCTATCCAAACATTTCCTTAAACTGAGGTAAGTTAGGGCAGCCTGTTGCTCTTGGCCTTTCGTGACCTGGGGCCTTGCAGTAGTTGGTCCCCCTCTCTTACATTTTTGGTGAACCCGATGTGAACCATTATAGTTCCATTTTGCAATACTGAAAGTCCCTTTCCTCGTATCCTAGGAGCATTGTAGGTGTGAGCATTGTGAGGATTTTTCCTTGCAACCCAATTGGCGACCCCTAGTAGGCATAGTTGGAAGGTTCTGAAAGTGTTGCATAATGAAACCTTAATTGGGTCACTATCTTATCTTGTAACCTTTAGGATGCTATGTAGAAGTCTTGTTTGGTGTGCATGATGACCTTTCTCTTAAACCATATGGATTGATAACATTTTATGTCTTGGTTGGACCTAGGAATGTGGACATGACTTTTGATGTCATTCCTAAGTTGGAACTATTTAGGGTGAAGCTAGGTATACCTTGGCTAGCCTCCATGAATGGGACCGCCTCTGTAATTCATAAGTGTTTAAATTTTTCCCATGAATGTATCATGCATGTAGTGCATGACACTAGATACCAGCCTGTGGTATCCCATGGGGGATATTCATTGGATCACTTTTGGATCACTCCAGTTGGTTTGCTTCCACCAAGAACATGCCTACTTTACAAGAACTATGTGAAGTATAAAACTGGAGGCAAGGGACAGTTGAAGTTGACTCTTCCTGTAGCAAAGTAGCCAGTTTCCTCCTCCTCTTGAAAGGGAAAATATAAGCTTGCTCCTTCTTGGGCTGCCTCATCCACTCCCCTTTCTTGGGTAGGTTGAATAAGCCTAGTCTTTACCCTTTGAGTCTGATGATGCCTACTTGGTGTAGACCCACGATCAAGATATCAGATCTCCCTAATGGGTCTCCTTGATCTTGGTAGTATTTATATTGTAGAAAGAAAGGCTACCGAAGAGAATTTTCCCTATGGCCTCTTAGCACTCCTATCTCTAAATCAGTGAATGAGAAGAGGCTCGCTATCGAGGTGCTAGAGTCGATTCCCCCTACCATTTCCAAAAATGCTCCTTCTCCCATATAGGAGTTTGTCCCTCTACTAGAAACAGTTGTGGAGGACACTCACATGGTTGATCAAGAGCCCTTCGTTCCTTCACAACCTTTGACTTTTGGTTCAAAGAGTTGTAGAAATTTCCTTGTGCATGAGCGCAAGTGCCGGTGAAAGGTTCTTGTGGCTAAGCAAGGCACCTTACAGAAGAAGGAAGAGGAGACGATTGCTCTTGTATCAGGATCTCTTGTCATGTCCTCCTCTCTCCCTTCTATTCAAACTAGTTTTGCATTTCTTGTGGCTTCTGCTACGAGTGCACATCTGCCTGGGAAGGTGCAGGTGTCCATCGCTCCTTCTATGGAGCTGCCTTTATTAACATATGTTTCAGATGTCTCACCTTTTCTGAAACTCATGGATATGATTAACACTTTGGTTGTATCCAATGTGGTTCTTTTCTCCTCTCCCTCTAACCTTATTTCTTCATTCATGGGGAGCTCGCCTCCTCTGATGAAGAAAAAGGCAGAGAGTGGTCCCTCCAGCAACGAAGGATGTAAGAGGAGCCCACCTTCCTCGAAAGGTGGTCCTATGCTGACTTGTTATGTCCTAGTGACAGAACCAGTCCCAGCCTCTCCTGAGTTTGTCACCGCTCCTGAATCGCTCAGTGAGCTTAGCGGTGGACCTCAGGTGCAAAATTCTTCATCCGGCGAGGTGAAACATGGCACTCTCATTAAGTGCATGTTTAACTTGGTGGATGAAGTTTTGACCTTGTCAAGAATCTTCGAAGAGTCATTGACCTTAGACCCACAAGAGTTGAGCGACGGAGACCTCACAGCTCCTTCTTCCTTAGCCCTTGTTGCGAGAGGGTCGGAAGCTCCTCCCCTTAACATTACACCATTACAAGCTCATCATCCTTCCCCCTATGATGATCTAGAGTGGGAAGATGACCTCTTGGTTGACCAGTGTTAGGGGGAGACCCTCTTCTTAATCTTTAGATTAGATTTGTATGTGTTGTGATGTGTTTCCCCCGTAATCATGTTATATTTGCATAGATTTCCCTCATCACCCATGTTAGTGCTTGGATACAAGCATGGTGTTTGTGTTGTAAACCTTCTTCTATGTGTATCATCCTTCTTCCATGTTTTTTATTGACTTTCGATAAATTGGGGACAATGCAAAGCATTGGGAGCATTTAGGCTTCCTCCCATGTTGACCCAATTTTTTATTTTTACTTTGTCTTATGTGCATTCTTCCTGATCTGGTTGGGGATTGATGATCTTTCACCTTGTGCCATAGCTACCTACTATTCATAAACAAAGTTAGATCTGACCCTGCAAAACCAGATCCCCCTATGCCCTTTGTTCATGGTCTCTTTCCTTTTACTCTTCCTTTATATTTCTCTCTTCTTTTCTTGAGTTGTCCTTATGTGTGATAATGATACTTCTACATTACTTGGTTTTTAGAAAATGCAGTTGTTGCCAACAAATCTCTTCTCAAGACCCTTCACACACTTCTTTGTTAGAATTACATTCTCAACTTGAAACCCTAATGGAACATGTTTCCTTCATCATGGGTTCGTAAAGAAAGGACTTGGAAACCTTCCTCTTAAGCAGGAACAACTTTGATCTTCCCCTCGCATGGGGACATATCTTTCCTTTTGAATTCCTTGATGAGGTGAACATTTTTGAAAAGGATTACTTGATGATGAATTGATTTGCACAAGAATACATTAGCTTTTGAACAGTGTACCCCTTGAGCGGACCCTTTCTTTTCACTCTGGGCTCCCAAGGGACCCCTTCAAAATTCTTCTCTATGGTGTCTAGCTTAGGGGCAGCCTAACTAGACCTATTTCTTATCTTCATGTCTAGCCCAGGGGTAGCCCGAATAGACCTACTTTGCATCCTTGCGTCTAGCTTGGGGGTAGCTTGACTAGACCTTACTTTTAAAACAACGCATCCTTTGAGTGGACCCCTCTTCCTTTTTAAGGGTTCTTGAGGGACCCCTTTGAAAGTATTCAAACTTGGCAATGGTTTGTATGATTTTTTGTTCACTGGACAGCATGGCCACTTCCTAACATGTTCTATTATGGGTAAACATGTCATCATTTTTTACTCTATGGAATCCCCCTTTTCTCTGTCTCCCTCATGTGAGAGTTCTTGGGGGATACCCTCTTTGCATGTCTAAAGGTCTGTAAGGTGCTCTTCCTAGTTTCCTTCATGTGATATTTCTTGAATGATACCTCCCTTGTAGATTCATAGGCCTATAAGGCGCTTTCCTTCTTCAGCTTTGTAGTTCTGTGGAGCTATGATGTCCTTTTCCTATCCTGCACTTTTAGGTTTTCCAAGTCGTGATCTGCTTCCTCAATGGTTTAAGTATACATCTCTAACCCTATTACTTCTTCAATCTACTTTACTGAAGCACTCATCATTATTTGTGCTTGCTAAAGTTGGGGAAAATGTATACGAGCAAATTTTCACCCCTAATGCAAATTCCCCTTTTACCCCTCTACTTTAAAAAACCAAATTTGGAGGCTTAATTCCACTTAAGCCCATTGTTCTTCATCCACTTTGCACCTATTTTGAGTGTTTGTGGAGGCATTTCTATCAAGGATTCCTATGTGGTGCACAGACATCCCTAGTAGATTCCAGTGGTTGGAGTCTGCAGAGGCGTTACACTTCCTATTGGAAGTCAAATTATAACGCATGCCTTCGGCTGGCTGACCCAAATATGGTTTTTTCTTCATATTCTTCATTTTATCATCCATTTTGAGGCTCTATATCTCTTGACCAAGCTTACACAATCTCTCCAAGCATTCTAGCATCCACTTCAAACATTACAGCAACATTTTGCACTCCATAGCAACAATCTATCCACTCCACTTCAATAGAGCAAGCGTAGGATGACTCCATTGTAGCATTGGCTTGAGTTCCTCTCATTTTCTCCCCTACTAGCCTTGAGCACTTTGGGTAGAGGTGGTAAGCTCCTCACTCATCTTCTCTATTACTTGGTTGAGTTAGCACATTACTATTTTGTAGTGTCTTTGTGTACTTTTCTTGTATTCCTTTCTTGATCGCTTTATTTCTATATCATGGAAAAGTTGGCTATCCGTAGAGGTGGAAACACCAAAATGGGGGTCTGGCTGAGGAAGACCCCTAAACAGCCCCCCCAACCTTTTCCCTCCTTTTTGTGTGTAGGTGGAGATATCTTGCAGTGAACTGGAAAATGAGATATTGTGTGAGATCGTCTTCGTCACCCTTGCGGTAATAGATTTTTTTTATCACATTCGTCTTTATGTTTCATACTTCATAGTGTTATTCTTCACCTTCAAAAACTCTTAACTAAGTTGTTAGTTCATTTTTTAGAGGTCGAACCTTGTCTCCCTAGTTTTATGGTCGTACAGACGCCAACACACTTGAGATATGCCAACGCATTGTGTTTTCATTCCAGAACCATGCTTCTATCCTCTAATAGAGATCTATATGAGACACATAGTTGACCTAAAAACTAACTCGCCTAGTCTCTTTTCAACTCTCGGGTTAGCAAAGTGATTGAAGGACCTTATAGTCCTCATCATTCTCATCCCGCCTATACTAACATTCCCTTAAACTGAAGTAAGTTATGGAATCTTGTTGCTCTCGGCCTTTCGTGACCTGGGGCCTTACAGTGGTTGGTCCCCTTCTCTTACAATGGGCATTGACTTTATCTAAGCTATTAATCCACCTTCTAGTGTAGGTCATAAGTGGGTTCTCACTACCAAGGATTATTTTACCAGATGGACTAAAGCAGTGGCATTAAAAGAGCCCAATGAAAATGTTGCTCTAAATTTTTATGAAGATTTGATAACAAGGTTTGGTGTACCTGATTCTATTATTTTTTATAATGTCTTAGATTTTGTTGGAATAAGGCTAAGTGAATGGGCTGTCAAGAATGGTTTCCACTCTAATACCTCATCAAACTATTACCCCCAAGGTAATGGATTTGCAGAGTCAACAAATAAGAACTTGATAAAGATCATTAAGTGGATTATGGAAGATAACCAAAGAACTTGGGATACCAAGTTAAAATCTGCCTTATGCGCAGATAGAATAACACCAAAGAGGTCCATTAGAGATTCCCCTTATATGCTGTTATATGGGAAAAAAGAAAGGTTTCCCTTGTTTGTTGAGTTCCCAACACTTGACATTGTGAACCAACTTGAAATGTTTGAAGGGGAGGATTCAATGGCATTCAAATATGCACAATTGATGGAGCTTGAAGAAGCCATAGATAAAGCTATAAAAACCATGGAGTTTCACCAACTCCAAGTGAAGAGAATTTTTGACAAGAGAGAAACACCAAGGGTTTTTAAGGAAGGAGATGTAGTCCTTAAATGGGATGAGCTTAAGAGAAGGCCTGGAAAACACGTGAAGTTTGATAGCATGTGGAGTGGCCCTTTCATCATCGTAGAGTGAAAATGGCATAATGACTTTCAGCTATCTAAAATGGATCGTGAGTTAGTTCCTATCCCAGTCAATCGGATACACCTCAAACTCTATTTTGAGGTATGATCATCTTTTATATATATTAGCTTAGGTGTTTTGGTCAATAAGTGTTGTTGCGCATAGGTTTTTAGGTGTATTTTTCCTTTCCTCTAAGTGTTGTTTGCATAATTAGTCAGTTTGTTTTGAATATTTTGGTAGGTTTAATAAGGTTTGGAGGTGTTATGCACTATTTTTCATTAGTTACAATAGTATGCAGGATTATTTCTTAAGTCTTGTCAAGTTCCTTTTGACTCTGTTCCCAATTGATAAGTTCAGGCAACTATTCTAAGATGCTTAGTAGGCAAGCATTTAGCAGATGTTGCCAAAAATGTTACCTAATTTTTCTTTCATCTCAATTAGGTAGAGCTGGAATAGCATTTGGAACTAAAGATAAAAGGTACACATAAATTTTTGCTAAGGTTTTCACCATTACCGAAAAGATGCTTTCAAATGAAATTTTCATTTTTATTATGCAATTATTTACAAGAGAAGAAATTACAAAAATTTTCATAAGATTGTTGTTTTCCATTCATTGTACAAAAGTATGGTGCCCCACACAAGCCATGGGAGTGACTGATCAAATGCAACATAAGGAAATAGACTATACATCTCATTAAATAAAATAACATGAAAAGAAAATGCATTTGTCATTGCTTGAATGACGAATCCTAAGGTTGTTCAGATGTGTCTTCAACTCCAATTCCCTTCGTTGGTTGCTCCAGAATTACCTATAAAGGATGAAACGGATGGTGTTAGAACTCAGGATTAAATTATCTTCATATACAATATCAAAAAACATATAATTTACTCTCATGAGGCATTAAATCATATATGCAGTCATCACAAATATCAAGGAAAATAAAATCATTATCAATCACCATCAAGCTCTGAGCTTCATTGTTTTTATCTAACATGTTTGTCCACTGTGGAGGTATAGGTACATTTTTCATTGTAGGATTACTTTGCACTAACATCACAACATGTGGAGGAAAATGGGCTCCCACAAGGGTTGATCCCAGCATGTTTCCCCTTTTGTTTGAGAGGGATATGAGATGTTTTTTCATCAATGGAAGTAACTACAGGTCACAACAATCACTTACATGCAAAAGAAAGTCATGAAAATTCTTCAATAAAGTTATAGTGGTAAATCCATGACAATTCAATGCACACAGTCATCACTATAAAGACAACAGGTATCAATGAAATACACAACATTCATAATTAACATTAAATAAGGAATTATGAGATATTTGTGGTGAATTTATAGGGCCTTATGGAATAAGTATTTCTCATCTTCGGTGTTCATTCACAACCACAGTCTTCCAGCAATTTTGTAGATTATAATGAGCTAATTATTGCTATAATATGGGGATATTTTGGCTTGAATATTGTCATTAATTGAAGAAGGATAATATCCATGGACACATATGGAGCACACCATCCATTCTCCACAATTGGAAGACCTTTGGATAATCTATGATAGTCCATTGAAAGCCACAGGTTCATGAGTGAATCTAAAATTTTGCAAGGTGGAAAAAACAAAGAAGTAACCATGAAATGAACCATAAACCATGTCAAATATAGTGAAGACAACAAACCCATATTGTTCATGGGCCGACAATAGAAGGAGAAAAATTTACAAAAGTCGTGAATGAAGTAAAGGAAAGTAGCTCATCTTTTTTTGTACAATAAAAGCCAGAATATAAACTTTCACTTCAAGTCGAGCATATGAGTTTGAGTTTACACAAAATGCATGATAAATATGTAGTAAATGAATCTCTTAACCATTTCTTCTATACAATATGATGAGCATGAAATTATATAGAAAAAATCAAAGCATTTTCATCATTTTATGTAGAAAGATAAGAAGATTTTTTTCTTTTCTTTCACAGTTAAAGGGAAAAACATGGTATTTTTGTGCAAGATAAATCCATACCACACATGGATTCCACCATGGAAATATTTAGAAACTCCATGAAAGCTCAATTTTAAAGCCTTCGCGGCCTCAATAAAGTTGCAAATTTACAAAATGAAATGAAATGCAGTGTGTGGTTGTGGGATTCTTTAGGGATTCTTTTTTCCCTAAAGTTTGGTCGACCACCAAATGTCATTTTTGCCTTTGTTTTAAATATTTTCTAAATAAATTAATGCCTCACGTATTATTTTGAATTTTTTATGTCCATTTTTGCATAGTTTCCAAGTCTAGTCAAATGTTCCCTCCATTTTGTACAAAATTGAGACTATGTTAAAATATAAAATAATATTAAAGTGATGAACTATAAATCGCTTTAATAATTTTTGTGGGGGTGGTTTGGGATTTATGATTTTTTCCAATCATCTAGGGGAGGTTGGAGAATTTTACAAACAAGTGGAAATAATATAGGAGTTTTTTTTTACTCAGTTTTGGAGGGGTTTGAAAGAATCTAGGAGCATTTTTAGGTGCCTTTATGGTAGGAGAGGTTAAGGCTTGACATTTTATTCATTCAAAATCCTTGTTAGCCTTGTTTAAGGGGCTTATTTTTAGGCTTTATTGTTGATCAAGACCAAGGGAGTTTGAGATTCCTATCTTTGTGCAACTACTTGGGAAAGGATAAAGTAACTTCAAACATCATTTTTTAAAGTTATTTCTTTTCATTCCCATGCTACATTGTAACTTTTTTGGAGGTTCTTTTAGTAGGAGATAGCATTTGTAACTCTTTTACAAACATGTATAGTAGTATTACATCTTTGGAGATTGATAAAGTTAAGCAAGTTTTGCCTTCTCAAATTATATTTCATTGTGTTTGTTTAAGTGATTGATGAAATTTCATGTGAATTATCTCATCCTTGTTATTGTGTCTCATTATTAGAACCTTTATGTAGAAAATATATGTATTTTTGTAGGTTGTAGGTTGTGTTAGTGAAGCAAGAAATTTCAAGTTGTGAAGAATTTACATTTTCCTTCTAAGATTGTGAGCATTATAGCCTTCTTATGAAACATTGATGCAAAAGAATATGAACCCCTGAGTTGTGTATGTGAAAGCTTTGTTGTTGATTAAACTGTGTGTAAAATCAACAGTGCAAGTTTTAAATAATCATTTTGGTGCATCACCTTAGGAAGTAGTTTCATTTGCATGTCTCCTTCTTACCCATTCCCCAGCAAAAGAATTAGTTTAGTTATTTTTTAGGTGAACACCATAACAACCAACTTACTCTGGAGGTTAGCTTCCATTATCTGAGCCCACAATCAGGAAAGCTTTCTAATGTTTCACCAATAGGCTGAGTTTACTCAACAAGGGTGCACTATTAGGAGATAACAACAGGAAGGATACATCCTAGGACATGTTGATCAGGGGTTTTGATTTAGGATTATGATGTTTGATAAGTTGTTGATATAAACTTCACTGACACATTTATCTATGATTTAGACTTTACATTTTGACACTTAGGTTCTCACTTTACGAAATTCTATACTTTTTTCTCTTTGTTTTGCCAAAGGTTGAAGGTGGCGATCAATTTATTATGGGTGAAAGCATGATGGGATGGATGGTTTTGGGATTTTCTAGAATATTTCAATGTTTTTGGTGTTTTGAAAAAGTTTTGAGGTTGTTTTTGTCTTTTTGAGAGTTTACGCGAATGTTTATGTTTTTGATTATTTGAGGTTGTTTAAGGTTTTCTATAAGATTTTTCAGGTTGTTTAAGTCTTTTTGAATGTTTTTTAATGTTTTTAGGTCTTCAATTTTCAAATGTTTTTGTGTTTTCTGAGATATTTGAATGTTTAGGGGTTTTCTAAGATATTTGAATGTTTAGGGGTTTTCCGATATTTGAATGTTTAGTGGTTTTCCAATATTCGAATGTTTAGGGGTTTTCTGAACTTCAACCAAGAACCTAACCTAAAATACCTATCCTAGGGGCCTCAAGGTTGATCAAAGATGAGCCTTGCCTACGTTATATATGCAGAGACCACGTAGTTTGACTGACTTGACTTATTGAAGATGAAGATATTAACAATTGATGGATTGCCATTTTATTATGACGGACTCCTAAAGGACTAACCTAGGGTGTCTCGAGAACACATCAATGATGGCCTTCCCTACATTCAAGCTCAGAGACCCATAGTTCGACAAGCGTACTATTTTTGGATTTTTTGTGTTTGACCATTTTAGGGATTTTTATGTATTTTGAATATTTAGGATTTTAGCTATATAAGATTTTGCAAATATTTTAGGATTTTCAATTGCAATTCCAATAACCTTAAGATATACAAGAACCCAATCTGATCCATAATGAATTTCCCCTAGTGTGGTATGATAGACTACCTCAATATAGGTAGGATAAACTAACCTTAGGAATATGCCAAGTAGCACTAAAGGGGACAGGATACTTCATAACATCAAGCTATGATATGGACATGGATGGGCGATGGAATAGATAAGATGGATGAGGTGATGGATGGATGGTGATGTAAAGAATGATAGGATAAAGAGCCAAAGAATAGATGGAGGTGCTTTATTTACACAAGGTGCCAATTTACCAAGTTTTCACCAAGGTACTTTCCCAAATACCACCAAAGTGGTTTTCAGTAGAGGGCGATTTTTTTCTTTACTTTCTCAATCCTTTTTCTCATCATTTTTTTTGGATTTTGATCATTTTTTGATTTATTTTGTATTTTTAGATTTATACCCTTCAAGCCTGGGCATAAAAAATTTTAAGATGCAAGTTGTTGGTTGGCTCCTATAGGGGTTCACCTTCAGGTGTTGACAATCGATACACTCCTGATCCATAACTTGTTATGTTGATAAAGGGACCCAACCAGTTAGGCTCAACCTTTCCTTTACTTTCCTGATCTGGAAAATTCTTATGATTCTGCTTTAGGACAAGATCCCCTACTTGGAATGACCGATATTTGATATTCTTGTTATATCTTCATTTTAGTCGGCTTTGATATACTTGCAAGTGATTAAGGGAATCAAGACAACGTTCATCCAATAATTATAGATCATTCAGTTGAGATACTTTTTTTTCTTCATCGGTGATCAAGTTTTGTAGTGACACTCACAATGATGAGAGCTCAACCTCAATAGGAAAGATGGCTTCTCATTTGTATACCAAGGAGAAAGGGGTTGCACCTATGGGCATACAGATACTGGTTCAATAGGCCTAGAGAGTGGGATAATCCACTTTTTGAGGATTTTGATGTTGCTTTGAATGTATGGTTAGGGTGTGATTGTGAGTGGGTAGAGCAATGCACTAGCAAGTCTTTTAATGGGAATGCTTATGAATTTTCACATTTTGTACTACTATGGAGGATAAGACTAAGGATCAAGGTGAGATAAAATTCCTTGAATGTTTCTCCCAGGAGTATAATTTCCTATATGAAGATGACTTGAAAATATCTCAGTTACAGGAGGGAGGGCATTTTGAGTTTGAAAGTGATGAAGAGTATGAGGAAAAAAGTGTCACTACTTAGCATGTAGATGTTGAGTCTAATGTCCAATTCTTAGAGGATTATGTGTGCATTAATAAGGGAAGAGTTTCAATGTCTAGTGACCAAGTTGTACATTTTGATGCACATATAAATTATGGATGGGCATTGAGCCTCACAAATGATGAATAGAAATTTGGCTCATGTGTAGGGAATCCAAATGATGTTGGGTATGTGGTTAGTGTTGATGGGTGTTTTAGTGCTTTCTCAACATAGGTAATGCATAGGTGCATCACCTCTCTTGAAAGCAAATCTCCAACAATAAGTTGTTGAAAATTACCCCAAGGTCTCTTGGGTTTCACGTCATGACTTGCTTGGAATATCTCAATGGTTTGAATGTGATCTTGTTGGTAATCAAAGGGCAAACTTACATGATTTAAACTGGGAGGAATTGGTTCATTTAATGGAGTTCTTGAGATGGTATTTTTTTGCGCAATTGTTGTAGGTTTGAACAGCAGTCTAAAATCCTATTTTAACTTCAAATTTGGCTTTACAATGTGCAATGAACCTTGTTCAAAGTCACTAAAAAATAGGAAATGGGGGCAGGGAAGTGAAGAGGTTCCTGGATCTGAAACTAGTGATGAACAGTAACCATGGAGGTTGCTACAACGGGCAAGCCTTCCAAAGACTTAGTTCCACTTAACCAAGAAAGTCTATAGTATCATGAAACTAGTGCAATCTTCTAAGGTCTGTAGATTTCAGCTTTTCATCCACCATGAACATGAATAAAGAGATGATATTTAAGTGCAGCAATAATATAAATTTTAGATTAACTTTACACAGTTGTATATCATCAATATGCAGAAAAAAGTATGAACTAAGAAGAGGCCAATGCCATAGCAATCTCCAACATCAATGAACAACATCTAACTGATCTAATAAAGTAAACTGAAACACATAGAATAGAAAATTAAATCTACTCAAATTCACTAATTAAGAGAAGAATAATCATGGAACATGAAGTTGGAACTCAAGAATCCACCAAATCAATGAATTTATATTAACATTCCAGCAACATGTCTTTACAACAACTCAACTCTCTCTTGAAAATGAGAGGAGTCCACCTATTTATAGTTTTCAAAAAGCAGAATGAGTGGCCAAGATTTAATCTCATTGTGTGGCCAAGATTCACTTTACATTAAGGTTTCACCTACCCCCAAATATATAGCAATTTAAAATTACATCTTCTCTTTTGCCTATTTTGTCTTCTTATGGGGCAGCACTGTAGCTCTTTTGTCCTCTATCTGAATGTTGTTTGTTGTGGCTACACTATGAGGAACTCATCATCTATGATAGGATTTTCAACCTCCTTTTGTAATGTGGCATACTCCACAGCTTTTTTTATCAATACCTTGAGCTTGTCCCACTCCATTATATTGCATTGGATTACCTGAAATGTTAATTTCTTTGATCGACCTGTGATTTACTCCCAATTCTCCATGTACTTGGGTGTAGCCTTGATTACTTACTCGAACTGAATAGAGGCATCGATGGCAAGGTCCATAAAATCTACTGTTATCACACCTACGGATCTTGTTTCCATCTTATGGAAATGCAGCTTGATCTTTCCCGCATCAAGCTCGAGGGTTGGCATCTCATAATCTATCATTAATTTGAAATAGTCCTTAGCATCCACCATGTGTTCCTTATCCCATTCTAAATCAAGCCCTACCTCATGGAACACTTGCTCTAAGACTTCCTTCCGGTGATCCAAGCTCATTTTATAGGTCTCCACAAGCCATTGATCAGCCTTTACCAAACCCAACTCCTTTTCCCACAATTTATCAGGAATCTTAAGCATGGCTTCGATATTTGGATATGTGATCCTGTAAATTTCCACGAAGCCCTAGAAAATGTTCTTGGTGCCCTCCAATTTTTTTTTTAGCTCTCAGAACTTATTTATTGTTTGGAAAGTGTGATTGATTCCCATATCACCATTATAGATTATACATTGGAACCAATCTTCAATAGCTTTGGTCCAACTCTTTCTCTTTCTAACTTGCTAATGTGTTCTTATGATAGTAGTAGTGGGGGAACTGATGACATGGTGGGGAGCTCCTTAGTTGAAGACCATTATTGAATATAAGTTGTCAGATCCGCTACCTGTTCCTTTAGCTCCTCTTTAGAGGTCTTATCTTTGTTCATTTGATGCACAATAGTGATGACGGATCCCTGAAGATGGTCAATTTTCTTCTCTCTAGTAGTTGCCCCCAAATCAATGGTAGAAACATTATAATTGGCCCCCTCCTCACCCATCACTTGGGTGGAAATTTGCAGTGTCCTTGATCTGGATGCATCCATTGTCATATGAGATTTGACCCTTGGTTTCTTTTCTTTCTTTGTGATGATTTCATCTCAAGACAAGATGGCTTCCAACCTTTCCTTTCGATCTATCAGGGTTGGGGTCTTGTTCTCCAATTACTTTTTGAGCCATTTGAGCATCTGAGTTTCCCCTTTTGGTGATTCGTGATCACCTTCTTCCTCATGGGAGTGTTGGATTTGTATTGTCTTGCCACCTGAAGTTTCCTACTCTAGCTTCTCCCCTTCTTCCTCATCTGAATCTTGAATGAATACCATTACTTTCCTTGGGAATCAATAGTTATATGCTACTTTGGGTTGTCCTTCCCCTTGGAAGTTCTATCTTCTTTCTTCTTGTTCGTTCCCATGTTCTTCATGATGTTCCATTTCTGAGCTTTTCCTCATCTCAACCTCTTCTTCAAGCTTGTCTTCTTCTTTCTTTTTTTTCTCTCCCTCTTCTTGTTCTTATGAAGGAGGCATCTCTTCATCATGCTTGGGGCCTTGATCTTTCTCCCCTATTGGAGGTTCACTGTCCTCCATTTCTTCATCAGTATTCTTCTCTTCAATTGCAGGCAGTTTTTCAACCTCTTCCCCAACATCTTTGAGTTGTCGGGCCAACTCTTCTTTGAGCTCAGGATCAAAAGTCTCCACAATATACTTTGGCTCTTCATCATCTTCCTCAGAGGATTGTTTTTCCTCCTCTTCATGGACTACTTCATCGATTACAAGATGTTGATATGGGGGATGCTCATGGTAGTCATCCACCTCTTCTTCCATTTTCTTGCTTGCTTCCTTTTGTTGCCTATCCAATTCCTCAGAGATTTTCATCATTCCTTCCATCGTAAGAGGCTCAGTAGGAGGAGGAGGGACAGGGAGACTAGTTATAGCATGAACCAAAGTGACCTGTATTGCAAGGCTTGCAAACATTCCAGAAAACTTTGAGGGCATATTTTGCATGTACTTGGTAAAAGTGAATGGGAGGATGAGAATGGGCATCATGGTTGTTGTAGTGGCAGATAGAAGAGACAATGATGGAGACATGGACAAGGAAGAGAGCAAGGAAGTGGTGTAAGATGAGGAATCTATAGCCATGACTTCAGCCACAAGATAAGTAGAAGCAAGGTGGACCGAAATATCTACTACTGGCTGAGAGTTGGCAACCATTGCCTGCAAAGCAGGCGGAGGAGTAACAGTGGTAGTAATTGTTGTGGCCGGGACAGCAAGCATTGCGGGTGGAGAATTTGGTTGTTATTCTCCTTCATGGAGTGGTTCCTCCTAAATGGTGGGAATCCCTGTGAAATTGCCTGATTTCCTTGATTTCTTGGAAGTTTCAACTTCTGAAGCCTTCCCTAAATGCTCCTTAGATTTGGGTTGACATTCAGTCGCTTCCTTTCTCTTCTTGGATCGTGTATTGGGGGGATATGTTGAAGTCTCTCTTGTTGGGGCAGCATTGGCAGAGGTGTTGTCAGTCTCACCTTCCGTTGTATCTTTGAGTTCCCCGTATGTTAGGGTCACTCCTTGTAGCTTTAATTGAGCAATCTACCTATCAATCCATTGTCTTGTCCTTACCTCAATAGGCTTTGTTAGAATTTTGAGGTCATTGACCTCCTCTTCATTCCAGTCAATTAGCAATAGTGGTAGGTTGGCAATAGCATCATATATGGGATCCACTATCGTGCTTTCTTCTTCAACTACCTATTATGTCATCGGGAACAATTTTACTACCTTGACAAAGTATGTCATCATGTGCATGTATTGCCACATATGCGCCTCCTTGTCATCTTTGCAAATGGCCCAAAAAATTTCAACAGTAATCAGGTGGGCATATTCAATTCTAGCCATCTTCTTGAGTTTTCCATAGGGATCCATTCATGGTCGAGCAGCATGGAACTTCAAGTTATATTCATTCAACTCCTTGTCTAAATATTCTACATATTGGGATGTGTGGAGCTCATACATTCCTTTGTTGAAGGAGAGGGGATAAGGAATCCTTGCTCTATGCTTGTCACTTAGGAGGGTATGTGCTCGCTACATCTTCTAAGAGAGTTCAAGAAATATTTAACAATCATTTTGGTATCAGGGCAGCTTATATGGTTTCTTAGAGAAACCCTCGGCTTGAATGTAGGTAAACTTTAGAAATTTTATGATGATATGGCCTATGAAGGCATCATTGACTTTGCAGTAGTCCTTCTAGAAATTCTTGTATTGGAGCTTAGGGTACTTGTTATACACCTTTAGCTCCCTTTTTGGAGTTGGTTTTGGTGCCACAAATAATCCCCTATATTAAGAATGCTCGGCAAGCAAGTAGACTAGGTATGATGTCATATAGAACAGTGAGGTTTTCTTTACTGCCACAAATTTTTCATGCAAGCAGTTACTAATCATTCCAACCCAGTAAAATTTGCTATCCCCTCATATTATTTCTTCTATAAAATATAGCATCCACTCTTGGAAGAAGGCCGCAGTTGGGAGGCCCATAGCTCTACTCAAAAGAGTTACCAAGTCATGGTAATCTTCATAGAAATTACTTCGAAAGAGCTCCTAGGGCATCTTATTAGCACTACCCCTCTTTTCCTTCAGCCAGTACTCGTTGATGAGTTTCTTTCATTTGAGGGGATTAGTGTCCCACATCTGCTTACCATATTCCTTAGGTATCTCTTCGATCTCGTTGAAGGTAGGGATGCGAAAGGTCCTCCCTAATTATTTGGTGCATAGTTCATCCAACACATTCCCATCTCTGTCCACTATTCTTTTTGTATCTTTTTTATATGCCTCCTTGCAATCCATTACAAGCTCAGGAGCTATGAGAGCTGGTGGGAATCCGGCAGCCTTGGCCAATCCACTACGTCTGATTCTTCTAGCATTTTCTGTTGTAGGGTTGAGTCTGACCCTTTGCTTAAATTAATCAATGTCAATGTGTCCCAGATTAGTATCTGAGATCTCCTTCTAGTATGTACTTACCTTTGAATTAAGGGGTTCCCCTTGGAACTTGTATCTCATTTGGTTCTTATCCTCTTTACCCCTAGGTGCCTTAATGATCTTCTTCCCTTTTTCTTTCTCTGAAGCCACCCTCGAGGACTCGATAGTTGGTTCCATAAATCTTGCAATCAATGGAGCAGTAAATGATTCAAGCATAAAAATATTAGGAATGTTAGCCAAAATCCTACAAAACAATTGTTAGATCAAATAATTCATGCTTAAAGGTCATAAAATCTTCTAAAAATCATCTCATGTCTTTCGTTCGGAGGAGATTGGAAAATGTGGGCCCAGGGGTGCAGGTTTCCTGAGGCTGGTAGCTGTTTTGGAGGCTTTGACGTTGAAAATGGTGTTGGCAAGGCGGCATCCCACAAGCGGCATCTTGGAGTGCGGGATCCATGGGATCGAAGGACGGCAATCACTTTGTACTTAAACTTTAAGGGTATGGGTTGGAATGTGTTGAAGGACATCAAGTGTCGGCTATTTGAAATGGCACCGGTGGGACAAAATTCTGGCCGGGGAGGCTTGCATGTTCGAGTCCATAGAAGGTAAGTGCATAGGAGGAAAAGGCATTGTTGGGACCCACTAGTCAGAAGGACGTCACCCTTTCACCATTATAAATTAGTCATTTTGGAATGAAAAAAGGTCGGCGAAGACCCACAAGGAATGGTCTAAGAGTGTTTTTGTGTTAACTATGAGCTCGGACAGTGGTCAAGAGTGCGAGGTCCAATGGGTAGATGGTCATTATGTGAAGGTCATTTGGAATGGTGAAGCCCAAGTGAAATTTTTTGGATGGAAGTCCACAACGTAAACCCCGCACTTGGTTAGGATTTAGGCATTTTGACAAATTTCAACCCTGGACAGCTGCTACAGGGGCGGGACCTATTAAGCGGACAGATGGATCACGGAGGCCATTTGAAATGGAAAAGTCTGGATAGAATCCTGTAGACGAAAGTCTATAGGATTCAACCCACACGGTCCAAAATCTTGGCAACTTCTTAGTTAGGCTCGATCGACAGTCGAGAGTGCAGGACCCACCTGCTAGGAGGACGCCATTAGATGGTCATTTGAAATAGCAGAGCTTAGGGACACCTCATAGATCGAGGTTTGCGCTTGCAAAGCGTAGACTCGAGAGGGTCCAAAGTTCCACTCTTTGAGATTTGTGAAATCTTGCAAGGTATGTAACGGCTAGGTGGAAGGGGCATCCCGCAAATGCGGGCCCGACATAGGTGATCGCCGCTAGGAAAGTTGAAACACTTTGCAAGGGAAAAGGACCTCGATGGGAGGGTTGCAGGCCCAAAGGGCATGAATGTCGAGCCTAAGAATAGCACCAAGAATGATAAGTTTTATTGAACCGGGATCATTATTGTTTAAGGATTTTTCAAGTTTTAAAACGTGGGTTTCATGGGGAGGGTGTTTATCTCCTTAATTTTATCATTTTACTAGGCAACACTTAAGCATTTTATATTTTTAGAAGAAAACCACATGGAAAAGAGTGACGGAAAACTACCTTAGAGTCTCACAGATGAATGATGATGAATCTCACTTCAAACGTTGCTTGAATCGGCAAATGCAAGGCATAGGCGTGAAGACAGCGAAGGCAAGAGGCTCTGACACGTTTTTACAAAGGAATGTTTGTTAAAATGATAGGTTGGTGCCACTATTTATAGAAAATGTGGCATTAAATTCCTTCATTAAATGCATGTACGATGGTGGCCGTGGTTGGTGAAAAGTCATTCAAAATGGCATCTGCAACGGTAGAGTCCGTTGAGCAAATGGCAGTCGTGTGTTAGTCATTTGGGATGGCCAATGATGAAAAAGGGCGAATCTGACTGCAAGTCCCGCAAGGTGAGAGGAAATTATGAGACATTCGTTTGGAACCGTGAAGGCACCAGGGAAACCCACATAGGGCGGCCCGTAAGGGCAAGCCTACGCTGGCTGGAGGATGCCAGTTCAAAGATCAAAGGCAAACAGCCAATGAAATCCCGCGAAGACCTAAGATATTTGAAAATTTGAGGGTAGCAAAATATGGTCGACATAAGATAATTCTTCTAGCGTTCGTTGATGACTTAGGACACACAAAAATAGGGGCACGCAAAATGAGGCAAAGCAAAAGTGACCCGACACAAGCAAAAAGAGAGGGTCCCTATTCTGAATAGGGCATGTGTGCTACAGGCACAACAAATGGTGACTCCATTGGGGAACGCTCCTAGTGTTTTGAGGATAATTATTCATTTTGAACCTAGAATCTCTTGTTTCGCAAACCAGGGGCCAGTTTCCAAATGTGAACTAAGAAGCAAGTTGAGGATGGGATCCTTGGTTGAATAGTGCTACGGGGTCATCATGGAAGTATGTGTGAGGTGAATTCATTTCCTTTCCTTAAATATTGTGTAGATGATTAGTAATCAAGAAAGGGAAAGCTACATAAGTTGTCTAACCCTAAAAGTAACCTATACATCGCTTTGCTACCAATCAGGCATCTATAGACTCGACGGAGCTATCACTGTGACCCCATGAACATAGCTCTATCTCCAGCCAGGCATTCATAGCCTTGATAGATTTATTCATACACCCATATAGTTTCATTACTTTAACATTTCTTTTTTTTTCTTTTTTGATGTTTCTTTGTAGTACTTTCTTTTCTTTTTCTCAATTGTGTAAGCATTGAATCTCACAATGGGTTTGGGAATCACAGTGGTCACTGGAGTAGACTCAATATTTTTCACTTGTCCAACCCTCCTAGCAATTACCATGCAATTCCTTGGAAACATTTAAAGTGTGTTCTTGTGTATGATCCATGATAAGCGTAAAGGCTTCAAATAAGGATGCAATCCTAGGTTAGTTCAGAGTTCAAAAGGAGGAAACCAACTCTCAGAGGTGTTCAAAAATTGATAGTTGGGAATGAATTCTTATCTAGAGAACAAAAAAGAGCGGATAGAAGAATGAATTGTTCATCAAACCAAGCATGACCACCACACTAGGAACAAAGGACACCCTCAACAAAGCAAAACAACCGGGAAATCAGCAAAACAAAAGTAGAAGCAAAATAGAAAAGTGGAAACCTAACCTAACCTATGTATAGATATTTACAAGTGATGAGCCACAATATCTCAAGCGAGGAAGTAATGCTTAAGGTGTTTCCCATTGATAGGAAATGGGACGTCTTCACTAGTTAAGGTCTTTAAGTGAAAAGCATTATCTCTAAGGATTTCAACAATCTGAAAGGGGCCAAGCCAAAGCTTGTTGAATTCTTCATGTCCCCCTTTCTTCTCATGGGCCTTGTCCCAACATAGGACTAGATCAGCGATTCTAAAGGCCTTTACTTTGGCTTGGCAATCGAACCATCTTTTAACTACACCCTGATGTTTGGTAAAAAAATTCAATGGCACGATTATGTACTTCTTCTAAGTGGAGTAGCTCAGCTAAGCGAGCCTACCTTCAATCCCCTTCTTCATAGAATTTATTGATGAATTGGAGGGTGGGGATTTTTAGGTGAATCAGGAACACAGGCTCAAGGCCATAGATGAGGTGAAATGGGGAATCTCCTAAGGAAGTCTAATGATGTGTACGATCTACCGAAAGGGAAAAATGGAGTTGGGTGTGCCAGTCCTTGGGATTCTTATCAAGCAACTTCTTGATGATAGTGATTAGGTTCTTATTGGTCGATTCAGCAAATCCATTGCCTTGGGGATAGTGGTTGGATGTGAATTTAAAGTCAATACCATGATCGAAGGCCCAACTAGAAAATTTCAATGAGGTAAAAGTGGGACCATTATCGTAGACAAGAGCATAGGGGCAACCAAAACAATTAACACTGGAAATTTCAAGGAAATCAACAACTACCTTTGTAGTACATTGTCTACATGTGATAGCTTATGTCAATCTAGTACAATAATCAGAGGCGGTTAGAATGTACTTGTGACCCACAAAGGATGGTGGACTTACCGGACCAATGAAGTCAAGACCCCATTGCGTGAATGGTCTTACCTCCAAGATAGGTTGCAATGGGACAGTAGCATTCCTTTCTCTGGTTGTAGTAGTTTGGAAAATGTGGAATTCCCAAACATGATTATGGGCATCCTTGAACACCGTGGGCCAGTAGTATCCTACTCGTAGGATTTGTTGAGCAGTGTTAGAACCCTAATTTTCTTTCAAAAATCCTAAGGTTTCCCCGTTTGAATCTAATATTTTTCATAAAAACCCTAAGGTTTTTTCCATGTATGCCCTCCATTTTCCTATCTTTTCATAAAAAAATTAATTTCATTTCCCACCCAAAATGCTAAAATATCTTATTTTTATACCGCTACCTTATACCCTTTGAATTTTCCATCTTTTATTTCCTACCGCTTCACTACAACTAGCTATCAAATGGTCCGCGGTAGTGCGGTGGAGGATAAGCCTGGTGGTCATCAAGCATCCACCACTAGACCATGGACAGTCATCAGACAGATCGCGGTGGCACGGTAACAGTCAGTGGAGCACGCAAAAGAAACTTACCATTGCATTGCAGGTGGTCAACACATAACCTGCGATGGCGCGGTGAATGGTGAGTCAACTGGTGGAGGGAGCGGTTAGCAAGGGCAGCGAAGGGTGGTGGTCAGAGAACAGTCACCACCACACTACATGCGGTCAAAACATTGACCACGGTAGATAGTGAGAAGCGGCTAATGGTCACACCGCGGTACTGCTAGTGGGTGAAGCGAAGACCGTGGTAGTGCAGTAACAACAAATGGGAGACCACAACGGTTAAAACTGCCATACTGCCAACAGTTAATATTGAGACCGCAGTAAGGTGGTAGGAAAGGAGAAGGTTGTGATGGACCCACCACAGAACCGCCAGTGATAGAAATAAAGCCCGTGGTTGAGCGGTAGCAGGGGAGCTGTCAAAGTCAAAGCCCATGGCACTATGGAGAGAGATAATGTTGACTGCAATTGAGTGGTATAAAGTAAATAAAAAATGGCAAGAAAAGTATTTAAAAGCAATATCAATGTAGGACTATGTTAAAAATATTTAATTTGCCGACTAGGCAATTAATTGAATATTTTGTTCTACTAAAGAATGTGATCCATTTTTGCCCGAAATATTGAACGGTCACGACCCTTGGATTGTAATGAATATATATTTTTAGAAAATCAGTTAAAAGGATTTAGTAAGAAGGCAGTAGTTAGATAGTAGGAGTTAGATTTTACACGAGAAGGGACTGGGATGGAAATCATGTATAGACTTTTCTTGAAGCAGAAGCAATGAAGACTACTATTTTAAAATGGTGAATTTCTCTTTGGTGTTCAGTTGTTGTGATAAAATAATACATATTCTTTATTTTTGGTTATCTCCAACTTGGGATCTTTTAATCATTTAAATCAGCATATCAAGTATATCTTTGGTTTATCAAAATGCACTCTCATTTTGTGTGATTTAATTAACTGGTGTCTGCAAGTCAGAATTAAAATCTTTTAATAAGTCACAGTGGTTTTGAGATTTATTTTGGATTGTTGAAGTAGAACCTGATAGAGAAACATTCCATCACTATTTATGCAAGTCATAGATTTAGTGAAGTTTTATGCCAGCCATAGAATTTTCAAAGTGCCTAACAACTAGAGTTAAGCCAATAAGAGGAAACACATATCATTTTCTACTTTTGACTCCATTGCCCATGTGGATAGAAGGCACTAATCTGCCACAACCCAGAGATTTAATTTCATATCAAACAACTTATTCAAAACTTTTCTTTTGTGTAGTAGGAGTAGGCATAGTTGTAGTGTTTTTTATCTATTCACTTGCATTTTCCATTGTGAATAGATTGGTTGAGTAGGAAATACATCTTAAATCCACAACACACACATAGGTGCACCTGCCTAGGTTTTGTAGAGCCTGAAGAGAAAAAGGTACAATTGCATCAATTGGCCTTGTACATTGGCCAAAGGCATTGTGAGAGCTTGGCAACCTATCGTGGTTCAAACCTGCATTTTTGAGACCCAACAAGTAGTAGAGGGACCCGATCCATGACCAGCAACAAATTTTTCATGGAACTCTTTCAGCACACACATCGCTTCCCCCTTACCCAGGCATCTGAGATAGATCCCCTCATGATTTTTCTTATAAAGTATGGAACCTTGCAACATATAACTATTTCTTTTCAGCCTAAGGGCATGCTTTTGGACTCCCTACAAGTGGGATGGACATCTTTCATTTAGCAAATAATAGACAATATCATCGTACCACTCCCCTTGGGAGACATCTTCAAGTTGATATTACTGAACTGTAAGCTCGGGTCCTGCTTTAGCTATTGTTCAAGTGAGTGCTTGCCCTCTAACCAATTTCATTGGTTGGATCTCCATGTCATATTCCTGTAGCAAAGTAACCCATTTTTCCCTTCTTTCTCCTAACTTGTTTTGCATCAGCAACGTCTTCACTGCTAGGTTAGGCACTATGGCAAATACCTTGTTTCATAGTATGTAGTGTTTGAACTTCTTGACTCCTCTGACAAGAGAATATGTTGGTTTTTCCACATTGTGATACCTCAGCTCAGCATATTTTAATGGAGCACTCATGAAGGAAATTGGGTGCTCATTTCCTTCATCATCTTTCTAGGTCAATATGTTGGCACACGAGTGATCTGAGGCAAAGGAGTAGATGTAGAATAGATTCAGATAGTCTAGACTGACTAACATGGGTGCATCAATGATTTCTTTCTTGATTTCCTCAAAGGCCTGCTTTGCCTTCGATGTCCATTCAACTTTGGCATCTTGTTTCAACATGGCATTGAGTGGCTTAACTATCTCAGCAAAGCTCATGATGAATTTCCTAACAAAATTTATCTTTTTGAAGAAAGATTCCAGTTCTTTCTTGCTACCCGATGGTTGAATCTTCATTATAGCTTGGATACATTTGGGGTCTATGGAAATTCCTTTCTCCGAGTGGACATGTCCCAGTAACTTTCCATCGGTCACCCCAAAGATGCATTTCTTTGGATTTAAGGAAATACCAAATTCTCGGCATTTCTGGAAGACCTTACATAAATTGGAGACATGATCTCCCCTAGTCTTTGAAAATACCGTAATATCATCCATATAGATGATGTTGCACTTACCAATTATTTCCTTGAAGGTGATGTCCATCGCATGCTGGAAAGTGGTGCCTACGTTGATCAATCTGAAAGGCATTCTTCTATATGAAAAGGTTCCCCACTTGGTGTTTAACATCATTTCATGCCTATCCTCATACTACACCATTACCTAATTGTACCTAGAGTACCCATCTAGGAAGGACATCATCTGAGAGCCATTAAAAATCTGCAATACCTCATCTAGTGAAGGCACAGGATAGTTTTCCTTTTCTGAAGCTCTGTTCAAATTAATGAAATCAACACACAACTTGATTTTTCTGTTCTTCTTCTTGACTGCAACCAGATTTTCCACCCATGTGGAGTGTCTAACTGGAAATGTGATTCTAGCGGACAACAGCTTTTTTACCTCTTTGTAAATAATTGGTTCCAACAATGCGTTGACGGGGCGTTGTCGCTATCGAAATGGCCTTACGTCTGGCCTAAGAGGAATAGTTTGTGTGATGATTAACATGTCATATTTCTTCAATTCCTTGTACCTCCAAGCAAATACATCCTAATATTTTCATAAAGCATCAACTATACCTTTCATTTCCTTCAGTGTGCACACCTTACCAATGAATACATTCTTAGCTTTCTCAGATGTTTTGAGATTGTGGGTGTCACACTGATTGTTGATGGAGTCCTCCTTTGCTTGTTGATCCTGATCCCTAATCTGATCTAAGTCAAATATCTACTCCAACTATACCATTCCTCTAGGAATGGTGTTGGTTTTTAGGTTGATGACCCCTTCTATATCTAGCTCAGCCTCTTGAGGCTCGGCCTCATCAATTATCTGGGTTGCAAACACATTAGAGTTGGTGATGAAATCCAAGATGTTTTATCATCATTAAACACTTGGAAATTACCCACATTGTCTAGAATTGATGGGATAGATGTGAGCTCAACAATGAATCTCTTGAGGCTAGACAATGATAGGGGTTGTATTGTACTGGCCGCCTAGGCCAAGGTATTAGCAGTCTAATTCTGAGAGTGTGGGATCATTTGAATGTAAAATGCATCTAGACTCTCTAATAGATCCCATACCCTATGCCTATAATTGGTTAGTCTTTTTCATAGCAGGAGTATATTTTTCTTACTTGTTTCACAACTAACTTTGAGTCACCAAAGACTTGTAACATTTTGACCTTTTTCCTTAATATCATTAGGAGGCCAAGGACTAATGCCTCATATTCGGCCACATTATTAATGCAATAAAACTAAAGTCTGTGGGCAGAAAAATATGACTTACCCATGGGGTTGATCACTTTGACTCCTTGCTTGGATTTGGATCCATCGAAGCGCAGCATCCCGAACTTGGAAGGATCCTCGACCCTGGAATCATCAAGAACAAGTTTTTTTTTTTGATGGTGTCTTTACTTCAGCAACCTTAGGCTGTAGCGCAGGTCCAATGTGGCCTTGATTTGATCATACCATTTGAGCCTCCCTTTTAGGGGTGAATTGTCCTTTAATGTGCTCAATCATTGTTAGGCACATGTAGCACTCGAATTCAGAGTGGGCAGAATTGTGTACCCTGCACCAACTAGGCAACAGGAGTTTGTGAAAATTCATTCTTGCTCCTAAACTGAGTCGATCTTGCACACACTTTTCCATGAAATCTTGGAAGCCTTATAGCAATCCAAGGTTGTCATCCTCATTGGAATCATCACCATCTGACTCAATCAACATCTTTTTTCTCTAGGGTGTGTGGGTCATGCCGACAGGTGAACTGCACAATACAAGAAGGACTTCCTTAGTTGCATCCTCTTCAGAGCATTATTGTTCATCTAGATATGCCACGAGGTAGTAATCCCCTAGCTCTGTTTCACCAAATAGCACCTCATTTGTTTTGTTTTATTTTGTAATCATGAATTTCATGCACAGTTCTCGGTCTATACGGATCCGATTTGGCAACCCTTTTCATGGCAGCCATAGATGAGTATATTCTATGGCAGAATATCCATTCAATGCACATGTGAAATCCATACCCAGGATAATATCGTAGGTATCCAAGATATCAACAACCTGATGTCAATTGTCCATTGTATCCTTGGATCAGTATCAATTTGCATGGGTATTCTGTTGATTTCACCAACTATGTTGATTTATGTTTTATCAAGTTGTGTCACCTTGTGCTGAGAGGGAGTCGAAACTATTCCCAAAGCTTTACATACTACCAGGGGTATAACAATGGTGGAGGCTCCTCAGTCAAGCAATAAATTTTGAAGATTCTTCCCAAATATTCTAATGGTGATCAAAAAGGGAGGGGTTTCCAATTTTCCCTGAAATAGTCCCCTAGAGACATCAACTTGGGCCACCTGACCTTTGTCTTTATCTTTGCCTTTGTTTTGGGTTTAGGCATGATCCGGTTCCTTGGTAGGTTATTTTTTTGCTTGTTGGTTTGAAGGCGGCTCTACTTTCTTATTGAAAATTTGTTGGATCACAGGTTCATTATGTGAATCCTCGAAGGAGACCCTTTTGGCAGATATTTCCTGGGTTAACTTAGATGAAGGAGTCCCATTGATCATTTTGAAGAAGGCATTCCTAACTGTCGAGACTTTAAGCAACTCAAAGGTAGACAAACTTATCTTGACCTTCTTGAATTCCTCGGCTACATATTCCCCCATTTCTTTGATTTTAGCTTCAAAAGGGCATTCTGGGAGACACCAGTAGGTTGGCTTTGGTTCTACCCTTGTTGCCTATTTCTATTAAAGTATCAGTTAGGTACATGTGGGTATCCTAGATTGTTGCTAGCATTTGGGTCTGGAGGGGTGCTAAATTTGTTAGGCGGGGTAGAGGTGGTAAAAGAACCACCTACTTGACCACCCACCTTCCTATTCCTTAGATCATATAGGGTAATCCTTTGGTAAAACATTTGAACTTCATCTTCTCTCGGCTCTTCCTCATCTACCAGACCATTATCTACTATATTAAAGAGCTGAGCCAAAGGACATTCGGTACTTACCTCATCTTCCTTGTTATCACTTGAGATAGCAACAGTCTCTTTCTCGGGCACATTTCTCTTGACCTTTGGGAAAGGGGCCCAGTTGACCACCAGCACCGAGGAATCATATGGTTTAGATGGGATGATGTCTCTGCACCTTGAGTTGTTAATGGAATTTTGGACCTCTACCTGGAAAATCTCAAACGGCTATCTAGAATTTAGGACAATCCAATTCTGAATGTCGACTCATCTTATGGATGTGGCACCAGCCGGACAAGGCAGCCTTAGCCAACTATACCTCATTCATGGTATTGTCATTTTTGTTAGGGTGATCGAGAGGTGTGGGAATGCCACCACTGTTTGGCCTCATGTTACATGTCCGATTTTGTCTTTGGGTAGGCCTTATGTCAAAGTTCTACCCTGAATTCTGATTTCTCTCATAGTTATGTCCAGAAGGAGCACCAACATCACGACTGTCCTGAGTTTCACAGTTGTCCCGATTGAGGTTGGCTTGGATGCTTCTTTGAGAAGCTTGTAGTTGGTTGTTCTGATTCATTAAGTGTGTCATCTCAGTTGACATCTTCTTGATCATTTTCATTAACTCATTGATCCGGTCCTTTTCTATGTTGTTTGGCTGAGAACCTAAATTTTGAAGAAAGATCGGTTGTATCACTAGCTGATTTTCATGAGCGGGCAGAAACTCAGCACCTTGAAGGTATGTCGGCACTTGGGGTGGCTGAGCATGAAATTTTTGCTACTAGGGATGCAATAATTGAGGCATGGGAGGCACCTAATTCAATGGATGTCTAGGGTGAGGCACCATCATGAGTTGTGGAATTGGATTCATCAGGGGCATCTACTATGCCAAAGCTAGGGTAATCCCTTGGACTTGATATGGATGGGAAACTAGCCCCAATGAGAGCAGCAAACAAGCAATGTGTTATCCCCAATTTCTACTTTCCTTGATTACTTATGTGTATGCATCTAGCAATCAATCTAGTGGTGGGGTCATCATTTTGACCAAGGTAGAAGTGAGGTTGTCCAAGGCTGCATAGTACACTAGGTGAGCAGAAGGATCGTCAACCACATAAGACATTTGCAGTCTCATATAGGCCATGTGAAATCTATCATTAAAAGAGTTGATTGGCTCATTGACCTCCCTTCAAATTTCCATTAACTACTGATATAACTCTAAGGGATTGACCTGAATCTTAAACTTTTGTAAGAAGGCATCCTTTAGAAGGTCTCACATGTTAATGGATCCTATCAGCAAGTGGATGTACCAATAAAAGGCCTGCTCCCCCAAAGAATAGGGGAAGAGTCAGCATGCCACGTCCTTGTGTATAATCTGCATATCCTTCAGGGCCATTTGGAAGATCTTAATGTGTTCTTCTATTGTCCTTTGTGGATCTCGAGGGTTAAACTTCACGCAAAATCCCTATGGGTTCTTTGGCATATCATGGTAAACGTTGAAGGACAAGGGAGACAAATTGTTGCCTAGCCATGCCATGGGAGGCAGAGGTGGAGGAGGTTGTGCCAGACTGACCTAAGGTTGTAGTGGAGGGGCAATAGCTAATGGGACAGCACCCAAGAAGAGGGGTGCATTGGACTAGAAGACATCGCCTAGGTTGTGGGGTACGATAGCCTGGAAGGTTGTTTGGAATGCTTGAGAGGAGAGATGTGTTGCCAAAGGTGAAGGAGAAGGTGGAGGCGAATGGGTGGAAGGAGAGGATGCAGATGAAGGTGAAGTGGGTTGGTTAGGTGTGTTGGAGGTGGATTCTTCCCCTCTTCTAGCTCTTCTAGCTCTAGTAGGGGGTGGTAACTCTTGAAATTCCCCTTTGTTTGGTGTTGACCTTAGGACTCTGTAAAACCTTTCAGGGGAGAATGAACTGATTCAATCTAGCTTAACACAAATTGTGCCCTCCTTCTAGCACCAATTATGTTGATGGGTGTTTTAGCACTTTCTCAACATAGGTAATGCATAGGTGCATTACCTCTCTTGAAAGGAAATCTCCAACAACAAGTTGTTGAAAATTACCCCAAGGTCTCTCAGGTTTTAGGTCATGATTTGTTTGGAGTATAGTGGTTTGAATGTGATCTTGCTGGTAATCACAGGGCAGACTTATGTTAGTTAAACTGGGAGGAATTAGATTGTTTAATGGAGTTCTTGAGATGGGAAGTTGTTGCACAATTGTTGTAGGTTCAAACAGCAGTCTAAACTCCTATTTTAACTTAAAATTTGCCTTTACAATGTGCAATGAACCTTGTTCAAAGTCACTAAAAAAAAAGGGGGGGATAGGGACGTGAACAAGTTCCTGGATCTAAAACTAGTGATGAATAGTGACAATGGAGGTTGCTACAGTGGGCCAACATTCCAAAGACCTAGTTCCACTTAACCAAGAAAGTTTACAGTATCATGAAACTAGTGCAATCTTCTAAGGTCTGCAAATTTCAGCTTTTCATCCACCAAAAACATGAATAAAGAGATGAGATTTAAGTGTGCAGCAATAATATAAAGTTCAAACTAACTTTGCACAGTTGTATATCATCAATATGCAGCAAAAATTATGAACTAAGAAGAGGTCAACACCATAGAAATCGTCAGCATCAATGAACAGCATCTAACTAATCTACTAAAGAAAATTGAAACACATAGAACAGCAAAGTAAATCTACTCAAATTCACTAACTACGAGAAGAATAATCATGCAACATGAAGTTGGAACTCAAGAATTCACCAAATCAATGAATTTATATTAACATTCCAGCAGCATGTCTTTACAACAACTCAACTCTCTCTTGAAAATGAGAAAAGACCCCCTATTTATTATTTATCAAAAATAGAATGAGCGGACAAGATTTAATCTCATTGTGTGGCCAAGATTCACTTTACATTAGGGTTTCACCTACCCCCAAATATATAGCAATTTAAAATTACATCTTGTCTTTTTCCTATTTTGTCTTCTTATGGGGTAGCATTGTAGCTCTTTTGTCCTCTAGCTGATTGTTGTTTGTTGTGGCTACACTGTGAACAACTCGTCATCTATGATAGGATTTCCAGCCTCCTTTTGTAATGTGTCATACTCCACAAATTTTCTGATCAATACCTTGAGCTTGTCCCACTTCATTATATCAGATTAGATTACCTGAAATGTCAATTTATTTGATCGACTTGTAATTTTCTCCCAATTCTCCATGCACTTGGGTGTAGCCCTTATTACTTGCTTGGACTAAACAAAGGCATTGGTGGCAAAGTCCATAAAATCTACTATTAGCACACCCGTTGATCTTGTTTCCATCTTCCTATGGAAATGCGGCCTGATCTTTCCCGCATCAAGGTTGAGGGCCAGCATCTCGTAATCTATCATTAATTTGAGATAGTCCTCAGCATCCGCCCTATGTTCCTTAGCCCATGCTAAATTGATCCCTACCTCATGTACCACTTTCTCCAATACTTCCTTTTGATGATCCAAGCTCATTTTCTAGGTCTCCACGAGCCACTGATCAGCCTTTACCAAACCCAGCTCCTTTTCCCACAATTTATCGGGAATCTTAAGGATGGCTTCGATCTTTGGATACATGATCCTATAAAGTTCCACGAAGCCATGGAAAATCTTCTTAGTGCCCTCCAATTGTTTTTGCATCTCCCGGAACTAATTTATTGTTTGGACGGCATGACTGATTCCCATATCACCATTATAGACTACATGTTGGAACCAATCTTCAATAGCCTTGGTCTAACTCTTTCTCTTTTCTAGCTTTTTGATGTGTTCTTCTGATAGTAGTAGTGGGGGAGCTGACTACGTGGTGGGGAGCTCCTCAATTGAAGACCATTGTTGAATATAAGCTTTTAGATCCGCTACGTGTGCCTTTAGCTCCTCTTTGGAGGTCTTATCTTTGTTCATTTGATGAACGATAGTGGCGACGGATCCCTGAAGATGGTTGATTTTCTTCTCTCTAGTAGCTATCCCCAGATCAATGGTAGAAACATTATAATTGACCCCCTCCTCAACCATCACTATGGTGGAAATTTTCACTTTCCTTGATCTGGATGCATCCATTGTCAAATGAGATCTAACCCTTGGTTTCTTTTCTTTCTTTGTGTTGATCTAGGCTCGACCCAAGATGGCTTCCAGCCTTTCCTTTGGATCTTTCGGGGCTGGTTTCTTCTTCTCCAGTTGCTTTTTGCACCAATCAGGCATCTGCATTTCCCCTTTTGATGATTCATGATCACCTTCTTCCTCACGAGTGTGTTGGATTTGCATTGTCTTGCCACCCGAAGTTTCTTGCTCTAGCTTCTCCCCTTCTTCCTCATCTGAATCTTGAATAAATACCATTACTTTCTTTTGGGACTCAATAGCTATATGCTCTTTGGGGTTTTCCTTCCCCTCAAAAGTTCTCTCTTCTTCTTCTTGTTCGCGCCCATGTTCTTCGTGGTGTTCCATTTCTGAGGTTTTCCTCATCTCAGCCTCTTCTTCAAGATTTTCCTCTTCTTTCTTTTCTTTCTCTTCCTCTTATTTTTCTTCTAAAGGAGGCATCTCTTCATCATGCTTGGGGCCTTGATCTTACTCCCCTGTTGGAGGTTCAATGTCCTCCATTTCTTCATCAGTATTCTTCTCTTTGATTGGGAGCAGTTTTTCAACCTCTTCCCCAACATCTTCGAGTTGTCAGGCCAACTCTTCTTCGAGTTCAAGATTGAAATTCTCCTCAATATACTTTGGCTCTTCGTCATCTTCCTTAGAGTATTTTTCTTCCTCCTCTTCATGGACTACTTCATCCATTACAAGATGTTGATATGGGGGATACTCATGGTAGTCATCCGCCTCTTCTTCCAGTTTCTTGCTTGCTTCCTTTTGTTGCCTATCTAATTCCTCAGAGATTTGCATCATTTCTCCCATCGTAGGAGGCTCAGTAGAGGAGGAGGGATGGGGAGACTATTTATAGCATGAGCTAGGGCAGCCTTTACCAGCAGGGTTTGCAAACATTCCAGAAATCTTTGAGGCCATATTTTGAATGTACTTGGTAAAATCTTCTGGGAGGATGAGAGTGGGCATCATGGTTATTGCAGCGATAAGCGGAAGAGATAATCATGGAGACATGGATGAGGAAGAGAGAAGGGAAGTGGTGGTAGATGAGGTATCTATAGCCATGACTAGATTCATAGGCAAAGTAGAGGCAAGGTGGACTGAAATATCTACTGTAGACAGAGAGGTGGCAACCATTTCCTATGAAGCAAGCAGAGGAGTAACAATGGTAGAAACCTTTGCAGCCAGGATAGCCAACACTACGGGTGGAGACTTTGGTTTTTCTTCTCCTTCATGGAGCAAGTCCTCCTAAATGGTGGGCATCCCTATGAAACTACTTGATTTCCTTGATTTCTTGGAAGTTTCAACTTCTGAAGCCTTCCCTGAATGCTCCTTAGATTTGGGCTGACGTTCAGCCGCTTCCTTTCTCTTCTTGGATCGTGTATTGGGGGGAGATGTTGAAGTATCTCCTATTGGGGTAGAATCAGTAGAGGCATCGCCAGTCTCACCTTTCGTTGTATCTTTGAGTTCCTTATATGTTAGGGTCACTCCTTGCAACTTTAATTGAGCAATCTTCCCATCAATCCATTGTCTTGTCCTTGCCTCAACAAGATTTGTTAGAATTTCAAGGTCATTGACCTCCTCTTCATTCTAGTTAATTAATGGTAGTGGTAGGTTGGAAATAGTACCATATCTGGGATCCACTACTATTCTTTCTTCTTCCACTACTTGCTTTGGAACCGGGAACAATTTCACTACCTTGATGAAGTATGTCATCATGCGCATGTATTTTTGCATACGCACCTCCTTGTCATCTTTGCAATTGGCCCAAAATTCTTCAACATTATGCAAGTGGGCATATTCAAGTCTGACCATCTTCTTGAGTTTTCCATAGGGATCCATTCGTGGTCGGTCGGTGTGGATCTTCAAGTTATATTCATTCAGCTCCTTGTCTGAATATTCTGAACATTTGGATGTGTGGAGCTCATACATTCCTTGGCCGAAGGAGAGGGGATAAGAAATCCCTACTCTATGCTTGTCATTTATGAGGGTGTGTGCTCGCTGCAACTGTCAAGAGAGTTCAAGCAATATTAGCCTATCATTTGGGTACTAGGGCAGCTTATATGGTTTCTTTGAGAAACCCTCAACTTGAATGTAGGTAAACTTTGGAAATTTTATGAACAAAAAACCAAATCGGTGGATGAAGGCATTAGCACTGTGTGAGACTCTTCTTTCAGAGTCAACCCTAAGAATTATGATGATATGGCCTATGAAGGCGTCATTGACTCTATAGTATTCCTTCTTGAAATTCATGTATTGGAGCTTAGGGTACTTGTCATACACCTTTAGCTCCCTTTCTGGAGTTGGATTTGGTGCCACAAATAATCCCCTATATTGGGCATGGTCAGCAAGAAATTAGACTAGGTATGATGTCATATAGAACCACGAGGTTTTCTTTACTACCACAAATTGTTTGTGCAAGTAGTTACTAATCGTTCCAGCCCAGTAAAATTTGGTATCCCCTCAGATTATTTCTTCAATAAAATACAGCATCCACTCTTGGAAGAAGGCCGTAGTTGGGAGGCCCATAGCTTGTCTCAAAAGAGTTACCAATTCATGGTAATCTTCATAGAAATCACTTTGGAAGAGCTCGTAGGGCACCTTATTAGTACTACCCTCTTTTCCTTCAACCAGTACTAGTTGATGAGTTTCTTGCATTTGAGGGGATTAGTGTCCCACATCTACTTACCATATTCCTTAGGTATCTCTTCCATCTCGTTGAAGGTAGGGATGTGAAAGTTCCTCCCTATTGATTTTACAGACAAGTCAGCCAACACATTCCCATCTTTGTCCACTATTATTTTTGTATCTTCTTGATATGCTTCCCTGTAGGCCATTACAATCTTAGGGGCTATGAGAGCTAGTGGGAATCTATCAGCCTTGGCCAATCCACTACCTCTGATTCTTCTAGCATTTTTTGTTGTAGGGTTGAGTTTGACCCTTTTCTTAAATTCATCAATGTTAATGTGTCCCAGATTAGTATTTGAGATCTCCTTCCAGTCTGTAGTGACCTTTGAATTGAGGGGTTCCCCTTGGAACTTATATCTCATTTGGTCCTTATCCTCTTTACCCCTGGGTGCCTTAGTGATCTTCTTCCCTTTGTCTTTCTCTACAACCACTCCCAAGGACTCGACAGCTAGTTCCATAAATCCTACAATCAACAGAGCAGTAAATGATTCAAGCATAAAAATATGAGGAACGTTAGCCAAAATCCTACAAAATAATTGTTAGATCAAATAATTCATGCTTAAAGATCATAAAATCTTCTAAAAATCATCTTGTGTCTTTCGTTCGAAGGAGATTGGACAATACGGGCCTAGGGGTGCGGGTTTCCCAGGCTGGCAGCTGTTTTGGAGGCTTTGTCATTAAAAACAATGTTGGCAAGGCAGCATCCTACAAATGGTGTCTCGCAATGTGGGATCCGTCAGATCGAAGGATGGCAATCACTTTGTGATTAAACTTTAAGGGTGTGGGTCGAAAGCTGTGGAAGGACATCAGGTGTTGGCCATTTGAAATGGCGCCAATGGGATGGAAATCTAGTAGGGGAGGCCCACATTTTTAGGTTTGTAGGAGGTAAGTGCATAGGAGAAAAAGGCGTCGTTGGGACCCACCAATCGGAAGGATGTCACCCTTTCGCCATTTGGAGTTAGTCATTTTGGAACAGCAAAAGGTCAATGGAGACCTACAAAGAATGGTCTGAGAGTGTTTTTGTGTTAACTGCAAGCTCGGACGACGGTCAGGAGTGTGGGGTCCAATGAGAAGATGGTTGTTATTTGAAGGTCACTTAGAATGGCGAAGCCGGAGCATAAGTCCATGAATGGAAGCCTGCAAGGTGGACGGATGGATCACAAAGGCTGTTTGGAATAGAAAAGTCTAGATGAAATCCCATAGATGAAAGTCCGCAAGATTCAACCCACATGGTCCAAGATCTTGGCAGCTGCTCAGTCAAGCTCGATCGACAGTCGAGAGTGCGGGACCCACCAGCTGGGAGAATGCCATCAGATGGCTATTTGAAACAGCGAAGCTTAAGGGCACCTTGTAGATGGAGGTTCACACTTTTAGACTTGAGAGGGTTTGAAGGTCCACTCTTTGAGATTTGTGAAATCTTGCAAGTTTTGTAATGGCCAGGTGGTAGGGGCATCTCGCGGATGCAAGCCCGACATGGGTGATCGCCACTGGGAAAGTTGAAACACTTCGCGAGGGAAAAGGATGATGATGGGAGGGCTACGATCCTGAAGGGAATGAATGCCAAGCCCAAGAATAGCACCAGGAATGATGAAATCTTCCCAACCCAGATCATTATTATTTAAGGATTTTTCAAGTTTTAAAATGTGGGTTTGGTGGGGAAGGTGTTTTTCTATTTAATTTTATCATTTTACTAGGAAACACCTAGTAATTTTAGATTTTTCAAAGGAAAAAACACAGAAAAGGGTGAGAGAAAACCTACCTTAGAGTCTCACAGATAGATGATGATGAATCGCACTTCAAATGTTGCTCAAATTGGCAAATGCAAGGCGTGGGCGCGAAGGCGGCAAAGGCAAGAGGCTCTAACACGTTTCTGCAAAGGAATGTTTGTGAAAATTATAGGTCGGTGCCACTATTTATAGAAAATGTGGCATTAAATTCCTTCATTAAATGCATGTACGGTGGTGGTCGCGGTTGGTGAACAGTCATTAAAAAATGGCATCCAAAACTGCGGAGTCTGTTGAGCAGACGGTGGTCATGTGTTAGCCATTTGGGATGGCCGGCGGTGAAAAAGGGTGAATTTGACTATGGGTCCCATGAGGTGAGAGGACATTGTGAGACAGCCATTTGGAATGGCGAAGGCACCAAGGAAACCCACATAAGGCAGCCTGCAAGGGCGGGCCCACGCTGGCTGGAGGAGGTCAATTTAAAGATCAAAGGCAAACTACCAAGGAAATCCTGTGAAGACCTAAGACTTTTGAAAATTTGAGGGTAGCAAAATATGGTTGAATTAAGATGATTCCTCTAGGGTTCCTCGACCACTTAGGACACACAAAAATAGGGGCACATAAAATGAGGTAAAGCAAAACTGACCTGACACAAGCGAAAAGAGAGGATCCCCATTCCGAACGGGGCATGTGTGCTATAGGCACAATAGTTAGCCATCATGAATGTGTGGTTGAGTTCTTTGTTGATGCTCCTCACCTTTTGGGAATCATTATGGATTTTCTACCACTTAATGATGATGGATTTATGTGAAGCAGGGTGAAGAACTTCTTGAATCTATTTCTTTTCTTTTTTATGCTTCAGGAGATTGTTGGCCTAATTTTTTGCATAGTGTTTTTGAAGGTTTTCAATTTGATATACAGATTGAATGTGATCAAGTGGAATATGGAAATTTCCTTTTTTCACTCCAATGTAATAAGTCTGAGGTTAGTAAACAAGGAAGCTTTGAGGTATGCGGGATTGATGGTATTCGTCATCATGATGTTGACTATTGGAAATTTCCTGATATGAATATTCATCCAATACAGGTATGTGAAAGAGAGGCCTTTGATAGAAGGAAGGATGGGTCCCAAAACTTGGAAAGTCTTGAAACACCAAGCTTAAAAATTGAAGCTAGTGGAATTGGATGAGATTTCCTAACAGGGGGAACTTTGTATAGTCCTATAAATTTTGTACATAGGTTTGGTGTGTTTCCTTTCTATTGTGTCTTCTTATCTTGTCTGGACAAGCTTCTGGTTTTTTTCCTTCTGGGTTGGTCTTCCTCAACCTAAGATCGGAATTCTAGCTATACCCACCAGGGGTATGCATCCTTGATATGGAACCACTGGTAGAGCTTTTAAAATGTGGATTTTTTTTAGCTGGTTCCATGCATTTTTTTGATCTTTCGTTCCTGTGCTTGGTGTTTTTGTTTAGGGTTTTAAGGTCTAATACCCTTGTTCCAAATTTTTTAGGTCTTAAACCCTTACTTTTTATTTTTGCATTGACCCCCTGTACCAAGTTTTTAGTTGTCTTAGTTACAACTTGGTTCATCTAGCCTGTTGCCTTTACCAACCCCTTCACCTAAGCCCGTCAGTCATCGAGTACCTTTCACTATTTTAAATCTTCCAAGGTTGGGCTGAAATTTTTCAGCACTTAAAGACTTAGATCCTAAGTCTTTAATCATTTTTCCTAAGGGGTCATCTCCCATTAACCTATTCATGGCCCCTCTTTATGACTAAAATTGTCTACACATGTAGAAAATCTAGGTTGTCGAATGAAAGGACCGAATCCCCAAACTATGCATGCACACTATGCATCAATTAAAATATGCATTTTTGTTGGGTTACATGGCATGCACGATTGCACCACACATCTTTCATCGTATGTGGGACCTAATCCCCACTATCGGGCTTGACCTTATAAGGCAATGGATTGACGGCACTAACATACCACCTGATCTCAATCTGGGTCATAGCACATGTGTCGCATAGGGTCTTAAATATGGCTACCTAACGCATTGCACGGTCTGCATGATGGTGACACATGGACTTTTCTAGTGGCGTGAAGATGTTGGGTGGGACCAGTGAGTGGTAGACATGTCTTCTGACTTGGCATGCAATAATGAGGATATTTCAAACATAATTGACTCAATTTGAGTCATCCAAGGGACCACCTCATCAATGAATCAATGGATCACATTCAAAATACCAGAATTAGGCATGTGATATTTTTTTTGGCTCTACGAAGAGCAAGCATTAATGGTGTATGTTCTTCAAAGGATATCAATTTGATCTTCATCTAGGTGAAGAACTATTTCCTTGCAATTATGAAGAATGATACATGGATTTCCATTTACCTGGGAAATTAATGGTGGTGAAATAGATGCCAGCAAATAGTCACTCGCTCGCTCGTGTTTCTCTTTGAGAATTGATGATCGACATCATCAATTTTCTCAATAAATGTGGATGGAGGCTCATCATTTTCACCATTGCAATCAGGAGTTTAATTTTTTTGTGCTTGTGCAGTGAGTAGTGGTTGCTCTTGTGTAAGTTTCATATATCGATGCAATATGATTAGGTCAACTGCTTCCCCACCATCTGTGTGAAGGTCTGCAAGGTTTAATGTGAAGAGGTCTCATGATGATGTGAAGAGGCACTTCCATCTTGAAGGGAGAATTTAAGGAGCCTATATCAGTTGTTGCTAGAGGTAGCTCTCCACTGAGAAGCGAGGATGCGACTGTAGAGGAAATGGGGGATGTCAAAGAAAAGAAGCCTACAGAGTTCAAGCGAGGATCGAGAGCAAAGATAAGGTATGGTTGAGGCACTCTGGGAAGGTAGAATTTTCCTATTGATGTTTCAAATAGCTCTCTTGATAGTGATACGAAAACAAACTCTGGTTATGGCCTTAACTGAATTGGCTGGTGTGAATGAGGAGGTGCTCGTACTTTCCCCAATTTCTATGAAAGCACCATGTGGACATATTGGTTCTATTATTAATAAGAATACTGATGAAGACGAGGGAGCGATTTTTTCACCTCCTATTGTTGCGAAGATGCAAAGTGGCCGCATGTACCATGGTCCTAGTGTTGGTTTTGGTTCTAGGTGATAGAAGTGGTGGTTAGGTTTCAAATTTTGTTGTGATGATGATAATGTTGGGGGTTTTGTGCTAGTGAATGTGAGTAAGAAAGACTCAATGGCATTTTGCAACAGTTGTGGTGACATCGACTGATTTTGGTGGGTAGTATGAAAATTTTGATTCCCTTGTTTGGTGAATGATTGCATCTAACCATCTGGGAATTTTTGAAATGCAATTGAAATTTTGTGCTAAAATGAAATATTTTTAAAATGTAACTATAATGATCCCAATGCTTGTTGCTCCCTTGGTCTATAAAAGGGAATTTCAAGGCTCATTATAGAGAAGTTGAAGAATTTTTGAGCTTAAAAGGGTTCGAGTGAATTCAAGTGCAAAAACAGATGTAATTGCATAGTGCTTGATGAGGTTGCTAGTAAATTGTCTTGTGTATAGGTCATATATGGAATATTCTTAAATAGTTCTACATAAATTACTGATATCAAAACAAATCTAAAAAATTTAAAGTATGTACTCTCCTGTGTATAGTTATTGCAGATTATGAATGAAATATCAAGCATCTTTTCTTTTGTCTTCAATGGTTTAGTTGAATGTATGGCTTTGTTCTATGTTTTAACTCAAAGATTTAATTAAATACTTGAAGAGAGTTATAATTTTGTAAGAATTTGCATGGGATTTGGTAAGAAGTAATGCTTTATATACTGTGAGTTTTTGTAATGTAAGGCATTACAAGGATAGTCCATCTATTTCACAATTAAATGATTTGTGTATTACTGAGTATTTCATATTTGACTCCATTTACCCATTTGATGAAGCACTAGACTTTTTGTCAAGATTTTGTGCAATTAATGAACCGGTGATATGCCGAACCATAAGTTCAGAATAAGAACAATACTTATTAAATCTGGTTAATTCTAGGATGAAAGTCTCATACACATCCTTGTTCCTAGTAAATTAATAGTTATTTACTTGAAGACCAGCCAAATCTTTGAAGATGTTGTTCATTTTCCAGCGACAGGAACCTATCTGTATAGAAGTGTTCATCATTTAAATAAATTAGAATGAACATAAATGGGAAATACCCTCCTAGGTCCCACAAAGCCTAAAGTGTAGGAGAAAGGACCTCAAGAATCTTTACTCAATGTGTTGGCCACTAACCTATGGATTTTTTGAACATAAGGATTGGAATCCCTTTAGATAATTCCTAGGTGTAGCAGGAAAAAACACCAACACGTCCAATGAGCGTTGCTTTGGATAACAGGTATTTCAATGGGTCGATCTTTGCAATGAGATTAATTTGATGTGATAGCATGTGATGTGTAAACTTTTGTGAAGCAAAAACTATTTCCAAGAATCCTTTCTCAATGAGTGAATAGTTCATTTCATAACCCACCAAGGTCCTACTGATGTAACAGATGGCTCTTTCCTTTCTTTTTTCATCATGTTGTGCTAGAAGAGCACCTAGTGTTCCTGATGTTGCTGAGATATACTGGATCAACGGTTTTTTTGGTATGGTCAACATGAGTACTAGAGGTGTCAATAGATAGTATTTGATCTATTGGAAAGATTTATCACACTTCTCATCCCACTTGTAAGTTATTCCTTTATGGCGAATATGTGAGAAAGGGTGGATTTTGTCTGATAGTATTGCTATGAACCTTCTGATGGACTATAATCTTCCTTGTAATCCTCTCATCTACTTCAGTGTTTATAGTTGTTCCATGTCTAATATGGATTTTACCTTTGTTGGATTAATTTATATCCCTCTTTATGAGACGATATAGCCAAGAATTTTCTTCGATGTAACCCCAAAGACACACTTTTTTGGATTCAACCATACCTTATACTCTTTGAGCCTATCGAATATGGGTCCTAATACCTCTATATGCTCACTCTTTTTCTTTGATTTGGAAAAATATCATCCACATAGTCTATGAATATTTTGTGGATCATATCATGAAATATGAGGGTCATTGCTCATTGATAGGTTGCTCTTGCATTCTTCAGCCCAAATGGCATCATGTTCCAACAATATGTTCCCCATGGACAAGTGAATGCAGTTTTTTGTTGATCCTTCTTGGAGATCATGATTTGATTATAGCCTGAAAAATTGTCCATGAGTGGTAGAATTTCATGTCTAGCTATTAAGTCCATGATGATGTCAATGTTAGGAAGAGTGAAATCATCCTTTGGACATGCTTTGTTTAAGTCTCTAAAATTCATGCATATTCTAATGCCCCCAATGGGATTGGAGACTGCTGCCAGGTTGGAAACCCACTCAGGATAGTCAATTGGGTGGATAAATCCAACATCAATAAGCTTTTGTAAATCAAGTTTTACCAGGAGTGTTATTTGAGGGTGCATTTTTCTCAATTTTTGCTTGATCAATTTGGCTTCAAGATAGACTGCTAAATGATGCACAACCACTTCTTCATCAAGGCCTGACATATCTATGTATGACCATGCAAATTTTTCTCTTCGCTCTTTCAAGAATGCCACTAGGTTTTTTATGTTCTTCATCTAACAAGGATTCAACATAAAAAGTTATCTTGGGTGCTTCTTCAGTTCCCACATTTAATAGAGTAGCCTTCTCTGCTATTACTATTAACTTTTCTGGATGCATTGCACTAATGGGGAGATTGAATCCCTCATCCTTGGGTGTCTTAGAGAGTTTTTCACCCTCAGATGCATCCTTTTTTTTACTATTTTAGGATCAAGAAGTGCCACAATTTCGTTTTCACTCAAAGATCAACATGTTATTTTCATGTCATCAATTTTGTTATTGAAGGATTCAATCATCTCGCCGTAGTACACTTGTGTGTCTAGCTTTATGTCAAAACTTTATTTGTGATCTTCCCATGGTAATTTTTCATGAAGTCCCATGAATTATGAGATCGCCTCATCATTTTTGAATAAATCTAGAATCGGTGGTCCTTATTGGTCCAAGTCAATGAGTTGTGGGTATAGGCATATTTCAATTGGTTGATTGCTCAGAGCAAAGGATGTTATGGATATCATGAAGAGGGATTTATTCTCAAATAGGTCAAAAACATCAAGATGGAAGTCATCTAAGGATGTATCACTTGATGTAGGTAACCAAGAGGAAGCCTTGGCTCGTTTAGCGGAAGTAACTTTAAAAATAAGGGTGACCTTGCTAGTATTAAAAGCTAAGCCAAGATTCTTTAGTCGTTTCTTAGGAATGATGGGTTCTAGTAAACCATTATCATTTTGTCCCAACTTCTCATTCTTGTTATATCCTATTCCCTTCATTAGCTACAAGCCTTTATTTCCATCTTCCATGGGAAGACCGGGGATAGGTCATTCATCCTTATAGAGTAGTTTAGAGTCATATTCCTCATTGACATCTTTTTGGTTCAAATCTCCCCACTTGGTGAACTTAGTAGCTGCCATCTTGATTTTTTTGAGCTATTTGTTGCTAGATGCAGGTTTTCCATGGGATTGAGGGGAAAGAGGTAGCTCTCCTAAGACAAAGGTATTCTTCATTAGCTTATAGTTTCCACAACCATCATCTTGGATCATAGCTTTGATGCCAGGAATATTATGCACAATAGGTGTTTTCATTTTTGAGGTCAATGCAAGGGATGATGGGTCAAAAAATGAGGTAGATGGTGTAGGCCCTTCATCATTCTTGGGTATTTGAGGGATCTTATAGAACTTCACCTCAAGATTCTTGTAATAGTAAAAGGGATCAAGATCTCCATGGATAGTAATTTCTCTGCCCTCGAAAGGAAATTTTACACACTGATGGTAGGTCGAAGCTATAGCTTTTAGGGCATGGATCCAAGGTCAACCAAGCAAAATTTTGTAAGGAAGATCAAGGTCTAGCACTTGGCATGTAGTTTCTATGATTAGGGGGCCACTTGGATGGGTAGTGTAATGGTGCCTTGTGATACCCATTATTGGTCATCATATGCCTTGATGGTGGTACTCTTTTCTTTCTCAATAGTATCCTCTAAATAGCCCAGATTTTTTATCAATTGAAGGATGTAAATGTTCAAACCAACACCTCCATCTACTAAGACTCTTTTAACCTTGTTCTTATGAATGATGACCTCAAGGTGTAAAGTGTGGTTATGATATGGTTGTGACAGTAGGTCTTGTTCCAAGAAGGTAACAAGATGATTAGTGATATGCCCCACCATAGCTTGAAACTGATCTATATCAATATCCTCGAGAACAAATGATTATGATAAAGCTTTTTCTAAGATTTCCCTATGTGTGGGGGATAGCCTTAACAGTTCTAAGATTGATATCTTTGTGGGGGTCTTCTTAAGTTGATCTAGGAGATTGAACTTGTTGGGATTTGATGTTGGAAAAATAGGTTGTGTCCTAGATTGAGATGGGACTACTTGGATGGTGAATTTTCCATGTCATGTGGTGACTCCACACTCTGCACTAGACCCTTTGATGGTGACAATAGTAATGACACCATCACACGAAGTGACCACATTGGAATAGGTATGTTGCACGTTTGTGTAATCCTTAGATTTTTCATTGTTGTTCCCTTTGCTATGATTTGGCATAGGGTTCTTGTATATCTTAAGATCTTGATTCCCGGATGGTACCTCAACAGATATGGTGTCATTCTCTATAAGGTCTTGGATAATATTTTTGAGTCTCATGTAGTTTTCTATTTTGTGTCTGCGAGATGAGGATTGTTAGTGTGGGTTGATTATGCTTGATCCATGATGAATCGAAGCATAATTAATCCAATTAACCTCAATCTACCAAACAAGATCATTCAAATTGAAAAGGTTAAACTAAGCATTTATTGAAACCGAAAGTTGCAAACTACACAAAAACAGTTAAATTCCCACTCTAACCCATTTGAAACTTATCCCATTTTGGAATTCGTGTCGTTTTGATGTGAAATGACGACCCTTTCCCAATCTCGTGATTAGTGAGCATGTTCCAGTCGATTCTATGGAAAAGGATCGATGAAACCATTGTGATAATGGATGAAAACCTGATTTATGCTAAACAAAACATGATGCAAGCTAATAAACATGATTTTATGCTAAATGGTGAAAATATACAAATGTTAAGCTAATATAAGCTAATTCAAAGTTAAAATATGGAAACCCTAATTCATATACAAACTAAGATGGATGCATGGAAGCCATTAATGGATGCTTTAAGCTATTTATGCAACTAAAATGAACTAATATTAGCTAAAAATGAGTAAAGTGTGAGTATGAGTGCATATGAGATTCAACAACATAAGTTTTCTCTGAGTGATTGATGGATTTGTCTCCAAATAGTTTTCTATTTATAGGAGAGAAAATGAGAAATGGAGGGTTGAGATCAAAAAGCTTAATCAATAATTCAAGATGGAGGAAATATGAGGCATGGATCATGGATTCTCATCAACGAATGAGAATGCACGATGGGATTTAATCAAGGGTTCACATTTGTTCCAAACAAACACACTTTTGACTTGCACACACAAGTCAAAGGTGACTTGTTCAAAAGGTTAAAGTTTAAAACTTTCCTAAGAAGCTAAGTAAAAATATCCCTTTCTCAAATGATGGAGGAATAAGAATATTCTTTGGAATATTCCCATGGGTGCAAATAAAAGGTATTTTGCAAATTAAAAAAAAATCTTAATTGTGCAAAAAAGGGGATAAGGAATATTCCATGGGAATATTCTCCTTTTTAGAGGAAAATTAGTTTAATTACTAATTAAACAAATTTTATTCATGCGATTAGGGATTTGAGGAATAAAGTGATATTTATTAGATTAAATAATTTAATAAATGGGGGGAGATGAATATGATATTTAATTAAATAACTTAAGGTTATTTAATTAAATAAGATGACTTAGGGAATTAAATTAAATGTTTTGATTTATTTAATTTAATAGGATGGAATGTTAGCATGAAGGGGGGGTGAATTAATCTAATTTTGATGAATTAGGTTATGGATGAAAATGATGCAATTAATTAATTATCTAGGCTAATTCAATTAATTAAGTGAAAAGAAGATGGGTTTAAAGAGGAAATGATGTTAGTAAACCTATTTCGAGTGCATGATGTCATTCAAGACATTTTTCAGTGTCTATATTTTGCCCCTCTTCGAAGCGAGGTACCAGGTACTTTGATTCAAAGAATAACACTCTTTGGATCAAAACTGTTGCTTAAATCAAAAAAAATAAAAATCTAATTTTTTAGATGCCCTAGTGGAAGGATAAAGTTGATTCCCTGCCACCTCAAGAAATTGGGTAGAAATTTTGAATTTTGGGTTGATTTCTTGATAAACATTAAAAGTTGCCCCGAGGGTCTAGAAAGGCTCTGGGATGCAAGAATTATGCCAAAAACACAAAAAATGATGCAAAATTAGGTTCCAATTGGAAAAATTAGTGAAAATGATGATAAACCCTAGCTTGAAGGTAAAATTATGGCAAAAAACCCTAATTTTCTAGCATAAATAAGCCAAGGGTCACTTTCAATTCATTTGTGCATTCACACTTGAGAGATTCTTGCTATTTTGAGATCTAACCTTTTGACGAAATGGCACGTCGAGAGCTTCCCAGGAACATTTTTCACTGAGTTCAAGAGTTCCAATGGCTTTCAGGCGCAGGACCACTTGTATGTAACTCAAAACCTGATTTGAAATTTGACTTTTTGATGCATTTATTGCGCTTGGAATTTTAAACTTTGGTAGTGTCGCTATATAGTGACGCCCATTTTGCAATCGACGACGCTAAAATAAATTATAGTGATGCATATTTATATGACGATGCTATTTTTGATTTAAAATTAGGGTTTCTAATTTTAAATGGTGATGCATACTTATTTAGCGATGCACTTGTCGATTTAGAAATTAGGGGTAGGGTTCCTCAAAGCTTAAATCATGACGCTCATGTATTTGGCGATGTATTTTATGATTTGCAATTTGAAATGCCTTTGGGCATCACAATTTGAAATTTAAATATAGTGACACGATTGCAAATAGCAACGCTATTATGATTTTTGAACTGAAATTTTCAAATTGAGTCAAATTTCCTCAATTTTTTGACGTCGTGTGTTTTGTGGGTGCAGGAGGTCATTACACCACTGATATCACACGAGCATAGGCCCACTATTTTAGAGAGATTGGGAAAATTTTCTGAGTTATACTAGGAGCACCTAGGAGAGATCAACCTCTGGTACATTACATATGCACACGTCATCCAAACACATTTAGCGATGATGACTGCTCTGTGTGAGAGATGGCATAGTGAGACTTCATCATTTCATCTCCCAACAAGTGAGGCGACAGTGACCTTGGAGGATGTTTGGTGGATCCTTCATTTGCTAATTCATGGTGATCATGTGATTTTTGATGTTGATGTTAGGTTTGACACTTGTCATGAGGTGATGGAGCTTGAGGACATCACTTTAGTTACATCATAGATTGGCCTCAAGATGTATAGAGGTCATGTGCCTAGATTTAGATTGATCATTACAGCCATCATTTCAGGTTCGGTTGCTCCTGATAGATGTAGTAGAGGGTTCAACCCAAGATGGGGATTGGTGTGGCACACTATGCTCCATAAGAGGACACTTTTTATATGGGGACCTGTGATGTTGGCCTCACGGTATCATGACATGCACAATTTTGTTTACTGCAATGGGAGAGCCATTGGTGTAGGGGTGACTCTGCTTCATATTTGGGTGTGGGAGCATATTGTCGTGCTCTAATGTATAGTTCAGATGGTAGATGTGGAGCTAGATGATCCCATCATTTGGAGGTACAGAGGTGTAATCACTTTGTGGCACACCGGATATATTGGGCTCCCATACTAGTGATGGGTTCTTGATGACATGACAGTTTTCCAATGGCGACCTTGGCTACAGATGCTAGCATGGTATGATGATGCCCAGTAGCTATTTTTTGCCAAGCAGACCCGATATATGTAGGGTGGTGAGCATACCATTATCGAGAGATATTTTCCAGACAGGGTGGCTCGGTAGTTTGGGGAGCCACAAGACAGGCCAGATGATGCGTATAGGGCCAATTTTGTGAAGTCTACCAGAGAGGTTCCCACGTGGGGACCTACCATTCCAGCACCAAAGGTAGTAGAGAGCTTCAGATAGTTAGTGGCTCAACCTTGGGCCTATGATCAAGGTTAGGTGGTAGCGCAAACTACACCTACTTACAATGCATGGTTTAGACCTCCATGGCGCTTGACAGATCTAGCAGGCACTCCTCCACGAGGGAGACCTAGAGGCAAGGGCTAGAGGTAGAGGACAAGGTGGTTAGGATGGCCAGGATGGTTAGGTTCTAGGGGCTCCACTAGTTGGATAGCATCCTCCTCAAGAGTAGGGTGGACAACAGCAGGGAGCACAACAACATGGTGCACAAAAACAAGCAGGACCGCCACCACCACCACCAAATACCAAAGATGCATAGATACAATAGCTGCAATAGCAAGTGCAAGTTTTGATAGGAGAGTGGGATATGACCCTCCAATAGATTTTGGCTATTACTACTGATCAAGATCAGGCATGGTAGTAGGTGGTGTCCATCATGGTCGAAAGAGATCAAGCTTTATAGCGAGTACTGGTTGTGACCACAGAGAGAGATCAGGAGGTTGCCCAACACTAGTAGATAGAGGCTATGATGGTGGCCACACATGGCAGGACCATACCTGTGAAATTATATAGAGAGGTTGTGATAGAGGCAGCCTAGTATAGGAAGCATTACCACTAGGATGTACCATAGGCACTTAGACAACCTAATTTTTCATAGCATAGTGATGCATGGCCGAGATTAGAGGATCGGCTAGAGAGACAGGCCGAAGAGGGTAGCAGCCATTAGGGCCAGCTCTTATGTATACACACTTTTTTGATTTTGTTGTCTGATTCTTTGATACAGATATACATTCATGGGCTCATTTTTGATAGCCTCATGGATATTGTACCTTTGATAGATATACATAGATTCATCCAAATTTTTGTATCGTGACATTCATTTTTTGATATATATATGATACGGATGATTTATGATGTGATATGTTCACCTTATTTCATGCTTTATGAATGGATGCATATGATATGAGATGCTTATATTTTATCATGTATGGATGCACTTTATTTATGCTTATGCAATATGTGATGATGATGTGAGATGATATATAATGTTAGGATATGGATGGATGGAATGTTGTATTCTTTTTCATTATATTTTCTTGATATGCTATGGGATGGATGATTATGATTTTCAAATGTTATGGATGCATTTTCTATGCAATTTTATGAGATGATTATGTATGCATATGGATGTATGGATGGATAATTCAGATTCTTATGATATGATAATGCAATACACATGTATGATGTGATGATCCAAGATGCTTAGAATAATAAATTTATATTATTTGTCACAACTTAAATGATGATGCAAGATGTATGATGTGATATGCAATGATTATGAGATGGATGTTTTATGAATATGCTATGATTATGAGATGTATTTATGTTGATGGTTTGTGGATGCAAGGTGGATGCACTGATGATGTTTTGTGTTGACTGTCATGATACTAGGTTAGCATGGAGAGAAGATAGAAGAACAAAGAATGAATAACCGTTGATTTCAATGATTTCTTCAAAAGATCCAACAAGTCTATGATCCATCGAGACTTTATTAGGGATGGTGACAAGACAATACAAAATGAAGACGAATGCAGGATGATGAGATGCTCACACTTTGGGATTGGGATTTTTTGTCATTCCTTATTGTTTGATATAACACAGACATGATGCATCAAGGTATTGATAACTAAAATGGATTTGTACCTAGTTTAATGGGCTTTGACTTGGCAAACAAATAGAATAGTTCTTTTTCACACCTTGACATACAGAAACCTTGTTGGAATGCAAGTTAGAAGCTTAAAATATATTGGACCAAAGCATATGTAATAGTCAACAACATACCCTAAACGACCTTCCTACACACAACTAAGCAAGTATGTGCCAAGATTATTTTACAAGAGTATCCAAAAGCACAACAAACAAAAGATAATGATTGATGCCCCATTCCTTTCTCTAAATCATTTTGACAGACATCATCGAGACGTCCTCAGAATGGATCATTAAGATAAATCACAAGAAAAGATCAAAGAAAAATATTCAATGTTATCTATATCTCTTGCCAGTTTAGTTTAGATAAGATGATAATTGATACTGATGTCCATCGTAGGAAGGATAAATCCTAGGACATGTTGATCATATAGTTGTTTGATGTTGGGATGATGATACTAAGATGAGTCACTGATATAAACTTCATTGACATATTTACCTATGATTTAGACTTTAGATTTTGACAATTAGGTTCTCACTTTATGATTTGCTACACTTGCTTTCTATTTGTTTCGCCAAAGGGTGAAGGTGATGATCATTTTATTATGGGTGAAGGTTTATTACAGGTGAAAACGAGATGGGATGGGTGGTTTTAGATTTTTTGGAATATTTCAATGTTTTTGGTGCTTTGCAAATGTTTTGAGGTTGTTTTTGGTCTTTTTGAAAGTTTATATGAATGTTTTTGGTCTTTTTGATTATTTGACGTTGTTTAGGGTTTTTTGAGATATTTGAGGTTGTTTAGGTCTTTTAAATGTTTTTGGGTTTTCTTTTTTCAAATTTTTTGTGTTTTTTGAATATTTGAATGTTTTTTATTTTTTGAGATATTTGGATGTTTTTTATTTTTTGAGATATTTGGATTTTTTTTATTTTCTAAGATATTTGGATGTTTTTGATTTTTTGAGATATTTGGATGTTTTTTATTTTCTAAGATATTTGGATGTTTTTTATTTTTTGAGATATTTGGATGTTTAGGGATTTTCAAGAGTTATTTGGATGTTTTTTATTTTTTGAGATATTTGGATGTTTAGGGATTTTCAAGAGTTATTTGGATGTTTTTTATTTTTTGAGATATTTGGATGTTTAGGGATTTTCGAGAGGTATTTGGATTTTTTTATTTTCAGAGAGTTTCAACCAAGAACCTAACCTAAAGACCTATCCTAGGGATCTCGAGGGCTTGATCAAAGATAACCCTTGCCTACGTTATACACATAGAGACCACGTAGTTTGACCGGCTCAACCTATTTACAAGATGAGAAATGAACAGTGATAAAAAGTCAGTTTATTATGACAAACTCCTAAAGGACTGACCTAGGGTATCTCGGTAGCACATCAATGATGGCCTTACCTACGTTCAAGCTCAAAGATGACGTAGTTCGACAAGGGTACAACTTTTTTTAATTTTTGATGTTCGACTATTTTAGGGTTTTTGATATGTTTTGGATTTTGACTTTACAATTTTTTGAATGTTTTTGGATTTTAGCTGTATAGAAATTTGCAAATGTTTTTGGATTTTTCGATGAATGTTTTATGAATTTTTGTGGGAATTTTAGATAAGATTCATGATGACCTCAAGATATACAAGAATCTGATGTGATCCATAGCGAAGTTCCCCCAGTGTGACACAATAGAATACTTTGATATAGGTGGGACAAACTGACCTTCGAGATATGACAAGTAGTACTAAAGGGATCGTGATACTTCACAATGCCAAGCTATGATAAAGATGTAGATGGGCGATGGATGAATAGTGGTGCAAAGAATGATATGATAAAAGAGCCAAAGAATAGATGGAGGTGCTTTATTTATGCAAGGTGCCTGTTTTCTAGGTTTTCACCAAGGTACTTGCCCAAAGTGCCACCGAAGTGGTTTTCACTAGAGGACGATTTTTTTCTTTATTTTTTCAATCCTTTTTCTCATTTTTTTCGATTTTGATCATTTTTTTATTTATTTTTATTTTTTAGATGTATACCCTTCAATACTAGGCATAAATTTTTTTGAGATGCAAGTTGTTGATTGGCTCCTACAAGGGTTTACCTTCAATCATTGACAATTGGTATTCCCTTGATCCATAGCTAGCTATGAAAATAAAGGGACCCAACCAGTTAGGCTCAAACTCTCCTTTGTTGTGCTGGTCTAGAAGGTTCTTCTAATTCTATTTGAGAACAAGATCTCCTACTTGAAAAGATTGACATTTGATCTTCTTTCTATAGCTTTGTTTCAGTCAGTTTTGATACACTTGTAAGTGATTAAGAGTATCGAGACGACGCTCATCCAAGAATTCTAGCTCATTCAATCGAGAGACTTTGTATTCTTCATCAGTGATCAGGCTCTGTAGTGACACTCATAATGATGAGAGATCAACCTCAATAGGCAAGATGGATTTTGATCCAAATACCAAGGAGAAAGGGGTTGCACCTATTGGTGTGTGGATACTGGTTCGATAGGCCTAAAGAGCGGGATTTAGCTGCAGGTGTCAGTCATGACCAACTTCATTGATTGTTCTCTTTAGGATTTTTAGGATAGATTTGTTTGTAGCCTTAGCTTGGCCATTACCTTAGGGATAATACGAGGTAGATAATCGATGCTAGATGTTGAATCATTAGCATATCTCTTTCACATCCTAATTTTTTAAAAGTGTTCCATTATCTAAGATTAGAGTTTGAGGAACACCATAACAACAGATAAGATAGTTCAGGATAAACTTAGCAATTTTCTTCCCTATTATGTAGGTCATAGGAATGGCTTCTACCCACTTGGTGAAGTACTCAGTGGCAATTATGATAAACTTTTGGCCATTGGATGAGATTGGAGTGATTTTTCCTATGAGGTCAAGCCCCCACTATGAAAAAGGCCAGGGTTTAATCATGGGTTGCAACTCTTGAGTTGGGGAATGAATTATGTCTCCATGTTATTGACATTGGACACACTTATGCACGTACCGATGAGCTTCCTTTTCCATGGTTGGCCAATAGTAACCCGTCCTCAATAGTTTCTTATCTAACATCATGTCGTTAGAATGGGAACTGCATATGCCATTATGAACTTCTATTAAAGTGGTCAAGGCTTCCTCTTGGTTAAGACATCATAGTAATGTCCCTTTTATGCTTCAACGATTAAGGGTATCACCTAGGATTACAAATTAAGATTCCTTTTTAACAAAGGTCTTTTTAAGGTTTGAGGTGATATCAGATGGGAGGGTTCCTCTACTTAGGTAGATAAATATGCCATGATACCACGGGGATCTAGGACCAACAATGACACACATGAATTTAGATTCAAGGATTTCAAAATTTGGTATGAGAAGTTTTTCTACCAAGAATTCTCATTGGAGAACATTGTTTGAAATATCTAGTAGTGATCCAACTGTTGCCATGGTGTTTGTTGCTCTATTATTCATGCGAGGAATCTGCTCAAAAGTTATATCTATGAAAAATTCCTTGAGATTCTCCACCATCTTCTTATAAGGAGTAAGCTTGTCATCTTTAGTTTGATATTCATCATTAACTTGGTTGTTAACTAGTTGTGAGTCTCCATAGACTTTCATCTCTTGAATCTACCATTGAACAGCTATCCTTAGACCTGTGATTAAGGCTTCATACTCAAAAATGTTTTTAGTACATGGGAATGAGAGCCTGTGTGATTTTGGAATGCAATCACCTTGAGAGGTGATGAAAATAATTCTTGCTTTGGATCCATGTTGGGTAAATGATCCATCAAATTACATCTTCCACTAAGCTTTAAGGTTGATAAGGAACATTGATTCATCAGGGAATTCATATACCAAGGGATTTTGTGCATAGATAGACACATCTGCTAGTTGGTTTGTGATCACTTTTCCTTTGATTTCCTTTTCCTCCACATACTCTATGTCAAAATTTGTTAAGATCATGATCTATTTGGTCATTCACCTTGTGAGAGTTGCTTTGGATAATAGGTATTTCAGAGGATCAACCTTTACAATGAGATTAATTTGATGTGACAACATGTAATGTCTAAATTTTTGTGAAGAAAACACAATTGCTAAGCATACCTTCTCAATGGGTGAATAGTTCATTTCATAACCCACCAAGGTTTTGTTGATGTAGTAGATATCCCTTTCCTTTTCATTTTCATCATGTTGTGCTAGAAGAGCTCCTAGTGTTGTTGATGTTGTTGAGATATATAGGATCAAGGGTTTGTTTGGTATTGGTGGCATGAACACTAGAGGTGTCACTAGATAATATTTGATCTATTGGAAATATTTATCACATTTTTCATCCCACTTGTAGGTTATCAACCCTTTATGGAGAATATGTGAAAAGGGGTGAATTTTATCTGATAGTTGTGCTATGAATCTTCTCATGGACTGCAATTTTCCTTGCAATCCTATCAGTTGCTTCAGTTTTTTTGGTGGTTCTATATCTAGGATGGATTTTACCTTTGCTGGATTAATTTCTATTCCTCTTTGTGAGATGATGAAGCCAAGAAGTTTCCCTGATGTGACCCCAAAGACACTTTTTTAGATTCAGATGTACCTTGTATTCTTCAAGCCTATTAAAGATGGGTCCTAGGACTTGTATGTGCTCACTTATTTTCCTTGATTTTTCCAAAATATCATCCACATAATCTTCAACTATTTTGTGGATCATGTCATGAAATATGAGGGTCATTTCTCTTTGATAGGTCGCTCCTGCATTCTTTAACCCGAATGGCATTACGTTCCAAAAATACATTCCCCATGGACAAGTGAATGTAGTTTTATGTTGATCCTCCTTGGTGATTATGATTTGATTATAGCCTGAAAAACCATCCATGAGGGATAGCATTTCATGTCCAGTTGTTAAGTCTACAATGAGATCAATGTTAGGAAGAGGGAAATCATCCTTTGGGCATGCTTTGTTTAAGTCTCTAAAATCAGTGTAGATTTTGATGCCCTCTGGTGGTTTTGAGACTGGTACCAGGTTTGAAACCCACTCAAGATAGTCTATTGGTCAAATGAATCCAATGTCAAGAATATTTTGTAACTCTTGTTTTACCAAGAGTGCTATCTGAGGGTGCATCTTTCTTAATTTCTATTTAACTGGCTTGGCTTTAGGATAGATTACTAAATGGTGCAAAATTACTTCAAGATCAAGGCTTGGCATATCTATGTATGACCATGCAAAGTTAACTCTTCGCTCTTTCAAGAACATTGCTAGGTTCTTTTTTTCTTCGTCCATTAAGGATTTGGCATAGAAAGTGATCTTGGGTGCTTCTTCTATTCTGACATTGACTGGTGTGGCCTTTTCTACTAGCACTGTTGAAGTTTCTAGATGCATTGCACTAAGGGGGGGATTGAATCCCTCATCCTTGGGTGACTCAGAGAGGTTTCCATCATTGGATGCATCCTTTCTTTTTACTATTTTAGGATTAAAGAGTGCCATGGTGTGGTTTTCACTCAAGGATCTGCATGTTAGTTGCATTTTATTAATTTTGTGATTGAAGGATTCAATTGTCTCCCCATAGTATTATCATGTGTCAAGCTCTATGTCAAAGCCTACTTTGTGATCTGCCCATGGTAAGTTGGAAATAAGTCCCATGAATTTTGAGATCGCTTCATCATTTTTGAATAAATCTAGAATCGATGGTCCTTGTTGGTCCATGTCAATAAGTTGTGGGTATACTAGGCATAATTCAATTGGTTGATTGCTCAAAGCAAAGGATGTTATGGATATCATGAAGAGGGAGTTATTTTCAAATAGGTTAGCAACATCAAGGGGAAATTCATCTAAGGTTGTATCACGTGAGGTACATAACCAAGAGGAACCCTCATCTCATTTAGTGGAAGCACCTTTTAAAATAAGGATGACCTTGCTAGTAGTACAACCTAGACCAAGATTCTTTAGTCGTTTCTTAGGAACGATGGGTTCTAGAAAACCATTATCATTTTTTCCTAGCTTCTCATTCTTGTTGTATCCCCATCCCTTCATTAGCGACAAGCCTTTGTTGTCATCTTCCATGGGAAGAGTGGGGACATGTTGTTCATCCTAATAGATAAGTTTAGAGATATCTTCTTCATTGATGTCTTCTTGATTCAAATCCCCCCACTTGGTGAGGGTACTATTTGTCATCTTGATTGTTTTGGGATCTTTGGTGCTAGATGTAGGTTTCCCATGATATTGAGGAGAAATAGGTAACTCTCCTAATACAAAGGTGTTTTTCAATAGCTTGTAGCTCCCACAACCATCATCTTGGATCAGTGCTTTGATGTTGGATATATTCTACACAATGGGTTTTTTTTTATTTTGAGGTATATGAAAGGGATGTTGGGTCACCAAATGAGCTTGATGGTGTTGGGCCTTCATCATTCTTGGCATTTTGGGTATCTTATAGAACTTGGCCTCAAGATTCTTGCAATAGTAAAAATGCTCAGGATCTCCATGGATACTAATTTCTCTTCCTCTGAAAGGAAATTTCACACATTGATGATAGGTCGAGGCTACAGCTTTTAGAGCATGGATCTATGATCGGCCAAGTAGGATGTTGTAAGGAAGATCAAGATCAAGCACTTGATATATAGTTTCTACAATAAGAGGTCCCACTTGAATGGGAAGTGAAATGATACCTTATGATACTTGTTCTTGGTCATCATATTCTTTGATGGTGGTACTCTTTGCTTTCTCAATGGTATCTTCTGAATAGCCCAGATGTTTGATTAACTGAAGGGTACAAATGTTCAAACTAGCACCTCCATCTACCAAGACTCTTTTGACCTTGTTTTTATGAATGACAACCTCAAGGTGTAAATCACGGTTATGAGATGGTTGCAATGGAAGGTCTTGATTTGAGAAGGTGAGAAGATGATTGGTGATATGCCCTACCATAGCTTCAAACTAATCAGTATCAATATCCTCAAGAATGGATGACTCTGACAAGGCTTTCTCCAATATTTCCCTATGTGCGAGGGATAACTTCAATAGCTCTAAGATTGATATCTACGCAGGGGTCTGCTTAAGTTGATCTAGGAGATTGTACTTGATAGTATTGGATGTGGGAAAAATAGGTTGTGTCCTAGATTGAGGTAGGATTCCTTGAATGGTAATTTTTCCAAGTCGTGTGGTGACTCCACATTCCACACTAGGCCCTTTGATGGTGATAAATATAATGATGCTATGACAAGAACCAACAACATTAGAATAAGTATGTTGCATGTTTGTGTAATCCTTAGCTTTTCTGCTATTGTTTTCTTTGTTATGATCTAGCATAGGGTTCTTGTATATCTTAGGATCTTGGTTTCCAGTTGGTACTTCAATAGATATAGTATATCATTCTCTATGAGGTATTGGATAATGTTCTTAAGTTTCATACAGTTTTTCATTTTGTGTCCTTTGATTTTGTGGAAGTCGCAGAGATCATGCTCGTTATACCAGGATGGTTTCTCTTGTGGTTCTTGGTATTTTTCAAAGTTGGGAAATGTTATCAGATTCGATTCTACCAACTTCTTCATGATCATTTTGATAGGTTTTAATAACTTTGTACTTGTGTTTGGGATATTTTTTCCTATTAGTGATTCGCCTTTATTGCATGTCGGTGTTGTTGATGTGATTTTTCTGAGGAGGTATCATTTGTTGGACCATCGATTGAATGTTGGAAACTTGATTATTGTTGGCTCTAGGGGCACTTAGGATCACCTTAGCATTTACCACACTATTATTTGTTATATTCTTGTTCTTAGCCCAGACACGAGGCTTGTGATTTGAATTTGTTGATGGTCGATTGGAAGCTTGATTATTGCCTTGTGATATTAGAGCTCTTTCGATGTTAAGGGCTCTAGGGAAAATCTCATCATAGCATGTGATGTATTGCATTTTCAAGTGGAAAGATAGATCGGGGTCTAGATCAGCTATGATGATTCCCACTTGTTATTCATTAGGAAGAGGCCACTTGCTATTACTATCTCTTTGTCTCCACTATTGTAAGAAATTAGCAAAAGATAATCCTTTATTTTGTCTAAGAGTATATAGTTCCTCTAGATTGACATCCATGTCAAGGTTGAAGGAGAAGTGATCAATGAATTTAACATTAATTTCTTGGAAAGTTTTTATGTCAAGTGGTAGATGAGAAAACCAATCCATTACAAGACCTATTAAACTTTGAGGGAAGAGGCGCATTAGATAAGAGTCATTATAAGCCACCTCCATACACATGACATTGAATTATTTGACATGGTCCACAAGACTTCCTCTTCCTTTGTATTTGTTGAATTTTGGGATTTAAAATCCAGGAGGGAATGGTACCATTGCAATGTTTTGATCGAGTGGATAGGGACATAGATTCTATGTATGAGGCTCCTTGGTTTTTCCCATTCGAAGATCCTGTAGTTCTAGTGATAGCACCTTAAATTGTGATGTTAGATCATCTTGCGGATTTGGTGGAGGAACATATAGTGAAATGAAGGATGAATTGTATGGAGTATTCTGGTATGATAAGGTGTTGTATGGGGTGTATGGTGGTGTAAGATTCTATGAGGGAAATGGAGTTATTGATGTGTATGTTCCTAATGCATTTATATTGATGATATTTTGTTGAGGATTATAGTAGGAACTTCATTGTTGTTGTTGTTGTTGGGCATACTGTTGAGCTAGTAAGGCTTGTTGTTGTTGTTGTTGTTGAGTCGTGAGGGCATGCTATTGGGTGTGTTTTTGTTGCTACACCATAAGGGCTTGTTGTTGGATCTGTTATTGTTGTTGTGCTACAAGGACTTGTTGTTCGGCCTACTATTGTTGATGTGTTGCTAAGGCTGCTTGATGAGCTTGATGTTGTTGATGGGATAAGGTTGATTGTTGTGCTTGATGTTGTTGTCGGGCTAAGGCCGCTTGCTATCCTTGATGTTATTTTTGGGCTGCTAGGGCTACTTGTTGTGCTTGATGTTGTTGTTGGGCTAAGACTACTTGTTGTTGTTATTGTTGGGCTAGTAGAGTTGTTTGTTGTCATTGGGTTGATTTTTGTTGTTGTATGGCTTGTTCATAAGCTTTTTGCACTTGCTATAGAGCTAGGGAATGTTCTTGCAATGTAGGATCAGATGGTTGTTGGTACATCTGAGATGAATTGTGAGTGGGTAATGGGTTATTGATGAGAGGTTGAGTAGTCCCTTGATTTAACATTCCTTGAGAGATGGTGGATTGTGATAGAGAAATGTAATTTGGAAGTCCCATTTTATTTTGCATGACTTGGGGGACAAATGGTAGAGATGATGATGGCATCAAGTATTGTGATGTAACTGGCACATTAGGACCTTGAGTCCATTTATTAAAAGGTTTTCTTGAACAATGTTTTGAGGATTCCCTTGTGCTTGAGATGTGGTTAAGGAATTACCTTGGTTGATGGTATTTTTGATCAAGGGGTTGTTTGGAGGTGGGTTGATGATAGGTGGAATATAAGTATTTTGGATAACCGTTGTGTTTTATGTATCAATTGGTGGATTGGATAGAGATGTCTCATACGGTGTTAAAGGTTGATTTTATGTGACATTACTTCCTTTCCTTTTTTAATCAACTTGTGATACTTGGTCCATGCTACTTTGTGTGATGGTAGGTATGCTTGTGGTATCCATGGGCATGGATGGAGATGGGTGTCCTCGATATGTTGAGGTAGTGGTAGAGTAATGAAGTGTAAGTGGTTTATGTATCTATTTAGGATCTTTGGGAGTGGGAGGAGAACCAAATTTAGGTGTCCAAGAAGTGGTTGGAGGTGGGGGATTCGTGTCAAGGGTACCCACAAGTGTACTTATTTCAAATGGAAGTATTAGACCAAAATCTTGAGCAAGACTAGTTGCAAGACTAGGAGTGGATGTTTGATTTAGCTCCAATGATGGACTTGTGAGGCTTTGTGTCAAGTTTTGTGCAAAAAATGATGGGGAAATTGGAGCCACATTTTCAAAGGCTTGATGTTCCATGATTTCCTCCCTAGTAATCCCAAATGGGTTATTTGTAATGTCTTCAATCTCATATGGTCCTGATGGAGATGATGGTTATTGTGATGGGGTAACTTGATTTCTTGGATCACTTTCAGTAAATGTAGCTTTGGTTTTCTCCATGATTCTCTTGTGTTGTGATCTTGTCTTTACAATAAATTTTGTGTCACCTGTGGGAGAGTTGTGTTGTGATTTGTGATGTTTAAACTTTTTAGTTGACTCAAATCTAGGTAAAAGGGATGCTCTAAGTCTTTTTGGAGAAATAATGATAATGGGGGATGAGAAGATGGATGATGTAGGAAGTGATATTTCCAAACGTTTTGGGACAACACTTTTGACTTCAATTTGGTGTTTCGATGTTAGGATAAAGGATGTTTATGAACTTGGAAATCTTTAGGGTAGACTCATGACCTTCAAGATAAACTAGTTCAAAAATGATAACTAACTTAACTAAGTGCATGGAAAAGGATACATTTCACATAAAAAATAGCTAATTTAGGCGTTGATTTGATTGATGTTTAAGTCAAAAGGTGTTGGTGTATTCAAAATATTTACAAAGTTTGGTTAGGCGAAGGATGAAATTTGATGAAGGGGTGAGTGAAATTTTGATCCAATGTTGACTTAGAATGAACCTTTGTTTGATAAGACCAAAGTAGTGATAATGATGCTAGACCTCTAAAATTTTCAAATCCTAAAAACCCAATGTTTGACTTAGATGACAGGATGGATGGGAATGTTTAAACCTATTTGATTTTTCCTCGTTCAAGCATAAAAGTTCCTTAACAAGGTGTAGCGATTGTGATAAAGTATCTTGGCCCACTTTCTACTAAACTATGATCTATGATACCTATGTCTGCAATGACAAGATATAGGTCTTACCCTTCGGATTTTGATTGTGTGATGGATCATTTAGAGGAGTTGAGTATCGTGAAAAAGCCTGGATTTTGACTCCAAAATAATGCATATAATTTTGGACTGTTTCTTGAAACGTGTCTATAGAAGTTTGCTACCAACTTGTCTCTATTCTTGTGGAGTGCTAAAAGATGTTTCCTGAGAGCTTTAGGACTAAGATTCTTGAGTTTAAAATGATGACCTATAGACCTTATTTTAGGGATCCTGACTTTGCGTGAGATCATTTAGGAGAGAACTTCAAGTTTATGGAAGAAAGGAAGATATTTATTGCCACACGAGTGGTGGTAATATGGTTCAATCAACCTCAATATCAGTTTGTTCCTCTTCTTCATCTAATATTGTTGCGACGTTTCTCCACTAAGTAGGTGCTTCTTTTGTTTCAAAAGTAAAGTTTCTCAAACTGCTAATAAGATCAGTTTGTTCTTCATTAATGGTTTCAAATTTTGGTTGAATAATGACACCTTCAAGATCAAGTTGTTCAATGGGAGCGATCGGTCTCTAAATATTCATGTGGGGTTCAATTTTATCAAGTTTATCTTTCTTAATGAATTTATTTTACAAGCACTCATGTTGATTATGTTTTCAAACTAAATTTTTATGTCAAAAACATCATAACTTTCACAATGTCCATTTCATGAAAATCATGAGATTAAATCCATAATTTCCTATGTTGTCTTTGGAAAATATGGATTGAGATTAAGTCAAGATATTTAGAAATCACTAAGGATAGAAACCCTTAGGACAAGCAGTAATATCAAGGCTAGTTCAAGAGGTATCCATATTTATACCAAAGTGTTTGAAATTTTGAGAAAGATAGTGAATGTTTGTTTTTGTAAAGATAGTGAATGTTTATTTTTGTAACATTTTGGAACCAAGAAATGTATCAAACTGACTCACAATCATTTATAATCCTAGGTTCAAAATGGCTATACTTATTGAGTCTCCACTTGGATTCCTCCAAACACTAATCAATGTGAACAGTTAGAGATTTGACAACACTGGCTCCCCCTTTCTCGACACACACTTCTTGGGACCACCAAATCTCAAAATCCTTAAAATCCAGAGATCAAAAGGATTTTTATGTTTCTACAATTGAATAGTAAGAACGTGAGGCATCTTCAAAACAATCATTCTTGCACCAACAAGTATTGAGGAATTTTGGATTCTAAACAAAGGTTCATAATAAGGGCTTCTATTTTAGGGGATACAATGATAAACTTCATGAAGAGGTATTGCAACCCTTAAAACAAGGGCTTTATGCATCATAAAGATATTGGAGGGGAGCTATCATGTACCTCATCACATTGATCACAATTTTTATTGCAACCACAAATTTATATAGCGGTTTGGAAGAACTTGGCTTTAGTTTATTACCACTTGGGTCGTTCCCTCCTTTCTAAGTGGGGAGGTAGGGCCTCTAAAGATAAACAATAGTGAGGAAGTACATTCGTAGTTCGATCATCTTTTCTTGCATGAATAAAGAGAGAACACACGCCACACATTTTTCTCACGATCGCAAAGGGGTTCAATTTTAAATCCAAAATGAAAAATGTAGGTGATTTTGAAAAGAGTCAAAGAATGTTTCTATTTCTCAAGATTTCCAAGTGGTGTGAGATAATTGCATACACGTTCAATAACAACATTGTGAATCACAAAACATAGCAAACAGTTATAAATTTTAACCCCTAAAGCTAAGATGTCTTCATTTTATGCGTCAAACGAAATATGAGATTTGTCTTGTTCAATTTTAAACCCAAAAAACAATGATGAGATGAGGATTCAATTTTAATTATGTTTGTGTGTTCGTTTTAAACCCAAAAAAACAATGATGAGGGTTCAATTTTATCCAATTTTGAAAATGAACTTTAAGCCCAATTGAAAGCTAGTTGGTCCTAAGATGTAAGTTTTAAAACCCAATGGAAATTAAGTTGTCCTAAAGAGTAAAGAATAAAGCATAAACGTTGGGTTATAATTGCCCCAAAGTGTTAAACGCTTGTTAGAATTATCGAATTTCAAAATAGGGAATCTTTCTTCACTTTAGCTCAATTTCTTTCAACCTACAAAACCCTATTATTCTAACAACTAGAACACGGTTAGAAGTGCATTTGTGATCAGATAAATCAAGGAAATTAAAGCACATGTCAAAAAAATGATCATAAAACTTCTTACCTTGGTTGGGATTCGCTGAAAAAGATAGCGTCGTGATTTGAACTCTTGGTGTCACTCTGGTGAAAATGGGCATCTCCCTACAGCAAAAATAGAGAGCGCGATAGCGTTGAGATTTGGTCGAGCATCATTGAAAATGGTAGCATTGTGATTTGAACTTTGTGGGAGTCGCAGCTTGAACTTGGGGGCATCGTTGTTTGCAGTTTTTGATACCTCTATATTAAATCAATGTCACCAAATTTAAATCAGCATCGGTATATTTAATCAATTTCGATGTTCCAAATTGTAATAGTGTCGCTATATGACGATGCTCTTCAAAGTGCATCGATGTTTGTGATTTGGGCGTCGCTATATCTTGCAAAACAACAATAAATAGAATTCGAGCTAAAAAATGGTTAAATTAATGGTTTACCCTCCTTCTAGCGCCAGAATGTGGGATGAGGATTTTCAGTGTGGGTCAATTACACTTGATCCATGATGAATCAAAGCTTAATTGATCCAATTAACCTCAATCTACCAAACAAGATCATTCAAATTGAAAAGGTTAAACTAAGCATTTATTGAAATTGAAAGTTGCAAACTACACAAAAACAGTTAAATTTCTACTCTAGCCCATTTGAAACTTATCCCATTTTGGAATTGGTGTCATGTTGATGTGAAACAATGACCCTTTCCCAATCCCGTGATTAGTGAGCTCGTTTCAGTTGATTCTATGGAAGAGAATCAATGAAACCATTGTGATAAACAGATGAAAATCTAATTTATGCTAAACAAAACATGATGCAAGCTAAGTTAACATGATTTTATGCTAAATGGTGAAGATATATAAATGCTAAGCTAATCTAAGCTAATTCAAATCAAAAATATGGAAACCCTAATTTATATACAAACTAAGATGGATGCATGGAAGCCATTAATGGATGCTTTAAGCTATTTATGCAACAAAAATGAACTAAGATTAGCTAAAAATGAGTAAAGTGTGAGCATGAGTGCATATGAGATTCAACAGCATAAGTTTGCTTTGAGTGGTTGATGGATTTGTCTCCAAATAGTGTTCTATTTATAGGAGAGCAAATGAGAAATGGAGGGTTGAGATCAAAAAGCTTAATCAACGATTCAGGATGGAGGAAATAAAAGGTATTGATCATGGATTCTCATTAATGGATGAGAATGCATGATGGGATTTAACCAAGGGTTCACATTTTCTCCAAACAAACACACTTTTTAACTACACACACAGGTCAAAGGTGACTTGTTCAAAAGGTTAAAGGTTAAAACTTGGCTAAGAAGCTAAGTGAAAATATCCCTTTTTCAAATGATGGAGAAAAAAGAATATTCTTTAGAATATTCCCATGGGGGAGGGTAAAAGGTATTTTGCAAATTAAAAGAAAGTTTTAATTGTGCAAAAAGGGGATAAGGAATATTTTGTGGGAATATTCCCCTTTTTAGAGAAAAATTAGTTTAATTGCTAATTAAACAAGGTTTAATCATGCAATTAGGGAATTGAAGAATAAAGTGATACTTATTAAATTAAATAATTTAATAAATGGGGGGAGATGAATATCATATTTAATTAAATAACTTAAGGTTATTTAATTAAATAAGACGACTTAGGGAATTAAATTAAATGTTTTGATTTATTTTATTTAATAGGATGGAATATTAGCGTGAAGGGAGAGTGAATTAACCTAATTTTGATGAATTAGGTTAATGGACAAAAATGGTGCAATTAATTAATTAGATAGGCTAATTCAATTAATTAAGCAAAAATAAGATGGGTTTAAAGAGGAAATGATGTTAGTAAACCTATTTCGAGTGCATTATATCATTCAAGACATTTTTCAGTGTCTACAGTGTCATTTGATTTTTTGAAAGTCACAAAGATCATTCTCGTTGTACCAAGATGGTTTCTCTTCTGGTTCTTGGTATTTTTCAAAGTTGGGAAGCATTATCATGTTTGAATCTACCAATTTCATCATGATGGTCTCGATAGCTTTTGATAATTGTGTGTACTTGCATTTAGGATAGTTGTTCTTGTTAGGAGTTCTCCTCTATTGCATCTCGGTGTTCTTGATCTGATTGTTCTAAGGAGGTGTTGTTTGCTACATGGTTGGTTGAATGTTAGCAACTTGATTGTTGTTTGGTCTAGGAGCACTTAGGACTACCTTAGCATCTACCATGCCATCATTTGTTACATTTTTTTTCTTAGCCCAGACATGAGGCTTGTTGTTTGAAGTAGTTGATGGGACATTTTCCTTGTAAGCTTGATTATTTCCCTATGAGATTAAAGCTCTCTCGATGTTAAGGGATCTAGGGACAAGTTCATCATGAGATGTGATACACTGCATTTTCAAGTGGAAGGATAGATCTGGATCTAGATTTTCTATGTTATTTCCCACTTGTTGTTCATCGAGAAGACACCAATTGCTCTTACTAGCTCTTTGTCTCCACCATTGTAAGAAATAATAAAATGATTCCCCTTTGTTTTTTCTAAGAGTATACAACTCTTCTAGACTTACATCCATGTCAAGGTTAAAGGAGAAGTGGTCTATGAACTTATTGGTGATTTCTTGAAAAAATTTCATACCGGGAGGTAGTTGAGAAAACCCATCCATTGCAGGACCTATTAAACTTCAGGGAAGAGGCATATTAAATAAGAATCATCATAGGTCACCTCCATACACATGGCATTGAACTCTTTGACATGGTCCATAGGACTTCCTCTCACTTTGTGTTTATCAAATTTTTGGATTTCAAAGCCGAGAGGGAATGCTACCATAGCGATGTTTCAATCAAATGGATAGGGACATAGATTCTGTGTGTGGGGCTTCTTTGTCTTGCCCATCCTAAAATCATACATTTCTTGGGACAACGCTTTAAGTTGTGATACTAGATCATCTTGCGAATGTGCTAGAGGAACATATGTTGGGATGAAAGATGGGTTGTATGCGAGATTCTGATATGATAAGGTGTTGTATTGGGTGTATGGTGGTGTGATATTTTTTGAAGGTGATTGAGGTGTTGATGTATATGTTCCTAACACATTTGTATTGATAATGTTTTATTGAGGATTGTAGTAGGAACTTGGTTGTTGTTGTTGTTGTTGTTGTTGTTGTTGTTGTTGTTGTTGTTGTTGTTGTTTTTGGGCATACTACTAAGCTAGTAAGGCTTGTAGTTGTTGTTGGGCTGAAAAGGCTTCTTGTTGTTGTTGTTTTGCCACTAGGGCTTGTTGTTGGACCTACTATTGTTATTGCGCCACTAAGGTTGCTTGTTGTTTTTGTTGTTGTGCCACTAAACCTACTTTTTTTTGTTTCTATTGTTGTCGTGCTACCTTTTGTGTCACTAAGGTTGCTTGTTGTTGTTGTTGTATTGCTAGGGATGCTTGGTGTGCCGCTAAGGCTGATTTTTGTTGTTGCTAATTTTGGATGGCTTGATGATAAGCTTGTTATGCTTATTGTAAATCTAGGGCATCTAATTGTAATGTAGGATCAGTTGGTTGTTGGGACATCTGTGATGGATTGTGGTTGTTGATGTTTTGTGTGGGTGGCGGATGATTGATGAGAGATTAAGGGTTCCCTTGGTTTAACATTCCTTGTAAGATAGTGGATTGGGGTGGAGGAATGTAGGTTTGAGGTCCCATTTGATTTTTCATGGTGAAGGGGACTGTGGGGAAAGATGAGGATGGTGCCATTAGATTTGTGATGGGAATGATGCACTAGGACCTTGATTCCACTGATTAAAAAGGTTCCCTTGTCCTAGGTCTTGAGGATTTCCTTGTGTTAGGGATTTGGTCAAGGGATTACCTGGGTTGATGGGATTTGTGACCAAGGGATTATTTTGAGATGGGTTTATAATTGATGGGATAGATGTGTTTTGTGAACCTAATGGTGTGGATGAACTAGTTAGAGGATTGCATAGAGATTTCCCTACTTGCATTAAGGGTTGACTTTGTACAAGGGTATTTCCTTTCCCTTTTAGATCTACTTGTGACACTTGGTCCATAGTACTTTGTGTGATGGTGGGAACACTTGTGGTACTCATGGGTATGGATGAAGAGGGAGGTCCTCGATATGTGGAGGTTGTGGTGGAGCAATGAAGTTCAAGGAGTTTATATGGGTGTTGGGGATCTTCTAGAATAGGAGCACCAAAGGTAGGTGTCCAAGTAGTGGTTTGGGATGGAGGATTGGTATTGAGGGTACCCACAAGTTTACTACTTTCAAATGGAAGAGTTAGACCAAAGTCCTTAGCAAGTCTAGGAGTGGATGTTTGATTTAGCCCTAGTGATGGAGTTGTGAAGCCTTCTGTCAAATTTTGTGCAACAAATGATGGGGAAATTGGAGCTACATTTTTCAAAGGCTTTATGTTCCATGATTTCCTCCCTAGTAAGTCCAAACTATGGCCCTGATGGAGATGATGGTTGTTGTGATGGGGTAACCTGACTTTTTTGGATAAAATTATTGAGGATTTGGATCACTTGAGGTGAATGTGACTTTGGTTTTCTCCATGATTCTCTTGTGTTGTGATCTTGTCTTTACCATAAATTTTGTGTCACCTATGGGAGAGTTGTGTTGATATTTGTAATGTTTGAACTCTTTAGTTGACTCAAATCTAGGTAAAAGGGATACTCTAAGTCTTTTTGGAGCAATGTTGATAATGGGGGGTGAAAAGATGGATGATATGAAAAGTGGTCTTTGTAAACATTTTGGGACAACACTTTTGACTTTAAGAGTTTGATGTTTGATGTTTGGAAAAAATATGTTTATGAACTTGGAAATATTTAGGGTAGACTCGTGACCTTCAAGATAAACTAGTTCAAATATGATAACTAACTCAACTAAGTGCATGGAAAAGGATACATTTTACATACAAAGTAGCTAAGTGAGGGGTTGGTTTGATAGATGTTCAAGTCAACAAGTGTAGGTGTTTTCAAAAAAAAATCAAAGTTTGTTGACCTAGAGTGAACCTTTGTTTGATAAGACTGAGGTCATGAGAAACATGCTAGACCTATAAAGTTTTCAAATCCTAAAGACCTATTATTTTATATAGTTTCATTATCATTAAAAATACCTGGGTTTTGACTAAAAAAGAACATGTATAAGTCTAGATTGTTCCTTGAAACACATTTGTAGAAGTTGTATACCAAATTCGTTTTGTTTTGGTGAAGTGCTGAAAGGTACTTTTTGAGATATTTTGGAGTAAGATGCCTAAGTTTAAAATGACAACCTGTAGACCTTCTCTAGGGGATTTTGATTTTGCCTAAGATCATTTAGAGAAATCTAAGTCTATGAATAAAAGAGGATATTTATTTCCACACAAGTGGTGGTAATATGGACCTTCCAGCCTTAATATCAGTTTGTTCCTCTTCTTTGTCTAAGATGTTTGTGGAATTTCTCCATTGAGCAAGTATTTTTTTTGTTTCAAAAGTGAAGCTTCTCAAACTACTAATTATATTTGTTTGTTCTCCTTCAATGAGTTCAAATTTTGGTTGAATAATAGCAGACATAAGATAAGGTTGTTCAACGGGAGAAATCGGTCTCCAAATGGTCATGTGGGATTTAATTTTTCAAGTTATCTTGCTTAAGTGAGTTTATTTTACCATAAACACTTGTATTGATTTAGTTTCAAACTAAATGTCTATGTCAAAAACATCATAAATTTCACAAGGTCCATTTCGTGAAAATCATGAGGTTGAAGCCATAGTTGCTTATGTTGACTTTGGGAAGTATGGATTGAGACATAAGTCAAGATATTTAGAAATATCTAAGGATAGAAATCCTTAGGACAAGCATTAATATCAAGGCTATTTCAAAAGGTATCCATATTTAGACCAAAGGGTTTGAAATTGTGAGGAAGATTGTGAATGTTTGTTTGCAATGTTTTGGAACCAAGCAAATTATTAAACCAAATCACAAGAATTTACCATCTTAGGTTTAGAAGATACTAATTGTTGAATCCCTACTTGGATTTCTCCAAACACTAAGACAATGTGAACAACTAGAGATTTGGCAACACTGGCTCCCCTCCACAGCACACACTTCTCGAGACCACCAAATTGCAAATCTTGAAGATTTCAAGATCCTAAGGATTTTTTTGTTTCAATAATGAATAGTACAAATGCGGGGTATCTTTGGAATGATTGTTCCTGCACCAGCAAGCATAAAGGTTTTTGGCTTCTAAACAATGGTTCTTAGTAAGGGCTTTCATTCATGGTGGCCATACATGCGACAAGATTATCTCAAGATCATTTCAATCAATAGGCCTCTCAATCTCTTCCTAAGAAGAGATTTTAATGTATCACACGGATACTAAGGGTGACACTTGTCAATATGATGCATCTACACCTGTTGTTTGTGACTTTTGTCACAAACACATTTTTTATATAGTGACTTGAAAGAGCTTGGCTTTAGCTCGTTACCGCTTGGGTCATTCCCTCCTTTCGAAGCAAGGAGGTAGGCCCTCTAAAGATTAAAAAAAAAGCAAGGAAGTACGTTTGTAGTTCAATCTCCCAGCTCGCATGAAACAAGGAGAGAGCACACACCACACCTTTTCCCTACACTAGCATAGGGTTTGTTTTAAATCCAAATTGGAAGATGTGGGTGATTATACAAAATGTCAAGGAATGTTTTAGATTCTCAAGATCACCAAGTGGCATGAGAGAAGTGCATACAAATTCAATAACAAAGATATAAATCACAAAACATAGCAAACACTTGTTAATTTTAATCCCTGGAGCTAAGATGAATTCATTTTATGTACCAAACAAAGTGTTAAGTTGTTTTGTTCAATTTTAAACCCAAAGTAAGATGATGAAGTGAGGGTTCAATTTTAGTATCAATTGAGTGTTCTTTTTAAAACCCAATGGAAAATTAGTGTAGTCCTAAAGCATAAAATGAAAATCATAGGAAATGGGTTATAATTGCCCCAAAAGCGTCAAAACACTTGTTACAATTATAATATTTTAAGACAAGGATGCTCCTTCACTTCAAATTTTATCATCCAACCTACAAAACCCAGTTAGCCTGAAAACTAGAACAAAGTTAGAGGCAAGTTAGTAATCAAATGAAGTAAAAAATTTAAGCACATGCTAAAAATTGATCACCATTTTTCTTACCAGAGAAGGGCATCATTGTTCACCATAGCATCACTATAAATCATTTGGGCATCACTCTAGTGAATTTGGGCGTCGCTCTGGTGAATTTGGGTGTCACTCTGCACAAAACCAATGATGACAATAGCGTCATGATTTGTGTAGCATCACGATATGCAAATTTTGATACCTCTAAAAAGTATTAGCGTCACTATTTATTTTAATCAGTGTCAAGATATTAAATAAGCGTCGTTGTTTCTAATGACAATAGCATCACTATATGGCGATGCCCACAAAGGCATCGCTAAAATTCTTTTGGGTGTCGTTGTATCTTGCAAAAATTAGAAAAATAGAATTCAAGATAGAAATTTAATAAATTTGATCAGTTTTTCCCTCCTTCTAGCGCTAGAATGTGACCGACAGATTAGCATGGGTCGATTATGCTTGATCCATGAAGAATCAAAGCATAATGAAACCACTAACGTCAATCTCAATAGGATCAATCGAATGTAAATTTAAACCAAGAATTCTAAAATACAAAAGTGTCAAATGTCTACTCTAACCCATTAAAAACTTATCTCGTTGTGGGAGTGGTGTTGTGTTGATGTGGAGCGATGACCCTTTCCCAATCTCGTCGATAAATGAGCTTGTTCCAGTCAGTTTTATTAAAGAAAACTAATAGAACGATTGCGAGATGTGTATGAAAATATTATTTTAATCTAAATGAGCATGATGCAAACTAATTTAATATGATTTTATGCTAAAATATGTAGATATACAATTACAAAGCTAATCTAAATGGATTCTAAACTAAAAGATTCAAACCCTAACTAATAAACAAGCTAAATGGATGCATTATGTAATCATGGAAGCCATTAATGGAAGCTTAAAGATAATTAATGCAATTAAAATGAACTAAAAGATGCTAAATGTGTGCTAAATATGAGTGTGAGTGTGAGTGATTTTAACAACATAACTCTGATGTTAAAAGATGGATCCATTTGTCTCCAAAGAGTGACCTATTTATAGGAGAGAAAATGAGAAAGGAAGAGTTGAGATTGAAAAATATAATCAATGATTAAAGATGTAAGAAATTGGAGGCATGGATCATGAATTCTCATCAATGGATGAGAATGCAAGATGATATTTTAATCAAGGGTTCACATTCCTTCAAACAAACACACTTTTGACCTATACAAGAGGTCACAAGTTAACTTGCACATGAAGTCTTGTAAGAATATTCCCTTTTTCAAATGAGTGCGGAGAGAGAATATTCCAGGAAAAAGGATAATTAGAAAATTAAAACAAAGTTTAATTGTCCAAAAGGGGAAGGAATGTGCAAAGGAGGAATATTCCCTTGCAAGTGGGGGGAATTAAATTAGTTAAGATAATTAATAATTAAACAATGTTAATTATGCAATTAGGGGATTAGAAGAATTTAGATGATATTCATTAAATAAAATGATTTAATGAATGAGGGAAAGGTGGAATGATATTTAATTAAATAAGAAGATTTAGGGATTTAAATTAAATAGTTTGGTTTATTTAATTTAACAAGACGAAGTGTTAGCATGAAAAGGGGTGAATTAACCTGATTAAATTAATTAGGCTAATAGATGCAAACAACATAATTAATTAAATAGGTAGGCTAATTTAATTAATTAAATGAAAAAAGATGGGTTTTAGGAGAAAATGATGTTATTATACCTAATTTGAGTGCATGATATCATTCAAGACATTTTTTAAGTGTCTACATATATATATATATTCATATATTCATATATATATATATTCATATATTCATATATATATATTCATATATTCATATATATATATATATATTAATATATATATATTCATATATTCATATATATATATATTCATATACTATATATATATATATATATATATATCATATCTTGATATTTAAACACATATATTCACAATCATATATATTGACATATATACATGAAGTGTATATATATATATATGTATGTATATATATGTCACCTTGTTCGATCAATATTCCCATGCATATGGGTAATCCACCCATGAGCATGTGCAGATACGTCTATATATGTATACTCATGTGTGTATTTACTCATGTGTATGAGTTTATCATTGGCACACACATATATGTATATATATAAATTTTGTGTATATATACCCATCGATTAAATATAGACACATAAAAAAGGACTCACATCTGACAAGGATATTCAACACATCACCTGAATCAAAACATTCAAAGACAAAATCACAACGTCTTCTAACCATCCTCAAACAAGACCAAAGGTAACTTACTATTTCCCAAGCAATTGACCTAAATCGACCAAACTAGAAGTGAGTGTGTGAAAGCTCAACTTAGGTTTTATTAAGGGTTACTAGACCAAGTTCTTCTCTTGAGTGATACTTCATCTCTCTTCTGGAGGCTTAATTCTAATCCTTCACCCAACTTAGTACATTGAAATAGTAGTTAGTAAAAAACAAATATATTTATTTGCATCATATATTTCACAAACAGAATCATCATATAACATCAAATTGAATCAAACATTAATTCTTCATATTACCAAAAATACATAAAGTACAAATACATTTATTTTAAAACAATTCACCCAACTAGGTAAAATTAAATAAGTAGTAATACAATGGGGTGTAACAAAATCATCCAAATTCCATCTTACATCCTCATCTCATAAGGTTTTCAAATTTGTATGGCTACAACAAGGTCTCAACATAAGAAACTCATGGATTCAAATCAAAGTGAATCAAACATTACCACAACCAAGGGTGTTACAAAATTGAGTTTGACATGCCTCCTCAGTTATTCAATCCTAATGATTATCAGACACCACAACTTTCCTTGTCAAAAATCCTAATAGAATACATTACACATGAGTCTGATGAATTGACATAAGAGAATTTATTAGAGATGCAAAAAGATCCATAATTGAGAAGAGTAATGGATGGCCTCCTTGCTTTGGATCCAAACAAATATGTTCTTACACTCACAAAAGGTGTTAAACTACCTTCAGATTTTAACACAATCACACTTAGGGAACAAGCCCTTACAAATATCATTTCATCACATATCCCATCTAACATAAGTGTACCCATGCCTCAATCTTGTTGGAGAATTCCAAGATCGGAAAGCATGAATTGATAATCTTCCACAAGTGAAATGATACACACAATAGGATATCTACCATATAATATGAAGAGTGTGTAAAATATAATGATAAATCTTGCTTATATAGGAAATTTTGATGATGTAGGAAGGTAGGACTAAACAACTAACTAACCTTCTAAAGATGGAACACTTGTGAGCTCACTTGGAAAGTGTGTGAACAAGTGTTGAATATGCATGCAATAGATGCCTCAAGTGATGAGGACACATGTCTCAATTCTATGAAGTGAAACAAAAAACTAAAATTCCCTAAGTGGAGACTTAAGAAATATGATACTTATGGTGGGCTAAAAGCTAACTATCTTAATAAAATAAAAAATCACACTAACACCCCCCTTAAATGATACTTATGGTGTAAGATAAATACTGAAAAAGATGAATCCCATCAATAGGGCTTGATAAGGTACTCATGTACAATAATGATCTCTCACAAATAGATAAAAAGGAGAAGACCCAATGGGAACAAAAAATCCTCTCCAAAAGAGAGAAAGAGAAGGATAAGACCTCCTAAAAATATATCATGAAAAGATAACATGATGATGAAGAACTCTTGAAGCATGTCGAAGCAATAAAATTTATCGAAGATGAACTAGTGTTTTTTGGAATCAATGAACCTCTAAAAATTTAGATCAAGATAATAGATACAAAACATTGCATGAGTGAACATATAGAAAATTACTCTCAACCATGGATACACATATCACACAAAGATAATCAAAATCTATGAAGTTGAAGATGGAGATAGTATTATTCTTCTAGAGTATGATCAAAAAATGCACGAGTGACCTATAGTACACTAATAAAATATGTATCGCAATACTCTGCATAAGTACTATAATCTCACAAAATATGATCCATTGAAATAATCCCCCATAGGAGAGACAAAGATAGAAGGTTTATGAGACCCCCCCAAAAGTAGAAAGTTCCTCCACTACTCCATTGAAACCCAGGAAGTATAAGCATAACACCATCATAATTACTACCTTAATATTTATGAGGAAGTGATATAAGTAAACTAATTGAAATTGGACACAAAAGTGTGCATAGGAATTTAGACCTAGCATTAGGTCCAAAATGATGTACAAGAAACTAAAAAAGGGTGTGCATCAAGGCACACATGCATGAGGTGATAATCATGAGGATCCATTATTGTGATGAAAAATCAAGGCACTACACAACCCCCCATTACACTTTATAATTCAATGTAAGTACAAAATTCCCTCCTTAGAGAACGCGCATTTAGTTGTTGTTGCACTTTATATGAGTGCATTTACAAACTTAGTTTCAATTTTCAGTTCTTACAAGTTTATGTCATGAGGTGGAAAATGAATATTTGTATCAAGTATTCCTTTCAAACCTCAACAAAATGACAAAAGAAAAAAATAAAAACCCCCATTATTCAAAGAATGACCCCCCTAAAATGATACAATGATATGACACTTTATTTTAGTGTATTGTAGATTCCACAAAGTGGATTTGATGTACAAAACCTCAAAAGAGACTTACTCAAAACTTAAAATTCTAGAATAAATTCATGAAAAATAAAACCAGCACTAGATAGAGATAAAAAATCATGCTAGTTCAAAAAAATGAGACCCAAAAAGGAGTTTGTATGAGCCTAAATGAGCCTTCCAAAGTTCCAAAAAAGGGAACTAAATAGGGTGTCCTTTGAGAATCTATTTTTTTGGAAAAACACATACATCATACTACAAAAAAATCATACCATTAGATAGAATATGAAAAATACATAGAATGAAAAAAATTCACTCAAAAATATGTTTGTATGTGTGAGAAAGAGGCTCTTGAAGTTGAGTAAAAATTTGAAATAGACCAATGGTGAAGGGGAAAACTTAGGGTTCAAAATTTTTCATTTCATGATGACATCAGTAATAGAATATTCTAAAATTCCACCAAAAGATTCCTCATGGTTGGAATATTCCAAAACCACTTTTTCATTTTCTAAAAAACATTTGGAAAGTCCAAAACAACCCTTTGAATGTCAAAAAAAGCTAATCTTGGGTGCATGTGGTTTTGACTGTGTAGTGATGATGTTAGCAAGGTACTACATCGACGGATTACTAACGTTATCATTGTTTAGTACTATACCCTACGAAAAATAAAAAAATATATATTAAAAATTTGTTGCACATAGGTCAATACAATGCATTTTGATATGAATGCATAAGAATCAAGGTACAGAGGTCGAGGAAGATTGCTCATGTAGTATAGTACTATGACTATATGATTGTATGGATCCATATGGATTTCTATAGACCATCCATGTATGGGCCTCTAAAACCTCCAAAATTCATTTGTTGTCAAAAATACAAGTGTTATATATGAAATTTTGTCTCTTGGCCCTTCTAAGCACAATTGTGACATCTATTTTTCTCCAAGAGGAATCATTTAAGATTCGATTTCCATGAACCTCATAAATTCAAGAGAGGAAGGGTTTGGAGTTACAATATTTCTTTAATACCATGTTGGAGAATGCCAAGATTAGAAAGTGTGAATTGATAGCCTTCCACAAGTGAAACAATAAACACAATAGGATATCTATCATATAATATGAATAGTATGTAAAATACAATGCTAAACCTTGCTTATATAGCAAGGTAGATGAGCTAGGAAGGTAGGATTGAATAACCGACTAACCCTCCAAAGATGGAATACTTGTGAGCTCACTTGAAAAGTGTGTGATCAAGTATCAAATATGCATGTAATAAATGTCAAGTGATGAGGACACATGTCTTTGTTCTATGAAGTGAGACAAAAATATAAAATTCTCTAAGTGGATACTTAAGAAATGTAAATAAGACTCTCCTAAGTAGGCTAAAATCTAACTAGTTTGATAAAACCTCTTTTCACACTAAAAAATATATCAATGTATCTATGCCTCAACCTTCCATGCCAAATATGTCAATTCAACCATCCATACTTCCTCATAATACAGATTTTATACCATTTTCTAAATAATACAATAATCTATTCTATCAAACTCATTTTGCATTTAATAACATGACCATATTTATCCCAAATCCCCAAACTTCTTTATCCATACCTTAGCACAAATATTCCCCTTGCTTCAGAACCTATCACATCAAATTATACAAATAACCCATTTTCTTCACAAACTATAACATCTCACATTCCTACAAATACTCTATGCATTTCACAAACATCTAATATATCCATGAGCACATACAACCCAACTCATTCCCACCAATATTCTATTCCAAATCATTCACAAATTTCCTCATTCAACATCTCAAATCACTCTTCCACATCTAACAGAACCATGAATACAAACATTCCAAATCCATCACAATTTTATTCTCAATTTATTCCATTCACTATCCCCACAAATACACATATACCTCAAACCTATAAATACTCATATAATATCCCACAACAACAAACCATTCCATAAAATTGAAATCCTTCATTTAATGCATCAACCATCCCACAACATCAAACATATATTCCCTCAAATCAACCACCAATCAACACAACAAATGAATTTGCATCACAAATACAAAGCTTGTATAAGAAAATAACTGGCATGCAATTAGGACAAACAAAGAAAAGCTACATAATTAAAGATATATGTCCTTATCCATTTGATCAAACAATACCTATGGTTCCTTTCCCCCATAACTTTGAAATTCCAAATTTTGACAAGTACAAGGGAAGAGGTGATCCACGATAACATATACAAGAATTCTACATAGCATAACTAGAGGTATCCTATAATGGCACATATTTGATGTGCCTTTTTCCCCAAATTTTAGGAGGACAAGCAATAGAATGGTTCTCTCACAACATGGTATCAAGACCTTCCATGGAGTATCTAAAAATTTTATCATTCAATTCTCTTACAATATTGAACATGATATATCTATGAATGATTTATGTAAAACTCAACAATGAAATGGAGAATAATTCACTTCATTCCTACAATGATGGAGAAAATGGCTAGTAAATTCCCATGGCCTATACCAAAAAAATAACTCATGAGCATTTTTATTCAAAATTTTAATCAAGAAATAGGTTTCCACCTACAAGTGTAATGTGCTAATACATTTGATGAGATTATAGAGAAATGGATCACGATTGAAAAGGTTCTCATCACAAAGAAAACAAATACCATGCATCACACCCCAATAAAAAACCTCACTTATGGGCCAAGAATAAGAACATTACCAATGATGGTGTAGTGAATGCTAAATTTGTGCATAATATACAACCACTACCTAACATGCAACAAAATAACAAAAACATGAATCTTCCAAAAGGAGCACCAAGACAAAACAGCAATGCTGATGAAAATACACTCCCCTAGGGGATCCAATTGAAACTTTATTGAAGAAACTAATCCAAACCAATCTCATTAAGCTTCCAAAGATAAGATAGTAAGATGAACCACAATTCAAACCCTCATGGTGTAATGATTGTTGTGAGTACCATAGGATAAAAGGTCAAAAAACACCTAACTACATGAAATTTGAAAATCTCATCCAAGATCTTATTGATGATCAAGGGGATGTAAACATTGATAAATGTCTTAAAAATTTCACCAATAATGATTTTGATATCTACAAGGATCCAATCCTTGACCATGGAAATAAAAATGATTCAGGTAAAGGAAATGATTATAATAAGGTCAACCATCCATTGTGGTACATATTGAAGAATCCAATAACCACATTGCCACTATCACCTTTCCAAATAATAATCATGAATGTACATTCACTACATGATGTGGAAAAGTCACCATTCAAGGAGCCTTGTTCCAAACCAAAATCTTGAGTACAATTATATAGACCATTTGAAGAAAACACCAGCCCAAATTTCCATATTAGAACTATTTCACATATCTCTTACACATAAAGAGGTTCTAAACAAGTCACTTCAAGCATCATTTGTACCTACCAACATAGATACTGAAAAGTTCTAAGCCATGGTAAGAAACATTACATCCAAAAAACCACCTTGTATTCATAGAAAAGAACTTTGTACTGTCTCATATCATAACCAATAATTATACCTTGAATTTTACGTCCATAAGAATAACATCAAAAGAGTCTTGATAGATGGTGGAATAGGCTTAAATATTTTCACTCTAAATTTGGTAAAACAATTGGGATATTCTGATGGGGTCATTTAAAAATAGAAGAACATTACTAGCAGAGCATATGATGATGCAAAGCACGAGTCAGAAGGAATAATAAAACTACCTATCCAAGTTAGTCCTACAATCATAGAAACTACGTGTCAGGTATTGGACCTTGATCTCCCATACAAATTCTCCTAGGTCACTCGTGGATACATGCCATGCAATTTTTCCATCCACTTTCTACTAATATATAATTTCCTTTTAATGAAACTAAGGTAATCATTTATGGGGACCCTCACCCCTTCCGCTATTGTTTAAATTTAGTAGAAAAGTACTAGAAAATCCACCAAGTACCTAATAATTACCTCACCTCACCATCATCATTCAATATTGACCCATCCACATTGGCCTCGTCATCCAACATACATGGGTCCCTTCCCAAAATCAAGGTCCAAATACATGACAAAGGTTGTGGAGAATACGATCTAAAATGGTCCTTTTATGTAGGAAAACTTCAATATTCTCCTAAGATATATGGTAAACCTTATCATATAGACAAGACCACTTCAATTATTAGGCACGAACCCACTATATTCTAAAAGTGGGGAGAGCTAAATAAAGAAGTCATAGAAGAAGATATCTCAAAATGGTTATAATGGGAAGAGAAAGAAGAACATAACCTACTAATCGATCATTATAGTAAAGGTTTGTAAATTATCAAGAACATGGGATTTATAGATCGAGGTGGCCTTGGACTTCATTGGAAAGGAATAAGAAAACCCATTATTCTAGAAAAGAGATTGAAATATCAAGGGCTTGGGTACATATCATTAATTAATGTCAATCCTGACATTGAGTGTGTCCTTAGGAAGATAGCTAAAGTTGTTCCCATAGTTGAAACCTCTAATGATGATACCATTGATGACTCTTCCATGCACATTTTTGAACTATTTCAAAACACATCCATTAGCACCCTAACATCCATATCATTTACATCTCCCTCACAAACCAGTGACCTTCCACTTATTTATCCCCAACTTATCAATTGGGACCAACAACCATCTATTCTAGACATATTTTAAAATGATTATGCTATTGCTAATTTTATGGGAATTAGAGATGGAATACCACCTGGAGATCACAAATTAGGATTTAACATAGATCTTTATGCATGAGAATACTTTGGGGGAAGGTCAAATCCTTTAATCGCAAAAGAAAAAACATAAAAATAATAAAATGATCCCCTAATGAAAATCGCTATGTGGCACTTTCAGATCAAGACAAAATAAAAATGAAGGGCATATCTAAGGGTGAAAATATCTTTAAGTTTCCTATGAATAAAGGATTTTACCTCCCAAATATTGATAAACATCAAGAGAGATCATAAATTTTAGTATAATCATCAAAGGAAATAAATTTTGGAACAATCGACAATCCTAAAATCACATTCTTTGTTGCATCACTGACACATGAGAAAAGGAAGGACTTCACATCATTCCTTGAGATACATAAAGTTATTTTTTCTTATTCATATTCAAACATGCCAAGACTAGATAAAACTTTGGTAGTCCATCATTTGATGATCTACCTAGAGGCTAAACTAGTGAAATAGAAATTACGTAAGATACATCCTCAAATTGCACTACTAGTCAAGGTGGAATTATACAAACTCCTAGATATTGGTTTCATCAAGTCAATAGACTATCCAAAGTGGATGTTTAACCTTTTATTTGTTACAAAACCCACTAGGGGCATCTGTATCTATACTAATTTACAAGATCTAAATAATTCTTGTCTAAAAGATGATTTTTTGTTGTCAAACATTGATATCATCATAAATTTTATAATAGGGCATGAGATTCTTTCCCTCATGGATGGTGTCTTGGGATATAATCAGATTCATATAGCACAATAATACCATCATGAGATCTCTTTTACATGCCCTTGGGGTAATTTTTGTTGGAATGTAATGCCTTTCTATCTTAAGAATGCTAGTGTTAACTATTAGAGAGCGATGATAGTATTTTTTCATGACATGTTCCATAACATAATGGAAGACTATGTAGATGAATTATTGGTGAAATCAATAACAAGGAAAGGACCTTTGGATGTTCTTGGACAAATTTTTGATACATTAGAGAAATATTAGGTGAGGCTAAATCCTAAGAAATGCATATTTGGTGTCACTTCAAGAAAACTATTAGGACACATTATGTATCATGGAGGTATTGAAGATGACCCCATGAAAGTGAAAGCAATAATTCAAATTCCTCCACCAAAGAATCTCAAGCAACTTTGTAGTCTCCAAGGAAAGCTACAGTCCATCAAATAGTTTATAGCCCAATGAGTGGATAAATGTCATGCATTTTCTCATCTCCTACATAAATATGTCATATTCAAATGGGATGAGAAGTTTCAACAAGAATTTCAACGAAATAAGGATTATCTAGCTTCACCACACTAAGACAAGCCACTCATATTATACATTTCAACCACAATAGTAGCATTAGGAACCCTTTTAGCATAACATGATGAGATTAGAAAGGAGAGAGCAATTTACTACATCAACTAACATTAGTAGGATATGAGCTTAATTACACTCCTATTGAGTGAGAATGTCTATTTATCATCTTCACATCACATAAGCTCTGACACTACATGTGTAATCACCAAACTAAGCTCATCTCAAAAGTTGATCTATTGAAGTATGTGTTTTTAAAAGAAAGACTCATTGGCACATGGCTAAATGATTTATTATTTTAAGTGAATTTGAAATAGAGTATGTAGACCAAAAAGTAACAAAGGGATAGTTCATTACATATCAGTTAGCAAAACCACACTTAGATGATGCTAATCCTCTCAGATCAAATATTCTAGATGAATCATCTTTTTCCATCACTAAAATAAATCAATGGAAATTGTACTTCGATGGATCACACACATAGCATTGTTCAATGGCAGGAGTCCTATTCATCACCCCTTAAGGTTACTGTATTCTAAAATCATATCGATTAACATTTCCATGTACTAACAACGTTATCGAATATGAATTACTTATTACACGACTTAGAATGGAAATCTAGAGGAAAATCAAGGAATTACAGGTCTACGATGATTCACAACTAGTAATTAGATAAGTTAATATGAGTATCAAACAAATAACAATAAATTGCTACCATATAAGAGAATGATCGACAATTTTTGACAATATTTTCTACTATCTCCTTTGAAAAAATACCTAGATTAAACAATAAAGTTGTAGATGTTATGGAAACTATTGGATCTCTTCTAAATATGCATCACAATAGTCAGATATGTGAAGTTCTAGTTGAACAACTTTTAGTTATTGCCTTAGATGTCCTAGAGTTAGAATTTTTGTGTGAAATTGTTGGTCCTAATTCACCATGATACCATGATATTTACACCTATCTTCACGATAATACCATCCCACCCAACATAACCACTAACCAAAATAAAGCCTTTATCTAATGCTCATCACACTTCACCATTAGATGTTTAAACTCAAAAGAGGCTAAAACTGACCTATATGAGGTCTAAGAAGTTATTTATAGGTCGTATTATAGTGGCTCCACTCTTGCTAAGAAGCTATTGAGGACATGATACTATTGACCTACTATGGATCAAGAGACATGTTAGTTTACGAATAAATTCCTAGAGTTTCAATAGTATGGAGGTTTGATTCACACACCAATCTAAGAGTTACAACCAATTATCACACCATGGCCCTTCTTGCAATGGGGACTCAACCTCATAGGAAAAAATTCCCCCACCTCATATAACTATCATAAGTTCATTATGACCAACACTAAGTACTTTACAAAGTGGATAGAAGCCATCCCATTAACCTATGTAGCGTCGTAAATTATCACCCTTGACAATTTTACAATATATTTACTCCCCAAGTTAAATTATTGGACCTAATTAAGCACTTAATTTCCTAAATTATGCATCCATAACTTATTTTAAACATTTTTGGATAATTTTCAAGCATAAAACAAATTCTCTCATTTAATACTTTGCCCCTAACTCCTTAAACTTTGAAAAATAGGTTTGGGAAACTGGCACCTAGGGCACATATGTCCCCCTATTTTGGTTCCAAATTCAAATATGTCAATGTTAGAATTTTATTATTTGAAATTAAATATCTAAATTCAGATGTTGGGATTTAATTTTCAAGAAATTACAATAATAGCATATAAATACATAGTTATTGCATCATTTTAGATCATCTAGGAAATTATTGGAGAACTTATGAACAAGAGCATTATTCAGCAAGTCAAGAGAACCAATTAGAGGATTTATTTCAGCAATTCAAGATCCAACATCATGTCAAAATATATGTGAGTTTATGCATGTTCATGTTTTCATATTATTTGTGAAGGATAATCTTTGTAGGTCTCCAAGCAATTCAATCCATTCAAGCAAATCAAGCAAGCAATATCAAGACCTTGAGGAGATGTGTATGAATTCATTCCTTCGAGGAAGCCATTAAACGTTGGTGACTTGCAACACTTTTTGGATTCATAATTCCTTCCTATCATTTATCCATTTATCATTGATATTGCCAATGTGGAAGTAGAAACACTAACAAGGGGTTTGACCAAGGAAAGCCCCTAAATGGCACAACCTTTCTTCTCTCTTTCAATGTGTAGGTTTTAGATCTGATTAATATTGAAGGAAGTTTGAAGATCCATTATTCATTGTTGCAATTGAAACCCTACGCCTTGAAAAATTTAAAAATTATCTGACGATGATCTGAAAGTGCGACAAGCGGGAAATGGAAGCTCTAATCTAGCACCTGAGGACTATGAAAACATATTTGTTTTTTTTCTACAAGGACAATGGAGCCCTAGGTACCTATGCCCTCCAAAATTAGGCTCAAATTCAAACCACAGGTGCATAGTGTCCTTCTCAATCCATTTTTGTAGTCTAATTTCTTTTGTGACTTTTTAGCTTTTCTATAATTGCATCAAAATAGTAATTTGCATCATTAGGTCAATTGAAGCATTGGATTTCATCTATGACATTTCTAGATTTGGTTAAGGGCTAGTTGACTCACCTATCAGGCTATAATTCAATCATATACCTTTTCCAAATCCATCAAACCCCTGCCACCTTCAAATCTTTAATGAAACATTTAGAAAAATTTCCTAAACCCCAGGGTATATCCTAGGGTTTCACTTTTTCTATGTTTAATTTTGGTGAACCTGACCTATTAACATTATATACCTTCTAAAATTTAAAGAAAATCATCCTAGATCTAGGTTTTGCATTGCATTATTTTGCATTATTCATCTAGGCATTCATTTTTGCATCATAAAAAGCAAAATTAAAAAATTTGCATACAATATTGCATCATAGGTTGCAATAGGGTATATTTCAGTCATTATATCTCAAAACTACATTCTAATTACATTTAAAAATCTATGTTAGGTCATTTAAATCTGAAATAATTCTGAAATTATTCATTGCACTCATTTAGGCACCTTGCATATAGCTCAAAAAGTGAAAAATTGCATTATTGTGTTTCAAAAAGGCATTAACATCATCATTTTAAGGTTTCAGTCTATTGTTACATCATAAATCTAGAAATTGCATTTACAATTGTCTTTTATTGCTTGAATTTTTTTCAAATTGTTGCACACTTGCATTATGAATTACATAATCATAAATTGGGAAAATTTTGAAAAAATATTCACTGTCCGACCTATCTGCAAATAGACTTGATATCCTTAAAAAATATTATGCATGGTCAAACTTTGAAATTTTCAAAAAACTATGTAAGACATAGATACCTTAGGAACTCTTCTCCGGGAATTTTGAGCTAATTTTTTTTATACAAATCCCTGGGTATGTCCTCTATTCATATTTGGTTTCTATTTTGTAATTATGTTTCCAGATCTATCTGATTTTAATAATTTGATCCATAGGGATATTAACAACATGTTTCCTTTTCAAATATGTGTTTTTAATATGGTAGCACATTGCTTCTATAATTATAATCTCCCAACTTATGAGTACAATCTAAAGAAACGAAATGAAACCATTGACAATCATGTTAGTCATCCTCCCAATATCTCTCCTAATTATGAGAGTATCTTGGCACAAGAGAATGAAATCATTGACACATTTCGTAATATCACTTTACCTAATCTTCATTCATCTCCCAGTGTCTCCCCTACTTGTGAGAATGTTTTGGTGCAATCATTGACAGTCATGATAAACATAGTATTTTTTCTCCCAATACTTCACTTACTTATGAAGAAGGTGTCTTGGTGTTAGAGGATCCAATCATTGAGCATCATGAGGGTCTTGTTTGATTCTCTCCCAATACCTCTTCTACTTGGGAAGATATTATGACATGGGAGGATGAAATAATTGATACATTTCTTTCAAAATACAATAAGATGGATTACATAGATTAAGATGCTAAGGTGACATTAGAACCCCCCTTAATAGAAAATCATCAACAAATAGTTAACTCAACTAAGGTTATCAATTCATAATTTACTATTAGGTCTCCTCTAATTATTGGACCTCCTAAGACTCCTTTAATTATTTGGCCTCCTAAAATTCCTCTAATTATTGGACCTCCTAAGTCACCTCTTATTATAGGACCTCCTAAACCCCTTGGCCCTATCTTGAACTTTACAAGATAAATCACTAGTACCTGCATGTGTCACAACAACCAAGCTATCATATAGTGGCTCACACATATAACACTAGAAACAATAAGTAAACAAAACAAACACCAAAATCCATTCCATTACCTCAACCATACCTCCCACCTACACCTAACATTCCACAACGTAGTGGTAAAGAGTATGATCTTGTTGAACAACTTCGCAACACTCCTGCTAAAATCTCCTTGTGGGATTTGATTCAAACTTCGCCTATTTATCAAGGCATGCTTCAGGATGCTTTGCAAATAGTTGGTTTCCCTCCTAGTTCTCAACTAAATGATGTAGCATCTTTACTTAAGGGTATGAATTCAATCAATGTGGATACTGTCTTTCATGAAAATGAATTACCCCCTTTGGAAATGCAAAAAAAAAATGATTCCTTGATGATAATGGCTATTATTAATAGGGTTTGGATTAGACATGCCCTTATTGACAATAGTTTAGGGCTTAATATTTGTAGTATTCATCTTTTGGATAAAATTAGAGCGGAAAAATCTGATTTGTTAATCAAATGTTTTGATAATGTGGGAAGACAATCACTTGGTGTGATAACATTACATGTTAAAGTTGGTAAGGTTATGTTACAAACTTCCATCCATGTCATTCCCCGTGATCTTTCATATTATATTCTCTTGGGTAGACCATGGATTCATGAGATGAAAGGAGTTCCTTCAACGCTTCATTGTTTAATGAAATACACATACAAAAATAAGGTTTACATGATAAAAGCTAATCCTAAATCTAAAGATTTTTACAAACTAAAACAGGAATAAAGAGTCCTTTTAGAACATTGATACCAACTTCAAAATTGAAACCTTTACAAGTTGAAGAAAAAGATAAGTTTCTTTCATCAGTGACAAAGTTGTTGGATGATGCTTGGGGTCATTAGATTTCACACCTACATTCATGTGGGAATACAAGATTACGCAATCAAAATCAAAAAAAGATAAAGAAGCTACAATAATATCAACACAATCTATCATTGAATCATCAAAAATATCTACAGCTTCTAGTAAAGGGGAAAACACAAGTTTTACATCCACTTATGATGAAATGGATTATGAAAAACCACCTTCTTAAGAAAATGGAAGCCATTTATGGAAGAGGTTATCAACTTTTGAAACAATTTGGCTATAATGAAAAATGATGTGGTGTAAATGAGAAAAGGTATTCATGTCCCCGTAGAGCTCAACACACAAGAAACAACAAAAGGTCTTGGCTATTGTCTTTCAAAAATAACAAAAATATCTTCACTTAATCATGAAAAATAACATTAGTTGTTGCTCTTTGCCATGTGGTAGTTGTAATATCATAACATACTCATTGCCATGCATAGGGGTATAAACTAGGCTTTATGCAATCATACTTTTATCTCACAAGGACTAGCACATCATCATCCACTTTGGCTCATCTTTTTCCCTACACTTGGGGGTCAAGGGGTTAGTTAGCCTTGTGTTAGGTGCATTCCTTCTAGCAAGGGATCCCTTGTATCTCAACACGCTAGTGTAGTGAGTACACTAACATTTTAAGGTGGGGCATATGGTCCCCCGCTTATTATTTACATAAGAATTGGTCCCTTTTTAGTTATGATCTAGTATACATCTCCTAGAAAGTGTGACTATGCTAATGGAAGCGTAGCCTCCTCAATCTATGTTGTGTCTCCATTGTGGTGATATTAGGCTTGATATCTCCTAAGTATGTGACTTTTCTTGGCATATGATGTTCCCCTTTGTGGTAATGCTATGGCTATTATTCCATACGGTGTGATCTTTTTATTCCCTAACTTTTCCTCTCTTAGTTTTGATGTCATGTGTGATATTCCCTAAGGTGTGACCCTTCATGTATTGAGCAATTCCCCTTTGACATTTTATAAATCACCTTTTGTGGTGGTGGTGTGTATGACACCCCTTGAGGTTTCTAACCTTGTCTTATGCACCTTCTTAGGAAATTTTATGCACCTTCGTAGGTGAGTGTCCTTTTTGTGTCATAATAGGAAAGTTTGTCATTTTTTCATCATGCTAGATGAGTTTGTTTTGAACCCTTAGAGGTGAGTTTATGCATCCCCCAAGGTTAGGTTTTGGCACGATAGTTCATGGATTCAACATAACGAAGCTTTTTGGGTTGTGAGCTTAAGAACCCCTTTTTAACATGGTCACCGATCATAACACACCTTTCTTGACAATAGAGCTATATATTTCATGAGTTTCTAGCATAATTCACCTTGCTAGCCTTGTAAAACTCATCATATTGCATGGGAACCTAACATAACGTAGCTTGCTAAACAGCAGATTTGTGTGTCTCATGAGTGATTTGGCATAATGTAGTTTGCTAGTCCTCATGAAAGCATTCCTTTAACTAATATTTATTTGATAGATGATGTTTGGTATTTGAAACAATTTAATGTTGAGGTCTATTTACCTTACCGACTCGAATCCTTTTAGTACTAACCTTGTATTTTTTTCTGTGTCTTTTGTGTGTTTTCTTCATATTTACATCGTGTTTGTGTTCATCTCATTTATGTTTATGTGTTATGTAATATGTTTTTCATCGTGTATGCCTCATGTTTTTCGACATGTATGTTTTTGTATGTTATCTTTTTGCATTACATACATGTGTGTTCCTTTGTGCTCATGTTGGTTTGCTATGGGATCTTGGATCCTAGGGGTTTTCATACTCCCCCTTGATCCTTATTCTTCCTATCTCTTCAATATTTGAACATTCAAACCCTTCTTGATATATATTTTTCTACTTTAGTGTGATTCTAAGCGTAAGTTCATACTATCACTAAAGTGGGGGCTAAATGTAGTGTCGTAAATTGTCACCCTTCACAATTTCACACTATGTTTTGCTCCCCTTTAAATTATTGGACCTAATTAAGCACTTAATTTCCTAAATTATGCATTCCACAACTTATTTTAAACATTTTTCAATAATTTGCAAGCATAAAAAAATGCTCTTCTTTAATACTTTTCCCTTGAATCCTTAAACTTTAAAAAATAGGCCTAGTACATTAGCACCTAGGGCACCTATGTCCCCTATTTTGGCTCCAAATTCAAATATGTCGGTGTCAACATTTTATTTTTTGGAATTCAAATATCTAAAGTTGGTTTTCAAGATTTATTTTTTGAGAAATTAGAATAATAGCATATAAATACATAGTTATTGTATCATTTGAGATCATCTAGGAAATTATTTGAGAATTTATGATCAAGAGAATTACTCGACAAGTCAAGAGAAACCATTAGAGGATTTATTGTAGCAATTCAAGATCCAAAATCATGTCAAAATATATTTAAATTTATGCATGTTCATGTTTTCATATTGTTTGTGAAGGCTAATCTTTGTAGGTCTCCAATCAATTCAAGAAATTCAAGCCATTCAAGCAAATCAAGAAAGCAATATCAAGACCTTGAGGAGATGTGTATGACTTCAATCCTTCAAGGAAGCCATTAAAGGGTGGTGAGTTTTAGAACTTTGTAGATTCATCATTCCTTCCTATCATTTATCCATTTATCTTTGACATTGCCATTGTGGAAATGGAGACACTAACATGGGGTTTGACCAAGGCAAACCCCTAAATGGCACAACCTTTCTTCTCTCTTTGAATGTGAAATTTTTAGATCAGAGGAAGATTGAATTTTTTTTGAAGATTCATTATTCATTATTGCAATTGAAACCCTACACCTTGACAACTTACAGAATTATCCGATAGTGATCCAAAAGTGTGACAAGTAGGAAATTTGAAAATAGATCTAAATTTTCCCTACAAGGATAGTAGTGCCTTGGGCACCTATCCTCCAAAATTAGGCTCAAATTCAAACCACAGGTGCACAGTGTCCTATTCAATCCATTTCTGCAATTTGATTTCTTTTGTGACTTTCCAAATTTTATGTATTTGCATCAGAATACTAATTTTCATTATTAGGTCAATTGAAACATTGCATTTCATCTATAGGACATTTCAATATTTGGTTAAGGGTTGGTTGACTCAACTATCGGGATGTAAGTCAATCGTATACTTTGTCCAAAGCCATCAAACCCCCACAACCTTCAAATCTTTAATGAAAAATTTAGAAAAAGTTCCTAAATCCTAGGGTCAAATACTAAGGTTTCACTTTTTCTATGTTTCAACCCACATCCTCGATAAACAAATAGTGAATTTCATCCTTAACTACCTAATTTTTTGGTATGGTGTTCCCCACACCATTATCACAGATAATGATACACCTTTCAAAAATCAAGATATTTATAGTCTTTGTTCACAATTCCATATCCAACACCACTTTTCCACTCCATACTACCCACAAGGAAACAATCAATCTGAGGCATCTAAAAAAAACATCCTCAAGATCCTAAAGAAGATAGTTAATAACGTTGACCATGATTAGAAAATCCAACTCAACCCTGACTTATGGGTTTACCATACTAGCATCCAAACACCTACAAGTGCTACACCATATTCCCTAGTCTATGGAACCAAACAAATTTTTCATATTAAGGTCAAAGTCCCCCCTTTAAAGGTATCCTTGCAGCATCTTGTTGACAATAAAGAGTATTGGGTATCCAGGTTACATGAGCTAGAGTTTCTAGAAGAACAACATCTTAGTGCATTAAATCATTTAGAGGCCTATCAAAATCATCTTCATTATAGTTTCAATAAGAGGACCAAGATCCAAAAATTTGAATTAAGTGATCTAGTTTTTAGCAATCAGATATGCACCTCGTCAGATTTGCAAAAAATTGGACTATCTATTTCAACATTGAGACCCTTTCCAGATGTGAGTGATCTATAAGGAAAGAGAATCTTCAGAGCGAGCTGGTTCTCCGTATAATGATCCTATTCTAATAATTTTCTTGGGAAAAGGATAGAGAGAGAAAAAAAACTTAAAACTTATGATTTTCAATTGATTTTTTAATATTGGATGATGAACTAATGACTACTCCGGATATTCCTCACAAATAGTGCTAAAACACCAACAAGATTTCACAACCTCTCAAGAACAAATTTACATAAGTACTTTTCATGAAGGTCTGTTCAAAACACGACATGCAACCTCTATCTTTGCACCTTTCTGCATCAAACTACTGCCTAGGACATAACAAGGACTTCTTAAACTGAAATCACAAGATAAACATAAAAACTGTAACTGTAAATGGACACAACATGACAGGTAGGAATGTTGTTTTTTATTCACTATAGGAGTATGCCAGAAATAATCTCATTGAGTACAAAAAAAAAACCCTAGGTCTATTCTTAATCCTAAGGCATATTGACCTAATGATCCTTCATGAAATTCATTTGATTTATATCCCTAAGGCAAAACAGTTTAATTAATTTCTAAAAATTAATCAAAAGATGTGACTAAAGCATGACCATCCCCAAGGTATAACCATAGAATGAAATGCCTTAGCCACATTAGTCGACCCTCATGGCATATTATCTCAATACTCATAAATTAAATCACCCACCCTAAAGTTGACCTAGGGACTTGGGAAACCCTAAAGATCAAAACTCCCAACAAGCCCTAGTATTTCGCATCATTTCACCTTATGTTTTTTTTTAGAGAAACTCTCTGCAAGAGTCGCCGCCATGAACTAGGGTTTGACAGCTTGGAGTGCTTGGAGACTTCAGTTTTATCATCAACTTGGTCGACTCATCCATGACAGGGCAAAAGGTGAGTTAATTTTTTACACTATGATGGCTTTTCCATTATTTTGGAAGCTAAAATAGGCCATGAAGGCCGCGGCCTCTCCTCCATTCTTCTCTAAATTTCCTTGCACCATTTATCTTTGTGCTTTGCTATCTCCACCTTGGGAACCATTGGTGAAGTTGACCCACACATTGTGAGCTCCAAACTGAGTTGGACGTAGCCTGTGAGTTCTTGAACATCGAACACAATAGTAAGTTCCTCCTTTCAAAACTCTTTCTCTGTATTTTTATCTCTCACACTAAAGCTCACAAGCTTTATCTTCTGCAAACGGTTGTTATTTCTTAGACAAATGCAGGCCCATTGAGTGGCCGCACCATGAGTTCTTTAAGTTGAAGCTTGCTTTGTGTGAAATTATGTGAATCATCTCCTTAATAGGCCGCGGCATGACATCTTTGATTGATGGTTTTCCTATGAAGAAACTCACACTCTATGCAATTTTTTTTGCTTGATTATTTTCTCCTATGCATCAAAACTTGAAGAACTCTCCTCATTCTTTCTTGAAGAGTAACTAAAAATTCACACTGGGCTCGACCCATGCATTATCAGGCATTTTTGCTTTAGAATGTAGAAACCCATGTGGGTATCTCTGAATATGAATAAAAACTATTCCTTAGCAAAAATTTGTATGTGGGTATTTATGAATTCTATGTTTTAAATGAAACCCCAATGTGGGTATTTTCAGAATTTTGAAGAAATCTATGTTTATACCTGTATTTTCTGCTATATTTAAGCTCAACCATGAGAGCACTGTATAAAATCTTGTTTTCTGACAGAACTCCACCTGGGTGTATAAAATTCTGAAGAACACATGTTCCCTTGCCTTACTATTGAAAACCCTCATATGGGTGATCCTTGACTAAGACACAACCCTTATCTTGTTGCTCCATTAAAACACCCCTATACGATGCATTTGTTTACCTGATATTCTATAAGTTAATGCATCCATTTTATTTAATGCAAACATTTACCTTAAATCATTGTAACCCCATGAACTGCACTCTCTCTTACAGCCAACTAACACTTTTAGAAGCACTTCCTTTCTACTTTGTCATTATCTGCTCATTTTGAAGCAATATTTGCACTCTCAGCCAAAATGAAACTGGTTGTCTTTGTTGGATCATTGCTTCACTTTATTAAACAACTGGCTACAGGTTATTGTATTAATCTTGTAACCTTTCATTATTCTGATGGAAACCTGAGACTCTCCACATATCTCCATGCATTTTTATGCTCTATTTATTCTGGCAACAAACTCTTCATGAATTTACCTGTTCTTGACATAACCCCCATAACTTGCATTGTTCACTATCATTGTTAAAAGATAGGACACTATTGTTCCAAAACATAAATATGAAACAACACTACAAAGCGAACAGTCTTAAAAACAGCAAAACAGTATTTAAAAAAATAGCAGCTCAAAAACATGACGGATTGATATTTTTCAGCCAAAACAAGCTGACCAATTAGCATTCATTTGCAATTTTCACTTCTATATGTAGATCTATTGTTATAAATGCATGGTAGTTTGATCACTTGTTCAGTTGTAAAACTCAGAAGAGTATGATGATTGCATCTTCTTTTCTCAGCCCTCTTGTAACATATAAGGGTAGCATGCTGGGCTCTACCCTTGTGGGAGCCCGTTTTTCCCCACATGCTTGGTCTTCAAAAGATAAACAGCTGCATGGCTTTTCCTATACCTGCACAAGGAAACAAATAGTGTTAGCAAAAAAAAAAAACAATATATCATGTTTATGTTCATGTTTCTCCTCCAACTCATATCTTTGCACTTTCCTTGTTGTTTCAATGCATGATTAGTAGCATACTACATTATCGTTGATGGTTTATATAGGTATATTCATAGTCAGAGCCTCTAACATCCCTCTCTTCCTTCCTACAGGTCAACGGAGCTCGAAGAAGACAAATGGTGCACCACTTCTATGTCGGTCATCGATCAATCAGGCAATGATGATTATGCTTGTACTTATGTGATTTTTTCCCTTATGCATCTTCCATAGCGTAGTGTGCTATTTATGATGCACTGTGATAGTCACATCCATGACTTGTGTGGATATTTGTTTTTATTCTTTCTTCTTTTCATTTGGAAAGGAAAAATGCATCTCGATGCAAATTTGTATTAGCATTTGTATTCTTGCAATCAAATGAAATGTTGTAAATATGAATCACTTTGTGAAATAAATGAAAGCATTTGAAAATCTTTATTGTTTAATGCTCAATCTTGTACTTCATTTGACTGTAAAGCATTGAATAGAAAATTCTGCAGCTCTGATTCCTCTTTTCAAAGCATAACTGTCACTTAATGGATTAAAATGAAGTGCAAAACAGCACTCAAGCATTATCAGAAATAACTATATTTTCACTTTTAAATATAACAATATTTAAGTCAGCTCCACCATTTGAGCTGTAGCAAAAAATTGGTAACACTAGTCCTCAAAGAAAATAAAAAGAATCAACAAGACTAGGAAAACAAAGGAAAATTTGAACCTAACTAGTTCAAATTGTTTGTGGTAACAACAAGCTATGGGTCAGGAGCTTACCAACTTAGAACACTTGAAGGTGAGCCTCTACAAGAGCCCATCAACAATAGTCACCTCAAGAAATTCATGCTTAGCCCTTAGGTATCTCAAGGTAAAAAGTAAAAAAGTTAAGAGAAATAATCCATCCAATGGTGGAAACCACTTCACTGGAACCTTGGGAAAGTGCCATGGTGAAAACCTATTTGGAGGTGTCATTTGTAACAAAATCCAAAAAAATGAAAAAAATAGTAAAGATAAAAATCGTCTTGTAGTGAAAACCACTTTGATAGAACTATGGATAAGTACCATGGTGAAAACTTGTTTACATGTACCATTTGTAGTAAGCACCATTTACCACCTATCAGGTTATTATCCATTCCATTCATAATAAAGTCGATATTCCATCCATATCCACTTACCTATCATATTTTTTCTTATACACATAGCATGGCTTGGTAATTTACCAATGTCTAGTGAACTATCTAACTCACCTAGTATCGTAATAAAATTAATCCACTTAGTCCATAATAACATGATCCTACACCTAACTGGGGGAATTTTTCTTAAATCTAGTCATCGAATTGGATCCTTGTTATTGCCTCAAATCAAAAAAATCCAAAAACATTAAATATTCCAAAAATACAAAAACATTAAATATACAAAAAAGTTAAAAAAAATATCAAATGTTCCAAAATAACCAAAACATTAAATATCCCCCCCAAAAAAAACTCAACACTTACACAAATTCACCCATCCATAATAAAATCATCATCACAATCACCTTAAAAAAAGTAAGAAAAATCAAATGACATAATAATCAAAACTTAGAGCATTCATGATAAATTGCAAGTTAGGATCACTGCCGAAACAACCCACTACCTACATACCTTTTTCCTAAATCGTTTAATTCATCATCCCAATCAATGCCTTAACTTGTATATCTTTACTGCAATAGGCACAATCTAGGATAATAATTAAAATCTCTTTGGCAAGAGATATGATGGTTGTGATATGTTTTGTTAGTTAGTCTTTTCTTTTTTATTTCTCTTTTTCTCTTTCTAACGCTTACTCAAAGCCACCTTGATCTTTCAATATCTTGGTGTGTCTAAAAAATCACGAAATGGGGCATGGTCATTTATTTCATATGTTGTGTTTATGGGATGTTTTTATAATATGACCATGACAAATCCTTGTGTGTGTGTTGAGGTAGCCTCTTGCATAACACACATCCTTTACATATCGGGTTCTTCATACCTTTTGTGCACTAGGACTATCATGCTCTAAGTCTTATTCTCTCACACATCCAAACAATTCTCTCACACATCCAAACAAGGATTTTGTATGTTTGGTATGAATAAGGATTATCCTATTTGCTTGTAGAGTCAAATTCCATTCAATAGATACGACACCACCCTAGTTCTTCATACCTTCATGCATAGTGTCTACTTACTATATCAAAATAAGGATTTCTCTCTACATTTTTTAGCATAACCAAAGGCAAAAAAAAATCCATCCTCTTATCCAATAAACATCTCATATCATACCTATAGATTATATTATGATATTTGATCAACATGATTCATCTATCCATCATCATGCTATATCACTTCTTCTATCCTAATAATCATACCAACCATTATATCCATGTATCATGACAAAAACAAAAAAAAATCATATAATCCTTGCATACACAATCGTTAGTATCATCATAACATCATATATATCTTGCATCCATAATCATAGCATCATTAGGCTATAACATCATCAATCATAGAATTATGGTACAATCATCATAAAGGACATCATAACATAATCAAAATAAAGCAATCATTGTATCATCTATTGCACCATCATAATCTATTACATAATCATCATTGCATATGTATCCATCATATAACATAATCAAATAATGATCATAATTAAATACATACATAAAATCATATAGATATCCATCACATGCATATAGAAAATACATCACATTATGAGCATCACAACTACACAATAAAATCTCATCTCATATTTATAAAAATTATGTCATGACACGTCATAAATATATAATGTTTGTACAAAGGGCTACAAAAGCCACAAATATAAATATATACATGAGCTCCTCTAAACTGAGCACCCACCCTCTAAATGACCAGGTGAGGGTGGAAAAGGAGGAAGACTTACCCTTGGATGAGCAATGACCTATGTTGTTGGTTATGTGGCTCCTTGTGTGGCTAGACCTTATCTTGGCTTTGTTGACACTAGTGGTGGTAGTCTTGAGGGTCCCCCCATAACTGACCTACCCTCTAATCTAGTTGATCATGAGGCCCCCAATCAACTTTGAGCTGAGAAACTAGGAGACCTCCTATCTAAAAGTACCTCCCTCTCATGAAGGATCTAGTAATAAGTAGCTTCATGTGTTAACCTTTGCACCTCCCCCATCACCTAAATCATGGGTACTTACCCGACACCTCTGCTTATTGATGTTGAGCTATCTTGGCATCCCTCTCTGCAATCGTTTGTGCTAGTAGGGTAAAAGCACAAACTTGTGTCACACTTACGACCAACTAAATAGTTCTAAGTGAAATAGTTTCAACCTAAACAGTTTTGGTCGAAATAGTTTCACCCAAAACTGCATGGTCTATACGTGGCACATAAAGTTTCAGGAAAAACCCTTCCGCTCAAAACAATAAAAATATTTTTTTTCCCTTTGTCAATTTAAAATCTGATAGAATTTGCATGTAAGTTTTCATTCAAAATAGTTTCGACCGAAACTATCTATGTGGCATCCTGTTGGTAGCCACCTCATCTTTTTTTAAAAAATTCTAAAAATTTCCATTTGAACAAGATATTTCTTCAGTCATAATGATTTTTTTCAAAAAACTAAAAATACCCTTTTGTAGAGCTCAGAGTCAAGAATCCAAATATAAATATATATATATATATATATATATATATATATATTATGTTTTAATTATTTTTAATATATTTTTTATTTTAAATGATGTAATTAAGTTGTTAAAATAATAAAAGGAAGCTAATTAGAATTTTTTTTTTAAATACTAAAACATATTAACTTTTTTTGAAAAATATATAGTGCACTAGAGGAGAGAATCCTCTTCAAAAGGGTATAATTTGTTTTTTGAAAATGATAAAAAAACTAGACAATAGTTGGCGTCAAATGAAAACTGTCAAATTTTGGTGCATTTGACTTTAAAACATTATTAGAAGGAAAATATACATCAAAATTTATAATTTTTTTCCATGCACTAGATATTGAAGTTATCTATTTTGGAAAAAAAATCAAGGGAAAATAAAATTGTTTTCTGTTTTTTTCTTGATGTCAACTCAATGTCACTTTTTCTTAAAAAATTTAGCAATTCAAAATCTTCTCTTAATTTTTTTTTAAATATCAAAACAATTTTCAAAAAAATTAAAAAATCATAGGAATAAACTTCATCAAGAGTTCTACATTTCATTAGTTTACATCATAAATTGAAATTCAAAACATAAAGACCACTTTTATGCGGTCAAAGTTGATTTTTTGTTTGTGTTGAATGATTCCTTTATAAAATGTGACACAAATTTGTAATTTTACCTAGTAATATTGAGAGGTTGTCCCTCTCTACCTAATACCTATCTCTCTCCTTACGAGATTGATCTCACTAGGATAGGGCCACCACTAATCGAAAATCACTATCCCCACCTCCCTTGTCTCCTCCATCACCACTATCACCACTTCCCCCATATCCCCCTCCATCCCCACCATCTCCACCTCTTTTGTCTCTTCCTCCTTTCCCACCCCAACCCTCTCCCATCATCTCTCCTCCCCAACCACCATCCCCACCTCCAATAGTTGTCAATTATCGCTATCTCCTTCATATCCTTGCAACTACCCTCCATCCCCACCTTCACCCTAGGCTCCATCTCCATCCACCACCCCCATCTCTCCCACCTGCAACACCCCCTCCACTCTTTGCCTTTTCCTACAGGCCCTAGTTGGCTTCATATCTCATCTTTTTCTCCCCACTAATCTACCACCTAGATGTGTTAGTTGAATCATTTGATGTGTTTCCCAGCATCTGTCAAAATCTAAAGATGTCCTTGCATATTTAATCATCAATCTCATACCCACTAAATGCACACCAAAGGCTCAAAATATGCAATAGCCATATCAAGGGATATAATGGGCCCCTAATCAACAATCTCTTTTTGTGCTGGAGAAAAAATGTCCTCCTCACCAAGTAGGCCCTAAATCTCTCCAAATTGTCATCTAACTTGATCTAGTATATACCTCACAATGATATGCACTATACGCCCAATCAAAAACATGTGCTATCAAAAGAATACAAAATGTGTAGAATCATTGATCTAGGCCTTGCACAATTTCCATGACCTCCAACACATTAGTATTTAATTCATTAAAAACTCACCTCTAATGGGAAAGGTCACCCAACTATCAATGTGTCATTTCACCCTCATATACATATACATATGACATACCATTGCCTTGTGCTCCCCACCCATGGGATATGTAATCACTATATGCTCCCATGCCTAGATGTGAAGCAATGTAACTTCACAAGACAATCTAGCACCATATTTGCATACAAATTGGTGTATATCATGATATAAATGGGCCAATACACATGGACCCCAAGAAAAATGATGGTATTAGTAAGCATCCTCTCCAACACTCTACACCATCTAATATAGAACCCCCTTGATCTACGATTGGAGACTAACACCCCTCTAATCAATCTAGCCAACACTAATGGGAGTGCATAGAATCTCCCCATAACCCTCTAATGGTCCATATCAACATCCTCAATTCCAAGATCATCATCTAAGAAGACTCTCCAATGCACCCTCTCAAGAATTAGTGTTGTACACCACCCTCTTTCCATGGATGGGGACCCTAGGGATCCTCCACATGTCCTCCAAAGTAATGGTGATCTCTCTTGTAGGTAGAATGAAAGTATACCTCTCACTATGCCACCTCTTGACCAGGGCCATCATCATGGCCCTATGAGCACAAATATTTAGCATATATGTGATATTCCATAAACCAATTACTACTACAAATGTGTGATCCATGTCATCCAACCCTACACTCAATTATAGAGTAATAGGATGTTCTTCTCTAGACATGATAGGATCCAATACAACCTTAAAAAATAGTGCATGCAATGTCACTCATATCCAAAATCATATAATCCTATCAACTAACCTTGAAATCAAAAGCACCAAACTACGAAAATCAAATGTGGCCCATTTGATCAAATACACCATTTTAACACCAGTTGTGAACTAAATTTTCAAATATGTCAATTTATCATTAGATGCGCTCATCAGTTTTGAACTTATTTATCACATCCAAACCTATTTTTCATATGTTCCAAACTAAAATCAAATATGCAATAATCCTATCAAATGCCCCATTGTGCACATCAAATGTGTCATAGCCAGTTTTAGATGCACCATTTTGCATTTTGGTGCATTTTAATGCCTCATTTGACCTAACATTTATTACACCTAAACCTAGACCTAATGATCTAAGAGTTAGATGCATACTACAATGGGTGCTCCGATTGGCTACTGGTGTTGAAAAACTCTCTATGGTAAAGAGCTCTCAAAATCCCTGTCATCTTTATAATTCCTTCACGCTCTGATCACTTTGGAGGCTCAAGAACTAGGAGGGTGTGAATGACTTGAAAATGACTCCCCATGCCTATACATAGGCATCCAAACCCTAATTTATCTCACCTACCTTCCTCCAATCCATTTTACTCATAATCTATAGCCCTCAAACCTATTCATTAGCCAACTCCACCTCATTTTTCATTCTCTTCTTCACTAAATCTACCCTATTTACTTGTCATGAGCTTGACCAAAAATTCATTTTTTTTGGTTGATCTCTTGAGGGGGGAACCTATCATCCAAACTTCATCCCTCAATCCACTAGGTCACATCGAGATACACATGACCTAAAAATTTTATACCAATACCATATCTTTGAAACAACACAACATGACACATTGTTTCAAAGAGGGACAAAATGTAGACACCTAGCAATGACTAGTTCATTTCTTTCAAAACACCATCATTTCTCATCATCATCTATTATCAACCCCTTCATTACTATTAATTATATATTTTTTAATTATTTGATTAAGATAACATATTTCCCTCTTTAATTAAATTATTTTTAATTATTTTTCCATTTTCCCTCATCATTATTAATTAAATAATTTTTTTAATTAAGAGGGTAAACACTTTTGACCTAGAGCTATGAACCAATGAGGTCACAAATGGGGGACTTCATTCCCAATATAAATTCTCAACAATTACACCCCAATGGGGTTTGAACCTTCATGACAAGAGTAACAACACAACTTAACCATCACACCATGCCACTATTGGCAATTAATTAAATAATTGTTAGTTATTTAATTCATTTATCATTTCTTCTTATCCACACTAATTAAATAATTAATTAATCTTTTTCCTCCAACCACTTTAATTTAATTAAAATATTAATTTTCCTCATTCACATAAATTAAATAATTTTTAATTATTTAACTAAATTTTTATTATTCCTTCATCCACATTAATTAAATAATTTTTAATTATTTAATTAAATCATGCTTTCTTCTCATCCAACATAATTAGCTAGTATTTTCTCTCAAATAAGTTAAATAATTTGTTTAATTTGACTTTTCCATTCTTCTAAACATAAATAAAATTCATCTCTAAATTTAGTGACCATCTCTCAATTTAGTGATTTGACTGAAAATCAACCTCAATTAACTCTCACTCACTTCCACTTCATTTACCCATGTAATCAGTCATTTGATTCATTGTCACTTGACTCACTATCACAACCCCTCATTTTGACACATGTCACTTGCACGTTCCTCGTGATCTCTCAAACAACCTCCTTTGTCGATCATCTCAAACATTCTACACCATTGATCAAATATCAATAAAAGCTATAAAACATCCATCGTTTAGCCATCCAATTTCTCCATGAATTTTATCAAATCTTATCCACACTATACTCATTTTTGCATTTCTTTTGCTAACAAGTTTATGCTATTTTTTTATGAGCAATCCACATACTATTGAATTAACATGACTACATTCTACAATGGAGTAAGAGTAGGCACGTTGCAAGAAGTAAAATAGTTTTTTATTTGATTTGTGTTCATGTTTGTGCACACACTTTATTGAGATATATCATTTGATTATTAGTACTTGTCATTAGGCAATAGTATTACAATGGGTTTTATTTTTTCTTGTCTAATTAGTTATTAATAAGTTGGTTTTGAACCAATCAAAAACAAACAAAAAACTATCCTCTTCAAATAAAATTCAATCTCCCTAAAGTGAACATGTAAAATATTCAACTTTATAAATTTTAAAAATTATCTTTTGTGAACATGATTGGCTAAAACAATTTGTATGTTATGGGTGGATTTTTAGGAAAACTAAAGGTGAACTATTATTTTTCCTTTTTTTAAGGAATGGATTTTACATTGCTTTCATATGCATAAATTAAGCTACAAATATATAAATTATAGGTAAATTAAATAATGATGATAATAATAAATGTTTAGATTTGACCAAAATTTATTATTTAATTTCCAAATTTAAAATTTCAATTTATATATTGTCATTATTATGAACCAACTTATTGCACATTTTTTTGTTCTATTAAGCTGGAATATAACATGCAACCATTTTGTACCATTGAGCTAAAATTAACAATTATTAATATTAATGTGTCAAATTATGTCAAATTTGTATTAATATATTAATATTTACAAAATATATCTAAATTGTATCTTAGAAGTATTTATTTTTTTAAATGTTTATTTTATATATATATAGATAGATAAGCACTACCAGAGGGGGTAGCTCTTGCTTCTGTAGCTATGGAAACAAATTTTCCATGAATATGACTGCCTCTGAATCCGAGGCATATTTTCTAAATAATATACCACTTCTTCATTCTTAATCGACACCCTCATGTTTGCCTCCAAATTCAAGTCTGACACCTTTCACTCCATCCGAGACAAACAAAAATTGATACACACCAAGATCACCGCCCTTTGATTCTCACCAATTACCAAGTCACTATCCACGTCAAAGCCACTTAGGGATTTAACGTACCAAATTAGCAGCACGTAGCTAGACACCATAGATAGCGCATCAACATGACATTCAAAAATTTGTAGCTTTGGCAAAGCCCAAGAAAAATTATCATTCAAAGTTCAGGTTTGTCCTTATAGACAATTTCCTCCAACTCCCGAAACATTTTTGAAGTCATATTCCAACTCAAAATTTTCATGTGATACACCTTTATTAGCCAATTGGTCTATAACCTTATTGGCCTCCCTATACACATGGGTTAATGTAAACACCTCTAACCTCTCCAAGCACTTCAAAATTTTCTTTACCCACAGTTTAAGTTTCCAATTCAACACAATTTATTTACATAGAATGTTAATGCAAATCTAGGAATCGCCCTCTATATCCACTTCCTAAATACCTTTATCCAAACATAACACTAAACCCCTTGCCAAAGCTTCCATTGTCACTTCATTATTGGTTGCAATCCCAAGCTTCCTTGATAAGGCCCATATACACTCACCTTTGCTATTTCTAATTATACAACTAGCTTCGGTCGGGCCCAGATTCCCCTTTGACACTCTATCAAAGTTAAGCTTCATTTTTCCCTTTACAAGAGGAAGCCATTTAGCAGTAGTTCTCAACTTTGACTTGTACGATATGTCTTTCATCAAAGGTTTAATATTTTCCCATCTCTTTTGGATCTCATTATCCCAATTAGTAAATTGGGTTGCTCTCTTAGACTTATAATTCGAGTTGACCACCTCGCATATCCCATCTTTAATTTTCTTAATAACCTCTTTTATTGAAAGGTAGTGATTGCATAATATCATTTTTTTACATTATTTCCAAACGTTCCACACAAGCATAGAGGGAGTCACCAACCAAATTCCACCCCAAACATTACTCCTCTTCCAAACTGGCCAATTAGAATTCAATGAATTTGATTATCTTGGGGAAGACCAACTAAGAGATTACATAAGCCAATCCCAACATTCTGATGCATATGGGAAATTAATCAACAAGTGGTTTGTAGATTCACCATCATTTTGGCATAGAAAATAGATATTCGACCCTTGAATACCATACTTTACAAGCCTATCACTGGTCAAAATTCTTTTATGTAGAGTGGTCCACAAAAAGGCATCCGCTTTCAATAAAATCATAGACTTCCAACAAAAAACAACCAACCGCCCCACAATACAGTGTTTTGCTTTCTAAATTTCATAGCGGAGCTTAACGAAATACTCCCCAGACTTAGATCCACACCAAATCACTTCATCGTCTTCATCTAAAAAAAGGATCCTCCACCTAGCCAATAATTCCTTCAAGATATCATTTTTATTATTTAGAACAACAATGAAATCCACATTAACCCAAGCAAAATTTTCCACTATACCATCAATGTTAGAACATACATAATCCGTGAAACATCTCCCCTATTGCATTATCACCAGGTTGATCCAATCGCATTCCTTAAAAGAATTAGAAAGAAGAGCATTGCCATTCCAGGAATCCCTCCAAAAATTTGCACTCTGACCATTTCCAATTCTCCAAGTGAGATGCCCTGTCATAATCTGCCTATTTTCCCAAAAAAAATTCTAAATTGTAGAACCACCCTCAAAATTATCCATAGTTAAAATCCTTTTCGGATCATCATCGTCTAAATACTTATTTGAATGATTCTACACCATAACCTCTCGGGCTCCCTATATAGTTTCCAACTCAGCTTACCACCTAGCATGAAATTTTGCATTTCCATTCTTCTTAAACTAGCCCCACCACTGTTTTTAGGTAGAAATGTAGTGTCCCAATTAATAAGAGGGATCTGCTTGCCATCCTTTGCACCTTCCCATAGGAATTTTTTTTAAAACCCTTCCAAACTCGACAAGGCTTTACTTGTCATTTTGAAACATGACATAACATATATAGAAACTATTGACAAGAAAGATTTAATCATAAGAATCTTGTCCACCAAGGATAACCACTTACTTTTCCAAGCAACGATTTTATTCCTACAATGATTTAACGTATTCTCCCAAAACTTAGACTTGCACATACCATGAAACAAAGGAGCACCCAGATGTTTTGAAGGTAGGCACATAATGGAGAAAATGAGAAGCTTGGCAATATTTTTTTGAAGCACTTTTTTAGTATTGAAAAAGTAGATTTCAGAATTCTCCTTATTTAAAATTTGACCCAAAGAGGAGGAATATTTATCAAGGGCATTCTTAATTATCTCTGCTTCATTTATTGTAGCTTCACCAAACAACATAGTATCATATGCAAACTAAGCATGAGTAATTGGTTTTATACCTTCAGCAACCTTGATCCCCTTCCAAAGTTTATCTTCTCATAATTGTTTGAAATGGTGTTTCATTGCCTCAACCATAATCACAAAAAGGAAGGGGAGATCGGATCTCCCTATTGCAACCCGTTTATGGATCCAAAAAACCACATAGTGAACCATTAACTAATACCGAGTATCGTGGGGTTGAGATGCAAGTGTGTATCATTTCCAACTAGTGCTTAGAAAATTTAAATTTACGCATTATTGTTGTAGTGTAAGAAAAAATAATCCTTTTTCACACTTAATTTGGGAATGAATAATTAATAAATAAATGAGCTTAATGGTGCCTTAATTTGGTGTTGTAATATGTTTTACATATTCACATTAATTTTAGGGCCCTTCTAATTAAAATGGACTTAATTGTGCCTTGTTTTTGATGTTGTAAGATGTAACTTTACACTATCACACTAACCTAGGGCTTTATTAATTATTTGAGGTTAATTTTCCTTAATTGGCCCATTTAATTCAAATCTAAGCTTAATCAATTACAAATTCCAAGGGATAAAACCTGTCATTCATAAATGCCTTAACATAAAGTTTAACATTGAGCAATGTGTGTCCTAAGAACCATTCGCCATAGGTCCTCACTTGCACCTAGGACCTAAATTCAAATTATACTTTCGGTGGTTTTTCAATGATTTCAAATGTACATATTCAGATGTTGGCTTGTGATATTTGAATTTTGGGAATTAATCTTAATATTTATAAATAAGAGGTTATTTCAATATGTTTCATCCTAAGATCCTAGAAGATTTCAAGCAAGCTAAGAGTACTTTCGCAAGAGCATTCATAAGAACATTCAAGAGAGAATTTTCAAGGCATTCAAGGGAAAAATTATTGAAGATTATTGCAACAATCAAGATTTCTATCATCATGTCAAAGATTTCTTGCATCATGCATGTTGTTTGAGCTAATATGGTGATGTAGAGTTCAAGATCTATTCAAGCATTCAAAGACATTGTTTCAAGACAAGTTTCATGATCAAGATCTACATCCATTGAAGTCTATTCATGCTAGTTGTAGGTCTACAATCCAAGGTTCAAATAAGGTTTGGTGAGTTGTTACATTTTTTTGTTCATTCATCATTCCTTCATGCTTTCCTATTTCATTTCAAGGTTTAATTACCAAAACAAGGTTTGACCAAGGCAAACCCACATTCCCTTACAAACAACATTTTTCTCTCTTTGATGTGTGATTGCAGATTTTAGGTGAAAGATCCTTTGAAGAGAAAAATTGAAGAAAGTTGCAAGAAAAATTTTCATTTCACGAAAACTCCTCTACATAATTTATTTCCGGTAGTCCAACAATGAGAATCAAGAATTTGGGAGTGCTGACACAATAGAAGAGAACCCAAAAATATATTTCAAAGAATCCTAGCTAGGACCCATTCACCATAGGGAAAATGAGTCCTCGGTGAGCTTCAAAAGGTGACTTTTGGTGAAAGGAACACATTGTTTTCCTCTTTCCAGATCTGCCTTTTGATTATTGTTTCTGTCAGATTTTATTACTATTCTTCATTTGCTTTTCATAGCTTGCATTTTGGAGTTTGTTTGATGGTTTTGATCTTTCTCTCCAAAGTTTTATTTAGCTGATACCCCTGTCCTTACATAGATAGGAATTTTTTTGATTCATACCTTGATTTGACTCACCTTTTGGTTAATAGTCACTTCATTGTTTGGATCTCATTTCCTTGAATGAAGTTAGGGAAATAGGTCTTTTTGGTGAACCTCCCTTTCATAATAATTTTCCACCAACCTCTTATTTTCCTTCATTTCATTGTGGTGAACCTAAGTTTGATTATTGCATTTTTTTTTATTTTGGAGTCCTCTTTCATCCTAGATTTAGATCTTGCATTCATTTGTATCTCTTTGCATTGAATTGAGTATCATTTAGGGTGTCTAGTTTGCATTTCATTTAAGGATTTTAGGATTACATTTTTGCATTCTTTAAATCTAAAAAATACAAAAAAAATCAGTCATCTTGCATATCATTTACATAGCATTACATCATATTCATTTGCATTTAAAAATTGAAACAAAATTGCATATCAAATTAGGTGTTCTAGGTTGTCATTTTGTCACATTTTGCATTTGCATTCAATCCTCATTTCATGAAAAATCAAACTATAACTTGTTGTATTAGATTAGAATCTGGAATCCATTGAAATTAACTAAAAAATCTGTAAAAACTTGTTTCAAAACCCTCACATAGGACCCATTCTCCCTAGGGCGAATAATTCCTTGATCAAGGTCATATTCTGATTTTTTGGGCATTAAAACATTCATTTTTGCATTTTTGTTTGTTGTTTTCAGATTTTTGTTGTTGTTTGTAGAATTTTTGTTTCTTCAATTTGGTCATATTTAGCTTAATTTGATAAATTTAGTGCATTATTTGATTTCAATTCAGGTTTTGGCATAGTGTAATCTGAAAATTACATTTACATATTACATTCTAGGTCATTGCATTGCATTCTACCCTCTTGCCATTTTGGGTTGACATTGAGTTTGTGAAAGTTGTATGAGCTTTACAACTTGGTGTCCTATTAGCAATACTGTTGTGAGACGTAGTTCGAGACTCATGTCATCCCACGATACACCATTCACTGTGGATCTTGGGGTTTTCTAACCCTCTTTCTAATAGTGTTGATAATCAACCCTCTCTGGATCATAACCTACATACTTCATTTCCAATGACTTCCTTATCTACAACCAATGTGCATGATGTTATTCATGTCCCACAAGAAAATATAAGAAGAATAGATGAAAGCTTAGAACAAATACAAAATCTTGTGTCTTGATGTGGCTACTATGCTAGCTGACCTAAGAAAGATGCTTAAGAGTAAACACAGGATACAAATTTTGTGTCGCCTCGTTGACCTCCTTAATGAGACCTTCAAATATCAAGATAATGACTATATACAAACCTCAGTCAACTTTATTGAAGCTAAACCTCATACGGGCCAAACCAAAATGCCCCTTGATATTGCTTTCTCACAAAAAGATATAATCAAACATGCACCTGATGGTCCTCTTTACATAGCTGGAAGAATCGATGAAAAGCCTACCAATGGGATATTAATTGATCTTGTCTGTCTAGAGAATGTGATCACTGAAGAATTCCTATTTGTGCATGAACTTTATCAAGATACATATGAAAGACTAAAAGCATGGATCAAAACACATAATGGTTTTGCTTGCCCTGTGATTGGCTTGATAAATCTCCCTCTAAAAGTTAAACTGAAAACATTAAATGTCTCATTCACCATTGTAGACACTAAAAATTGTCCTAGGCCTACGAAATTTATTTTCTCCATCAATTTCCCCCTTTATTCCTAATAATTAAATAATCTTAATTATTTAGTTATTGGCACAAGTCTTATATTAATTAAATATTTGTAATTATTTAATGCTATGTTTATTCCTCTTTTGATAAATTAAATAAATTTTATTTATTTAATTACTTACTAATTTTTCATCTTCTTCCCATTTTGAATTAAATTATTATTTAATTTAAAAATCAGCTTGTCACATCTCTTCTATAATTAAATAATATCTCTATTATTTAATTATCCATGTACCACTTTTGAATTAAATTGTTATTTAATGAAAAATTCACCCTATCACATGTCCTCTACAATTAAATAATGCTTTTATTATTTAATTATTCATTTCCCTCTCAAATAAAATAATTTTATATTTATTTGAATTCTTCCAGCAACCTCTTTTTTTGTGCCAATCTTATCTCCTCTTCTCTCATTCAATTTCAACCCTTGATTGAATTATCTTATAATTCAATCTTAGCCATTCATTCTTGGCATTATCTTCATTTTGTCCTAACCCTATTCCATATTACAACTTTCATTCTTGGCCATTGATTGACATATCTTATTGGCATTGAATCTCAACCCTTCATTCAATTGTTTCTTTTCTATAAAAGGCCCTATCTTTGTCATTTTTATACATCTTATTCATATGCAAGTACATGTTATTAGTGTGAGACAACAATCTTCAATATTTTTCTATTCATTGTCATAGGCTACTAGTGCATACTCAAATTTGAAAGCATCAAGTACATTCAAGCAAGATGGAGAAGGGCAATGGAGGTGAAGCAATGATGGCATGAAAGACTTTATGGTGATATTATTTTATATTTCATGTTTTTATGCTTATTTGTGCTCTATTTCTTGATTAGGGTCTTAGGGTTAGAGTTTATATGTTTTATTACCTTAACCTTGATTTTAGCATGATTACATTGGTGAACCCGATGTGAAGCTAACCAGACCTTGTAGGAATTTTTAGAATTTTGAGTTTTTCGGTCTGCGATGCAACTGCGAGCTGAAATGACACAACTATTGAAATATAGTGTGACACAATCACAATCTGGAAAGCCACAACTGCTCAAGAGTCAAGAATATCATTTGGGTTGCTTCTATTTTTTAGATTTTCAATCATTCCTAGTTTTTGGTTTTTGTGTTTATCATATGACATCGATTTTACATTATATTATTCTCTAGTTTTGTTGAAATTGGTTGCTTTTTTGTGTTTGTAGCTACAGGTTTATGTGATGCAACTAATTATGGCACCACCATAACTATTCAGGAATCAATAACATCATTAGTTTGTATCCATTATTTTATATTTTCTTGTTCTATTTTATGGGTTTATCATCTAACATCATTATCATATCATCTTGGTTTTTGGTTTGGTTGAAATTGGTTGTTTTTCTTATATTTTTGTAGCTCCAGGTCCGTTTGTTGCACTTGTTGAGGGAAACAATGCAACTGCTACAGACTTCATTGCATTCTATCGACATAGTCATCATTTTGGAAGTCATAGTTGCTTGGTTCTACACCGTAACTATCGAGCCACAACTATGATTTACAATGACGCAATTGCTTGTTTTCCAAAATCTTGCATATTTTTAGGAAATTTTCATTTCTAGTTTTTGCATCTAGTAGCTTAGGGATTTTATGATACTAATATCTTATTTGCAATGCGTGGCATAGGTGGAAAGGAGACATTGTCATTTGATTTTTCTAATTTATTGTCTTGTCTCATTTTGAAATTCTATTTTAATATATCACACTCATTGGGTTAAAATTGACTTGCATACACACTCATGGGTTAAAATGAACACAACTTGCATATTCACTCATATGGTCTAAAATTTACAACTTGAAAACTACATTCATTTGGGGATTAAAATTAACATTGCATTGTTCACCCATTGGCTTTAAAATTGATAACTTTGCATCAAGTATTTTCATTCACATATTGTTTTGGGAACCTAAAATAAATCATTGTCTTAAGTGTCTTGTGGTTTTGGATTTTTTTATAGAGGTGTCTATGCTCTTCTCTCACACCATTTTGGTGATCTTGAGAATCAAAAACATCTCTTAACACTTCTATTATCACTCACACATTTTGATTTATCAAGGTTAATGAACATCATGTGAGTGTGAGTCAAGTGTGTTCTGTATGCTCTCTCTTCGTGCCTTGTGTGATCTTGGAGATCAAAAACAACATACTTGTCTTTCTTTTATTTACCTGTAGAGGGGCCTACCAAGTGAGACACATCCATACAAATAACTTCATAGAGTCTAACTAATGTTTTTGTAAACTTGGTAAAATCTACTCAATTCAAAGGGTTAACTGGTTGAACAGTCCACTTCACATTGTTAAGACTACATTAAATCATCAACCAAGGTGTGTAATCTTATGATGGTACTACACAATATGTGCCTTCATGGACTCATGTACACCTAAATTATCCTATGCAAACTTATTTAAACTATTCTACTTTGCTGAAAGCTTACAAAATTGCAAAAATAGTAAAAGTAGTCACACAACCTAATGGCTACAGGTACTTGCAGCATAGGTTGTAGGTGACTGCTAATAATAATTAAGTACAAAATTAATCTAAAACTTATTCAGAATAACAAAGCAATCAAATCTAACCTCTGGAGTGCTAAGATTCACTATTTATACAACTGTTCATGAAAAACAACTAATGTAATCAACCATAAGAACTATTATACTTTACTTGCAATGTATTTATGAAATAATAAAAATGTTATTAACAAGAATGTATAAATGAACAAGTAAGTAAATGAAGTGAAAGGCAATACCTCAAGTGGCCAGCTCAGGGGACTGTCTCACTTAACTAAGAACCAGATCTAACTTAAAATCTTACGCATCCATTTAACATACAATTCCATTCATAGCATATCACCAGATTTTCCAAATAGAATCCTTCTTTAGATTGTATCAAGTAATGACATCTTAACAACATTTTTCTAGATAACTTAAAATTGGAAAATTATTAACGTCTTGATAACTTGTAACAACCAACTAACTTTTCTATGAACTCATCCCCTAACTTTATACAAAAATGGGGAGAGACTTCTTCAAACCACTAACTAATTACAATCATTAATCTCACTCCTAGATACGAGGATATGAAATTAAGATTGGCTTATTTATTCTAACTGAAAAAGGAATAAAGACCTATTCAACAAATATCTTAAATGAAACAGCTTGCATGTGAAACACATAAGCAAACGTTTAGAGTTCTAGAACAAGTATCCTCCTTCAGTATTTATTCCTCCATGATTATTCACATCCATCTCCACAACTTCCTGCACTTTAGATGGTTTGAACTTCAATAGTCCCCTAATTTACTGCTTTGGTTCTTGCTACAAATGCTTTATGCTTGTTACCTCATGCTGAGCTACAATGAGGTTAATCCATGCAACATACGTATACAACTAACCTTCATAATTAAATCATATAATTATATTCATATGCATACATTCTCATATTTAAATCATGTAATTGCTATGAATATCACCATATTTCATATTCTTCAAACTAGGTTCAAAGTTGCAAGGTATGTTATAAAAAGATAGCATATTATAGAAGTTTATGTCTAAAATATACTTAGAAAACATATAAAAAGTTTTTGAAAGCTTATGAAAAGTAATAGAAAAATCACTAATGATCAAGCCCATCAAACTCCTTGCTGACTCCAACTAGTTTTTCCCTTGGGCCGATATATAAAAGGATGCAACGAAACATCATATTCCTCATGCTATGTAGGCATTAGCCATATATTGTCATCCAAAAAGGGTAGGTACCTTGAGCATAAGTGCCCCAAATAAGGTGGTTAGAGCTTTTAGTAGCTTGTTGGACGCTCGTAAGGTGGCATGTCCCCGATTTGTGACTAATAACCAAACTAGTTAGAAGCCACCCTTTTACTTGAGTTTTGGTGATGTTCTTAGTGCTTGAATGTAGCATCGCACCCTTGAGACTTTTACGCCCAACATTTGGCTCCCTTGTGTGAGACAAAAATCCCTGGCTTGTATAAGCTGCTTGCTTTGAGCTTGTAATTTTCCACGAAGAGGGTGATTTGTGGTATCCTTCCATAGCAGGAGGCCCCTACCTATCCACTTTTGTAGGCAATAGGTGATACATACCCAAAAAGGGTGTCTCGTATAGGTGTCCCTCCCTTGTTCCAAAGGAGATTTCTAGTTTGGGTCTAAGAGTGTCACCATTGGCCATTGACCTTAAGGATAGACAAGTGCTTTATGTGTGTGATATTGTATTTGAATTGTGCTATACCCATAGAAATTTCAAGTGAATAACTTCCAAACATACACATTGTGAACATACTTTTGGATATTTTTAGACCTACCCAAGTGTTTTCAGACTATTTATAGTGTTTTCTATTTGGACATTACACAAATCAAATCAAAATTGAGTAAAAAATATTCAACTTAGGGCCAAACAAGCTGTTCACCGCAACTGACTGTCATTTACCACAATTGTTGTCCAAAAAATTGCAACTGATAACTAGAGAAACCGATAACTAGAAAACCGCAACTAATTCCCAGAACATCGTAACTGATACTCAAAATGATGCAATTACCTAGTATTGAAAATTTTAGGGAAAATCAAAATAGTCCATTCTCTAATCAATTCATGAGCATCATCTTGTCCTCTAATCACAGACTTGCAACCACTAAACCTGTCATTTTTAGTCCATCCATTACCACACCTTTGCATTAGTTACATTTGCTATAGGTTAAACATTAGGTCATCTCTTAGCTTGCATATACCTTGTAGTCTTTGGATTTGGAAACCCATCAAACTTTAGAGTATTCCATAGTTATAAAATCAGATTTATCTTGGCCTTACTTTCCATCATTTTTAGTCCTTTGTCATTTAGGCTGGCTCCTCAACTCACAAGGCTAGTTTGAGACCACCTTTGTCAACTTTTCATTTCAGTATTTACCATCATTAGGTCTTGATAAAATAAGTTTTTCTCCTTGGCTATCTTAGTTTGATTAGTAACCTTACCTTAAATTTACCATTAGGTGCTTAGTTTTCATAATCCTAGTCATCATTTTAGGTCATATCACCATTCCCACCCTCCATCATTCTTTCACACTTGCATTACATTTGGAATACCTTAGTCTTAGGCATACCGTAGATATTGATCTCATTGTGACATTACCTTATTGACATCTTGACTAGTGTCACTTTGACTCTCTATCTTCGAATCCTTAGGCATCATCTTGCATACCTTAGTCACAAACATACCATAAATTTGGACTTCATTGTGACATTATCCTATTGACATCTTGACTATTGTCACTTTGATTCTTTATCTTGGTATCATCCTTAGACATCATTTATACCTCAAAAATTAAAAAAAAATAGTCATCTTGCATACCTAGTCTTACATATACCATAGATATTGACCTCATTGTGACACTATCCTATTGACACCTTGATTATTGTCACTTTGACTCTTTATCTTGGCTTCATTAGACATCCCCTATACTTTGAAAAATCCAAAACACATAGTTGCATAACCTTGGTCATAGTCATACCTTAGTTATACCCTTGCATTACCATACCTTATTCATCACATCATCATATCACCTTCCCCTTGCAAGTCTTTTATGGTCGAAACAAGTTTTCAAAAGAAACGAAAAAAGAGATGGATTTCCCCCACAAAGATGAGTTTGTCAACCCCTTTGGTAATTCCTCCCATGTGGTACCTAGACCACAAAAATCATTTCCCAATCCATTTTAAAAATTCATAATTAGATACAAAGTTCATGTGACTATAGAGGAAGTAGAGGTTGCCACACAAGATCCCAAAATAGCCTCTTTTGTGGATGAAATAGTGGCATTATACCCCAAACATTTCCTAGCTAAACTATTACATAAGGGAGCTACACTACCCCATGGTTTTTATGTCAACACATTACAAGAAATGCCTACCCCAAACAAATAAAATCAAGGACATAATACACCTACCTCTAGTGGCTCCATCCCACAATTCAATACTTCCATGCCATTAGGAGGGTCCACACAAGACTCAAAAACCATTCACACATCACCATTTGAAACCTAAACAATGACACAAGAAATGAAACCAAACATGACACAATCCATGACACAACCCTTTAGCACCACATTCAACCCATTTTCCACATCCAAGGCTATGGGGCATCATCTTCCAATCCATTTTTCATGGGTTTAAACAAGACAAGAAAAAGACCTAAGATTGTTGTTAATGGTCCTAAAACTCCCAAGACAAATGCTATACCAAACATAGGGACCTCTCAACATACCATCACAGCATGACAAGAGCCTACTCCTAGTATGCATACACAACACAATACCCAAGGGTCTACTCCAAACAATACACAACGACCTTTCACACAACATGGAAACCAAAAATTACATGGCCACACTTTTGCAAGTTCATGACAAACACGATCCAATCCTACCTACACCAATCAAACTCCAACTTTCAACCAAAACATTCATAACCAAATACTGCCTTTCACACCTCATATGTAAAACCAAAATTCCTTACATACATTCACAACCAATCAAAATCCATCTCACACCATTGGATTACAACATGCCAACATGGACAATACACAAGACATATCATTGACACAAGTGGATGTCCTAGCAACTCATATTCTTTCCTTGCAACAACAAATAAAGAACATCCAAGTGTTAAACAAGAAAAATTATTCCACAAAAAAATTATGTCCATATCCATTCGACAAAAGTCTATACATGCCTCCCTTCCCACATGGCTATGGCATGCCTAACTTGCCTAAATATAGAGGGAATGGAAACCCTATTGAACATGTGAAAGATTTTTCTACAACTGGCATAGACATTGCACATAAACCCACATATGTAATGAGACTATTCCCATGAAGTCTTACAAGACAAGCACTTGAGTGGTTTTCTCACTTACCAATGGGAATACGTACATGGGGAGACTTGGATGATAAATTTGTAGAACACTTTTCATACAACATTGGCAATGAGATAGCAATCTCCACCCTATGTCACACTACACAAGAAGAAGGTGAAAAATTTGTGACATTTTTCCAACGATGGAGGAGTTTAGCTAGCATATGTCCCATGTAAATACCTAAAAATAAAAATTTGTCATGTTTGTGGAAAACCTCAATTCAAATTTAAAACATGAATTGTGAATGCAATGTTGTGCCTCCTTTGCAGACTTAGTAGAGACGGGCATTATCCTTGAGAAAGAACTTATTGACTAGGGAGAGATCAAAACTTTCAACAAGAACACGACTACCTAAAGCACTGCAAATGACAAGAACAAATATTGGGCTCACAACAAATATGTCACCAATGATGACATAGTTGATGTGAAGACAATCCACATAGGTCCTAAAATCACCCTTAGGGGAACCAACACACCAAAAAACCCACTACGTGCTCTTGATCATACAACAAATGTCGTCCAAGACACATAAGAACAAAGAGCCCAAAGGAAGTTTCTTGCAAGATGTAAATATACTCCCTTAGGAGAGCCAATTGAATCCATCCTCAAACAACTCTTGCAATAAAATGTCATACAACTTCCTAATGTGAAACCATAGGACCCAAGACAATTCAAACCTTCATGGTGGGATGATAATGCCTTTTGTGACTATCATCGAACTAAAGGACACCCAAAATCACAATTTAGACAATTGAAAAATATCATTCAAGACCTCATTGAAAACAACATCATAGAAGTTGATGGACAACAAAAAACCTCCAACAGTAACTATAAAGTCTTTACTGATCCTTTACATGACCATGGAAAAGGAAAGGCCTCTAATTTGGGTAATAAGATCAACAATACTACCAATTACACCAATGTCAAGTATGACTAGACTACCATCCATCACATTCGAGTTGTTGATGATTATGTCAATACCATTATTGTCAAGAAACTATCGAAATGTGTCATCAATACCCATCGAACCAAGGTGCTCCCCCAAAACAACCACAACCAAAGTCTCAATACAATCTACTAGACCATTTGGGGAAGACCCACACAAATCTCTATCCTTGACTTGTTGTGTATATCACCTAAACACAGGGCCATTCTTGAAAACTCCTTACAAGATACCACCATACCCACTGGCATCAATGTCAGTCACTTCTAGGAGATGCTAGGTTACTTGGCTAATTCTCATCATGTCACTTTCTTTGACCAAGACTATTCGACCCAAAAGACTAATCATAATTACCCCTTACACCTTGAAGTCTTTGTCCATAAACACAAAGTCAGACAAGTCTTGGTAGATGGTGGAGTATGGTTAAACATTTGCACCCTCAAATTGGTTAAGGAATTAGGATTCTTTGAAGCATGTGTAGACCCAATAAAGAGTATTGTTATCAAAGCCTATGATGACAAAGAACACTCTTCCAAGGGTGTTATCACACTACCAATCAAAGTTGGACTTGCAATAATGGACACCACATTCCAAGTCTTGGATCTTGACCTTCCATATAACCTCCTCAACCGACCATGGATCCATGCCATGAGGGTCATACCGTTCACATACCATCAATGCCTCAAGTTCTCTCATGAATGCATTGAAATTACAATTGCTAGCAATCCTAACCCTTTTCAATATTACAACAATCTGAAGGGGACTACCCAATTCCAAGTGTCTATTAATAAGGAAGCTTCATCCTCCACCTAGTCACACTACATTGATCCATATTCATTGACCAAGTCATCCACTCCATTTATCGTTCCATCAAACCCCAAGGTCCAAGTCCATGACATGGGATGTGGAGAATATCGTATGGATAAAATTTACCAATAAACGATAATGCTAATGCTATTGAGAAGGTTCAAACTTCCAACAATGATGTCAAGATAGCTTCAGAAGGTACACAAACATACACCCATGCTTGGATCAAATCCTTTTGGGATCTTGATGATACATCCACCTTTGCCCTATCCACTTTCGCTCAATCCTTTCATATCTGTGATAACCCCATGTTTGACCAAGATATCTATGATAATCCACTCTTTGATCATGACTCCGCTAAGGATATCCAACCATCATCCTTCCATCTCACTTACCCTAGGCTAGGGTATGTGTCTCCTACTATCGCCTCTATTAAGTAATCTTTCCTAGTCATTAAGGATGTGCAAGCCTCCTTTGATGTTAACAGTGTCAAAAAGGATAGTCACAAAGACTCCATTGATGGTATTTCTACTCTTGTTCATCCACCCAACATTCCCGTCACTCCATCCACCTCACCCATCTCACTCACATCCATCTACATCATAGACATGGGTCAACAAGTCATATCTCAAGAAAAGAACAAGGGAAAAACTCTGATGAAAGAGCTACCTTTAAAAGGAGATCAATAATAAAAATACATAATGAAAAGAAAAGAAGATCAAGACAAGTCCTCTAGCCAAAATAAAAAGCTATTGGACAAATAAAAAATACAAGTAAAAAATAAGCAAAAGTCGATCTCCAATCATGCCCCCCTATAAAAAATCATTTGGGACATCTATCAAAGAAAAAATTCAAACAAAGAGCTTGTTGGTCCAAATTCCCCATTCTCATCACTTTCATTCATACCATACACTCCATTTGACCCGTCTATATTCACACATCCATCATATCATTCCACCTCCATTGGCAATGTTTTTCAATGTACCTTTGATGACAACCCCTTCATGTACTCTAGCTCATTAGTTTCCCAAACTCCTTTTCATTTGAAGCCTGATGGCCCATGTAGTGTGCACATTAGTGATCCTACCATAGCCTCTTTCATTTGCCACATTTACCATCCTTCCTATTTTCCACTTGAACTCCTCATCTAGATCATGTCCTTTTGTCTAGCACTATCATCCAAATAGGATCAATACATCGTCACGAAAGCTTATGGATCAGGTGCTTATTAGTTCTACACTTAGCTTCAAAGAGCCACATCATAGCCTGAAAAATACAAAAAAAATCAAAAATCAAAACAATTGATACCTTGATGAAAACCTGGCAAACAGGCATCTTAGTGATACCAAAAATAAAAATTAAAAAAAAATTCCAGAAAATAGTAAAGAGAAATAATTTGTCCAATAGTGAAAACCACTTCGGTGGCACTTTGGATAAGTACCATGGTTAAAACCTAGCAAACAAGTGCCATGTGTACTCAATCTTTGCTCCATCATCTACCATCATTCTATCTGATTCCCACTATTCATTCATTTGCCACTTCATTTTGTACGACATCCATAATGCCTATTGTCCTTTCCATAACTTGGAACGATTGGTATTATGCATCTTTACGCCTTTCATATCTATCCGCTACAACACCCATTTCATTCCACCCCTAATAAATTGGTTTTGTACCCAACTGGGGGCAAACACTTGACCTATGTCATTATTGGATCCTACACTTACTGTTAGAGGTCACTATCCCAAAAAGACAAAAAAAAATCATAAAACCTCAAAAATCCAAAAAAATTAAAACATGTTAAAAACAAAAAAACATCCAAATAACCTTCAAAAACCCAAAAAATAGAGTCAGAGTCAAAGTCAGTCATGTCAGTCCTAGTCTAGTCAAACTGTGTTGCCTTGGCAACTTAACGTAGGCAAGTCCATCTATCGATGAGCCCCCAAGGCATTAGGTTAGTCCTTTTAGGTTTGTCCAATAAATATCAAATCATGTTGCGATCCTTTGCCAACAAAAAAAATTCAAGTCATGTTGAACTACAAGGTCTCTATGCATTGTTATGTAGGCAAGTCCATTTTTTGATGAGCCCTCGAGGCCACCTACGTCAATCCTTTAGGGTTTGTCGTGTTAGTTGCAATAAGTCGAACATTGTCAACTTAGACACAAATAGTCGTCAAAACATCAAACAAGACACGAATCAACAAGACAAACAAGCCAACAAATCTTCAAGTTAACTCAATCAACTGTCAAAATGGTCAAACACCAAACTGACATCAAACAGTCAAATAGTCAAACATTTGTCTCATACATGATGTGTCCTTATAAATTAGACATTGTCATTAATCAAAATTTGTCATTTGCCTTATACAGGTGATCACATGCTCGAAACCAAACTTGATGTCTTCTACGACATGTTTCTTCTCCTGAAACCAGGCCTTGCCCAACAATCAACCCATCAATCACTTAGTCAATTAAACATCAACAAACAATTATCGACAAACACTCTAAATGGTTGTTGACTTTGTGGGTATTTTATCTTATATTTTTGTATTTTTTTGTAAGTCACATTACTAGCTACCTTGAGGATGTCCAATAAAATATTTAGAGGAGCGATGATGTCTCGTGACTCTTTTCTTTGACCGTTGTTTGTGGATTATCTTGGAAAAAAGATTAGGGTGACTTTTCTTTTAGTATGAGTTAGGATATTCCTTGTCTACGACTATCTATTTTGCAAGTGGAGGACCTTGCACATCCTAGTCTATGTCATACCATTGTGTTTTTTGTCCATTTGTCGCATTTTACCACCCAATGATGATTCATTCAAAACCTTGCATAGCAAAATATACATCTTTTAAGTTGCCTCTACTAACGCCATGCTAACATCCATATCTTCTACACTAACATTTCTTCTATTCACATCTTGGCAATGCCCTGTGACACACAAAAATATCCTCCATACATGATCATGTTAGGAAGCATCATAGATAGCATCATCATCATCATAGACATAATCATATTAGTTCATTTATATTGCATGAGAAAATACAAAAACATAGATTGCATCCATATAGCAATATAATTTTATCACATCATATCATATTAAGCATGTCATTACATCCACATCATTTCATAAGCATAATTTGTTTAGTACATTGCATATTCATTTAGCATACATGAAATTTTCATCTTAAAAACATTGCATTCAATAAACATCACATTGCATAACCATATCATTTTGACATACATCATAATTCATTCACATAACATTCATCATCATTTCCATACATAATACCATGATATTAAATACATCCATTTATCATCTAAGCATCATGCATAAGCATAAATTTACCATCCATCATATTGCATTAACATATAGCATCATCACATAATCATTAAAATGTGTAACCATCATAAACATAATCATAACCACATAACATCATAACATAAGACTATATATCATATAAATCACCACCAAAATTATATATATATCACTCAAAATGTGTCATAGTATAATGTCAAGATGTATCATCTATATCCTAGAAACAGAGCTCACAGGCTCGTTGGTCAAAAATATACATGTGTCATGATACAATGTCAAAATATGCTCTAGCCTGAGTTGCCTTGATCCCTTGAAGATGATGGTATATCCTCTCATCATGGCAACCCCGAAGACCTATGCTCTAAATGTGTCCTATCATATGGTCCTGATCGTGTCGAGCCTGAAACACCCTCACTGCTTTAGGACCTGCTGTGAGATCATCTGCTATGAGACTTATCATTTCTTAAGGCCACTGAGGCACTCGATGCTCTTCTCTTTGGTGGTAGCTTGGCCTCATATAAATATCAGTAGTGTTTCTCTCTCCTACCACACTTGTCTATCTCTCATATCATCTCTGCATGTGACCCATTGTAGGAAGTAATGAAATCTAGCACTTGTTGGTCTGCCTACTGGCTCTTGATAACTACTACATCTCTCTGTCCGTAGGGCCCCTACCTCTGCCTCTAGTGCTCAAATCTTGGTTGTAACTTGCTATAACCGTGCATGTAGATCAACTATCTGCTAGTCTACTGATCCATCCCCTCCTCTGAGTGCCACCTCCTCCAGTCCCTCTTCTACATCGATGCCCATAACTATCCTCTCTCAGAGGACCCGCTCTGCCTCTCCCGTCGTCTCCTCCTCTTGGTGCTCCTCCTCCACCTCAACCTCCTCCATCACAACATCTTTCTATCACACCTCAAGAAGTGGTACATCCTTGGCCACTCTCTCCTTAGCTACTCTCTCCTCCTCATCCTCCTTGCAAATCGATGACAATGGCCTCACCACCTGTTGTCTCCCTATCCTCCTCCTCCTATCCCTCCCTCCTCTACCACCCCATCTGTATCCACCACCATCTCCTCTCCCTTTGTCTCCCCTCCCTCTATCTCCTCATCCTCCCCTCCATCCTCGGTCTCCCCTCCAACCTTGTGGGCCCCTGCCTCAACAATCTACTAGCACTGATTGATCTGGGTTTGTGTACACCTCTAGTCTGTGGGTGGCCCACCATGTATCATACTCTGCCATGGTCCCCGTATGTGGTTCACCACCCCTCCAAGCCCACTACACTAGCTATAGTGCATCTATGTCCTACTCAACTCTCACCATTGGAATCACTTGACCCCATGGATGTACCTCCTGTGAGGAGCATGTGAACTTTGTCATCCCCCAAGGCACATCTTGTGTCTCTCCAAATTGTCACCTCACCCAATTTGGAAAGTATTACTCAATAATGTGTTGCAACTATACCATGTGACCAATCAAATATCTAGCTAGTCGGCACCATGGTAGGTGTTGATCCTCACTCGTCCACTACTGATAATCTTTGTAGGGCCTCCAGACGAAGCTAGCTAGAACATCTATACCATGCCTCCAATATCCTGTATCTCCCACATGATTTTGAGTGACAATGCCTCCATACATATAATCATACAACATTTCATCCCCTAGTTGTTGCCCCACTGCAGGACGAAACACTACAATGTGCTTCCAAACCCACAACATCAATAATGTAACCCCACATCTCATGCTTTGACCATCCCGATACACAATATCATGCAACTAAAAGTAGAGCATCACCAAAAAACAAGGCCCCCATGTGTAGATTGTCCCCTCCTGCATCATCCCTGCTAGCATCTCCCCCATCCCATTGGAAAGCCATGCCCTCTACAATATGGAATAATCACACCACCGGCAAAGTGCATAAATGTAGTCATATCTGTCACAACACTCTACTAGCATCTCCCATCTAATCTCATAACCATGCATGTTGAGCTCTACCACATCCTCATAATCATAATGGTCATAGATGTCCTTCAACCCTCACATAGGATCATATCTCACCTACTCTCCTCGGATCGACAATCAGAGTATCTGGTATACATCCTCCAACATCACAGTCGCCTCCCCAGTTGACAAATGGAATGAGCAGGTCTCAAAGTGCCACCTCTCCACTAGCACAATTAGTAAACCTCAGTTCACCCTAACAATGGGCATATGTCATGTGATATAATCCAAGCTCCATCAGTCCATGCTTTTCAGCATTGGATAACTGATCCGGAAGTTGAAAATTCGTTTGTCGCAACTCTCAAGTGTAAATAAGGGGAAGAACAACCTATGGTCACAAGAAAAAGTCATTGAGTCAATTCAAAACCCTAATTAAACCTATTAGACCTAAATTGCACAAGTCATTTTCTCTAAAACTGGGGCAAATTTTTAACCAATCAATTGTGTCATTATGCTTAGTGAATGCGTTACAGAAATTAGTTGCGTCATTGTTTTTACATCTGCATCACACAACTATAATTGTGTTGCATGCCTTAGCAAATGTGTCACTGAGGTCGATTACTATCAACCCCTAATTAGTTGTCATTCCACTCGCACATGCATTATTTCCCCAAGCACATGTAGTGCAATTTGTCGAATATTTTGTTCCTGTTTGTGGGTGCAGTGCAAGAAGCAAATGTGGTGCACTTTACAATTGTGTCGCATCGCATTCACCCCCCATTGTGCCCTGGTAGTTGCGTCACGACGTGAAAAATGTGGCAAACCGCAATCACATGCATCGCTCACGAACACAATTGTAGCAAACGACATTCGTTGTAATTGCCTACTAAAAATTCTTAGCCCTAAAAAGCACAAAAAATGAAAAAATCACAAGGTAGGTACAAAGTACTTATCGAGTACCCTGCTCCCTCGGGTCATCAGAATGTGTGGATGTGATATCCATGGCATGTGGCGTGCGGAACTGGCGACATCTTCGTAGCTTGTCTCTCCTCAAAGCTCTCTAATTCCAAACTTCAAAGTGCACAAATGAGCAATTTTGCCAATCAGATGCATATTTATAGGCAATCAAATTAGGGTTTGCACTAGAGGTGTGTACTAGACGCACTTTTTGGCACCTTTAAACCTAAATTTCACCACCCAGACAACCTTGAAAATCATTTATGTTGCCACCATTGAATTCCTCACTATCAAATTGACTTAATCCAATGTTTTTGAAAATTTTCAAAAAATTTGCAAAAAAATTCCGAAGGGGCATAGGTCCACCCTGCTTACACTGGGGCATGTTTTGACTAATTTTTTTTGACACAACGCAATAAACTGTGTTATATCAAAGAGGGGAAAAATGTAGACACTAAAAATTATCCTAGACCTGCGAACTTTATTTTCTCCACCAATTTCCTCCTTTATTCCTAATAATTACATAACTTTAATTATTTAGTTATTGTCACAAGTCTTCTATTGATTAAATAATTTTAATTATTTAGTTACTGTCACAAGTCTTCTATTGATTAAATAATTTTAATTATTCATTGTTATCTTTATTCTTCTTTCGATAATTAAATAAATTTTATTTATTTAATTACGTCACTAATATCCTTTTCATCTATAATTAAATAAATTTTATTTATTTAATTATTTACCACTTTCTACTATAATTAAATAGTTATTTTAATTATTAAATTATTTCCTAGCTTTTTCTGTCAATTATTGTCATCTTCTTCACATTTTGAACTAAATTATTATTTAATTCAAAAATCAGCTTGTCACATGTCTTCTATAATTAAATAATATCTCTATTATTTAATTATCCATGTCCCACTTTTGAATTATATTGTTATTCAATGAAAAAATCAACTTGTCACATGTCCTTTATAATTAAATAATGTTTTTATCATTTAATTATTCATTTCTCTCTCAAATCAAATAATTTTATATTTATTTGAATTCCTCCAACAACCTCTTTTTTTGTGCCAACCTCATTATCCATGCCAATCTTATCTCTTCTTGTCTCATTCAATTTCAACCCTTGATCAAATTATCTTATAATTCAATCTTAGCCATTTATTCTTGACATTGCCCTAATTTTTCCCTAACCCTATTCCATACTACAAATTTCATTCTTGTCCATTGATTGACATGTCTTATTGAAATTGAATCTCAGCCCTTCATTCAAATTTTTCTTTTCTATAAAGACCCTATCCTTGTCATTTTCATGCATCTAATTCATATGCAAGTACATGTTAGTGTGAGACAATAATCTTCAATATTTTGCTAGCCATTGTCATAGGCTACTAGTGCATACTCAAATATAAGGACATAAAGTACATTCAAGCAAGATGGAGAAGGGCAATGGAGGTGAAGTGATGATGAAATGACTTGACTTTATGGTGATATTGCTTTATATTTCATTTTTTTATGATTATTTGTGCTCTATTGTGTGATTAGAGTCTTAGGGTTATATTTTATATGCTTTATTACCTTAACCTTGATTATAACCATCATCTCATTATTGGACCAATTTCATGTGAAGTTAGGCTATCCATGGCTTTGCTCCATGAATGTTGTCCCATCGATTGTGCATAAGTGTTTAAAGTATCCCTTTGGCAATGAAATCTTTACTGTGCATCACAATGACTTTAATCTCGTGTCTTCTCGTGGAAATTTTTCATTGGATTTCTTTTGGCTCAAGCCTATTGAACCTATTAGATCCCATGAAGATTTTTTTTTCAAATCATATCAAAAGTTTAAGGCAAAGCATGTAGCAGAATTATCCCTTAGAAATATGCCTCAACCTATGATTGAGCCACCTATCCTTGGCAAAACCATGATTGAACCAAAATCCCTTCCAAATATCCAACCTATTACAAATCATCCTACCATTTCATATAAGAGACCACAAGGAAATCAAAACAATCATGGTGTGCCTCATAAAATCAAACAAGTTTACAAAGCTAAAGAGAAAGTGGTTAAACAACCTCCTATGGTTCCTTCCATTCCTCTCCTAAGGGAAGAAAGGAACCTATGGTTGACAATCCTGCTCCTACACAATCACAAATTGAAAACAAAATGAGAAGAAACTAAAATTCTAGAGAGCGTAGGCATAGACATTGTGTTATTGCTCGTATGTTACAAACTAAAGAAGAAAAGAGAAACATAGAAAATTAAAATCCAAAATTTCCTAAAGCAATGCATGATGATTTTATACCCTCACCGCAACATAAACGAGAACCTTCCAGAGATATTATCATTCGACCTCCTATTGTGATTAATTTGGATAACGATGTCGATATTGCAAAGATCGATGAACAAGTGCATAATGAGTTGAGTTCATTGTTCTCCTCTTCCATGAACTTAAATGACAATTCTCTTAAAAAGAGTGTTGAACTTGGTGTGTGTTCTAGTTTAGCACTTGATGTTGTCCCTTTGACTAGTTATCTGCCTTTCATATATACTGATCAAGATTGGGATGCAGACGACCTGCTATAGGTTGACTCACATGTTCCTTGCTAGTATTTTTCTTTGTTTTATTTTTCATGTTTCTTTATGTGATTGCATGTGCATAACATATGATCCCCCATACTATTTTGTTTGATGTATCTCTCTCTCTCTCTTTTTGTGCATTCCTCTATTTGTATCTACATTCTTCTCTATGTCATAAACATTTTATCTTTTCACTTGTCTTGTGTTTTCCTCTTGGGGATGACGCAAGTCATCGATAAATTTAGGTCTCTTCCATGTTGACCTGAAAGGATTTTTCTTTATTTTCGCTCTCTTTGTGTCATTCTTCTAGTTCTATGAGTATTTGGGGAATGAGGACATTTTCAAGCTCTATAACTTGACATTGTAGCAAAGATATATTGACCCCAAATTTGTAGATCCCTTATGTATTTTTGGGGGAAACCCCTCCTTCCTTTTCAATATGTAGCTTAATCTCATAACATATGACTTGGCATAAGGCTTTCCAAGTAATCTCTCATGTCTTAGGATTGAGCATTGGATACTTTAAAGAAATTGCTCACAACAATGGTGTTAACAACCACTTTAAAGTGGGGGCATACATCGATAATATCTTTTGGAATTTCTCATGTTTCATGGTGTGATTTTATTTATTCTTGTGATGTGTCCTTTTCTTAGTAGTGTCATTGGGTTTGATGTCCTCTAAGAGTGTGATATTTCTTAGTGTATGACTTTCCTCTTAGTGGTGATGTGACGCACTACATTCCCTAAGTTGTGAATATTTTACTCTTGACTTGTCCTTTCTTGGAGACATTAGGCACGATGTTCCCTAAGAAGAATACCTTACATGAACTAAGCAAAATCCCTTTGAACACAAACTTTTACCAACATTATTGTTCATGTTTAACATAATGCAACTTATTAAGCCTTATGAAGCTTGAACTCTAAATTCAAGGCCACCTAGCATAACACACCTTGCTTGTTTGTGGAGCCTTGCCTTGTTCATAGGTGTTTAGAATAATGTGACTTGCTAAGCCCTAAAAAGCTTGAACCCTAAATTCAAGGCCACCTAGCATAGCACACCTTGCTTGCCTGTGGAGCTTTGCCTTGTGTTGCCTTACTGAAGTTGTTAGGAGGATAACTTTGATATGGTATGTGAGCCTAATATGATTCTCTCATTTTCCACCCTTTTGGAATACTCACCTAGTGGAAAACCTGAGGTTACACTACCATAGAGTGAGTGCAAAATCGAAAGCTTAGATGTGTTCTACATCAATCAGACCATTTAGGCTTGATCTTCCTGGTCTTTGATGTTGTATGATTGTGTATCTTTATCATTGTTGCATACATAAGTGTCATAAATGTCAACTTTAGTCAGATTTTACGCTTGCGCTCATCCTAGCACTAAAGTGGGGGCTAAATGTAGTGTAAGAAAAAGTAATCCTTTTTGGGAATGAATAATTAATAAATAAATGAACTTAATGATGCCTTAATTTAGTGTTGTAATATTTTTTACATATTCACATTAAGTTTGGGGCCCTTATAATTAAAATGGACTTAATTGTGTCTTATTTTTGGTGTTGTAAGGTGTACCTTTACAATTTCACACTAACCTAGGGCTTTATTAATTATTTGAGGTTAATTTGCCTTAATTGGCCCCTTTAATTCAAATCCAAGCCTAATTAATTGCAAATTATGAGGGATAAAACCTGACATTCATAAATGCCTTAACATGAGGTTTAACATTGAGAAATGTGTATCCTAGGACCCATTCACCATAGGGAAAATGGGTCCTCACTTGCACCTAGCCCACCTAAATTCAAATTATGTTTTTGGTAGTTTTTCAATGATTTCAAATGTATATTTAGATGTCGGCTTGTGATATTTGAATTTCAAGAATTAATCTTAAGATATGTATAAATAAGAGGTTATTTCAATATGTTTCATCCTAAGATCCTAGAATATTTCAAGCAAGCTAAGAGTACTTTCACAAGAGCATTCATAAGAGCATTCAAGAGAGACTTTTCAAGGAATTCAATGGCATAATTATTGAAGATTATTGCAGCAATCAAGATTCATATCATCATGTCAAAGATTGCATCATGCATGTTGTTTGAGCTAATATGGTGATGTAGAGTTCAAGATCTATTCAAGCATTCAAAGACATTTTTTCAAGACAAGTTTGATGATCAAGATCTACATCCATTGAATCCAATTCATGTTAGTTGCAGATCTACAATCCAAGGTTTAAATAAGGTTTGGTGAGTTGTTACATATTGTTGTTCATTCATCATTCCTTCATGCTTTCTTATTTCATTTCAAGGTTTAATTACCAAAACGGGGTTTGACCAAGGCAAACCCCCATTCCCTAACTAACATCATTTTTCTCTCTTTGATGTGTGATTACATATTTTAGGTGAAAGATCCTTTGAAGAGCAAAATTGAAGAAAGTTGCAAAGTTGTCAAAGTTGCAAGAAAAGTTGTCATTTCATGAAAACTTCTCTAAATTTTTTATTTCTGGTTGTTCGACAGTGAGAATCAAGAATGTGGGAGTGTTGAAACAACATAAGAGAACCTAGAAATATATTTCAAAGAACCCTAGAAAGGACCCATTCACCATAGGGTGAATGAGTCCCCAGTGAGCTTCAAAAGGTGACTTTTGGTGAAAGGTACACATTGTTTTCCTCTTTCTATATTTTCCTTTTGATTACTATTTTTGTTAGATTTGATTACTGTTCTTTATTTGCATTTCATAGCTTTGCATTTTGGAGTTTGTTTGATGGTTTTGATCTTTCTCTCTAATGTGTTATTTAGCTTATACCCCTATCTTTGCATAGATAGGAAATTTGTTGATTCATACCTTGATTTGACTCGCCTTTTGGTTGATAGTCACTTCATTGTTTGGATCTCATTTCCTTGAATGAAATTAGGGAAATAGGTATTTTTGGTGAACCCCCCTTTCATAATAATTTTCCACCCACTTCCTATTTTCCTTCATTTCAATTACTAACAGGAAATCCCAGTGGACATGATCATATGCTTTTACATCAAGTTTAACTTAGAACTTACCTTTGAATCCTTCCAAAGTATTGGCATGTAGTGTTTCAAAAGTAGTGATTATGCTATAAATTATCTCCCTATTGGGTGTGAAACCATTTTTTTCCTCTGAGATGATCAACCCCATCACCTTCTTTAGTTTATTTGTAAGAGCTTTGGCAATAATCTTATAAATTGTGTTGCATAGTGAAATTGGTCTATAGTCAACAAAGGAGCAACATTCACTTTTCTTGGGAATTAAGGAAATTACAGTGTTGTTGATATCCTTTACGAACTTTCTTTTCTTTATAAAATCCTCCACCATAAACCAGATGTTTGATCCCAAAAAGTGCCAACACTTTTGAAAAAAACTTTGTAGTGAAGCCATCAAGGCTCAATGATTCTCTGGACTTAAGTCAAAAACAACAACATAAACCTCATCTAATGTGAAAGGGGCACACAACATCCGATTCTCCTCACCAATGTAATGTGGAATACATGAAAAAATAGAGCCATCCCAATCCTGGGTGATCCCTTCCCTTGCGGCCAAGAGAGACTGAAAATAATTTATCACCTCAGATTCAATTCCTTCCCTGTCATTTATGATTGACCCATCCACACATTTGATGTTTTCCACCCTATTTTTGGCTCACTGCAATCATGTGGAGAAATGAAAAAAATTGTGTTGGTGTCTCCAACCTTCAGCCAAGATTCTCTTGCTTTATCCCTCCAATAAAACTCCTCCCTTGCGAGTAATTTCGTATGCTAGGCCTTTAATTCCTTTTCCCTATTATATTTTGTTGCAGTCATACCAAATTTTATTACATGCTCGTTCAACAGTGCCAAATCATTCTCCACACTTTATTTTTCAGTGAAGATGTTTGAAAAGCATTCTCTATTCCAAACCTTTAGTTTATTTTTTTATAAAGCCAAGCCTTCTTGAAAACCAAAAACTAAACGTACCCTCATGTTGTATCCCATCCTTCCACCAATCCTCCAAATTACTGATTAATTTCAGTTCCCGCCACCACATAGATTCAAATTTAAAATAACTATTCATAGGTTTCTCACTTAGACGCATATTCAACAAAACTGGGAAATGATCAGAAACAGATATAGGTAATATTATTTATTCATAGAAAAATTCATCACCCATCCATCCAAGACTAATAAATTTTTTGTCTAAACATTCAAAAATATTTGTGAACCCTTCCCTCTGATTTGTCCATGTGTAGGATCCATTTTAGGAACACAATCGACCATAGATATAGATGCAATAAAATCTCTAAAATCCAACATCACCTTATTTATTTTATTCATGCCACCACTCTTTTCACTTATGTCCCATTGGAATCTCCTCCAATGATTAACTTGTTGCTATTAAGTCTTTCAATTTTTGCTTTGATCCTATTCCATACTTCCATCTTTTCTACCATTCTGATTGGGCCATAAACATTGAACATAGGAAAGACCATATCATTAAGCCTACTTTTGATTGAACATTGCATCCACTTGTGTTGAGAATCAATCAAATTGATATCCACATGATTTCCAGACTAGGGAACACCCAGGCCTCCAACAGATTCATTAGCACTTTGAAAAAAACCATACCATTTTTTATATTATTTCACAAATTTCTCCCCTTCTTGACAACTAATTTTAGTTTCTTGCAGAAGAATGATATCCACAAAGATTCAATCCAAGTGATGCTTAACCAAGCATCTTTTGTTAGGGTTTGATAAGCCCTTGACATTCCATGTAATGATTTTCATTGCCCTCCAAGGGAGACCTTGTCTCCCTTGGATTTCAAAAATTCTTTAATGCTTAAGAATCCTTTATCATTAGCCTCTTCCTCCTACTTTTTCTTGTTTGATTTTCTTCCTTTCCCTTTATTCACTTTTCCTAGGACTTTAGCCATCGACTACCTGATGCACCTTGGATCAATCTCTCCTAATTCATCCACCTATGAGAAATCCCCATCATTTTCACACATTTCTTGCTCCAATTATTTAGACAACCCACCAGCCATGGAAACGCCATGTACTTCAATGTTTTTGGGCCTTTGAGGTTCTAGATTCAAAACTATTAAATTTGCTTTTGTGCATACATCTATCTTGTTAGAGGATTGTGCCACTTCAAATTCCTTTCCATTCAACATTTTTATCGATCCCATGGGTAGAAAATCACCTGAGTGTTGACCACTTTTTCTATCCTTATTGCTTTCCTTCAAGATTAATGGCAAACCAATAGGTTGATCAGATTTACCATAACCGCCCATTACCGAACTGTTTGCTTTAAAGAAACATTATCTTGTGGTGGCAACATTTTAGGTTTCCATGTAGTCTTCATCCTTGGTCTCCATTTGCATGAGTCAACCCTATGGTCCCTTTTTTGACAATTCATACAAAGCTTTTTATCCTCCTCAATTTCTATCGATTGCACCCAATGCTCCCCCTCAATGCATAACATAATTTCGTTCAAGATATTCTTAACCACTGCAATTTGGATGTGTGCATAGAGATAGGAGTCCCCTCCAATAATATCTAAATCAACATCTATAAGGGTTCCAAGAGGTCTACCTATTTTCTCAATACATTCTTCTGCCTAGTATTTTGAGGGCAAATTATACAATAAAATCCACACTAGTTTTTTATAGGGGTCTAATTTAACTGGGTTAAATTTAGGGCTCCATATTTACATATACAATGGAAAATCCCCCATCTTCTATAAACCACCTTGAAGAATCTCCTCCCTATCTTCTACAGAAACTCCCTTTAGCAAGAATATCACGATCTCCACCTTTTTCCAATTTTGATCGAGCCATGCCCTAATTATCTTTTTGTCGTATTTCAGGTTGATAAGCTTTCATATTATCGCCAAATCTTCTAGAATTTCCACATTCTCATATGCTTCTTTCGATAGGTCAACTGATTGGTATGAGTCGTGCAATGTATTCTTGCATTGCACATCTACCTCTAATCCATCTTTCCCTTCTCCATTTCCCTCATGCTCTGCAACTTTTCGCTCCATCCATTTATTATTATTTATATTCAAATAACTTTAATGATAATTAATAAATTTATTTTAAAATGTTTAATAATATTTATATAATATTATTTTAATAATATAAAAAATATAATTATTAAGTTTTACATATTTTTAATAATTAATATATCATATAATGTAAATTTTTTAAGATGTTTAATTTTTATTTTGTATTTTGATATATATATATATATATATATATATATATATATATATATATATATATATATATAATAAAAGGGGTAAAAACTTTATTGAAAGCAAGAAATAGATAGTACAAAGGAAGTAGGGAACATGTAGGCTCCCAAGAGAGAAAGCCAAGAAACACCTCGCCAAGACAAAAACCACCATTCAAACTGCCACAAACACCTTATCCATCCATATCATCAACAATGACCCTCTCTAATTCATGACAATAATCAGGGGATAACTGTCCCCACTCGATCTTCAAATCATCAACATGCTCTGAAGCCCACTTAGCCAAACACTCTGCAACCCTATTCCATTCATGCGAGATGTGGGCAAAAGACACCACTTCCAACGTAGAGCATAGCCATAAAATCCGATGAACCACTAAGGTAAGTTTCCAATCAACCTCAACCACCTTTTACTCGTGCAATAGACTAACAATGATCTATGAATCAGATTCACATATAACCCTATGCCAACCCAAAGTACAAGCATGCTCAATAGACCTGAGAATCATCGCCAACCCCTCCATAAGGTTGTTAGAATATTGCCCTTTATGAATGGAGAAAAAGAAAATAACTAATCCAAAACCATCTCTTCCAACTCCTCCAATCCTAGCGGGCCCAGGATTACCCTTGGAGGAGCCATCTGTATTAATCTTCAAAACATCCACTGGAGGAGACAACCATCTTTTAACCCTTTGAACCTTATTTTTAGCCTTCCTACCTCTTCTGACACAGGTAGAGACATAAGTCAACCCCTATAAGCCCAATCTTTTCACAATCTCATCATTGCTTCTTTCCAAAAGATAAGCCACATCACATTTGGCTTCCACCGTCTCTTAGATCATGCCAACATTTTTGTGCTAAACTTGTTGAACCATCAGCCTATCCCCACAAAAAATCCTATGATTCCTTTCCAACCAAATTTTCTAAAGGATAAAAGTAGGACCAACACACCACATAATCTGGAGGAAAGTGACCTGGGAAGGAGGTCTTCCAAGACTGCCCCAAAACTCAACAAGGGAAGAAGCATGAATGCATGAATGTTTACAAACACCCCACCATGTATGCCAAAGCAACATAAAATAAGAACACCAAAAAAACAAGTGGGAAGAATCCTGCTCACTACAACTGCATTAGACATAAATAGAAGGACCTTGGAATCCCCACTTCCGAAGATTATCCCAGGTCAAACATCTATTCCAAGCTAGAGTCCACACAAAACAATTACACTTTGTGTATGAAAACTTGTTCCACACATGTTTCTACCAAGGGACCTCCCCCCTCCCACCAAACTTACGAGCCAACAACTCCTAATACCCAATAGCCATAGTGAAAACACCCTTAGGATATGAGCTCCAAGCAAGAATATCCTTATCCCTTAGGGAGTTGCATTGTCTACCAACTAAAATATTTTGAAGCTCAACACAATCCTCCTCCAACCCAACCATAGGACAATCACAAGTATCCTTCCACCTGGCCACCTCCATCTACCCACAAGGATAAGAGGTCTTAAAATCAATCACCATTGACCAACCAGCCTTCTGGAAGCATTGATAAAGATTCAACAAATTAGGATACTGGCGCAAAATGGGGGGAAAACCGTCCCAAGAATCCGACCAAAAGAGGGCCTCAACTACCCTATTACATATCTAGAACAAACCCTCCTTGATCAGTGTAGCCTCTTGCTTAAGTGTTCCCCAAATTAGAGAGCCTTTCCCCACTAGAGGATACCTGTGAATCTCCTCCTTCAAAACCCCCGATAGGTACTTATGAGATAAAATCCTGGCCCAAATATGATCCTGCTCCACACACTACCTCCAATAAAGCTTTGTAGCCAACGCCAACCCAAACCAGCTTGACTGTCGTAATCCAAGATCCCAAACTGCTTCGGGCTACACATAATATCCCACCTCACAAGGCTCCACTTAGAAGAGGACAAGTTGCCCGCCCATAAGAATTGTCTAGCCGAAGAATCCAAATCCTTCAAAAGCCCAACCAGAGCCATCTACAGCATACACCTATAAATAGGAAGAGCCTACACCACAAATTTAAGCAGCTGAACACACCCAACAAAGGACAAGCATCTATGAGTTCAATGATTAACCTTTGCACAAAACTTGTCAAAAATATTTTTCCATGACTCGCTAGGGAGGCTACCTGGAGAGATAGGAATGCCAAGATAAGTTAAATGGAGAGACCCGATCTAAAACCTCAAGATACGAGCAATCCTTTGTTGAATAAGTTGCAGAGTATTGAAGGAAAAAATTGAATATTTATCTTCATTAATCATTTGACCAGAAGCAACCAGATAAATATCCAAAGCCTTGCGCAAATTTGTGGCTTATCTGATCTTATCCATACCCATCAAAGCAGTATCATCCACAAATTGTAAGTGAGACTGAGGAGGCAAACCATTTCCCCACACCTGGCCTTGAATAAGACCCAACTCAACATTATGTTTCACCAATCTTCCCAAACCTTCAACAAGAAGAATAAATAAATAAGGAGAGAGAGGATCCCCTTGACGAAGACCTCTAGAAGCACTAAAAAGAGAAGAAGGCTCACCATTTATCAGCACTAAGAAAGAAGTGGAAGTAACATAGGACATAACCCACTGGATCCACTCTTCAACAAAACCAAAAGCAGTAAGGATTTTTCGCAAGGACCACTCAACTCTATCATAGGCCTTTGCCATATTCGGCTTGATGAACATAGCTTTTTCCTTCGAGGCTTCCATAGAATGAATGGTTTTAGTACCAATGACCACCCTGTCTAGAATTCGTCGATCTTCCACAAAACCACTATGTTCCTCTGAGATAAGCCACTGCTTCATCCTTCCAGCAATCAACTTGGAGATGATTTTATAAACTACATTACAAAGGGAAATAGGTCAAAAATGAATCAAATGATCTGTTTCCCCTTCACATTTGGGAATGAGAGCAAGGAAGGTAGAGTTCAAATCCCACAACATTTGCTTGTTCCTCTGAGACCCATGAACCACCTCCAATAGGTCCAACTTAATGATATCCCAAAATTCCTGATAAAATTCATCAAAAAGCCATCAAGACCTGGGGCTTTCCCTTTCTTCATCTAGAAAACAATAGCCTCCAATTCCTTCGGTGAGATAAAGCCCAAAAGATTCTCATGCATCTCCCCAGTAACCAAGGAGGGGATATAAGACAAAAATTGGTTTTCTTCTGCCAAACCGTCCTGATAATCCTCTCTAAATAAAGAAGCAAAGAACTACAAAGCTTCTCTAGACATATCCTTCCAAGAAGATAAATGCTCCCCCTACCACTCACAATAAAAGGTATAGAATTACCATGTCTCCTGGTTTTCACCAAATTGAAGAAGAAAGTAGTTTTTCTATCCCCCTCTTGCAACCATTCAACACGAGCCTTTTGCTTCCAATAAATTTCCTCATGCATCTCACACTCCTCCAAAGCTTTCAAAGTCCTTGCCTCCTCCCTGAGTAAGTTCTCTGAAAGACCAAACTCCCTTATCTCCTGAGTGATGACATCCAACTCTGCTTGAGTAGCAACCTTAGCATGAAAAATATTTCCAAAAAACTACCTATTCAACCGTTTGAGTTGATATTTCACATATTGCAACAGTTTGGAAAAAGAATACATAGCATATCCATGAGCAGGTCTTCCCATGCACCACCGTTTAGCCATATGCATCTACAAAGAAGAATCTCTTAACCACATAAGCTGGAACTTGAAAGATAAGGACCAAGAAACACAAGCAAAAGAAGCAGATAACCTAATAGGGCAGTGATCTGAGCACCTCCAGTCCAAAATATCAAAGCAAGTAGACCATAACCCATCAACCCAAGAATACGAAACCAAAAAATGGTCAAGTCTCTCAATAATACAATTCTCTTCCATTATCCTATTGTTCCAAGTAAACTAACCATTACAAGGCTTAATATCAACCAGGTTCAAGGCAGATATGTTATCACGAAAAAGGAAGGCAGAAGGCTCCAACCTCTCTATACCACCCTTCTTCTCATCCAACTCAATAATGGCATTGAAATCACCCACAATAATGTAAAGAAAAAAAAGGAGCAAGGCTCCAAATGAAATTGATATGAGACCATAATAACTGCTTACCAGGAAAATATGTAGGTACATAAATGTTTAAAAGAAGAATAGATTAGTCTGACTCCAAACTTGAAGCAACCACAGAGATGGAAGACCTGGAGGACATCCACGAAAGAGGATGAATCTTCAATGGGTTCCACAAACAAGCCACCCCCTACATTACCATGAGCCCCAATACACTAGCAGTCACCCCACCCCCACAACTTTGGCAAAAAACTAACCATACTTTCAATAGACAACTTACTCTCCTGTAGAATTTAACATCAAGAGAGTGAATTCTCACCAATTCACAAACAAATTTTTGTCGAGGGTCACTGTTCAATCCCCTTACATTCCAAGAGAGAACTATCATTTCAGAGGGTTAGAAAAATGGGAATCTAGGGTCTTAACAGATCCAAAATCTGCCAAATTCTCCCCCATCATCTTTATTTTTTCTAAATCCTTCTTTCTCCCAACTTTGGAAGACTTCTCAGCCACCCCTTTCTTTTGGTCTTTCTAAAGAAGCCCCAATGAAGGAGAGACTTTGCTGCCTTTTACCGAATAAAACCCCACTTTCACCAATGGAGTAGAGATCTCTCCCTCGCCTATTTTGGCATTCACAAGAGTCTCAGACCTCCCATGAACCACCAAACTAATATTCGTTTCCATTTGCAAAGCACTAGCCTCCTGAGAAGTCTGGTTGTAATCTAGAATAATTCCCTCCTAAACCACTTCCAAAACCCCTTGATCCATAATCATCATACCTAGATTCACCTCCTGCTGACTGAGATCATCCGAAACCTCAAATCTGTTAAAGGTATCACCTTCTTGGCGCTCCTTTAGAGTCCTCTTTTGACCCCAGTTCCTATTACAAGCCTTAACATGCATAAAACCCTCCACACTAGCAGCCACACCAAGAATGGGGTCCTTGCCTTTGTCACCCTTAGGAGGGTTGTGGGGGGGCTGAGTAGTCTGAGACTCAACCGATTTAGACTTCGGGCATCTTCTTTGCAAATGACCATATTCATGACATAAACAACAACAAAAAGATAATGTCTCGTAATCTAGTTGATGCACCCACGAATATAAACCCACATGAATTTCCAAAGAATCTGGAAGAGGGTTATTTAAATCCATCTCAACACAAATGTGAGCAAATGTCATTTCCTTTCTATCCTGAGTTTGCTGAGAAGGACCCATTAGTTTCCTTAGTAGTGAAGCAACCCTATGCAAGATGTCATTGCACCAATATTCAACTGGAAATCTAGGGAGACACACCCATATCGAAACCCAATTCGGGAGCTCCTCTGAAGGATCAAAACCTACATGCTAGGGTTTAATAAATAAACCAATTTGATTGTGGAAATAAGGCCCACCTTCGAAAACTCTATTGTGATTTTCCATGCAATTAAAAATCACCATGAAGTAACTGTTCACCAACAACATTAATTCCATCTCACCCTCTGGGGACCAAGTCCGGTGATCCCATGATTCCAAAAATTGGATTGAAACCCTCATTCCATGGAATTTAAAGAGCAAAGCATGCTTCAAGTAATACTCAATATCCTTTGCAATTGATTCTAGTTGAATTACCAACATCAACCTATCTTAGGTACATTCTAGGCAGCCATTTATCTTCAAGATATGAGTACCTCCAAATGGCACAAATCCTCCATTTCTCCACTCATTTGAAAACAACTTATTATCAAAAACCCTTAATGAACAATTTGGACAAGAATCCCCAAGTGCAGCTCAAAAATCCATAGAAGGTTTGACCCCCGATGACTCCCCAGAGCCATAATCGAGATGCCAAAACACCCTTAAACCCAAACACCCAGAGCCCCACACAAACACCAACACCCACACTTCGAACAAGAAAGCAAAAGAATACAAAAGAGAGTAGAAACAAAGAAGACTGAACATAGCCACAGAAAAAGAGAGGCCGGCCTCAGCCCCAACCGATGTCCAAAACCACCACCCCGACACACAAGAACTACCTCGAACCCAAAAATCACTAGCAGAAAGGTAGAGAACAACTTCCCAAAGCACACAAAGAGAAACACCAAAGTCTCGGTCTCATGCAAGGTGTGACTTGCACAAGGTGCTGAGAAGCTTCAATGTCGCCATCCCCCACAACAACTTTCTTCTCCTTCTATATTTTGATATTTTATTAATATATTACTAATATTATTTTTTATTTATAAAAATATATCTTTAGATTTTTTATGTTTTTATTAATACATTTAATATAAAAATTGAAAAAAAATTTAATTTAATGATAATTCATAAAAAAAATAAAAATTAAATCATTTATTAAATGTTTTATAATATTTTTAAAATATTAAATATATAATTATAAAATCAATATAATTTATATTTATAACAATATTATTATTAATACACAAATTAAAAATTGAAACAAACATGTTATTATTTTTATTTTATTTATTTGACTTTAAAACTATTTATTGATATGTTTTTGAAAATTATATAAGTTAAATTATTAAAAACAATTAAAAAATAAAATTATCATTGCATATTTATGTTTTGACTTCTTATAATACATTAAATAATTATAATTATAAAAATGTCACTATTAATAAATGCATATAGCTACTATTTTTTTATAAATTAAAATTTTGAAAATATATCTAAATTGTATCAAATATGTATCTTCCATTAAACTAGAATATGTTGATTACAATATAAGCATGTTACTCCTACAATATATGAATGAAATTTATTCATATATATGACTTATGTACCTACAGCCACTGTAAGTGTGAATAAGTAAACAAAGAATAAAACACTTCTTACTGAAACATTGTATCAAAGATTAAACAAATAATCTACTGAAAGCATCTCATTGTCTCCTGTCTTCAAAGATTTATTAAGCTATTGTGCTCTCAGATTTAAATAAAACTATAATTGTTAAAATGACAATCTCAGAATGGAATGATGCTGATGTAATGATGTGAAGCTAAAATGATAATACTAAATGAATAAAGAACTATTGTAACATGAATTGACATGAAAACTGATAGATGAAGCTACAGGAGTCAGCCATGATATGATTCTAAAATGTTGGATGCTTGAATTGCTTGATGCTTGAATTCCTATAGAGTAAGAGTGTGTAAGCTTGATTATCTGGATCCTTTTCTTGGTTGAATGAAACTGTATTTATAGATTTCCTAGCAACAAAAATGCACAGGGGTAGCAAAGAGAGGCTTGGATTCAATCTGGAGGATTGAATGGTGAGAGATGGAGGAGATTGGGAAGATTTTGGGGATTGTCTCTACCCATGAAAACACCAGGCAAGAGAAGAGGAAGGATTGATGGAAGAGGATTGAGAGATGAATTTGCAATTTGTCTCCAAAACTTCCCGTGAAATTTGAAGTTATTAATTTTGACATATTTTGACATAAATTAGACATAGGATATCTAATTTGATTTTGAGGAAATATAGAGGAATATTCCTTATGCCTTTATTTAAATATTTTTGATTTATTTAAATTAGCCAAAAAAAAAAAATAATTTAATAGAACAAACTATAGAATTTGTTTATTAAATTAAAATAGAAGAATATGGTAATTAATCAATAAAGTGTTTAATCTTTATTTAATTAATCTTAGATTTGATGTGATAGAATAAAATAGGGAAATGATAATTAAATCAAACAAAGTATTTAATTTTGTTTATTTAATTAAGATGAGATAATAGAAGAATTGTATGAATTAAATGTGAATGTGAACGTGAACTATATAAATAAATATTTCTATTTATTCAATAGTAGAGGAATTTAGGATATTTAATCAAATAAGTTGTATTTAATTAATCGGATTCTCCAGACCAATTTTAGGTGTATACATTTGCCCCTCTTTGAAGTGATGTGTTTACGCATTGCTTCAAAGAAAAATTGTTGCTACTTTCAATATCGATGAAAAAAAATTCAGTATGCCCCAGACATGCCCTAGACATTGATTTTCAGATGATTGATGATAATATGCCCCCTTGGGAGATAAATTAATGATTTTATGATTTTTTTAGATTATTTAATGATTTTTATGATTTTTCAAATGATTTGATGATGATATGACAAAGATTTGATGAAGAAATAATTGATCTCCTGACATTGATGATAAAAATTTAGCCCATGGATGAATCTTAATTAATTTCATGAATAAAATTAATTAAAATAAAGGAAATCCCTCAAAAATCCCTTTTTGAAAAACCTATATAAGGTCAAAAAGGTCCTTTTCATCCTCACTTCTACTTTTTGACTTTCAATACCTAGTGAGAGAGACATTTGAGCTAGCTGGAGCAAGATGTTGATCCCCTACCACACTCACCGGTTCAAGTGCGTGCGACATCACTAGCAGCTGGCTGCCTACGGACCTCCGGTACGTACTCGTATTCCACCTCGTAATTTGTGCATTCTCAATTTTCATGCCTTTTTTTATGCATTTCCATTTTTGTCGTAGTTTAGCGCATCAATGTCGCACTTTAGCGCATTGCACTCCGGTGTAGCACTTTTGTTAACTATTGTAGCGCTTTGAGGAATTAGCGCTTTCGTTAATTTCTCTAGTGCTTTCATAGAAAAGTTTAGCGCTTTTATAAATGAGCGCTTCAATTGATTTATTTCGTGCTTTGATGCTCGATTGTAGCGCTTAGAAAGTTCTAGCGCTCTGATGCAATAAGTTGGCGCATTGATGGTCTGTTATAGCACCTTATTAAAGTAGCACTTTGATGGTCTATTATAGCGCATTGATGCGATGAAATAGCGCTTTGGATGCCTGTTATAGCACATCAAATTGTTGAAATAGCGCTTCTGGTTATTTAGAGCCCTGGATGCTTGTTTTAGCACATCAAAATGCTGAAATAGCGTTTTTGATTTTTAGCGCTTTGGATGCCTGTTTTAGTGCATCCATGTTAGATTTGCAGATTTTGACACAGTTAACCTTGATTTTGTCAATTTAGATCATGTCCATTCTTTGGTTTGGTATGATTTGATTATACAAATTCCTTAATGCCTGATTCTGATGATTAATAAGACTTACTCTCATGATAGGCGAGAAATAATCCTATTTGTGATGATCCTCATGATAGGTGAGGAATGATTTCATATCTAATAAACCTCATGATAGGTGAGGTTAGTTGATGTTTGTTCATGAATTTTGATCAAAAATTCATACCAAAGTTTGATTGGATCTGATAGTAGATTGACTTGTGAATTTGACATAGTGTACTAATTTTTTAAACCTTCTTTATGATGATAGGATCCTCTGGATAACCTCTAGATGTGAGAGCGACTTCCATGGACTACTAATTTGATTCCTCATCCGACTCCTAATGAAATTCATATCATAGCTCGATGTGTTCTATCTAGTCTTCTTGATATGCTCCGGATTAGGATTAATCGAGGTCTCCTTATTGCCTTGGCCGAGCGATGGCATAGTGATCATAACACCTTCCATCTACCCACTGGTGAGATGACAGTCACACCAAAGGATGTGTGGCAAATATTGCAGGTACCGTTTATCGGAGAGGTTGTAGTCTATGATTCACATGAGGCTGGTGGGAGAGATGCACTCTGCTGAGTATTCCAAGATTAGCATATTATAGGACTGATTCTTCGATGGCAGACGATGGTTGATGCCTATGCTAGTCTACCAGCAGTGCTAGCTGGATTCATTGGAGGCTTCCTTTGTCCTAATTGCAAGTCAAAAGGATTCTCCGTGGGTCGGGGCCGTATTCTTGAGAGCATGGTCGTGCACGGGACCGGATATGCATGGGGGATGTGTATGCTAGCCCACCTTTATCATGATTTACACTAAGTGGTGTACTTGGGAGGATGCAACCTATCAGCACGGGTGACCTTACTATAGGTTTGGGCATGGGAGTATTTTTCCATTGCTCGACCACTTCCGGTGCTTGACAGACCTGCAGGCAGACCATATGTTTTCCATTACAGAGGTCGACTTACCCAATTTCAAATGGGTAAGTTAGAGCATTGGAGATGGATTTTGGATGATTTGGAGAGTGTTGTTTGGCAACCTTATCTGGATTGTGAGCAGTGGGAGGAGGATGACCGAGTGCTTGGATTTTTGTGTGATTCCATGTATCTGATTGGCAGGACTCCTTTTGTTTTAGAGAGATTTTTACTGCGACAGGTCTACAGGCAGTATGGTATTGTAGAGTGTATGTCTCAGGGGGTTGCTCATTATGCCTGGCGGTGGAGTGATACAGCAGATTGGGGGCCATGTTTGTCTTATGAGACATTAGTGGAGGGATATCGGACTCTACAACCATCAGCTTGGGATATACGCAGGGATATTGCAGAGGCACTCATGACAAAGGAGTATGTCACATATTTGGCTTTGCATCCATGTCCTCGGATCACCATTCTTGATGATCCAGCACCATTACCTATGGAGGAGGATGCTACCGAGGATCCTGCCATAGCCATTGAGGGTGAGGAGGATAGTGGATCTGACACTGACTTGAGTAGCAGTGAGGAGAGCAGCAATGATGACAGCAGTAGTGATGATGGGGATGGTGGTGGTGGAGGTGGCAGAAGGGGTTGGGCTAGGTAGTGTTGGTCCATCTTCGAGTAGGCCTCGCAAGAGGCGGGTAGTGGATATGCCTTTCTTGGATTATTAGAGACAGATTGCTAGTCTACAGGTGCAGGTACAGACTCTGCAGGGACAGTTAGTGCAGGCACAGGGTTTACTCATGTAGATGCAAACTCAGATGCAGACTCAGGCACAAACTCATGCACAGGTTCAAGGACAGCTGGCAACTATTCAGACACAGGTCGGTACTTTGATAGCCAAGAGGGACAGTGTCAGACAGATTGTCGAGGGGGCACAAGAGACTGCTGAAACATTACATAGGGTAGCCAATGGTACTTCTGTTGTGGATTATATGAGGGAGGTTTTGTGGGTTGGCCGAGAGGCAGAGTTTTACAGGGGTAGGTATCATGATGCAGTTCCTGTCGATTGCAGAGTCAGTTATCTGCCTTTGAGATTTGGTAGGACACATACCCGAACAGTTAGCGAGGGTGTGACACAGCCTTCACGGAGAGATCCCAGAGATCTTAGTCAATCTGGGGGTGGTGGTGGTACTAGTCCCGTTATGCCTGCTCCTTCTGGCAGCAGCAGATCTTAGATGCCATTTGTGATTTTGAGATGTACACTTCGAGTCAGCTCATTTTTGACGATGTATCTTTTCCTATTTTAGACTTCATTGTATACTTGACTTTTGATGATATATATGATTATGCAATTGATTTCTATTGATCTATGATGGTTATCTATGATTCTATGATGGATGCATGTTATATATTATGTGATGATTCTACGATGAATGCTTTTATTTTATGTGATGATTTAAATGCTTATGTATGAATATATGATGTTCTAAATGATGATTTTTGTGATGAATGATATATGGATAATAATGACATGATTTGCATTTTATTTTAATATGATGAAATGTATGGATGCATGGTGAATGCATTTATTTTAATGTGATGAAATGATAATGATGATGTTGTGATGGATGCATTTATTTTAATGTGATGAAATGAAAATGATGATGTTGTGATGGATGATATATGGATGGATGGTGTAAATTGATCAAATGCATATGATAATAATGTAATGAATGATATGGTGCAATGAACATGATGTATTTATAAAAATGATAATTTGTGACGGATGATAATGTAAATGAATGATATGGTGCAATGAACATGATGTATTTATTTATGATATGATGTGGAAAATATGGTAAAATAAATGCACAACTATTTGATGTTAAATGCATGAATGATGAGATGATATAAAAAAAAAGCTTTGCAATGATGAGATGATGTTCCTATATGTTTTTGATAATTTTTGGTTTATGTCAAGTATACTCAGTCATATTTGTAGAAAAGATAATCATTAATTGGAAATCCTTTATGTAACAAACACTTTGCAGATGTAGAATTTATTATGAATGCAGTCTAATTTTATCATGCAACTATATGCAAACCATTGTCATTTTAACAACAATTTATGCTTGGTATCATCATAGAGCTTTTTAAGATGTTGAAAGTGAGTACAAGTGTTAATGGTATATGTTAGACCAATGACGACCTGAGTACTACATTCATGATTTTTGATATTTCAAGACAACACAAGCATCTAGGTATAATTGAATCGAGATGACCTGAGCATTTCTTGCGTAAAATAGGCAGAGATTAATCATTTTAGTGTGTGAATTCTGAATGTCATCGGTGATACATTTGCATAGCATATCCCCTGAAAATTCACACATTTATATGATTAACATACAAACAACAGACACTAAAATTATCATTCTTCTTCCTCGTTTCTCTAGTTCATTTACATCATCGAGGTAATCCAAAGAAATGATAATAATTAATCAAAAGAAAACAATTTATCCACCTTTTACTTAGTGTGTTTCAATCATTATTCAGATTAGATCATCCATTTTGATTTTTGTAATGTTTTTGTGATTTTTCGAGATTTTGACCAAAGACCTATCCTAGGGGTCTTGGGGGTTGATCAAAGATTAGCCTTGCCTATGTTACACAATCAGAGACCACGTAGTTCGACTGACACAAAGTTAATATTTTTGGTTTTTAAGCTTTTTCCAGATTGGCTTTTTGACTTGTTTTTGGATTTTCTCGATAGGATATAGATGTTTGATGCCTTTCTGACGGTGATTGATGTTGCGCTTTGATCATTGTTTTTGTTTTCTTGTCATACTATTATTTTCCCTTTTTGCAAAGCCAATGTTTTGCTGCCTCCATTGATATCCAGATGTTTCCCCCAAGGTAGAGTGGGACATGACCATGTGAGATGATTTGATAATGGATGCAATGATGGCAAGACTAATGATATGATATGAAATGGTAATGACGGCCAGACTAATGATCCTGAAATGTATCAAAACTGATGGGAAATTTGGTTTAAAATCACATACGATGCCTGTTTCTAGGTTTTCACCATATGTTTTGATTACTTTTGTTTTGTACTTTCCTTTTTTCTCATTTTTCTTTTTTATTTTGTATTTTTTGTATTTTTTGTTACGAAGAGGCCTGTTTGCCAGGTTTTCATTAAGGAAACCATTTTCCAGAAGTTTGATCCATGCACTAGGAAATTCAAGTATAGAAGTTTTTGAGATGGATACTGTTGATAGGTTCATCAAACAAATCCCCTTCTGATGTTGATAGTTGATATGCTCCTAATTCGTACACTAATATGATGACAAAAGGACCTAGCCAGTTAGGTTCAAACTTCCCTTTCTTTTCCCTATCCTGCTGATTTCTAGGGTTCTCTTTTAGAACCAAATCGCCAACCTGAAAGACTCTAGGTTTTACCCTATGATTATAGCTCCTTGATATTCTCTATTGATATGTCATTAGATGGTTGACAGCTTGTTGACGATGCTCATCCAACAATTCTAGTTCTTGAAGTCTGAATACCCTATAGTCCTCATCTGTAATGATTCCTCTTAGTGATACACAGAGTGATGGAATCTCTACTTCAATGGGTAGTATGGCCTTTGATCCATATACCAAGGCATATGGTGTAGCTCCTATCGGTGTTCTGATACTGGTTCTATAGGCCCACAGTGCAGGATTTATCTGAACATGCCAATCACGTACAACATCGTTAACCGTTTTTTTGAGTATTTTCATAATTGTTTTGTTAAAGGCCTTTGCTTGTCCATTTCCCTGAGGATAGTACAATGTTGAGAAACGATGTTGGATATGAAACTTCTCACATAATTCTTGGACATCTTGGTTTTTGAATGGCCGTCCATTATCAGTGATAATTGATTGAGGTATGCCATACCGATAGATTATGTAATTCAATATAAATGACGAGATCTATTTTCCAGTGATAGTTGTAAGAGGAACTGCTTCTATCCATTTTGTAAAGTATTATGTTGTTGTGATTATGAACTTGTGTCCATTGGATGAAGACGGATTTATCTTTCCTACCAAATCTAGTCCCCATTGACAAAAGGGCCATGTTGATGTGAATGGATGCAATTCTTGAGCTAGTGCATGAATTAGATTACTATGAATCTAACATTTTTGGAATTTCTTTACAAACTAATAGGACTCTTTCTCCATACATGGCCAATAATATCCCAAACGAAGGAGTTTCTTCGCTAGAGTTATACCACTCGAATGAGTGCCACAAATACCCTCATGAACCTCACATAAGGTCGTCTCAGATTCGTCGTGTTCTAAACATCGGAGTAAGGTACCATCAAGACCTTGACAATAAAGAATATCAGTGATTAAAATATGTCAAGCAGATTGGAAAATAAAATTGCATTTTTGATTCCTGGAAAGATCGGGAGGGAGGATATTATCCTTTAGGTAAGTATAAGTTTTCTCGTAGATGGAGGTTTCAATGGTATATAAATGACATATGGTATTGGATTATGAACTATTGTAAGGACATGATACTTGTTCTACCATAAACTCATAACAACCACGTTTCTCTGGCAATTGTAAGAGTGAAGCAATTGTGGCCATAGCATCTGCTACTTTGTTCTCTACCCTTGGAATTTGATCGAATTTGATATTGACAAAAGATTGTTTTAGATCATCTTTTTTCTATTTATAGGTCATCAACTTTTCATCTTTCATCTGATACTCGTCATTTACTTGATAAATGACTAGTTGAGAGTCCCCATATACTTATAATTTTGTGATCTTCCATTCAATTGCTATTTTGACCCCAATGATTAATGCTTCATATTCCACCACATTATTTGTACATTGAAACATTAGTCTATAAGCTTTCGGGATGGTGTGTCCTTGGGGAGTGATGAACAAAATCCTTGCTCCAGATCCTCACTGTGTATATGATCCATCAAAATACAATATCCATTGTTGTGGCATCATTGTCAGAATGTCCCAATCTAGAAACTCCATTGTCATGGGTCGATCATCTGGTAAAGGAGCCTCAACCAATTGTTCGGCGATTGCTTGACCCTTGATGGCTTTTCTTTCCACATATTGAATATCAAACTCACTTAATAGCATGACCCATTTTGCTAGTCTACCTGTTAAGGCAACCTTACTGAGTAGATATTTTAAGGGGTCAATTTTCGCTATAAGCTTGATTGTGTGAGTCAGCATATAATTTCCTAGCTGTTGAGTAGAAAACACCACCGCCAAGCAAGATTTCTCAATGAAAGTGTAGTTTATTTCATAGCCATTTAAAGTTCTGTTGATGTAGTAGATGGTGTGTTCCTTTCCTTCATAATCTTCTTGTGCTAATAATGCTCCTAAAGAGATATTTGTTGTTGCAATGTACAGTATCAGAGGTCTTCCTTCTGTAGGCGGCATAAGAATAGGCGGTGACATTAGATATTGCTTTATTTGATCGAACGTTGTTTCACACCCATTATCCCATTTGAAAACAATATTTTTATGCAATAGATGATTGAATGGATGACTTTTGTCCGCCAATTGGGAGATAAATCTCCTAATTGATTGGAGCCTTCCCTATAGTGATCTTAGTTGATTGATATTTTTGGGTGGTGGCATTTCCATTATTGCCTTGACTTTCGTTGGATCTACTTCAATGCCCTTTTCTGAGACAATGTATCCCAAGAGTTTTGTTGATGTGACCCCAAAGACACATTTCTTGGGGTTTAGCCTGATATTGAATTTCTCTAGCTTGGTGAAGATTTTACTCAGGATATGCAGATGTCCTTCCCTAGTACAAGATTTAGCCAGAATATCGTCCACATAATCCTCCATAAAGGTGTGCATCATATCATGAAATATTGTGGTCATTGCTCTTTGATAGGTTACTCCTGTGATTTTCAAACCGAATGGCATGACATTCCAGTAGAAGGTTCCCCATGGACATGTAAATGCAGTCTTCTCCTAATCTTTTGGAGCTATCTTAATTTGGTTGTATCTAGAGAAACCGTCCATTATTGACAACATGACATGTCCTGTCGTCAAGTCCACAATGATGTCTATATTAGGTAATGGGAAATCATCCTTTGGGCATGCTTTATTCAGGTCCCTAAAATCCGTACATATCTTGATGCTATTGTCCTACTTTGAGATAGGTACAATGTTTGATATCCAGTTGGCATAATCAATAGACCTTATGAATCCCGCATCTAATAATTTCTTTAGCTCAACCTTTACCATTAATGCGATATGGGGATGCATTTTTCTCAACTTTTGCTTTACAGGCTTGATTCCTGTAGGAAAATACAAATGATGCATGAGAAGGTTTGGATCCAAGCCTGGCATATTAGAATATGACCAAGCAAAGTTGATGCTTCCTTCCTTAAAGAATTTGATAAAATTTGGTCTCTCTTGATCTGTCATAGATTCTGCCAGATGTAGAATTTTTGCCCTTTCTTTAGTGCCAATGTTTATAGATTGTGTTGGATCCACTAGAACTAATGACCATTCATGATAATGCTTTGGAAGAGTGTCAAATCTCCCATCTTTCAGTGCCTCAGAGAGGTTTTCACTGTTAGATGCGTTCTTTATTTTTTCTTTTTCAAGATCTAATGCTGCCATAGAATGGTTTTCACCATTAGATCTATTATCCCTATTTTTACTTTTGCAACTGGAAGATTTGACACCGTCATGCCAAGTCATGTTATGATAATTATAGATAGAACTTGTACCAGGTTCGTCACAACATAAGATTTATGATGACATCATCGTTTGCAAATATGGGTACATTTATAGGATCAACAGGTTCCCAATCAATAAGTTCAAGATGTACTAAAGGCATGAAGTCATCGGATTGACTTAGGTTGATGGGGGTAAGGGTTAGTACAGTTATTTCAACATAGTCGTTATTAGGGATATCGAGATCAATGATGGTACCCTCTTCAAGATCATCTAGTTTACTTGATGTCTGTTTGTCCCCACTTGAGTCATCGATATTTAGTGATCCTGATATGAATGGTCTAGACCCAGAGCTTTGTCCCTCCTCACGCGTAGGTGCATATTGTTGTATTACATCAATTTGGATATTGGTGTAAGATATATTGAAACACAAATCCCATTCATACTCATTAGAATCCATTTCAGAGCTATCTCTAACCTGAAGGATTCTTTCAATAGCCTTCTTTGTCATTTCTTATTTTTGTTCTTCAGAGTATCCTAGTCCTGTGTTCTCTTTTGAATGAAGAGTGAGGGGTTGAATAGGTTCTACGATGCCTTCCTTCCTTTTTCCGACAGGTCCTTGTCCCTCATAACCCATTTTTTATAGGATGGCCTTCCCTTTGCCATATTTGTCTGTATTGATATTGATATTCTTGATAATGATATTTGATGTCGATGGTTCCTCATCTTTGTATAACCAATCAAGGATTGCTTTGTTGTCTGATTCATCCTCTATGGTACCGGCTTTTACAAACCTTTCTTCTAGAACTGTCACAGGTAGTGATGTTTGATGTTTGACCATTAATGGTTGGCCATATGTCTTTGGAGATGGCATCAATTATGAAAGATTGAGTGATTGCGCAATAGCATATTGTCCCATTCCCTTATCTGTCAGCTGGACCTGTTCTTGAAATTTCTTTGATAAAGAAGTTCGGGGATCTGGATTGTTTGATAATTGAGTATCAACAAGATTTGTATCTTTTGCTTTATCCTTCTTTTCTACCCATTTGGTGGTGATATTTGGACGTTTTTCCTCATTTGATCACTTTGAACTGGATGCTTCCCTATTGTGAGGCACAAAGGTATCTTGAGAGATCCTAAGTGTGTCACAATGTTGAGGATGATTATAATCGGCTGATATAGTCACCTCCTATCCATTTATTGAGAATTTTAAGCATTGGTGATATGTGGAAGGCATTGCCTGCATTTCGTGGATCCATGGGCGTCCTAAGAGAATGTTGTAAGTTAACTCTTTTTCCAGTACTTGGCATGCTATGTGTTTCATCATCGGTTCCACTTGAATGGGTAACATAATCAGTCCCTTTGAAGATCTCGCTTCCTCATCATATGCCTTTATAGTCATTTTCCTTCGGGCATCAATAACATCATCTGAATACCCTAGTGCAAGGATTAAATTTAGAGTGCAAATGTTCAAACTAGCTCCCCCATCTATTAAGACTCTTTTGACATGATGATTGTGGATCAAGACTTCGATATGGAGTGCACTGTTATGGGGATGGTTGAGTGACACATCATCTTGTTCAGAGAATGATAGACAGTGTGGTGTAGTCAAATGCCCCACCATAGCCTAGAATTGGAAAACATCTAGATTTTTTGGTACCTTAGTGGCAACTAGTGCTTGTTCTAGAACCTCCTTATGTGATGGTGATAGTTTGAGGAGTTCTAATATTGATATCTACGTTGGAATGTTTTGAAGCTGATCAACAATATTGTAATGAGATGGAGGTGGATATGTGTTTTTAGGCCCAACTCCCTTTAAGACTACCTTGGATTGCCCCCTTGTCATTACATTTGCTAGTTGATAGTCCTGTCGTTCTCTGATTTTTAAAACGTTTATTTGATTTTCAGAGACTTGTATGCTTGGGAGAAAATCCAAAGGGGTAGTGTTGTTGGTTTCATGTTTGTCCATGTTATGACCAACAATATTATCATTTTCCACTTCGGTAAGACAAAGGATCGTTTTATCGTAGACATGATTGATATTTTTACCTTTGTTGTTCGTAAAAGATGATGCTTCTTTGTCATAGTTTGGTAAAGGGTCCTTGAAGGCTGAATGATCATTATTGTTTTGGTGTCCCTCTATATATATCTTGTTATTGTCGATCAGATCTTGAACTGCGTGTTTTAACTCCATGCAATCATTAGTTTTGTGGCCTTTATTGTTGTGGAAGTTGCAGTAATCTGCGTCATTCCACCATGGTGGTTTGACCTTTGGATCCTAGAATCTTGCTTTCCGCGTAGTGATAAGACCACTTGTGACTAGTTCTTTCATCGTTGATTCCAATGTTTGGCCTAAAGGTGTGAACCTACATTGGTTTGATGATTTTTGGTATGTTTGCGGTTTTGTGATTTCATTATTTTGAATGACATTTGACTTGATGATTTGATCGTTGTTTTGATTTATTTTTGAAGTAGATGCTGTCAAGTTGAAAACTGGTTTGGCATTTTGTAAATCACTTGTCGTTTCGTTGGTCCCTGTATTCCTATTCTTTTGCCAAAATTTTGGTTTGTCACTGTTGGGGTATTGATTTGTGTTATTTGATTTGTCGTTGAAATGTTTAATAACCCCTCTTTTGACTAGCACTTCTTCAATCTTAAGGCCGTTTTCTATCACCTTTTCAAACGTAGGAGGACATTGCAATTCAAGTCTATAACTCATCTCCTCCGTCAAATTGTCAATGAACAACTCCATTTTCTCTTCCTTAGGAATGGAGTGAGGATATCTAGCGAATACTCATCGCCATCTTTGTAGAAAGGACAAGAATGTCTCCCCTTTGTTTTGTTTCATGTTATACAGATCCTTTATTGTGACATTGTGTTGGATGTTAAAAGAATACTGGGAGATGAACCTATTAACAAGTTCTTCAAAAGTCCTGATTCCTGGTTATAATTTGGAAAACCATTCCATACATGAACCTCCCAAGCTTCTTGGGAATAATCTCATCAGGTAAGTTTCCTCTTGAGAAAACTCTAGGCTCATGGTTTTGAATTCGTGGATATGATCGATCAGATCTGTCTTTCCATTGTATTTGTCATACTTGGGGAATTCACTGTGTCGAGGAAAAGGTATCATGCCGACTGTTGAGTCAAAAGGATAAGGACAAATGTCTTGTATTGCATACCTTTTGGTGTTTCCTTGTGTCATGTCTTGTATTTGTTGTTGTAAGATTTGTATTTGGGATGTTAAGGCAATAACCAGATCTATACCTTGCGTGGGTTGTGGTATTTCGGTTTTGCTTGTTCCAGGTGCTTCTCTTAGGCGATTTACATCAAAGTCTTTGGGAAGCTTAGCACTTGATTCAACCAACATTAAGAGGTATTTCTCCATGTCCTGTTGTAAGATCTTTTCCATGAATTTATGGAATTTTGGATCCTGTTGGGCTGTTTGTATGTCTTCTGGAGTTATTTCATTTTTGTCACTTTGATGTAGACTATTCCAGGGATTTTCTTCTGCCATTGTATTTGATGTTTCAAGTTCCTTTCCTAAGAGCTTCTATTTTTGTAATCTGGTGAAGATTGGCATACAAGTGTTTTGTTCTTTCCACCAAACTTTGATCTTCTATGTTATAAAATGTCAAGTGAATTTTAAAAAAAAGTCAAATAAGATGATATATCTTATTGATAAGACTAGGTTAAAAATTTGATTACTATGCCTTGTTTCATGATGATAGGATGATAATATCCCGATGATGAAACTTTAGCGTAATAATTGAGATTTTGATTTGATTTGACACTTTATGATTTGCAAGATCTTCATTTTAATTGAAAAGAGTGGAAACTTGTAGGGACCTATCTGATTTTGGTTTCTAGACAACGACTCTAATAAAAAGATACTTCTGCTTTGGTAAAAATCCGTGTTTAGATGATAGACAAACTGACTAATATGTTTTGGAACTCTCTATTTTGAAAGCGCTTAAACAAAGTTCAGAAGCGCTAAAACAGGTTTTGGAAGCGCTATTTCGCAGAAGCGCTAGAACAGAGTTCAAAAGTGCTGAAAAAGATGATAGAAGCGCTATCCTTATGGATGCACTAAAATAGTTCTCGAAAGCGTTGAAATAGTGCTTGGAAGCGCTATTTTATGAAAGCGCTAAAACAGAGTCCCGAAGCGTTGAAACAGATTTCCAGAGCGCTAAAACAAAGGGTTGATGTTTAAGACTCTTTATTGCAAAATTTGTCTTGGCCTTGTGGTGTATTCTATCATCGGTTGTGGGATGTAGGACTGACGTATGCGTTGACTATGATTGTGATATTGTGTGAGGGCTCTCCTTTGGAAGAAAGCTCGTGAATAAAAAGGTTCTACGGTGTAATCAAGAGTATGACCTCTAGCAAAATCCTGATACCTATGAATGAAGGTTCTATGTTGTAATAAGATCTTTTGACTTTGATTTAAGAAATGCCTTTTCCTCAAAAGATTTTGATAACCAATTGGCCTCTTGGGTTTGTTGATTTTGATGGTTTTCTTGACAAACTTGGTTGATTTCCACTCTCGAATCATGAATTTTTTCTAACCTGATTTGACTTGTGGTTTTTTGGATGATCTTTTATCTGATTTTTAATGATTTTCGAAAACATAGCAAGCAAATTGTAGAATAATTATTTTAGAATCTGAATAGATAGTGTATATTCAAGAACCACAAATGGTCCTTATTGATTTTTACTGGTTTGTTTTGACAAATATACAATTCAGATAGACTCACTCTTAAGGTCAAAAAGGTCATCGTTATACTCAACAACCCACATCTTAAAATTGCGTTGACTCACACAACCATGTCACCCCCTAGAGGGCACCCGTGTTTTTGTCGTTTCTAGGTGTGTACTCAAAGTTGGATTTCTCATCCTTTGAGCAAACAGTCCTTGGCAATTATATGGTGAGTGTCTTGGGGGCATATTCTTCCCTCCCCTTGCATCGTGAATATTACAATGTCTGGTTACTAACTCGGCTGGATACTACACTATGGTTCGTAGATAGGGTTTTCGTGCGGTGCAACAAATGATAAACTCCCTCAAGAGACCTCCCAATCTTTAGAACAAATATTTTGGGGATGGTTATCTTTGCACACTACCGTCAAGTTGGACTTTCATCAACAACTTGCATTTTGATTAGAGTGGGTTGGAATCCTTGGCTTTAGGCGTTCCCACTTAGGTCGTTCCCGTAGGGTGAGTACTTTTTCCCACTACGGTAGGCCTTCTAAAGGTTTTAACAAAAGTGTAAATTTGCATGAAAATAAAGGATGAGTCTGTCACTTTGATCACCTAGTTAAGGAGAGAGCATAAGCCTATTCACCACACAAGCACAACAAATAAATGATTCGTTTTAAGCCCAAAAGACAAATTTTGCTAATCTATGTGAAGATTTTGCTTCTCAAAAATCATGGTGTCCATTTTAAGTGATATAGCAAAAGTGTGATGGCTACCCTAGGATTGATAAATTTTAAACTAGAAATGGCTACCCTAGGATTGATAAATTTTAAACCAAATGATTATCCTAGGATTGGTTCATTTTAGTCCAAAACGTATCAAAATGAAATTCTGCCAGCGGTCACGTCGGATCCAGATAAAAAATTACAAAAGCGTTAAAACAGTCAAAGAAAGCGCTATAGTTTTTCACAGATGCGCTAAAACTGAAAGCGCTAAAACAGAGTATCGAAGCGCCGAATTTGTTCGCTGAAGCGCTATATCAGCTATACTGGAGATTAGTGATCGATGTGCCGAAACAATTCATGGAAGCGCTATAGTAGAAGCGCTAGAACTTTTAACAGATGCGCTATAGTTTCACGAAAGCGTCGAAACAAAGCACAAAAGCGCCATAGTTTTCCACGGATGCGTTATAGTTTTTGACGGAAGCGCTGAAACAGAACACGTCGGAGACCTGCACGACACTTTTCAGAAAAAAATTATAGAATATGGGGTTAATGCCCCATGGTGGGTGCCAAATTGTAAGTGTGAATAAGTAAAAAAAGAATAAAATACTTCTTAATGAAACATTGTATCAAAGATTAAACAAATAATCTACTAAAAGCGTCTCATTGTCTCCTATCTTCAAAGATTTATTAAGCTATTGTGCTCTCAGATTTAAATAACACTATAATTGTTAAAATGACAGTCTAAAGAATGGAATGATGCTGATGCAATGATGTGAAGCTAAAATGATAATACTAAATAATAAAAGAACTACTGTAACATGAATTGACATGAAAACTGATAGATGAAGCTACAGGAGGCAACCATGATATGATTCTAAAATGTTGGATGCTTGAATTGCTTGATGCTTGAATTCCTGCAGAGTAAGAGTGCGTAAGCTTGATAATCTGGATCCTTTTCTTGGTTGAATGAAGCTGTATTTATAGATTTCCTGGCAGCAGAAATATACAGGGATAGCAAATAGAGGCTTGGATTCAATCTGGAGGATTGAATGGTGAGAGATGGAGGAGATTGAGAAGATTTTGGGGATTGTCTCTACTCATGAAAACACCAAGCAAGAGAAGAGGAAGGATTGATGGAAGAGGATTGAGAGATGAATTTGCAATTTGTCTCCAAAACTTCCCATGAAGTTTGAAGTTATTAGTTTTGACATATTTTGACATAAATTAGACATAGGATATCTAATTTGATTTTGAGGAAATATAGAGGAATATTCCTTATGCCTTTATTTAAATATTTTTGATTTATTTAAATTAGCCAAAAAGGAATAAATAATTTAATAGAACAAACTATAGAATTTGTTTATTAAATTAAAATAGAAGAATATGGCAATTAATCAATAAAGTGTTTAATCTTTATTTAATTAATCTTAGATTTGATGTGATAGAATAAAATAGGGAAATGATAATTAAATCAAACAAAGTATTTAATTTTGTTTATTTAATTAAGATGAGATAATAGAAGTATTGTATGAATTTAAATGAATGTGAATGTGAACTATATAAATAAATATTTCCATTTATTCAATAGTAGAGGAATTTAGGATATTTAATCAAATAAATTGTATTTAATTAATTGGATTCTCCAGACCAATTTTAAGTGTATACAACCACAAACCATCATTTAAGAAACCATCTTCAAATAAGACAATTCATTAACCTTAGTGAGTCATGTTCACATAAAGCAATTTATTATCAAAACTTCCGTTCCATTATATTATAATTATCAAAACTTATATTTAATTATACTATAATTAACAAAATTTACATTTAATTTTATTCACCTTAACAAAACTCACATTTATGTTTTATTAAATCTAAAATACTATAAATACAATACTATAAAGACAAGTACTACCCACTACATGGCACTTGTTGAATTAGGTTTATATTGCTTTATTTCCATTTCAAAATTCATTAATCTTATTTCACCTTCTAGAATTTGTCTCTTTTTTAGTTATCATTGTCAAAGGATCATTGACCATTGATTTAAGTGATAATTCTTTTGTCCCTTTTAGAATTGAAGTTCATTTTAATTAGAATATAATGAAAATTAATTCTCCTCTTATCAATTAGTTGTACACTTAATATCTTTAAATATCATGACATATCAACATATTGTACAAACATATATTCAATTAATTTATACTTGTTGATAAAAAAAATAAAAATTGTATTTGAATTTAAAATTTGAATTTCACATTCATTCAAATACATCATATAATACAATAAAGTAATCCAAAATCACTAAAAATAACTTTAAGAACTAAAATGTTAATTTGAAAATAAGAAATAAATATAAATGATAAATATAGAAAGATCTATAAATATCAATTAGTTGTACACTTAATATTTTTAAATATTATGACATATTAACATATTGCACAAACATATATTCAATTAATTTATATTTGTTGATAAAAAATAAAATTTGTATTTGAATTTCACATTCATTCAAATACATCATATAGTTTAATAAAGTAATCCAAAATCACTAAAAATAATCTTAAGAACTAAAATATTAATTTAAAAATAAGAAATAAATAAAAATAAAAATATAATAATAAAAAAATTGATGAAAATAGAAAGATCTATAAATATCTCTATATATAACCACAAAAATAGACACCTATCCATATGTTTTGACATATAATATGCCTTTCGCCATTACAATGGTATTTAAGAAACTTAAGTTTTCGTATACCACTCAGGCAAATATTGATACTGTAATCTGTTTTGGATTATTCAGATTAATATATATATTCACATATATGTCGGCATCAATTGTACTTTATCTTTAATTTTTAATTTTTAATGTTTAATAGGCTATAAAAGGCGTCTCCTGGTACGCAATCTGAGCGAAAACCCTTGAAAACTGCCATCAACGGCGTACAAAAATGTCATACTTTGTCTGTTTGATGTCTGCTTGAATTTGAATTTCGCAGACGATTCTCTCCGACAACTTAAATAAGCTGATTTCGCAGTTGCACTTCTTGGCGGGGGTACCTTTGTTTGTTTTGAGCTCACAATCACGTTACTCTCGCAGGCACTTAGGCTTGCTTGGAGACTTTGACATATACTTAGTAAGTATAGATCTTTTTGTGAAAAATGAGTTTTAGTTTAAAGCTTTTGCTGTGTAGCTATGAAGTATATTCAACTTTGCTGAACGAACTGTCTGATTGAAGATTTACGCTACACTTTTATGCCTTTGCCAATCTTTTTGTCAGCAAAGCCAACCCAGGAATTTTCATGTGTTTAATTTTAGCAGTATATGCTTTTACTAAAGATTAGTTGCAGATTCGCAGTATTATATTTTGCTTTTTTGATCTTTCCAGGGTTCTCAGTTTGCTTTTGTTTGTTTTACGACACGGTCGTTGAGAAAATTGCGATCTTGAATTGGTGGCGGTAGATTTGGGGTTTATGGAGTCTTATGGTCTCTGTTTTGAATGAGTGCTATGGAGGGGTTGCCGTCCCATGTCTTTTTCTCAGTGGACGCTGCTGAGAAAATCTCAGAGCCATTTGGGCTAACATGGTCCCCTGAAACGTGACATGTTCCTATCCGTCCTGCAGTATTTCAAGATTATGTATTCAAATCTATCTATTGCGAATTTCTCGAAAAATCCATTTACAAAGATCTTGCCATTTTGAAAAAAATCACTTTAAAAAGTCTGTGTCGGTGCTGGAAATTTCTGGCTGTTTTTGTAGGGTCCCATGCAACTGCTCAGCTCTTTTGCTTAAGCTAGATTTCCTCAATTTTTTTCAGGATAATTTTTTGGTGCCCAGTTGTCCGATGATTTTTTTTCTTGCTTATTTTAAGCAATTATCAAAATGTAATCTTTTTGTAATTATAATATTAAAATATTTTGAAGATTAAATCTAAAAGTAAATGACAAAAGGGTGGGAAGACAGGTAGGGCTGAAATCGAGCTTCGCCTGGGGAACGGACAGCCAAAAAATATATTTTTTAATTAAAACCACCAATAAACTGTCAAATCTGCATGTTTAAAGAATTAAATTTTTTTTTCTTAACCATAAAACATGATTGAAAACCTAAAATATTCTCATCGTTTTGATATAAAGTTTGTCTCCATCTTTTAGTGACAATGCATTTTTTCGTAGTAACTTTCATATTCATATTAAATGTTGGCAATCTAACAAGGATATTTTAAAATTGAAGGGTCAAGGACTCTTGGAGCTTGGTTAAAAGTGATAAAATTATGAAAAATGTTTTGTGCCATGAAAGCATTTGTGATTTGAAAGGTTTTAATCTGGGCTTGGTAGTGGGGGCTCTGCCCCTTGACCTTGCTTTGTATCACAAGAAGGAGTGTGCTAGGGGCACCACCCCCAAACCTTTGTGAGGGACACTGCCCCTAGATCCTTGTGAGGGGTGCTTCCTCTCATCTTCGCTAGGGGTTACGAGTCACAAACCCTTGTGCTAGTTTTAAAAAGCAAAATATAAAAATCAGGGTCAAGCTCGATGGAAAAACAATGTCTTTTTGTTCTAGCTTTTTTCCATTTCAATCCCAAGTGATTGAATTACATTTGTACTTTTGGTTTGCTGAGTCAATCCCTCTCCTAAGTAATGCTCCTAAGTCCTATGGCTGGAGTAATATTTGTAGACTTAAACCGAGATATAAGCTCAAGACTCCACATAGATATTGTGATGCTAGGCAGAATGATAAGCTCCTCTCTACCATAGTTCATGACTCTATAAGGGGATTGATTTTTATTTTTGATGCCATGAATATCATAATTCACGAGTTTTGTATACCTAATACACTTAAAAAATATTTATATATTTCAAAATGTTGTTTCCTTCAACTCAAATTGGCTTTTGTACTCATTTGATTGTTGTATACTTGTGTATGCCATCAAGTAGCTTCTAACTGATAAGTTAATTATGTCTTTAAATATGATTTACTGAAGAATGCATAGTAAAAACTTTAAATCCTTAAAAATTCATTGTATTTCACGATTTTCCAATTGCCAAGTCCAAGTCTTGTAACTATGGTATATACAAATATAAATATAAATAGTATTCAAATAAACATATTTTATAAATACAAATATATTGTATATTTTGCAATTATATAATATACAAATACTATTTATATTTGCAGTATTTGTCTGTTTGCAATTGGTTAAGTTATTGTTGTATTTTAAATCTGTATAGTGTTTCTTTTTGCATATATATATATATAGCCATGCCTGTACCTAGGGGAAAAAATGCCCTACCAGCATACTCGAACCTTGAACCTGTATTCATTATTGTACCAAAACTGACAACTTGGTCACAACAAGCTTCAATAATGCTTAAAAGAGCTTTTAAACACCTCAACAAGAACTCCCTTGCTCACATAGACTTTGCATTCACATGCTTTGTCTACAACAAGGACTCTTAACATCCTCAACCAAAGTGTATAACCCCTTCCAAGTTGTAGAGAAGGTGCTTATAAACTTCCCTTAGATTCCCAAAGGTTGGAAAATTGAAGATTACGTTAGGAAAAAAATTATGTCTCAACCTTGCAATTATAACAAGTTAATATATTTGAGTGCAGGGGGTTGCAAGGGGGTGGCCACATTTTATATATATTTTATCATTGCAAATCTGGACCATTCATCATTAGGTCATAGATTTGTCGGTAGAGATTATGTTGACTTTGCTTGCCCTAGAAGACAACCTTATTTGATAAGGGCATTGTATTATGGCTGTGTGTTGCACTGTTGTATTGTGTGTGAGAGTCTGATAATTGTTGAGTTGCCTCTAGATCTTTGGTTGGTGATACTCTTGTGAGAAGCTTGCTTTGCAAGTATGTAATTTTGTTGATTTCAAAATAATATATTGGGTGGCTTTTGGAATGTGGGGGTTTTCTCTCGAAAGGGATTTCTCCAAGTAAATCATTGTGTTGTAGTTTGAATGGCATTTATGTTTATTTTTATTTATTTCTATAACCATTGTAAAGATCTGAAAAGTTTTGCATAACTCTCCTCTCAAGATTAGTGTAATAAGTTATTCCGCTACCTTAGCTTCCTAATGGATTAGTTGCCAAAATGGAAGAGAAATTGTTTGGTGTTCCAGTTGCTAACTCATTGCTTGCATAGCGACAAGTTTGTCACTTTACTAGTGAAAAAGTCTGCTGCTTTTGAATGAATTTGATGGGGTTAATGACAAGTTCTGCACTACACATGATGAATTTGTTGGAGAGAACACACATTCACTAGTTTCATCAACCTTTTAAGACCTGATAGGAAATGCAAGGAATGAGTTTCTCATATGTGTAATTGCTTTAATTTGAAGGAAATGTTCATAAAATGTTCAATTGAAACTTCCAATTGGTTTTCCTCTTCTTGAGGTTTCTAGGATAGAAATCCATCTCTCTATAGTTGTGTTTCTTTTTGGTTATCTTTCTGTTTAGATTGCATATTTTTTAACACTAATTTGTAAAGAATTACACTATCATTTGAATGGAAATTCCAGTAGCATAGTATGAATTAAGAATTGTTTGACCACTAATTTACACAAGCATAGTTTCGTAGTCAATTATGGATCATTGAATATCTTCAAACTCTTTGTATCTTTATCTAGGAATGGACGTGAAAGTCAAATCGATTCAAATCTGTCTCTTTATGGTTGTGTTTATTTCTGGTTATCTTTGTATTTAGAAATTAGATTGCATGCTCTTAACACTCTTTTGTAAAGAATTACACTATCATTTGAATGTAAATTCAAGTAGCACAGTGTGAGTTAAAAGTTGTTCAACCACATATTTACACAAGCATGGTTTTGTAGTTAATTATGGATCATTGAATATCTTCAAACCCTCTTTTTGTAAAGGTTCTGTCCACCAACTTTGTGTAGTTTTGTAGTCAATTATGGATGATCGAATATCTTCAAACCCTCTTCTTGGAAAGGTTCTGTCCACCACCTTTGCATCTTTCCCTAGTAATGGATGCAAAAGCCAAATTGATTCAAACTTAAAGATGCCGCCTTGAGGAACTGGTTCATGGTCAATTTCCAGACTGATCTAAGGGAAATTTTGCTTTTAAGAGGTTTGCTTGGTCTAAGATTAAGGGTTAACTTTCTTGGCTGAGCTCAGCTTCTCTATGATTTATTTGAGTAGAATCTTTTTGAACATTTTTAAGTTTATGTTCAATTGATTATCCTGATTCTATGAGAGGTTATTCTTATTCCTATCATATAGCTTCCTCTTCTTACTTTTTGCCTGAGTCTGACAGGGCATCAAAGGGATTTTAATCTGCAAATCAAACTTTTGTTTTCTTTCTTGAATTTGTTCTAATGTCAGCGGCTCACTCTTGGTCATTATGACCTATGAATTGTTTATCTTTTATTCCATTATTATTGGTGGCACAAAGTATCGTCTCTATCTCTAGATCTTTGAGATGATTCTTCATATGATCTACTTATATGGACTTTGACTGCCTTTTCTTTTATGATACCCTGCTGACCCTGAGCAGATTTTTGCATTTCAGGACAACTTGAACACATTGTTTTGCTGAATTCTTACTCAATAGTAGATTTATCCTACAGCTAACTCAGGTAGTGACAATTTCATGTTTCTTTTTCTTACTAGTGCAATTCAGCAGTTGTGTGGAGCTGATGTGAAAGAGTCAGATATCTTGTTGTTCACATATCTTATTACATTGAAATGAATATTTTCTTCAGTTTTAATATTTAATTCATATGTTTCTGCAGAGCTAAGGTGGCTTTGATAACTGTTAACCTTTGTCCTCTTAACAAAAATGGCACCCTTCATACGCTTCTTGTCCTCCAGTCCAGCCTCCTCTAGTTCTGCAGATAACCAAATTGTTCCTTTGGATTGCTCTGATAACAAGGGATCCATAGATAATCAAGCGGAAAGTTCCTACAAGAGAGAAATCAACAATTCTCAAACTGAGTTGTGGGGAAATGGAAATTCGAGGGAAAGGCCGGGTGAGAATCTTGAAATTGATGGAATGATAGTGAAGCTTCTTGGTATTTTCCCACAACTTTCTCCTGAGGAGGCATTGTTACAACTTCTGAAAACATGGGGGCAGTTTTCATGGGAAATTGTATTGCAATCCACCATTGACCATTTTCTGCAACATGGGTTTCCAGAGCAGGTACAAGATATAGCACGAGATATGAACAATTCGGGAAAGCAAAAATCCAAAAAAGGTCATTATTTTTAGATTATTTTAGAATTTATTTAACTTATTTGTCTGACTGTTTATTTTAAAATTCCTTTAATTTATTTGCCTGACTAACTTGTAGCGATTTCTTTGTTGTAATGGAAGTTTGTATATTCATCGACTACTAACTGTTTTCAATCTTGAGATTGATCTGGTTTAGCTAACGGGAGAACATGTGTTCCTCTCTTTTTATGCTTGCTTCTAATTCTAGTTTGCGATGTGTTCTGTCACTTTCCTTTTTGCAGAGACCAGCTCAAAATGGATTCCTAACAGTCATTTTTTCAATACAAAATGGATTCGTAAGAGTCATTTGAGAATCAAGACAAATTCAAATGAGGAATGCCATTCTTTAGATGAGGGTATTGAATGTGGGTGTTGCTATAATGAGTTTGAATTTCAAATGATGGTACAGGTATGTGGTTTGTTGATGGTTGGAATGTTTGGTTGGTGGTTTTTTTTCATTGAAATGATAAAGTTCTTTTCCAAATACTTTGCCCCTATGTTTATTCAAATTTGAAGCCTTGAAGTATGTGGCAAATTGATGAAGAGAAATATATCTGCATCGTTTTTTGAACTGTAATAATGAGCAAGCTGAACTTTAAACATACTTGTTATTGGGACTGCACAAATGCAGTACTTTAACCCTTCCATTACTGAAAACATCTTTGTTTTCCTGAAAAATATAAAAGGAACAACCGATTCAACAGGCTCTGGAGTCTTAGACTCAAACAATTCAGGGTCAAGGCCTAGAACCAAAGCAAGCTGCAAGCATGTCCTACACCCAGGGAAGGAAGACGCCAAAGTAAGGAGAAATATAAGATTAACAGTGGAGTTAATTGAACGGACAGACACAAACTCTATTTATTTTCCTTTCAACTACCCAAAATTCTTTATATTTGAATAATTAAAAGGAGTAAAGGTTTAACACACTGCAGTAGACAAGCACCAGCATTAAGCCTTAGGGCCAAACATTCAACTTTAATACTTTATCTTCCTCTGCTCCACCAAGAGTAGGACAGGAGCTGTGGTAAGAGAAAGAAAAGAAAGTTATGCTAAATGAAACTATAGGAGTCCATACAAGTGTGAATATTCTGTATTGATTCAGAAATCTGCAGGTACGTTCTACACGTATGGTAAGACAAACTGTAGTGGCACAAAATGCTGTGGTAATAGTAATGCTGTAGGCTGTAGCTATGTCCTCCACACAAGACAGATCCTCCACACAGGGCAGGAAACAGACACTGACTAATGAAGCCACATGCATGTTTAAAGAGGCCAGAAGGCAAGCAATAAAAACAAGACATATGAGTGTATGAAACAATTTTCTGATTAGTCTAAATCCTAGGTACTGAGATCAAACCAACCTGTTGGAGGCTTATACCAACTACCTGACAGCACCACAGGTCTGGTAAATTGCATCCCTGGGTGTACATGAAACAATCACTACAGTATGAAGCCATTCTGAAATTCTTTTTTATATATTAGAAATAGTTTAACAACAGCTGTTACAAATATAATCCAAAAAAGATTCTCACTAAGAGTAGCTGTCGAGATGCATAATCAAGAAAACTGCTATACGATCCCATGACAAAAACACAAGTGGCAACATTAGTAACCCAGACCTCCAGCCACAAAGACAATCCAAAAAGATAGAACATTTGAAAAATGCCCAAAAAGCATCAGTCTGAAGTAAGAGTCAAACTCATATACCACCACAACAACAGCGTAAACTATATGTAAAGCTCCATCTAACAAGATTCATTACCACCACCCTTCTTATCCAACTTGTCAAGGAAAGACTCTATTCCTTTTTCCAAGGACTTAACTCTAAAATCCACATACTCCTGAAGCCAAGACTCAGGGTACATCCTGATAGGAACAGCCAGCAGAGGAAAAATATCCATAACAGAATCACTTTCATAAGAAGAGCAAAGAGAATTCTGCATATGAAATTGCCCAGCAACATCTGAAACGACATTCTTTCTTTAATCACAATCAACAGAAGCCATTGTAACAAGAGGCTTGGCAGAAGAACCACCTCCATTACGATCGACGCCACTTATAGGAACATCACCACCATCCCTTGTATCAGCAACAAGACTGCTTGAAAAGCTTTCAGAAACACAAACAGAAGAAGCCACATGAAGAGCACTAAGATTCAAAGACTGCTGAGAAGAGGCGACAACCACAACAATGTCATTTTGCATCGGCCAATGATCATGATCATAAACCAAATCCTCAGGCACCATGCTCCACTGGACTGTATGAGGATCAGAAATTGATTTGCCCTCAACAATAAATTATTTAATATAATCTCTCTTTATGCACCTGCATAGCAACAATATTGGCAACCATAGATACTGTGACTTTTTGAGAAAAACCAGTAAACATGCATTTACTTCCCTGAACTTCAGAAGACATAGACAAACCACAGCATATCTAGAAATTTAGCAAGAGGAGATGAATACAAGATTGCACCATACAAAATATCATGCCAACTAGTACTAACTTTACTGGACACAGTAATGCAAGTAGGTAAAAACAATGCCAAACCATCTTTGCAAATGGACAATCACTTAGACCTTGGACCCAATGTGACCTCACCAATAGCGAGCTTATTAAATAACAACCATCTGAATTTTTTTTTTAGGTTCAATATAATTAGACTAAATCTTCTTTAATCTCTTAGCCCAAACATTACTAGTTTCTTGAACATCCTAAATTGAATTTAATCTATTGAACCATTCCTCAGTTAAAGACAAAAGAGTATATAGATTATCTGGGGGCAACATTCAAAAACTTTTTTCCACCCAACCAAAGAACATTATCCTATAGACTATCATTCCAGTAAACTACAGTAAAGCACCCAATCAAAGAATGTCATCAATAGATTTTAAGCCTTTATTATACTAATAATTAGTAGAACAACCCCTGGCCTACAGGTGATTTTTGCCATACAAGGTCCACCAAGTAGACCTTAACCCCAATACCTTATCTTTCTTAGCAGGAAAAACCTCTTGGCCTTCCAAAATGATCTGGAAAATAGCAGAACCAAAAGGCTTGATTTTGAAATTGCCAAAAAGGACATCCCACAAATGCAAATTACTCCATTTAGAGTACACTTTAGACACACAGCTAGCAAAGTTATGCCTAAAAAGTTGCTTCCAAGGCTCATTACCAAACACAATCCTAGCAATCCATTTTACAGTAAGAGAAACACCATGCTTAAAAATATCTTTAAATCCATACCTCCCACTTTCTTGGGAGTAGTGCACTGAAGCCAAGAGACAGCATGCCTCTTCCTGCTGCCTATACCATAAGAGTTACAGAAAATTTCTAATAAGTCTATTCAGCTGATTAATATGGAAAGAGGCAACAAGCCAATAGGACGAAAAATAGATAGTATATGAAGAATTGTTTTTCTGACAAACTTGAAATCTCCTTGCTAGAAAGAACAGACGGCTCTGCCATTTAACAATCTTCTTACTGATCTTATTTAAAACCCACTACCACAGGCATTTCAGAGAAGGGTTGAGAGAGAATGGGATACCTAAAGACCTAATTATCACATCAGGCCCATAGCATATCCAATCCTTATCCAAAAAACCACTGAGGATAAGTAATATTCCAACTTAAAATGCTAAATTTATATACTGCAACTTTAGAACCAGAAGCAACACAATACAATTCCAACCCTTTTTCCAACAATTTAAATTTATCTTCATCAATACTGACAAATACAGAATTATCATTTGCAAACTGAAGCTTAACAATAGAATCATTGGAAGACAAAGACAAACCTTTAATGGGAGGACCTAAAGACATGTCCCTTAAATGATAATGCATAGCTTCAGCAGCAACAAAAAAAAGATAAAGGGCAATAGCGCAACCCTGCCTAATGGACCTGTGAAGAGGAAATGAATCCAACAATTCACCATTGATGTTAGTTTTGCAGAAGCATCCTTAAAAAGAATACTAACCATTTTACAAAAGAATTAAGCAACTTCCAAATCCTTAAGCATTAACAAAATAAACCATTCAATCCTATCATAAGCTCTCTCAAAATCCAACAAGTCCATAACAACATTCTAATTAAATGCCTTTGCTCAATGCACCCCTTCTCAACAAGTAATCAAATTATCAAGAATATATCTTCCCTTGGCAAAGCCATATTGAGAAAAATAAATATTAATAACATTAGGCAACTCCTTTTGCATCCTCAAAGTTAAAATTTGAACAAAAAACTTATAGGAAGCATTCAAAAAGGTAATAGGCCTCCAGTTTTTGAGTTGAGTAAGTCACCCCCTTTGGGAAGAAGTTTAATAGTGCTTTTATTAAATATCACTTCCCAAATTACCAATAAAAATAGCTTCATTATAGACTTCTAACAGAATCTTATTAATCCAATTGCTATAAGCTTAATAGAACTCAACAGAAAACCCATCACACCCAGGGGCCTTCCCCTTCTTCATATGATAAATAGCATTGGAAATCTCATTTAGATAGATACATTTATCTAATGCAACAAAACTTTTATGACTAAGTTTGCAAGGAACAACCTTAGCCACAATATTCCTAGCATCGCCAACATCAACACTATCCTCTTTTTAGCAAAAAGGTTACCATCAAAATTTGAGAAGGCACACCTAATATCAGAATCATCTTTCAACAAAACACCATTCACATTAATGGCGGAAATTTTCTTTTGCATGTTTAACTTTCAAAAACTTGAAAAATTTAGAACCTCTTTCCCCCAAGTGCAACCACATAATTCTGGATTTAAATTTGGCCCTTCTAGCCTTATAAAACTGCTCACATTTCAAAGAATGCTTTATATCCACAGCCTCATTTTGCAACACAACATCAAAAGGATTGCAGTGAATATTTCTTTCCACATTAACCAAATTCTCTTGCAACCTCCTTAGCCCATCTACTAACGTTAGAACCCACAAAAAGCTTGCCAAAATTTAACACCCAAAGATTAAACAAAGTATTCATGCAAGATGGGTCTTTGAAGTGAGAAATATTAAGCGTATACAAACCTTTGAAAACACAAGGCGACTTAGGAGGATAGGATATAGGGAAAGCCTTAATTTCTACATGATGATGATCAGACAAGTAGTAGGAGGAACCTAAACCACATTATTATCTTGAACAGGAGGGATACAAAAACAAGAATGTACCTTAAACTTGTCCAGTTTAGGGAAAACCTCTTAATCACCCTTCTAAAAACTTAACCAGTAAACAGACTTCCTTTTTTTCAATCTTTTTTACATTGCAACAAAGAATCCACAACATTCCTTTCCTTTCAAACTTATCCAAAGAAAAATCTCATTATCCTTACATTCAAATTTTATCCACATTACTCTTAATCATATTAAAGTCTCCTTCTACAATCCATGGAATATTCTTCATATTAATAGGCAACCAATTCTAGAATTCAGCACTACCTTTATAATAGTTAGGAACTTAGGGGCATATATGGAGTAGATACCAAAAATTGTGTCATCCAAATTAATTTCCACCACACAACCCTACAACAAGGAGAATACCCATGACTAACAATATTCTGACCCAACAAGGGGTCAAGAAGAATAAACACTCGTCCCCTCCCTTAAACATGTTTTGAATAGAAAACAATAGAATTAGGCCAAACCACTTTACAGGTACCTTCCAAATAACAACCCACAGACTTAACCAAATGTAGCAACAAACAATCTAAGTTAACTTTGGATTTACAAAGGGATTTAACCAAATACTTCCTATCATGGGCCACAAGGCCTCTTACATTCCAACTCAAAATCTTCATCAAAACAAATTAAACCTTATTCAACCTTTCAAAATACAAGGGCATAGCATTATTTTTCAACCCTCTTGTGGAAGACACACTATCTTTCATCCATAGACACATCACCCCCATTGTCATCATCATGAATCAACTTAGACACTTCATCCATTAAAAAAGTTTTTTGTTTCTTAGAAGAACACTCAATATTCTTTGAACTCGGGTAAGATTTACTAACAATCTTGTTACCAATATTTTGAACAGAGGGCTTTTGTTTGGAAGAGCTAACTAAAGGCATTGAATTATCTAAACCATCTAAAGACCTTTTATTTTTTCCATTAACATCAGAAACCTGAGAAGGCAATTTAGATGTAGTGGGATGCTTATCCGGACAAGAAGTTACTACAGAAGCAGCAAGAATAATAATATAATCTTCATAGCTTTCCTTAACAATTTGAGGAGGCAAAACCTGAACTTCTTCAATACCCATTATAATATCACTAGAGATATAATTACAGTGTTCCACGAGGTTTCGGGGACGGGGACGGGGACGGGGGGATGGCAGGGGACGTGTTTCGGGGACGGGGGACGGCAGGGGACGTGTTTCGGGGACGGGGGACGGGGGGTCTAAGTTTGGGGACGGCGGGGGGATGGCGGCGGAGGGGTGGCAAGGTGCTGAAATACATATAGTACTTGAAAAAATAGTTATAAAAAGATGTATAAGTATAAGAATTATACATCTTGGAGACAACTAGGAGTCCCCTAGACGTGTTGAGGACACCCCAGCATCCTCGAAGTCCTAGCAGCATCTTGGAGACAGCGAAACTGGTGGTGGGATGGTGGCGCTGGTGGTGGTCTAGTGGGGGGACGTCCCCCCCAAGTCCCCAAGTCTCTGAGACGTCCCCGTCTAGGAAACACAAGGTTTTTTGGGGGGGAAGCGTCCCCGTGGAACTAAATTAGATAATAGAATTGCCAGTCACATTTCTATTTAGCAAAGGGAAAGCCAACCTCACAGTTTCATCTTTTTTATAATAAAAACAAGCATTTAAACTTTCTAAACTATTAACATTGAAATTCTGTACAGAACAGTGTAAAGGAACAAAAATAAAATCTAGAAGACATGCATCATGCTTCAACGAGATTAAAATTCTATTATTCATATGAGGGAGAGATGCTCATGTATCCTCTATTTTAATACTTTCACCCCATGGTTTAAGAACTTGAGGCAATAAAAACTGCAGAGATGGAGGGACTTACACTATTCAACCCATTTTGGTGAAGACTTCAAAAGCACATCGTCTGGATTTACAATAGGGTCTCATGCAAAGGCTTGAAAAAGAGATTTGCCAACATTCCAAAACTTCTTATTAAGAATTCATTTTTGCATTCCTTTGTTAATAAGAGAAATTAAAAAAGGCGCTCTTTGCAACATTCTGCAAAGCGTTACATAGAAAAACCCAAATTCTTGCCCCAAATTGAATATAACCAATCATCAAGGGACTTCTGCAAAGGAAAAATATCAGGAGTTTAGAAGACAAAAAAATATTGACAGATTTAAGCCTGAGCTTGTCAACAAATAACTATTTCCTCATTAGGAACAAGGGACAAAGTAGCCCATATGCTCACCTTCCGAGCCTGCATCTTGGTCCTGTGCTTGAATGGGCCCTTCATTCTGCACAAAAAACTCTGCATCTTTATTGACCAACAGCCAATTGCCTGCAACAAGAACAACTTTGAAAGACTTACTACCCAATGCCTCTATTGCCGACCTCATTGCTTCCCATATCATAGCAACTGGATGCTGCCAAACCAAACCTCCACACCCCCCAAATTAATTGCAGAAGCTAAGAGATTAAAGAAGATATGACAACCACAAAAGCTACTATTCCAACATAAAAAAACAGCCAGCGAAAAACAATACAAACAAATACAAAAATTATAAAAGATTAAACTAATGAATGCAAAACTAATTGACCATAGATACCAAACAAACACAGAATAGAGCTTGATGAGGATGATAATGGAGGACAACCTTTTGACTTCCACCACCAGCATCTAACCCAGCTCTCTAAAAGTAAGTTGGTTTCCACAAAAGAGAGCAAAGGTTGAAGCCACCATAAATATAGGCCAAAGGAGAGCTGAAGCAAAGGTTTCAGGGAGGAGAAATGCTGTTGGCAGGTGAAACTTTAGCAGAATCTTCTTCCCCCTTGTTGACTATACTCATCTCTTTATTTTGCTGCTACATGGTAAGTTTTTTAATTTGTTATATCTTCCATGTAGCAAATTCTGTGCCCTTTTAATCAGAATAAGTTATTTGGTGTTGAATGATAACTCATGTTTTAACACATAATAGCCCTTTCTGTGAAGTATTCTCCATGTCTGCTTTATTACATTTGGAAATGCTGAGACAGAAAATCTCGTAGGTTGTATATCTTTGCAATGGTGGAATTGCTTAATACTTTTTGGACTTACTAAGTGGGCTACATAGAATGTCTTGTAACAGGATGTGGTATACTGCAATTTGTTTTAGGTTAATTCAATTTAGCCATGCTTAATTATAATATATTAATTATGCTTTTATTTCCTTCCTGATACAAAAATCCACAAGTTGAGTTTTCTATCAGTGTGCAGATGGGCACCTGTTTTGCTTTCAATGCTTACGGAAACATGTAGAAGAGTCCACATTTGGAGGTTTCCAATCTTGTAATTTGTTGCCTTGCATGGATACCAATGGCTGTAAGGAGTCAATTCCTTTGTCAGAGGTTTGTATCTACTATGTAGACATTGATTGTTTTTAACTGAAGGGGGAATATGTTTGAATATGGAGTCATTGAACTTGACAGAAACTTCTTGTAGGTTCAAAGAACACTTCCATGTGATGTTCTTGAAAGATATGAACAGCGGCAGGCTCAAGCAGATATTGAGAAAGCCAATCTTGAAGACCTGGTGAGTTGTATAGTTTCTTAGAATGTCTTGTGCAAAGTGCTCTCTCCATTAGGTACTGTTTGGTTTCTGGCATTCTACCGATCCATTTTTTCAAAATCTTAAATGCTATTTGGAAGTGTTTTTTGGTTTTAATAATTGCTGTTTATTTTGAATTATATATTGCAATACTTTTCATGTTATGCAAAGCTTTGAGTTTCTCTGTAATGGTAGGTTAGTGACATCTGTTACCTGCAACAAAGAACTGGGTATTAAAATATGATTAAGATGTTGGTGTCAAGCTGAATGGTTACAATTTACATCAAAGAAACAATTGTCAATCACTCGGTTTTGTAAATTCTTCTCATTTTCTGTCCCTGTCCAGTTTTGGTGGAATTTGTCAAAATTATAATGAACTTTTTTGCCTATGGTTGACTTCAATTGTCTTTATCATATTTTCATCACTGTCATTCTCTAAGTTGCATTAAAAGTAGACAATCCTCTTCTGCCCTTTATTGGTCATTTTATGCTCACTCATTTTTGATGTTTTGACTGGGTTGCTCTTTTATACTCAATGTCATAAAAAGACAACTGCCAGATAACTAATAATGAGTGGGCACAAAATGCTTTGAATATGCAAACAAAAAAATATTGTGTTTGTTTCTTAGAAATTTTGCTTACCACATTGGTGACAAAAATAATTTTTGACATAAGATTCTAGAAATTGTTGAAAAGAATCCTTGCTTCTATACCACATTTGAAAGGAGGATGCAGAATATTTTGGAGCATTGTCCTTAAATAGAAGCCAGTGGATTTTGGACATAAGAATCTAGAAATTGTTGAATAATGCTTGCTTCTATCCAATTTCAGAACAAGGACTATGATATTACATAGAGATTGGTTGATTAGAGCTGACAACTCACAGGCTTTTTTAATACTTTGGTAGAGATATAGAGTTAAATAATGATGAGATCATTCAGAATTAGCAACATCTAAGTTAACATTCTTGCCATGCTGAAAGAGAACTTCTGGATGAGGATTAGAGATACTCCTATAATGTAACAATCTGTTGTTAACTATCAATAAGTTGGATATGCTTGGTTGTTGAAACTCCAATATACGGAGTGGTTGGATTGTTAATTTTTCTTACAATAACATATCATTTGGAATTTTGATGCATAGCTTGCTGTTACAAAAATGTGAGGGACTAATGCTATTATTCCAAGCATAGTTACAAAACTCAGACTTCCCTTAGACTCAACAAATTGATTTTTAACCTGGTCTTGGACTCAGCGCCCAGACTCGACAAACTGAAAAAGCAATGAAATGTAGATATTTTTAAGGATTTATATCTTGTTTGATGCACCCTATAATAAATAAATTTTAAAGACACAAAAAGCATCAAATAGAAGCTACTTTGATTATATACACAAGTATACATTGATCACATGAGTATAAAAGTGGATTTTAATTTTAGTTGAAGGAAACAGCATTGTTAGATTTATAAATTATAAATATTGTCAATTTTATTCAAATCTCATGGATTTTGAAATCAATGGCATCAATTTTTTTTACCAAAACTAAAAATATAAGTCTATGGCTCAAAGGAGCTTGCATCACTCGTCTGAACATCACAACAAGTCTTGTGTTGGTGTTTAAGATAGTTCCTAGATGATGATATAGCCATGATATTTTCATGTGTCTTAGTGACACTAACATCCAAGGGGTCTCCTCATTGTTGAAGACATGATCCTCAATCTCATTGATTCAATTTGATTGTGGATTGACCTCCTCTAAAGTGATGGGAGATAAGTCAACATCCAAGATTTGTTTGTGATGGAGGAAAATGTTGTAAAGAGCATACACAAGATCATTCAACTTTTGCATTGACAACCTATTGTATTTCTTGGAGTGTATGTGCTCAAACATACTTCGATTGTGCATGCATATTGAAGCACAATATGGTTGTCTCAATACATGAATTGTAATCCTTTGAAGATTTGGCACCTTAGCACCAAACCTTCTCGATTTTTATCCTTAGGTCTTGGGACAAGTTCCCAAGTTTCATTCTTCTCGATTTGATCCAACTCTTCTTCCATAGCCTTTATCCAATACTTGTCTTCACTTGCTTTTGTAAAATTCTTTGGTTCTATTTTAGAGAGTAAGCATAAGTTCGCATGTTTAGATGAATTGGCTAATCTCTTCCTTGTTTGGATTTTTGTATCTCTTTCACCAATGATCAGATTTTCTGGATGGTTCTTTTGGACAAATCTGGATGGAGTCTTGGCTGGTGCTCTGGATGGAGTTGTTGGATTTCCTTGTTCAACCTCTCCATTTTCAACTTCTTCCTCTACTTCTTCTTTGATACTATCTTCTTGATGGTCAACTTCTTGTACTATTTCCTTTTGATGTCTTCCTTTATCAATTCTCACATTTGCAATTTCAACAATTTTGTGTAATCTTTTGTTATAGCATCTATAGGCTTTGCTTCTCATGGAATATCCAAGAAAGATGCCTTCATTACACTTGGAATCAAACTTTCCCAAGTCTTCGTCATCTCGCCAGATGTAACATTTGCTTTTGAATATTTTAAAGTACTTCATTGACGCAAGCCTTCCCTTCCAAAGCTTGTAGGGTGTTTTGTTATTGTTTACCCTAATTTGTGCTCGGTTTATAACATAGATTGCCATGTGCATTGCTTTTGCCATCCCTTGAACAGCTCCATTTTGTTGTGGAGTCCTTGTGGTTAAATACTCTCTTTTTATCCCATGCTGTTCATTTTAATCTTCAAACTCATTTGAGGTGAATTCTCCTCTATCCAATCTCAGACACTTGATTCTCAAACCAGTTTCATTCTCTACTAGAGCTTTAAATGTCTTAAACTTCTCAAGGGCTTCCGGTTTTTCTTTCAAGATAGTAATCCAAGTCATCCTTGAATAATCATCTATTAACAACATGAAGTAGCTCTCACCTTGTAAGCTTTTGGTAGTTGTTGGCCCACATAAGTCAGTATGAATGAGTTACAAAGGATTTGATGAAGAATATTCCTTTGATTTGAAACTTGATCTTGTTTGCTTTCCACATTGGCATTGTTTGCAAATCATATTAAACGGCTTTGTTGGCATGCCCCTTATAGATTGATTGCAGTTCTATTAGCATTTGCAACAAGTTTCCTTTTTCTTGTTTTCTTGATTTCACAACCACTTGGATGAAATGTGAGAGTGTGCCCTTGATTACACAATTGATTCAGACTTAGAAGATTATGCTTCAACACTTTGACATACAATACATTTTCGGTTTTTGCCCTTCCATTGTCGAAACAGTAACTGAGAGTAACTTTTCCTCTGATCCTTGTTGTAGCATTGTCTCCAAACTTTACAATGCCCCCATTTATTTCCTTCAAAGTGAGGAAATTGCTTTTAACCCCTGACCTGTGTCTTGAGTTGTCAATGTACCATTGGTTTTCTTCATTTTGTGCATGTAGGGCTGCTTGTACAAGCATTGATTTTTCTTTTGTATCGAGCTCCTTTTTTCAAATTTTTGTAGATTCCTCTTTTGGTTTGTCAAGAACATCCTCCCTTTTGTTTTGTTTTGGAGATTTAGCAAAATCACTTCTATAGGAGCGCGTTGTATGACCAAAATTATTGCACTTGTAGCATATGATATTGTAATCCATTAGAGGGGCAAATGGATTATAGTTTCTCTTTAGGAAACCCAAATCCCTCCTTGCACGAGCTCTACAATCTATTGCCTTGTGACCAAATTTATTGCAAAAGAAACAATAGCCATAAAAGGAATATTGGGACCTGTTCATTTGCTCTTGCCTTTGGGGGAATGGTCTCTTGAAGCCTTCATTGTTGTCTTTGGGAGGAATGCTGATTTTTTGAGTAGTATTACTCTCTCTCTCTCTCTCTCTTCTTTGAACCATCATCATTCATGGAGCCTTTGAGCATATTTGTAACATTTTGTTTTTCTTCATTTGTCTTTTTTGGTAACTTTGTGGCCTTGGAGCATGAACCTTCTTTGATTGTCTTCTGTTTTTCCTCAAAACCAAGACTTGCTTTGATGAAAGGTGATCTTTGGGAGTTTATAATATCTTCCAGGATTTTGATGCTCTTTACGTATTTCATGCTTTGGTTCAATTTTTCCAACTCCCTCCTTAAGGAAACAACTTCAAGCTCTGGCTTCTCACACACCAATTCCTTTGCCTTTAGCAGGTCTCTTACAACTTCATTTCGATTTGCTTCCTCAATTTGAACCTTCAAATCCATGATCATTCTTTCCGATTCTTCAAGACTTTGAGATGGTTTTTCTTAAAGTCATGATTTTAGTCTCGAATTTCTTCTCTTGAGCTTCTCTATCTTGTCATAGGCAAATTCGGGTTCTTTGTCAAGATCTTCTTCTTCATTATCTTTGATGTGTTTTTCTTTCAAATCTTTTTCTTCTTTTCTTTTATCTTCATCCTCCTTTACCACCATTGCCATAAGAGTATCTCCTCTTGATCAATGTTGGAGAAGCTTCCATACAAACTACTTTCTTCGATGAGCTACTTGTTTCCTTTTGTAGTATTCTTCTTCCTCTTCACTACTTTCACTTTCAGCCTATGGATATTTAGAAGCAAAATGACCTATTCTACCACAATTGAAACTTGTAAGAGCAGACTTACCTTTATGTTTGCTGAATCCTTTCTTGTGCTTTCTTACAAAGTGTGCTTTTTCATCACTTGAACTTCACTCGATATATGTCCTTTATTCTTTATCTTCTTGGATGCTTTGAAGGTGGCTTTTCATTTTGACGGATTCTCCTTTTTCGTCCTCATTTTGTACGCCATGGGGATCCCATGCAACTCGTCCATCCTCAAAGTGTCTAGATCCTTCATCTCCTCAATGGCGGAAATTTTTGCATCAAATCTCATTGGAAGAAATCTCAAAACCTTTTGCACAATTGTTACCTCCTCAACCTTTTCTCCAAGCCCACAGATAGTGTTGACGATTTCATCCACACGAAGCAGGTAGGCAGCGATATCCTCTTCGTCCTTCATTTTCAAACTCTCAAATTGTCTTCTATGGGTTTGAAGCTTGGCTTTCTTCACCTTGTCATCTCCTTCATATATATTTTTAAACTTATCCCACATATCTTTAGCTGATTTGCAATGCATAACTGTCACAAATTCTGATTTGGCTAATCCACAAAAATTGCATTTTTGGCTTTGGCATTGTTCTCGCTTGCCTTCTTTTTGGCTTGATCTGTTAATGGGGTTGTAGGAGTATAACCAACTTCAACCGATCTCCAAATATCATACCCAAGCGCATTCAAGTAAGTCTCCATCCTTATGCTCCAAAAAGCATAATTTGATCCATCAATTGTGGTGCCTTATTTGAGGAAAATCCAAATCCTTCCACTATGTGTGTTTCCAAGATCTACCTTCAAGTGGTTAGGCTAACTCTGAAGGAACCCACTCTGATACCAACTAATGAAACACACACTTATACTCAGAGGGGTGGGGTGAATTAGTATAGATTAAAACTTTACTCCTTTACTTAATCAAGCATAGCAATATTACTTCAAGCCCTAATTATCCATAGCGATATCATTCATACAAGATGTAGCAATTTGAGAACATGCACAAGAGACACAATTTTATGTGGAAACCCTTACGAGAGAGAAAACCACGACCGAGCACCAACTCAGCAAGAGACTCCAATCTCTTTCACTAAGAGGCTGCAACCTCACAATCTCCTCAAGTAGGAGTCTCCAACCTCCACAAGAACAATGTGATAATTTTATTTGCAACTTCTCAGATCTGCTCTAACACTTTCTCACAAATCTGCTAAACTCCCCTTTGTAGATCTGCAATAATGTCTTCACAAATTTGGCAATAATGTCTTCACAAATTCGACAGTAATGTCCTCATAAAATCTGCAATAAAGTCTTCATGAAATCTACTTATAAACCACCATGATCTTGCTAGTATCACTTCTTTTTCTTTTCACAATATTGTTGCTATAAATCTGCTCACATATGTCTTATAAATCTGCTTGAATATGCTTTTATTTCTGCTCTTCATATAAGAATTATTCCTTCAATTGATTGATGATAAAATCCTCAAATAATTTTTTATTTATTTTAATTTCTTTGCCCAAAGTTGGGTGCACCTCTCTAGGGGGTTGGCCCAATTTGGGAACCCCAAAATAATAATAAAATAAAATAAATTTTAATTTTATTCCCCAATATGGGGCGGCTCCAAAGGGGGTTGGCCTCGTAAATAATAAAGCATTTAATTTTGTATTTATTTAATTTTATTTAGGGTCACCACAATCACCAAGATGCCTTTGAAATCAATGAACATTTTTCCAACAAATACTTATCCTCAACACTATAATAAACGGATTTAAAGGCTTCCTTTGCCCTATCCATGCCCTCATATTTGCAGACCATTGTGGGCTTCTCTCTATTAGCAACTCGAGAATAAGTACAACTAAAGGCTATATGAATTGCAATTATTGCGAAACATTAACATAAATAAGTGTGAACAAAAATAAGCAAATGAAATGGAAATTCGAACAAAAATATAATGAAAATTTACCTCTACAATCTCTTTGGTCAAGGCAATGAGCAACACAAGGAGTCTAGAACAAAAATGGGTGGTGGCCATGAGAAGTCTACCTGCAGCAACATAATTTGCTACATTATCTGTAATTTGCGCTACATTCTCCTCATCTACCTCGGCCAAGACTTCCTCCAAAGCCTCACAAAGTAATTCAATATTTTTTTCACTACTTGAAGTATCAATTGATTTCAAGAACACTTTGCCACCTGAGAAAAAGTAAAAATCAGCGATTCAGTTGGAAATTATAAATAAAAATCAGCAATTTCATGAAGTACAACTACCTTAGGAAGAAAAAAGAAAATTCAACAATTTTCTATTTTTTCTTTTGGTCCAACCATTAGCCATGATGGTGCAACTCTTCTTCCATTTGTCACATTGCTCTTCAATTCTAGTTTTCACATAACGCACCTTTTGACTCAAAATGGAGCCCTTGATGTCCTTATCATTAGAGGCTTTGAACCCTACCCCATTTGTTAATAAGGAGATCCAAAACAAATAAAATAAACAAAATAAGTATAGTAAATTGATTGTGTAACTTTAAAATTTAAGAGATAAAAATTAAACTATATATTTTAAAACAAAAAATGATAATAATTACTAGGTTGTGTGAAATGGAATGGTGCAATAGAATTAGAAATTTCACACAATGGTGTAATAGAACTAGAAATCTCCAATTGCACTTCTTGCGGCATTGTGCTTATGTTTGATCCAACCCATGCTTTTAGGTGATGGTTGGGCACTTAGAGTAGTGCGTGAAGCAAAATGTGAATCTAAAATTAGATGAAGGTCCATGAACTTTAGGCTCAATACTAATACCACAAGTGCTGATACTACTACTCAGATTTAGGAAGTGGAGGAATGGAAGAAGTCTCTCCACCAATGGTTGCCATTTCTTCTTTTTGCTTCTTTTTTAATTCTTTTTGTTGCTCAAAAGTCTCTAATTGACTTTGCACTTCATGTATAACTTTAGGAGGCGCTACTAGGCATGGATTAGCATCATGACATGGTATATGTGCAAGGTGATACTTAAATTAGTTAATGTCACATGCTATCTCCTCTTTATTTGCCCTAGGAATGACAAAAAAATTAACATTTATAGTTTCTAGTCTAAGTTACTGGTCTTGGTATTGGTTTAGGTTCGGGTTTGTTGGTTTGGTTCATGGGTTAGGTCAATTTTTTTTTGGGGGTTTGGTTCATTTTGGTTTTGTCCATATGAAAACATGTTAAAATAAGAAATATATAGATATTTATAACCTAAAATCAAGAATATTAGATGCAATATACAAATTTCCTAATATATTTAATGTATAATAATATTCAAAGACCTTATACACTATTATTATATTTAATAAATTAATATTAATAAAATTAATATCAAATATTCTAATATAATAATTTAAAAAAAATAAATTTAATGTTAATAATTAATAAATATTTAAATTAATGTAATATCCCCAAATAGGGATAATAGAAAAATATTAATACTTCTAAAACTAGGGCACGGAAAAATCTGAAACTTAATTTGCATATAAAATTTCAACAAACTCAGATTTACAACTAGATTAATGATCTGATTTTTCTGTTAAAAGAAATAAATTTTTGAGTATTATTGAACTTATGAAAAGTACAAAGAATCCTCTTATTTCTGCCCAAAAATTCCAGAAATGAAACACAATGGTTTTTTTAAATTTTTCTGAGATAAAGAAAAATGAAGTATGGAGATTTTAGATACAAAATAGCTGTCTTTGTTCAAACCCTAGCCGCCCTCAAATATGGTGTCAAACCCCCAAGACAAGGTAGCGCTAGGTTTGATTTACTTGCACTTTTATTGCCGCCCTCAAGAATGCTCAGAAATGTGAAGATATCATGCCATAGTTGAACCAAATCTGAACATTCAACTCTGAATTTCACCTCTAAATCGGTCTCCAAAACCGATAAACAATTGCAGCCCAAAAAAATGATGTGCTAGGGTTTCACAAACCAAAACTCTTCCACTGAAGCACACCCTTCTGACTAGGGGGAGCCCGTACTACTCTCTGAAACCAGGGATACTCAAGGGTTTCAGACCTTAAGCCAAGTTGCAGCAGTAATAAACAAAAAAACTCATAATCCAATGCTCCACATTGAAACCCTAAAAACTGAACCAATAAGCTCCTAAAAAACCCACACCCTCTTTGCCTTTTTATCACATGCTTTATAAAATCACTTAAAAGTACTTGAAAATAGGGACAATTTAAGTCTTTTGGCTAGGAGTCACTTATGTTGCTTAAAAAGATGTGCCCTCAACTTAAACTAAAATAAAAAGACGTGCACACAACTTAAGAATAGAATTGAGAATAAGCCGAAGACTCCGATACTTACCCAATGATGCTCTAAGTCCTCTTCCTCTTGGGTTATCCAAGGAAAGGACAGCCAATGTGCTGCTGATCCTCATGATTTGAGTTGGGGACATTACGATTAATTTTAAAAATTAATTAACATACAGAATATTCTAATTAAAATATTTTTCGTGCATCTAATATTCTTGATTTTGCACAAAAGCATATTTAACTAATTTTAATATTATAAACATAAAGAATTAATTTTAATATTATCAACATAAAGTATTAGATAGAAAGAATATTTAGTTAAATTTACTATTATTAACAAATATTATTTCTTGGGGGTAAGATGATGATGATTGCTTGAAACAGGGACCATTGGATTCAAAATTGGTACCAATAGAGGTAAGAGTTTGATTAGTCAATGAAAGTGGATATATTTCACAAAAATCATGATCGTTGGGATTCGCTTTGCTACTACCTACCCGGCCTTGGTGTATCTTACTCGTTTTGCATTTACACCTCTCCAACTAGGGCATTTGCGTCTAGGATTTTAAAGAAAAAAATTAGAGATTTTGAAAATTTTTAAACGCGTCTTACAAAGAGTTCATTTGGGCATGCAATTTTCTTGCTAGGTTTTTCTTGGGTTCACGCAAATTTGTTTGGGACAAACCTTTAACATATTCCCACAGTATCCTTGACAAATCGGCCCCGAATATGGACCCGAAGTTGTGCATAGCAGAGGTTTGTAGCTAATTTAAAAAACAAAAATAAAAAACAACTATGGTTTGATAGCTACGATTTGTTCTTTTTCCCATTAACCTATAATGAAAAAAATGTAAAGCACAATAAAAATTTGAAAAAAAAACCTTCAAAATACAAACTTGCCTCTTCAAATTTGCTTCAAAATGATGGTAGGTTGCTCCAAATTAACAGTGGGCTCTTTCAAATCCTCCATAGGCTCCTCTAGATACATTGAGTGCTGCTACAAACTTGCCCAAATGGTCGTCCATCACCATTTCTTACTCAACCTATGTGCTGGTTTTCTCTTCAATGGCATATGGTTTTTGCTTGAAAACTAGTTTGTTTCTCTTGCTTGTTTGAAAATGAAATGAATCTGCTTTTTTGGTTTTTCATTTCCCTAGTCACGATGGAGTCTTATGTGTAGGACTTGCTAGGTCTGAGGTCTGGTGAGTCTAACTAGACTCACTGGGTACCTAGGTCAGGAGTCCTTAGGACCCGTTTTAGGCTGCCCGCCTTGGGACTTGCCGAGTCTTGGCGAACTTGAGCAAGTCTTGTAACTGGTTCCTAGCAACAATTCCCCACAAAAGTATCCAATATAGCGCACATGCAAAAGTTAGCACTTGAAATGATCCTTTGTTGCAATGAACAAGGAAATGGTGTTGAATTACTAATGACTATCTAAGGAACTACAAGAACATCAACTCTTTATTAGCAAGAGCTCTTCAATATATTCGGGAAGTGATCTCTTTTCTCGCAAAGAGCTCCTTGCTTATTTTAACATCTAATGAGTTGCTGTGTTCCAAGAAGAGATAAGTTATGTCAAGTTTGTTTTGGTCTTATGAGATGAGCTCCATGGGACACAGATTGGTTCTCAACTCTTTTAGGCATTCCCCAACATCTTGCATTTGCTTTTGTAGGAAAGCTTGATTATTTTGATGGGATATTTGAGCCAATTAATGTTTGTTATGGATAGATTTGTCTATTCTCCAACAAAAGAGTTGCGAATGCTTTTCAAAAGTATCATTACTGTTGATCCTGTGCTTAGGTAGATCGGCTAGATCACTAAAGAAAAGCAATCATGCTAATTTTAAAGAATATTAGATATGTGAACATCTTAGTTGATTGTTGTAACTTTGTGATGGGTAAATCGCACTCAACTTAGGATGGGACAGCGATCAATTTTTTGTTGACTATGTATGTGCATGCAATAACTGAATTGGTTTCATTCAATAATAGGCATGGATGAAGTCCATGAATTGATCAATTGCATGTAGCATTGCAAATAAGTATGAAAACATGGTGGAATTTAAGCCAATGAAGAATACGTGAATTGGAGGTGTTCATTGTTGTTGGTGATAGGTTGATGTTGTAAATTTTTTTTGATATCGTTGGACATGTAAATGGAGCACATTGTTTTACCAAGGAGATCATGTTTAGACTTTTCGTCATAGATAACTGATAAGCAGCACTGATTTAAATATGCTTGGATTGTAGTATTGTCAATTACCCAAAATAATTAAATTGCAAAAGAGAAGAAATTTGTTTTCAAGTATGCATGGGCAGACATTAATTTTGATGTAAAACCTATAAGATTTGCCCATGAGTCCAACTAGTAAGTACAATGGATTTTCATACCACGCACAAGAGCTTCACTCTAGCTGCAGTCCGCCACACTTTAATGATGTGTGAATAAAAGAGATGAGAGGTTGGATGCAAGTCTCAGGAGACGTTGGCTTGGTAGATATCATATGGACCTGTATCTAGTTTGAATGGAATTCTATTTGTGGTGAAATTCCCATGGGGTTGTTCCAATTAACTTCATAAGAAAAGAAAAAATTCTATCTTGAAGGATGTGTGAATAAAAGAGATGATGCTGGATGCAAGTTTCAGGAGACATTGGCAGATCATATGCCCTGTAGATCTGGTATCTAGTCTGAATGGAATAAGATATTGTGTGTATGAAGCATGCAACATATTTAAGTTGACCAAACATATTCTGTTGTACAATGATTTCTTGTCATAAAATAAGGGACTTAGAATCTTAAATTTTATTTACTTCTGGCTTAAGTATAAAATTGAGAGAGCTACTAGAGAGTTGAGATGCACAGTCATTTTGGGAATTATTTATTTATTATTGTTCTTGTTCTAAACATTGAGGAGATTTTTCTTAAAGGATTTGGTGTACATTTTAATGTGAATCGACATTTGATCGGTAGTAAACAATTCTTGATCATTTTAATACCTATTTTGTTGCAGGTCTACTGCCCTTTCTGTAACTTCCCTTGTCAGGTGGAGAAGGATGCACGTGTTTTGGAATGTCCAAACAGTAAATGTTCGAAGGTGGGGGAGTCTTTCTTTTGATACCATTTGTATCTTGCTACATTTAAAATTGTAGAATATAGCACTTCTGTTTTTGTATTTCTTCATCCTCCTTTTAAATCTTATGTGCATACAATTTTCGCCTAAGAAGCTTTATAATCATATATGCTCCATTTGATATGAGTAATCATGCTCCTTGTTTTTAACTTAAGCATACGTTTAGATTTAATATATGCTTCTTTGAAGTCTCTTTCATGGCCCTAAATTTTTTAGGCTTTGCCTGTTTGGAAGGAGGGTCTGATTTTGCCATCATGTTACTGAGCATTGAATTATAGGATTGAACTATCACTTCCACTTAATATTCTCTCTTGTTATTGGAATAAATGGATGCATTGTATCAAGGGGTTTTTGAAGTACAACTTTTACCTAGTGTACTATCTGTATTCTTGTAGGATTCTTGTATCAAATGTAAGGAGCCCAGTCACATACCTTTCCGTTGTGAAGAGGTAGAGAAGGTAAGGAATATTTTTCCTCATTTTTATTTGAATTATGGCCTGTACCTGGCTGGGTAAATATGGGAGGCTTGCTAAGTAATCTTTATTATTTTTTATGAATCAAGTTGCCTTTTACCATGCACTTCTATGACTAGACAAAATCAAGTACAAAGCTTCTGTCTGAAGAGAAGATTAATTTTCCTACCATTTGTATCAAAATTGAAGCACAATACAGAATAGATGAAGTACAATTTTTATTTGAAAAAACGCTTTTGAACGTATAATTTTATTACATCATATTTTACAGTTACAAATTGAAACCTGTTATAGAGTTCTTGTGTGGTTTATTCTCCTGGCTAGCAAATATACTAAATTCATTAAAAGGCTGTCAGCTATACAACATAGCGTTCAAGCAATGTGAACCATTTTATTTCTCGAGTTTAAACCATTTGAAATACATAATGCCATCTTGATTTTATTGCTTTTATAATTTGAGTGTGATTCTAAAGGGTTTGAAAAAATGCATGTTATACAGAAATCTGAGACTACTCTGCGCAGGATAATTGAAGAGGTAAGAGCTTAGATGGCATAAAGGTTAGGCATGTTAAATTTGCATTTTTTATTTCAAATATTTATGGTGGTATATTGCAAATGAGTCATTAATTTTCTGTGTTTTTAATGGGTTTTGAATACAAGTTTGCATGTATTGGACATTTTTGTGCTGGAGTTATTTTTTGTTATTGCCAATTGTTTTCTAGAAATATATGGTTTTATTATAGTTTTCACTTGTGTTACTTATTTATGTGAGATAGGTGATGGCAAAAGCTGTTATAAGAGTGTGCAATTCTTGCAAGGCAGAACTAGTCAAGGTGGATGGCTGCAATAAGGTATGTAACAAGAGGAGGGGTAACATTTGACACTAGAACTGGTGCCTTTGATTCTCAGAGCTTATTTAATAACTCTCTATAACAAATTTTGCACTCAACAGGTGACCTGCAAGTGTGGAATTACAATGTGTTATGCATGTCGAAAGACTATTTCAAAGAATTATTCACATTTTTGTGAGGTTGGTTCCTTGATTAAGATGCTTATAGTTGGTCTATTCTCTATAGTTGTTTTATATTTTCTCACGTGAGAATAATGTCTGGACATTGGTATCCAATTTGTGCAGGAATTCCAAACAGCATTCTAGTAGATGCAGAAACTCTTAATTAAAATCATTGCTCCAATTTCTCTATGTTCAAAGTAAGCAAAAAATTATGGAAATAGTTCTATTCATAACAAAAAGCTTATACAGGACCTGATTGTTCTGGCTCTCTCTTGGGTGAATATTTGTTTCATATAGAATAACCTCCATTCTTGCCCTCACCTACTATGCACAAAATACCCAAGTGGTATTTCAGAACCATGAAGGATGCGACGTTAGACAAAATTTCAGATATGTATACCTTAGTGCCAAAGACTCACAATAAGACTCGTGGGGAGGTTAATTTGGCTCGCATGTGCAAAGTGATTTAAAAAATAGTGAAAGCAGCTCTTGAGTTGACATGACAAAATGATGCCATGGATGCTGATTACCAGGCACTGGTGAAGAAAAATACCTTGAAACTTGTTGATCTGCCACTAGGGGGGAAAAAATTGGATACAAATTGGTGTTCAAAATAAAATTCAAAGCAAATGAAAGTATTGACAAGTATATGGCTTGAATTGTAGCAAAGGTCTATCTTTAGAAGGAAGGCATAGATTATGAAAAGACATTTGCCCCCATTGCAAGCCCATGTCAACACCAATGGAGACAGTTTTGCAACTATCACAAACATATCTATCATCTTAGGCGAATGCAACTCTTTATCGTTTGCTGATTGGCAGTCTCATTTACCTAACATACACTAGTTCAGATATCAACTGTGTTGAGTTATCTTTTGAGGATCATGTAGGAACCCAAGGCATGTCACTGGAAATTAACAAAGCAAGTGTTGAGGTACATTTGTGGTACAATGGAGCATGGTCTGGAGTACATGCAGAATGATCAATTTTTCTTGACAAGTTACATCGACAAAGACTATGTAGGTTTTTTAGATGACAGGAAATTCACTTTAGGATTTGTCTTCTTTTAGGAATTTTGTTTGATATCATGGGGAAATAAGAAGCAAACCACTGCTACTCACTCTTGCATTAGAGTAGAATATTGCACCGCAAGTGGACCTGTTTGTGAAGCAATATGGTTATGTCGTATATTAATAGGAATAATAAAACCTGAGAAATAACCTACAGATCTGTTTTGCAACAATAAGTGCGCATTGAAGTTGAAACTTTGCAATCTGGTATATCATGAGCATACAAAGCACATTGATGTTTAGTGTCACTTCATATGTGAACATTTTCAACTATTCATTTCCAATTTTGTTTTGATTAGTACTAGTGTACAGACCTTTTCACTGAATCACTTTTAGCCGTGAAGTTGGAAGCTTTTTGACACTTCTCAACTTTTGCGCTGGAGAAAAGGATGTAACAAGCAGGGGAATCGTGAGTATTGTTTGATTACATCACCAAATATACTAAATATTAGTATATTAATAAAGGGATAAATAAATTGTTACATTATTTTATACTAACAATAATATTATTGTGGTTAAAGATTGTTATAGCCATATAGTTGTGGTTATTGATAACTGACATAATATGATACATAAATTCTTGCCACCATTAATGAAGATTTGATTCATGTCGCTGCTCTTTCACATATTTGATCTTTCATGTAATTCTATATATACTTCTTTTTCACCTTGAGGGATGCATGGAGAAAGATACACACTTGATTCTTCTACATCCTTCTCCGATTCACCATTTTCCTCTCAGTTATATCTGAACAAATCAGCTCGGATGTCCAGCCTTAATTTCTGTCTATGAAAATTTCCATTCTCAGTCTTTGTATGGAATGGATTTCTGGCTGTCACCAGCTCATTTACTATGCTGCTGCCCACACCACCATTGGCCCTGTAGTGCACATCATGATCATTTTACATATTTATAGTCTCTCATTGCTTACAACAGGTTATACCTCCAGATTGTTACCACCTAAAATGTTTTCTTTACTACAGTTGCTCTCTTAGTTACAATTTCATGAAGTAATTTTCTGGTGTCAAGCCCAGAAGGCTTTGTTTTGAGTTGGTGCTTTCCCTTAGATGAGATAAAACATGTTACTTTAGATGTCCTGACTATAGTATTCTTCCATCAAATATGACCATAGCCTGGTGGACAAGTTTTGCTCATTATTGATCTGTTAGGTTATGTAGTATTAAGTTTCTTTGGAAACCTTAGTGGTACAGAATCAATCTCAAAACTAAGTTTGACTTTCTAAATGATTCGATATTGAATTTCAACAAGCTGCATTAAATTCTTTTTGTTAAAATTTCCATGGACCAGCTAGAACTCAAACCCAGGCCCATTTACTCCTGGGCTTCCCCATCATTGAGCTACTGATCCTTTGTAGGCTGGAGTGCACGTTGTTCTTCCAATTCCCCCCATCAAGCCAAACCTTTGTGTTCAGGCATTCTAGCCTGGTTCAGACCTTTTTAAGTTTCCTTGGATTGTTAGACTTGAACCTAGGACCTTCTGTTGGCTGCCAGGCTGCTCTGCTAAGCTATTGCTCTTTACAATCCAGAGTATGAATTGTTCTTTCAGCTATTTCAGCATTAATTGAACTGTCTGAAGAATAGTGTGCTTAGTGGAGATTTTGGTTCTAAATGAACTATCAAGCATAGCTATACATTGTTTGCCTAAAAAGTAAAAAATGAACGATCAAGCTGTTTCTGCTTTCCAACTTAGATAATTCCTTAGGGTGAGTTGGTTCAAGCTTCAATGTCCAGAAATTTTGGCCAACGCTGAAGGATGATTTGCTGTTCTTGGTGGAAGAATCACAAACTGCAGAATATTCATAAACAGCACAATCCATTTTTAATTGCACATCATTGGGAATGTATATACTAGAGAGTATAAGCTGTTTGAGCTGGAAGTAAAACTTGGTTATGCACTGGTTTGAAGGTTTTTGAGGCCAATTTTCTGAGGCATTTAGCTATGTGCTCAGTCAGGTCAGATGCTTTGGTGGCAACTGCTGTAGCATGTGCAATAATGGCCCTTCCTCCCGAAATATCCTTGCTCCTCTCAGAATTTAACATGTGCCTAGTTATTGAACTCTCAGACTTTTATTAGGAAATTTTGCCTTTTCATTCAGGAATGTATTGATAAATTAGGGCTCTTGATGAAATTATTGACAACTAGTCCAATCATAAGCCACAACTAACAATCATATGTTTGGAGGACAATTTGCTGCAAAATTTTCAAGTTTTAACATCGAGTTTGACCGATTTCCTGTCTATCAGAACACAATGCTACGGAGAATTTACAATTTTTGATGAGAATGTCAAGGTTGTTTCCCTCAAACATATCTAAATAGTATATGCTTACAAGTCGTACATATGTTGTACAATGTTACAGTTAAATACTGAAGTGCAATGTTAAACTGAGAAGAATTTGCTTCAGAGCCTTTATAAAGATGTTTCTTTGTTTTTCTTTTCATTCTCCTCGGTTCTTGTGCCTCCTATCCTACCCCCTCTTGTCTTCCCCTTTTTATGCCTTGCTTGGTCTGCAACTATTCATTTTTACTCCTTATGCTCTCTGATTTCCTGATGATGGATCACGGAGTGTGATCTGAAACGTTGATGCAAAAATACAAACACAATCTAATCCAGAAGCTCAACAACAATCTTAATGGATTGTGGAAATTTATTATCTCTAAGAAAGGATACTGATTGATGCCGGAGTGAGGTGAGAAGCTCATCTAATACTGCTATTGGGTTTTGCATTGGTTTAATCTGGAATTTTAGAATGCACCTAGTTTGTATTTTTTTCTTTCTTGAATGAGACAAATTGTTTAGACAGTATTGCTCTAATAAATGTTTCTGTTTATCTTTAATCCGCAATTGCTTGTGCATTTGAATGGTACCGATATCTTTATACTGAATATTAAATATGGTCAACAAGTTTTCTTTCTCTGTGAACCTAGAATCATTGCTATTTTTTACATTATTTGGCTTAGGGATAGAAAGCCGAGTTATTATTATTATGGTTCTTTTTTGGGTTCTGTTTCCAGTGTTAAGCCCATGTATTTTCCATAATATGGGTGTATATTTGTCACGATCTTTAATGTGCTTGCTAACCTTGTTTTTGCTTGCTGAGTAGCATGTACGAGTGTCAGGAAAGCCATGCCAAAAGTGCGGGAAGTGTGGTTTGTGGGAAACGGTAATTCTTATATTAAAAATTCAGCTCGTTTAATATCTATGCTCCTGAAATGCTGCTTTTTGTGCTGTTTTTTATCTCAATAAATTATACCATTGTAATTCTTTTTGGTTACTGTTTTGTTTAGGAGCTGGAAGATGATGTGGCTATGGCTGCAAGGGAGAAAGCATTAGAGGAGTTGGCAAAAAAGGAACCTAAGTTGCTTAGGCGGAGTATTGGACCTCCTATTGGAAAACAAAAAAAATCTATAAAGAAGGATCCACAGTTTGCACCAGTCAAGCATACAATACTTTCTTGGGTTGAACGTGTGAAGACAAGGGTTGATCGTGCCATATAATCAAGCCTTCCTTTGTTCGTTACCTGAATCTTTTAGGGGGCAACTTTAAATTTTCAGTTGCAGGTTTCACAGTCTAGAAAGAAAGGAAGTGTTCCTTGCATTTATTTCATTGAGAAGATATGTATGGTATGGAACACAGTGAGAATTAAAGCAAGATTTATGTGTATAGTTATTTTCCTTATTTCCTTTGGCTGTAAAATAATGGTCTTTTAAATAGAAAAAGAAAAAAGGTCGACCCTTGTATTATTAAAGGGTTAATATATCAAAAGGTTGTTTTGAATGTTGTAATTGCCATAGCCCAAATCTTGTGATACAGAGCATCTGAACCTTCGTTGAGACAACTTGCAGAATAAGTACATACAACATTGTTGGTAATAAGAATTGTATGGTTGGGTTGGGTTGGGTTCGCTTAAGAATTTGAACTTGTGTGGTGGGGATGAACATGTTTGGTGTGCCTAGGACATGTTATGAAATTCTGGAGGGGAGGGGCTCTTCAACATGGTATTAGAAACAAGTTATAGACTCTGGTGGTAGGAGTATTGAGAAGTTTTGAGTTCAACAACTGTGGAGAGTAAACATATATTATGCACTTGCTTCTACTTGGTTCTAATAAGTATATCCACCTCCTTTTATATATAGACTTTTGTGAGGAAGGACTGGTGTAATGCTACATTGAAGTATTAGCAACTGATTTAATATAATAAATATTAAAGTTAAGATAATTTTTTTTTTTTTAGAGCAAAGGCATGAAAGCCTATATATAAATATATATTATAAATTATGTTTTTACATGGATGAAGAAAGTTCCAGCTCTGAAAGTACATGGGAAGAAGCTGATAATATATCAGAATTCAGCTTCAAGTATGTAGAAAACTACTACTTAAAACACCTTTACAACACCCTTATAACACCCCTAGAAGCTGATAATATGTCAAAATTCAGCTTCAAATATGCAGAAACCACTAACTAAACAACACCCTTATAACATCTAACCAACTAATACATAAAATTTCAAGGAGCAAGACCAAAAAACTGCAGAAAAACACACTATTCTTCCATAAAATTTCCATGAGCTAAATTTTAATTTTCAATTTCAATTTCCAGCCTCTCAATCAGCTGAAGACCTCTTTCAAACAAGCTTTGACGACCCGCAGAGAAGGTTGGAAGCTACATAGGACGAAGCATTCACACGTTGTTAGAGGAGAACTGATCTGGACCATTGCTTGGTGACCGAAGAGGAACACTATTTGGAGCACGAACATGGCGAGTGTGGTGAACTTGATGACGATCTTGAACTGGCGAGGGAACCCTTAGCTGCAAGTCCAAGCGTATACTAGAAGTTGGCACTGGAGGAATATGCACCCTTAAAAAGTTTAAAGCATAGAATTTTTCCCTTATGTTTCTCTATAACAGAGCATATGCAATGACGATGCTTCCATAGAGCTCGTAGGAGAATATTATCATTCTGAAACTGCAAGGCCAGTTTGATAGCTTCATACACTTCCTCAAACCCTTGTCGTTGCTGCACAAAATCCCTAGGAAATAGACCACCAATGTATCCATCTCCATTGAAAATATTATAACCTTGCATTGCCTTAAGAACAGAGTTGTCCAAAATATGCTAAAAGTTCACATATTTTCTTGCCAATTCCTCAATTTCTGTCAGAGACTGAACCAAATCCATTACATTAGATAAGAAAATTGAAATCAACTAGGAAGGAAAGAGCAAACGACGAGCCCTCGGCAGGTAACATCCACCCCCAACACCATGCGAATAGAATCCTCAACTCTGCCACCATCAATTTTAAACATAGCTTTCATAGATTCTTGAGACAGATAGCTTTCGAAGGGTCACTCCCACGGTTTGACAAACAAGCATACTCTGAGATTCCATGGGCGGAATGCCATCTCTCTCAATTGGATAATACCCTAGCTTGAACGACTACATTGGAAAAGCCTAGCAATTTCCTTGAGTGTAAAAATGAATGAGGGAAATTCATTATATAAGCTCTTTTAAAGCCCACATACTGAAGTGACCTCATGTTTTATCATGATAAGAAAAGGCATAAGGCAAAGCCTCAACACAATCTCTCCATGAATGTTGGCTCGTGTGAGTAGATGGTTAAAAATTTGCTGCAAAACAAAGCATTTAATCCTTTAAATAATTTGTACTTGCAACATAGATAAAACATTAGGCAAAATAAAATATTAACATGAGATGATCAACTTGGAATCTTCGCATGAATGCTAGCATCAACAGGTGGACGAAAGACATCCTTTCAGTTTGAGACGTACTCCAATCTGGGTAGATAACTAATCATAATAATTACTGTTGTTTAGGCACATGCATGATATTCATTCATCCGCTTGAGGTGGCTTGGAAGAAATTATGGGATTTGTGAAATGGAGGCATTATTACTCTGTTAGGCTCACATTACAGGATACTTGAGAAGAGGAATCATATCTCCACCAAGATACACCATCATTAATATACATGTTATCTAAGCTCCTTTTAACAATGAGATAAAAACATATTGGTTAATACTGCAAAGTTAGATAAATGCTACGTAGTAATGAAGCAGGCATTGCAACACACGTCTCTCATTGCCAACAACGCCCGAATCCCATTGTCAACTCCCATTGCCAGCTCTTGATAGGCTTTTGTCCACTTGCAGTCTTAGGACACTTAACATTGCTCCTCTCTAAGTAACTATTAAAGATGGGGAAATGTTGATAAATCTTTAGTGGATTTTATATTAATCAAGCCTCATTGATCACAAGCCAAATTGGCAAGCCCATCTGCTAATCTATTTCCCTCTCTATATGTATGGGAGAGACAATAATCATCAAAAGATTCTAACAAATCCCAATTTTTTTGAAGAACATATCTTAGTTTTCAATTGCATATTTGCTTCAATTTACATGCATTGATTGTTAGAAGAGAATCTCTTTCCACATGAACTCTTTTAATATTCAGATCCTTTGCCAAAGCTATTCCTGCTAATAAAGCATGAACCTCTGCCATATTATTTGTGCAAGAGTTTAAATGAACTGCTCTAGCTACAACCAAAGAACCCCTAGAATCTCGAATACAACAACCAACACCTGCAACACCAGGGTTTCCACGCGATGCCCCATCAAAGTTAAGTTTGAGAAAAGATTGACTTGGCGGTAACCATTTCACCTTATTTCTATCCACTTTAAGTGAGTTTGGTTGCATTGGAGCCCCTTGAAGTGGCAAAATAATATGCTTCCAGTGATTCAAAATAAAATTATCCCAATTTGAGTATATAGAAGAACCTGACTTGGAATTGGCAACATAATGATTACATACTTCAGAGATTGCCTTCTCTAACTTCACTTTAATTCTGTCAACAAAAACTGTTTGGTTTTTAAAAATACATCTGTTTCTCTCTAACCAAATTGACCATATTACCAACGCAGGAGTAACTATCCATATGCAAGCGAGTAGAGTAGATTTATGAAGAATTGGCCAACTAGTGAACATCCCAAAGAGAATTAGGTAGAGGAAAAAGAATATTCAATTTGCCCATAATGAAATTCCATACCTCATATGCCACTGGGTAGGAAACAAAAAGGTGATCTACCGTTTCATTTTCCTCTTTACATAAAACACATCTCAAAGCCCTTGTGATACCAAATTTCTCCAACCAATCACTTGTGAGTATCCTCTTTTTCAAGGCTAACCAAGCAAAGCTACCAGTCTTAGGCAACTGAGCTGCATTCTAACAGAAGGTAAAAACTCTGTGAGACTGAGACTGAGAAGCTTGAGCAATGATAGATTTATAACCTTGTTTGACTGTGTAAAAACCATTCTTGGAAGGAGCCCACAACAGCTTCTCCGAGACATGTGAAAGATAGACCTTTCTATTTTTCAAGATATCTGTAAGAAAAACATTTTGTTTATCTAGTAGAGGGGTATTTGCCAAATCCTTCCACTGAACCGGGCCTATTATTGGATGACAAGAAGAAACATAAACCTTTAGGAACACTCCCCAAAGTTGTGAAAGAACGTTTTCAGCTAAATGCATATCCTGATTCAAATTAAGTGGAGGTAGGCCATTCCAAGAATCTCTCCAAAAGTGTACTTGATCTCCAGTATTAACCTCCCATGATAGGAAAGGGCTAATAACATCTCTACAGGCTACTATGAAATTCCACATAACTAAACCTCCTGAAGGATTAGAAACAATGAATATCTTGGAAGGGTTGTCATTATCTAGATATTTGCTCTACATTACCTTACACCGCTTCAAGTCCGACCGAGTATAAAATTTCCACTCCAATTTAGCCCCTAGAGCCAAATTCCTTTTGAGGGCCGTTTGGGTTGGTAGTGGCTTCTTTCTCGACATTTTTATCTTTACCCCAATCTTGCAAAACTGAAAACTGATTGCGCGTGGTTGGATTGAAGGGAGCATTGTTTGAACATGACCTTTCTGAGTAGGGTTTGGACCATCATTCCGTCGATCTTTTGAAGAAGCCCTTTGATTTGATCTGGATGGAATAGGGTTTGTTTGATTTTCCTTATGAACGCCTCGATCGTCGTCCCATAAGTCAAAAGGTTCTTGTTTATGATGCAAAAGATGACGACGAGGTCTTTTTGGGACCCATATTGACCTGTTATTATGACAAATAGGTGGTTGGGGCCTACGATCAGACACTGGTCTATTCGCTTCCGGTCCCCAATGTCTATTTTGATTTTCATAGCCTCCTTGGTATCTAATATCTTGTCGTTTCTAACCAGAATAACGTGCCTGATCATCAACTGGATGACTAGTTTCTTTAATATTCTTTTTATTAAAATCATTTTGTCCCCTGTAGTTTGCTCATGATTGCTAAGGGCATTTGTGAGAAGCACCTGCAAATTTTCCATAGCCGTTTTGAATTTTTTGACAGTTAGAATGCCATGATTTCTCAGACGCCATCTCGCTCCCGTTCAAATGGTCTCTTTAAGTTAAGATAATTTATTTTTATCAAAACATATATAAATAATTAGTGTGAGCTACATGTGATAATTTGACAAGAATTTTAAATTAAATAATTAATATAGTAAATTGAATAACACATCCATATATTTGAATTATATTAACAAAAAAATTGTACATAATATTTCCAATATTTTTTATCAATGGTTTTCAATACTTATTGGTCGTGACCCTCATAGTTATGGTACACTTTAGAAAGAATAGTTCTTATTCAAACTTAACATGAATAATTTGCTAAACACAAGTGTTCTAGAGCCATACTTAATATATGCTTAGTGCAAGTGTTCAAACAACTGCTACTAAGATCTTCCCCCTCTTGCACTAGCATCACAACTACTAACCATGATTAACCTTTCTCTTTCAGCTAGTTTAAACCATTCACAAAGCCTTGGTTAGGACAATTCCAAGTGTGCTATATCCCGAGTAAAACACACTCTATGTGCCCTTTTTCGAATACCCATAGTTCATCAAAACACCACCTTTTTTCTTGAGTGACCTTCGTGCCCTTTCCAAGACTCACATAATTGCTTCATAAGGGGTGATTTTCAAACCATCACACCCTTTCACAAAGAAGGTTATTTAATAAATTATTAAATAAATACAATTATTCCTCATCTTTTAAAAGAGTTTATATAAATATTTTCATTTGATTCCCATTTTAACCAAAGGAGCATAATGTTTTTTTTTCATTTGTATTTTTAGTTTTAAAGGGTTATTTAATAACTTTCTCTTCTCTTGGGAAAAAAGGTCAATCCCCCCTCCTATAAATTAGTTGTTGTCCTCAGTAGCATAAAATGAATTTGCATTACAAATCAGAAAACACATAATCAATAAATGAATATAATGATTACAAATACATTCATTCTTCATGTAGTATTAACATCATAATGTTTCACTTTTATTTTTTCTCTTAAATTCATAGATCTTGTTTCAATTTTTTTTGGTTTCATTTTTAATTCACAACTAAGTTCAATAATTATTTTTCCAGTCAAAATTATGATGAGATCTACATAGATGTCTTTTTTGAATTTATAATTGCAAAGTTAATGATAATTTATATGTTTATTCTCCTATCCTTCAATTTTATCATTTTACTCACTCATGTAAGTTTTTGATAATATAAGCTACATTTACAGGGTGTAGTACCCTTAACTCGAGGAGCTCCAAAGACCAAAGTTCAAATAAAAAAATAAAAAACTAGTAACAACACAATGTCTAGATACAAAGATAACAAATAAACAATAAAAAGACAACCCACCTGATAGCAAACCACACACCTTGCATCACCTAGCTATACCTTCCAACTCCTTCATGAGGCATTTCAACACATTATCGCCAACCCAATTGTTGTTGGATTAAGCTTCGACAACCTTCTTGTCAACCTCCTCTTTCAGTACTGCTGACAAAGTGACAATAGAGCGGTGGGTGATTTTGATCATGAACCGAGTCAACCTTATAAACTTCCTTTTTAGTTTAGCAACACGAGCAACCAGATTGTTGGGGTCTTCATTCTTGGCAGCTTCCACCCTATTAGTCTCTTCCACCCGGGTCCGATGATTGGAGGAATCCGGTGTGGATTCCTCTTGAATCATCCTATTCAACTCAAGGAAGTGACTTGGTCCTTCCACAAACTCTTCAGTCTCCTCAACCGTGTCCTACTTGCTCTCCTCTTGGCCTTTATCTTTCTCTAAACTACAGGAAATCTCATTAACCTGAACCTCCTTTTTATGCCGCGCTAGTCTATTGGACCCCCAGACACTTGTTTGCTTGACCCTATGTTAGTAATTGCAGCCACCACATTATCCCCTTGAGAATTCCTGTTAGCAAAGTCATCATCTTCATTGTCCATGGGAGGTTCCTCCACTTGGAAAGTGGCGTCCTTTCCCTTTTTGGTTTTAGGCTTGGCTTTGGCGGGCAATTTACCATCCTTCTCTCTGAGTGTATTTTTTAGCTCGTAGAGCCTTGCAAAAACTTTGAATTGAGCCAGGCCCATGCCACCTTTCTTCCTTTTGGAAGAGGACTTAGGTTTGGAATCCTCAAGAGGTTGGCTAGCTGTAGGAGGGATCTTTCTTTTAGGGTTGCCTGAAACAACCGGTGAGGGTTTAGTAGGGGATTGATCAGTGGGATCAGGTTCCTCAATTCTAACGATAGAGATGGGTTTTGGTGGGCAGAGGAAAAGGTGGAAGTGATAGAGACGAAGAATGAGACCTTGACGCAGGGGTAACGGGAAAGGTTTGTTAGGATTCCTAGCCGCAAGTTCCATAGTTTCCTTAATCAAACTTTCTAGTGATGAAAGTAAGAAGGGGAACCTAATGAGCATTCTATGGTGAAGGTGGTTTAATAATGATAAGTGATAGAAATATAAAAATTTAAACCGTCCTTCAAGATTAATATACTTTATTAAAACCAAAAACACCTGGTCCCATGGCATTAGAAGCTTGCTCTACTCAAACCTCATATGCAGCTTGGTCGGCTTTTCATTTTCACGGAAGAAGGTTCGTAGACTCTCCATATCCTGCACCTTCGTATGTTTTTTGAGTTTTTGTCCCGAACATGATATCCTCATAGCTTTAGCAATGACCTCATTGACTTCAAACAAAATGTCGCCCATTGTGACCTTTTTGTTGCACCATGAGCTCGTGAACTGAGTAGAAAGCTTCTCGTCATGCCCTTTTGGGCACTCCATTAAAGGAGAAATACCTCCTTCAACACATATATGCTAGACTAGAGAGTTCCGAAAAAATTCTTCGCATGATCCTTGTTCTATTCTAACCCGGTCTCCTCTCATTTTTACACTCGGATACTAAATGTTCACTAGAGCAAACAAAGTAGGAATTATCTTGAACCAGAAGGGAAAGGGACCAACAATAAAATGCTCATTCAGGATAAGGAGCAGAGAGTTATGGTCAGAGATAGTCTAGAGAAGCAATAACAAGTTGGAGCTAAGTTAAGCAACCCAATTAGGGGAGAAAAGAAATCTGTCAAGTCTTGCCTGGATTAGGTTATCTCCCATTCTCATATTGGTCCATGTGTAGTTTTGACCCTGTAAATCTATGGTGCAGGAGCACCCCAAGGTTCATTTAGGAATGTTGACTAGAAGGTTATGAATTGGAAATTTGTTTAGGCCAAATGTAGCAATCTCTTTCTATTTCTTTGAGTTTGTGCCTAAGAGGCATTTGAGAACATGAGTTGTGTTAGTAAATGTCATGTTGACCATTTGATAGATTGAGGTTTGGCTACAAGGATGGTTTAAGACCTTTGTAGACCTTTCTAGGTGTTAGAACCTCTAAAATTTTGCAAATAAGGCCTATTTGGAAACCTTAAGCGGCCATGGAGCAGTTACGACTGAGCTTAACTGAGTTGGAGAACCTATATATGGTGTGCCTCGACCTGAAAGTAAGGTTGGAAGCTTTTGCAGTGTTAAAAATTCATGAATACAAGTGAGGACAGTGATAAGGTTGTGCAATTTTTTTGAGTTTTGTTTTGAATTTGTGTGGTCAGGAGTGATCATGGCATTGTGAGATGTTGTAGAATGTATTGTAGTTGTATTTGAAGCTTTGTGTGGCAATATTTAGTTAGTGTGTTCAATTTCCAAGCGTTGCTTAGTAGTTAGTTTGCTTCTTGTAGTTGCTGATCTGACAATCAGTCATTGAAGAATGGAGGTTTAGTTACATTCCCACTGTACATTGTGTACGGGCCCTTGGGAACTATGACTAGGCTCCATGTCTGTAAATAGGATAGGGTTAGGAGTGGTTAGGAGATAGGGAATCACTGTGGAAGTCTTCTCCTAGGCGAGCTTGACAATGCCTGACTAGGAAAGACAAGAAGTGCAGAGCACTTGACTTGCAGGGATGTCCATCTCCTGGCAATTCACGGTGTGGAGAGGGCAGGTGTATGCCTTACCAAGGCATAGCAAGAAGGAAGGGACTCCATCAACTCATTTGGTGAGTGGAATTCTTAACAGTCTGCAAAGAAGATAGGAAAAGACCCAAAATAACCTAAGTTCTTGATCATTACCAGTTTGAGGAACTGTATGGGCAGTTGAAGGCCAGGACCACTACAATCTTCAAGTGATAGGCATGAATAACAAGAACCCCAAAGGAAAATTCAGTGCTCTTTGGTAGACCTTGGAGTATTAGTGTGTTTCCTCAGAGATGGAGACCTAATTGGGCTCTTGGCCTAGTAGCCTTTTTAACCCTAGATGAGGGTTTGGTGGAAGCGATGAAAAGATGGAGTTTGGTGAACTTTCAAGAACCCTAGGAGGATGGAATGAAGCTATTGGAAACATCTCCACACCCCTGCAAAGCTGAGTTTATAGTTCTTATAGTTGTTAGCCTTTAGGGTAGATTAAGGGCTAAAGAAGAGTTGAAGCATTGCACTAGGGAACCTAAACAAGCATTAGGTCCTATAGGTTAGGGTGGTGGAGTGTGACACCATAAGGGTCTTCCAAGTAAGATCCAGAGCATGGAACAATGATTGTTCCATCCAACCCTACCCTATCAGATTGGTATCAGAGCAAGTTAAAGATTTGGGATTGAATCTTGTATGTCGGACCTTGAATCTAGTGGTTTCACAACCATGGTGACAAACATTGAGTTGGCAAAGAAGGTTGAAGATCAGGAGGAAGACAATAGGAGATTGAAAGAAATATTAGCACAACTTGAGGAGACATTGAGTAAGGTGCAAATCAAGGCTAATGAGGTCAGTGATAGATTGGAGGGTAGGGTACCAAAGAGTGAAGAGGTTGCAGAGAAAGACAAGACCCCTGAACCTGACCCTGTTCTGCAAGAGGAGCCTTTCTTGAAGGCATTGAAAGCTTTGAGTGGGAAAGCACTTGAAGGCATACCACTGCTTAGTGGCAAATTAGAAGCTGATCTAGTCATAGATTGGATAGAGGGTATGGAAAACCATTTTGAGTGTGATGGAGTCACTGAAGCACAAAAGGTGAAGGTGGGCAAGTCTAGATTGAGAGGATCTGCCTTGACATGGTGGAAATTCATTCAAACAGAGAGGGAAAAGGAAGGCAAGAAGCCTATTTCAACTTGGAAGGGTATGGTGGAAAAAGTGAGAGAAGCATACATACCAAATGATTATGAGATTCAATTACATAAGAAGAGACAAAGCTTGAGGCAAAGAGACCAAGATGTGAACACTTACACTGAGGAGTTTCAAAAACTTTGTATGAGGTCTAATGTTTCAGAAGATGAAAGTCTCAAGGTGGCTAGGTATCTTAACAGCTTGAAGTGGAACATTCAAGAGGAGATGACTCTTCTAAGTCCGAAGACAGTACACCAATGTTACCAATTAGCTATTAAGATTGAGGAAAGAAGCAAGAGGAAACATGATCAGGCTTCTAAGAGAAGAGGCAAAGGCAAAGATCAAAGAGGACATAGAGGTGGCTACCAAGGTAGAGGAAATGAACAAAGAAACCAAGGTGAGTCTAAACTCACAGAGCATGGAAGTGAAACACCTTCTAGAGGAGGTTATGGAAGAGGTAGAGGATCTCAAGGAGGATCAAATAGAGGAAGAGGAGCAGGCAGGAGCAATTCATACTTTGCTAATATGAAGTGTTATCATTGTGGTCAAATAGGACATCCATCTTGTAGGTGCCCGAAGAAAGCATCTTCATCAAATACTGAGAAGAGAGTGGCATATGCTCAAGAGGACACCATGAGTACTAAATCACCAGAGGTCAGTCACATTGAATCAGAAATGGGGGAGAACCTGATGTTTAGGAGAGTTTTGATCAGACAACCAGTCAAGGAAGAGCCAAAGCAAAGAAGAGCTCTATTTAGAGTGAGATGCAAAATACTTGGGAAAGTATGTAAGGTTATTGTGGATTCAGGTTCAACAAATAACATCATCTCAGAAGAGGCAGTAAGGAAATTGAAATTGGAGAAGGTACCCCACACTAACCCTTACAAAGTAACATGGTTAAACAAAGGGCAAAGTGTTCTTGTCAATGAGCAAGTAACAGTGGAGTTTTCCATTGGAGGGTACAAGGATAAGTTGATCTGTGATGTGTTACCCATGGATGCATGCCATCTACTATTGGGCAGACCTTGGCAGTATGACAGAAGTGCCATGTATGATGGGAAAGAGAACACCATTTCTTTCAAGAAGGATGTGAAGACATTTAAATTGCAGTCACTGTCAGATGAGGAAGAAGGACAATCAAAGATACCTAGTGTCTTGTTAAGCAGTGGTAAAGAGTTCCTTAACAACCTACATCAAGGGGGTGAAGGATATGTGTTCATGTTGCAACCTAAAGAAGAAGACAAGGCTAAAAAAATAGTCATACTCGAAGCAGTCCAAGAGTTATTAGAGTAGTTCAAAGATATAGTTAGTGATGGAACACCTGCAACTTTACCTCCAAAGAGAGCCATTAGTCATCAGATTGACTTCATACCAGGGGCTTCATTACCAAACAAAGCAGCCTACAAGCTTACACCGGATCAAAACCTAGAGGTAGCTAGACAAGTGCAGGAGTTATTGGATCAAGGATTGCTTAGGAAGAGCATCAACCCATGTGCAGTGCCAGTGGTCTTAGAAACCAAGAAAGGAGGCAAGTGGAGATTATGCACTGATTCTAGAGCAATAAATAGAATCACAATCAGGTATAGGTTCCTTATTCCTAGGATTGAGGACTTGATGGATTGTCTTGGAGGAGCTCAAGAGTGGATACCATCAAATCAGAATTAAGGATGGAGATGAGTGGAAGACAACATTCAAGACAACTGATGGGTTGTATGAGTGGAGAGTTATGCCATTTGGCCTCTCTAATGCCCCTAGCACATTCATGAGGCTCATGAATGAAGTGCTCAAAGACTTTACAAGGATATTTGTGGTGGTATATCTTGATGATATACTCATCTTTAGCAAGACAACAAAAGAACACCTAAAGCATGTGGAGTTGGTTCTTAGAAGATTGCAAGAAGAGAAGTTGGCCATCAACCTAGAGAAGTGTGAGTTCTTTAAACAAGAGCTTGTGTATTTGGGGTTTGTAGTATCCCAAGGATCATTGAAGATGGATCCAAGCAAGGTGGAAGCTATCCTAAATTGGCCTACACCAACCATAGGGACAAAGGTAAGAAGTTTTCATGGATTGGCTCAATTTTATAGAAAATTCATAAGGAACTTTAGTGGCATATGTGCACCAGTCCTAGATACAATCAAAGGTGGCTTAAAGACTAAGTTTAAGTGGACTCAAGAAGCTGAGAAAGGTTTTGAGAAACTGAAACAAGAAGTGGCAAATCAACCTATTCTTTTATTACCTAGCTTTGACAAGTTGTTTACTGTGGAATGTGATGCTAGTGGAGTTGCAGTAGGAGGTGTGCTAAGTCAAGAAGGCAGGCCTATAGCTTTCTTTAGTGAAAAGCTCAATGAAGCTAAGAAGAAGTATTCTACCTATGACCTAGAACTTTATGCTTTAGTTTAGTCACTTAGGAAGTGGAGGCATTATCTTCTACCCAAAGAGTTTGCAGTCTTTACTGACAATCAGGCACTTAGTTATATCAACACTCAAGAGAAGTTGAGCAATAGACATTTGAAATGGATGGAGTACATCCAATCTTTTACTTTCACCATCAAGCACAAGAAGGGACAGTTGAACAAGGTAGAAAATGCACTAAGCAGGAGATTGCTGACAGTACAAGAAATACAAATCAATAGCATTGTAATAGAGAGTTTCAAGGATCTATATGGGGAAGATGAAGACTTCTCGGAGGCCTACAAGGTATGTTCTGACTTTGAGAATCATTTTCATAGCCAATACTCAGAGTATACATTGCAAAGTGGATTGTTATTCAAGGGGAATCAGTTATGTGTTCCAAGAGGATCAATGAAAGAGAACCTCATCCAGGAGAAGCATAGTGGTAGTCTTAGTGGATATTTTGGCATCAACAAGACATTGGAACTAGTGCAAAGGTTCTACTATTGGCCAAATTTGTCAAGGGATGTCAGGAGGTATGTGGAGCAATGTGTAGTGTGTATGAAAGCTAAGGGGGGAGCTAGTAATGCTAGTCTATATCAACCCCTACCCATTCCTAACAGACCATGGGAGTGTGTTAGCATTGACTTTGTGGTAGGACTCCCTAAGACCAAGACAGGGTATGATAGTGTCTATGTGGTGGTGGATAGATTCAGCAAGATGAGTCACTTTATTCCTTGCAAGACCACTCATGATGCTAGCTATATTGCTCACTTTTTCTTCAAAGAAATTGTAAGGATCCATGGATTGCGTTTGAGCATTGTCTCAGACAGGGATGTGAAGTTCATGAGTCACTTTTGGAAGACTCTATGGAGCAGATTAGGTACCAACCTGTCTTTTGGATCAGCTTACCATCCTCAGATTGATGGTCAAACAGAGGTGGTTAATAGGGCGTTAGGTAACCTTCTAAGATGCCTAACCAAAGAGTATGGATAGACATGGGACATGGTTATCTCACACACTGAGTATGCATATAATGATAGTGTGAACCAGACCATAGGGAAGAGTCCTTTTGAAATTGTGTATGGAATGCACCGAAGAGGTATATGTGAGCTCAGGGATCTAGGAGCTATGGAGCATAGGAGTGGACATGTAGAGGACTTCACTCAGGCCATGAAGGAGATTCAGGAGCAGGTAAAGAAGACAGTCATCGAGGCTACTCAAAAGTTGAAAGATAAGGTGGATATGTCAAGAAAATATTTGCAATTTGCAGTAGGAGACTATGTCATGGTCCACCTCAACAAATCCAGGTTGCAGAAGGGTACATCAACCAAATTGTAGATGAAGAGAGTGGGACCATGCAAGGTGTTAGCCAAATATGGAAAGAATGCATACAAGGTGGAGTTACCTGCAGATTTAGGGATTTCACCAGTGTTCAATGTAGTTGATCTGATCAGATATAAGGGAACAATCAATAACATAGATCAGAATAGTAGGGAGATCTTCAAGGATGTAAGCAACATAGCCTTACCTACTCAAGACAAGCTACAAGCAGAGAGGATCTTGGAGTCAAGAGTAAAGAAGTCTACAAGGCATAGGGTGTAGACGAAGCATCTTATCAAATGGAAGAACAAACATGAATCCAAGGCTACATGGGTAGATGAAGCTCAGTTTGAGAAGCAGGGTATTGACCCATCTCTGATCTCTCCCCACATTCCTTGATGTCCGTGCAAAGGGGGAGAATGGTGCAGGAGCACCCCAAGGTTCATCTAGGAATGATGACTAGAAGGTTATGAATTGGCAATTTGTTTAGGCCAAATGTAGCAATCTCTTTCTATTTCTTTGAGTTTGTGCCTAAGAGGCATTTGAGAACATGAGTTGTGTTAGTAAAGGTCATGTTGACCATTTGATAGATTGAGGTTTGGCTACAAGGATGGTTTAAGACCTTTGTAGACCTTTCTAGGTGTTAGAACCTCTAAAATTTTGCAAAGAAGGCCTATTTGGAAACCTCAAGCGGCCATGGAGCAGTTAGGACCGAGCTTAACTGAATTGGAGAACCTATATATGGTGTGCCTCGACCTGAAAGTAAGGTTGGAAGCTTTTGCAGTGTTAAAAAATCATGAATACAAGTGAGGACAGTGATAAGGTTGTGTAATTTTTATGAGTTTTGTTTTGAATTTGTGTGGTCAGGAGTGATCATGGCACTGTGAGATGTTGTAGAATGTAGTGTAGTTGTATTTGAAGCTTTGTGTGGCAATATTTAGTTAGTGTGTTCAATTTCCAAGCGTTGCTTAGTAGTTAGTTTGCTTCTTGTAGTTGCTGATCTGATAGTCAGTCATTGAAGAATGGAGGTTTAGTTACATTCCCACTATAGTTTGTGTACGGGCCCTTGGGAACTATGACTAGGCTCCATGTCTGTAAATAGGATAGGGTTAGGAGTGGTTAGGAGATAGGGAATCACTGTGGAAGTCTTCTCCTAGGCAAGCTTGACAGTGCCCGGCTAGCAAAGACAAGAAGTGCAAAGCACTTGACTTGCAGGGGTGTCCATCTCCTGGCAATTCATGGTGTGGAGAGGGCAGGTGTATGCCTTACCAAGGCATAGCAAGAAGGAAGGGACTCCATCAACTCATTTGGTGAGAGGAATTCTTAACAATCTGCAAAGAAGACAGGAAAAGACCCAAAATAACCTAAGTTCTTGATCATTACCAGTTTGAGGAATTGTACGGGCAGTTGAAGGCCAAGATCACTACAATCTTCAAGTGATAGGCATGAATAACAAGAACCCCAAAGGAAAATTTAGTGTTCTTTGGTAGACCTTGGAGTATTAGTGTGTTTCCTCGGAGATGGAGACCTAATTGGGTTCTTGGCCTAGTAGCCTTTTTAACCCTAGATGAGGGTTTGGTGGAAGCGATGAAAAGATGGAGTTTGGTGAACTTTCAAGAACCATAGGAGGATGGAATGAAGCTATTGGAAACATCTCCACACCCCTGCAAAGCTGAGTTTATAGTTCTTATAGTTGTTAGCCTTTAGGGTAGATTAAGGGCTAAAGAAGAGTTGAAGCATTGCACCAAGGTTGGCTTGGTAGGTAGGATTTGTCATGATAGCTGGGTTGGCAAGGTGAACTAGGGGAACCTAAACAAGCATTAGGTCCTATAGGTTAGGGTGGTGGAGTGTGACACCATAAGGGTCTTCCAAGTAAGATCCAGAGCATGGAATAGTGATTGTTCCATCCAACCCTACCCTAACAATCTATATCCACAAGTCCTGTAGCACTTAATAGATCAGCCGTCTACCATACTATCAGAATATTCCACAAGGCCCCCACACTTTTCAAAAGGATATAAGGAGAGTTAAAGTTCCCTGCTAATAACTAGCGAGCCTCTTTATTGTTCAAGATCCAATATGAGATTTCCAACCGAAGAGTTTTCCTAGCATTCCTAACATTGGGGGCATAAATATTGATAAGAATCCAAGTAGACTGAGATTGAGTGAATTGAACTCCCAAACTATTCCTAGCTTATCAACTTGCATGACTTGAAGGTGAGCTCTACAAGAGCCCATCAACAATAGTCACCTCAAGAAATTTCATGCTTAGCCCTTAGGTATCCCAAGGTAAAAAATAAAAAAGTAAAGAGAAATAATCCATCCAATGGTGAAAACCACTTTGGTGGCACCTTGGGAAAGTACCATGGTGAAAACCTATCTGCAGGCATCATGTGTAACAAAATCCAAAAAATCCAAAAAATAGTAAAGATAAAAATCATCTTGTAGTGAAAACCACTTCGATGGCACTTTGGATAAGTACCATGGTGAAAATTTGTTTACATGTACCATTTGTAGTAAGCACCATTTACCATCTATTAGGTTTCTATCCATTCCATTCATAATAAAGTCAACATTCCATCCATATCCACTTACCTATCATATTTTTTCTTATAAACAACCTGGCTTGTTAATTTACCAATGTCCAGTGTTATCTAACTCACCTAGTATCATAATAAAATCAATCCATTTAGTCCATAATAACATGATTCTATACCCAATCGAGGGCATTTTTCTTAATTCTAGTCATCGAATTAGATCCTTGTTATTGCCTCAAATTGAAAAAATCCAAAAACATTAAATATTTCAAAAATATAAAAAACATTAAATATTCCAAAAATATAAAAAATATTAAATATTCCAAAAATTAAAAAAAACATTAAATATTCCAAAAATTAAAAAAATATCAAATATTCCAAAATAACCAAAAACATTAAATATCCCCCCCAAAAAAACTCAATACTTACACAAATTCACCCATCCATAATGAAATCACCACCTGTAATAAAATCATCATCACAACCACCTTTAAAAAAGTAAGCAAAAGAAAATGACACAACAATCAAAACCTAGATCATTCATGATAAATTGCAAGTTAGGATCACTACTGAAACAACCCACTACCTACATACCTATTGCCTAAATCATTTAATTCATCATCCCAATCAATTCCAACATATATATCTTTCCTACAATAGGCACAATCCAGGATAACAATTACAGTCTCTTTGGCAAGAGATATGATGGTTGTGATATCTTTTGTTAGTCAGCCTTTTCTTTTTTATTTATCTTTTTTATCTCTTTCTAATGCTTACTCAAAGCCACCTTGATCTTTCAATATCTTGGAGTGTCTAAAAAACCATGAAATGGGGCATGGTCACTACTTTCATATGTTATGTTTATGGGATGTTATTATATTACAACAATGACAAATACTTGTCTTGTTTGTGTCAAGGTAGCTTCTTGCATAACAAACATCCTTTGCATATCGAGTTCTTCATACCTTTTGTGCACTAGGACTATCATGCTCTAAGTCTTATTGTCTCACACATCCAAACAAGGATTTCATATGTTTGGTCTGAATAAGGATTATTCTATTTGTTTGTAGAGTCAAGGTCCATGCAATAGATACTACACCCTAGTTCTTCATACCTTGGGGCATAATTCTACTTACTATATCAAAATAAGGATTGCTCTCTACATTTTTTAGCAAAACCAAAAGCAAAAGAAAAATAATTTTTTCATCCTATTATCCAATAAACATCCCATATCATACCTATAGATTATATTCTAATATTTGATCAATATTATTCATCTATCCATCATCATCCTGCATCACTTCTTCTATCCTAATAATCACACCAACCATTATATCCACGTATCTTGACACAAACAATTTTTTTTCCATATAATCCTTGCATACACAATCATTAGTATCATCATAACATCATATATAGTTTGCATCCATAATCATAGAATCATTAGGCTATAACATCATCAATCATAGAATTATGGTACAATCATCATAAAGGACATCATAACATAATCAACACAAAAAAACATAGCATCATCTATTGCATCATCATAATCCATCACATCATAATCTATTACATAATCATCATTGCATATATATATCCATCATATAGCATAATCAAATAATAATCATCGTTAAATACATACATCAAATCATATAGATATCCATCACATGCATATAAAAAAGACATCACATCATGAGCATCACAGTTGCACAACAAAATCTCATTTCATGTATATAAAAATTGTGTCATGATACATCATTAATATATAATGTTTGTACAAAGGGATACAAAATACATAAATATAAATATATACATGAGCTCCTCTAAACTGAGCTCCCACCCTCTAAATGACCAAGCGAGGCTGGACAAGGAGGAATACTTGCCCTTGGATGAGCAATGGCCTATGTTGTTCGTTGTGTGGCTCCTTGTGTGGTTGGACCTTATCTTGGCTATGTTGACACTGATGGTGGTAGTCTTGAGGGTGCCCCCATAATTGACCTACCCTCTAATCTAATTGATTGTGAGGCCCTCGATCAACTCCGATATGAGAAACTAGGAGCCCTTCTATCTGCAAGTACCTCCCTCTCATAAAAGGGTCTATTAATAAGTAGCTTCGTGTGTTAACTTTTGCACCTCCCCCATCACCTGCATCATGGGTACTTCGCTCGCCACCTCTTCTTATTGACGTTGAGCTATCTTGGCATCCCTCTCTATAATTATTCATGCTAGTAGGGTAAAATCACAAACCTATGACAAACTTTCGACCAATTAAATAGTTTCAAGCGAAATAGTTTCAACCTAAAAGGTTTCACTCGAAACTATGTGGCCTATATGTGGCACATAAAGTTTCGGGAAAAACCCCTTCACCCTGTTGGAACCTAATGTTTTTGCATAATTTTATCACTTTAACAAACCTTGAATCCAATAGGTGGAGCCTTGATCCCTGTATTGTCTATTAAAATCTCCTTATCTTCTTGAAATGAATCCTTATAAAAGACAAGACAATAACTTCTAAGTCTGACACTAAAAAGCGGAAACAACTAAAGAGCTTCAAAGATTAGAAAATTGTCCAATCTTCCAAATAAAATGATTGTATCCATGATATACCCCCATTCTCCCACCTAAAAATCATAAAAATCAATTACCACACTCTCACGGGAGCATCTAAAGGTTCTTGGCAGGCTTGCAGGGCAAAGAAAGCAATGTAAACCTTTACCGCAATATCACAGCAGTCAACAGAGGTATGTGTGGGATGGCAGGACATAAGATGCATATAAAATGTGTACCGCTATACCACAATAGTCAAATAACAAGAGTGCGGGGTAGTGGTAAGGAAACATTTGATTGTAAGAGTAACTCGCAACCCCATAGTGAGAAAACAAGGACACTGCGGTATGATGATAAGCTTTCACTTAGCCGTTGGATATAACTCGCAGTCCTACGACGGGGAAAAGAGGAGTGTGCAGGATGACGATAAAGGGTTGTTTAACCTGTCGTCCCACAACAAGCAAATTAAAGACATGTGTTATAGCGGGGAGAATAAAGAATGAAAAATATATTACACTGCCACCCCGCAACGATTTTGACATGACATGGCGGGACTGTGGTACAGTCTGGCAATATATTTATATCGATTGTAGCAATGATTACACCTCAAATCTCAGACCATTCGATCTTCCAATATCAAGGGTGTATATTCAAAATCAAAATTGAGATAAAGTATGAAATATTTTGCATGAATTGACATTAATAGTGAAGTGATTGAGCTCAGTAGCAAATATACTTAGAATTTGATGCCATTTTTGCAATCATTCATAAACGCTCAATGTACCAAAGGTGAAAGAAGTCGAGGAGGAAGACTTTACAACTACCATTTCGTCGGGTAAGTGCATAGAAAGCCTTCATATCGAGCGTATAAGTGTTTAAATTGCTAAATTCTGCATCATAATACCCAAGAAGAGTGAATCTACTGGTAAAAAGGAAGAACCCACAACTCCTAAACCAAATAAAAGACCTCTGCAAAAATCCATATTAGATGTGTTACCTAATTCAATAGATAAGGGATTCAAAATAATATTTAGAGATGTAGCTCATGGGTGCAAAGATGCAATTATTCCTATCTCAGGGTGGGATTTGTTCTGGTATTTTTATGATAATAGGGATCTAGTTTCAAATCCTTGGGCTTTAGATTTGGCCAAGCTAATAGTCCCAAATGTCTTCATAGATGTTGAGTTCATTAGAGTACTTGCACAACATTATTACCCTACCACCAAAACTGTGAGAATGTCAGATGGCTCACCATTGGTAGTGTTGACTAAATCAACAATTGTTGAGTGTTTCATGTTGAACAAACAATCCATCACTAAAGTCGACTTGGACAAAAGTGAGGAAGATTACATGAGATTGAGAAAAAACTATAGGAGTGATGAACTTCCTATGCACATGAAAAGGGGTGCAAATAACAAGAGATTACCTATCTCCCCTTCCTGCAATGAACCATTTGCTATGGAGGATTTTCAAGTATATTTTAAGAGAACTTATTTTGCTTTGTGTCAAGTGCTTGGAATGGATGTTCAAGAAAAGATGCCCATTAGTCTCATGATGATGGCAATGAGAATTCAAAACCCTGAAGTAAACATTGAATATGACTTCGCTTCATTAATTGAGAAGGGGTTGCATGAGGGGTTCTTACAAGTGAGAAAATATGACCCCCATTACTTTCAGAAGCTACTATTTATTGTGTCACTTAATCTTGTACCAGAACAGAGATAAATGGACTAAAATAATGAGCTTAGGGATGACTGATCAACAAGGAAATAGGTTGCATGTTCAACATTGGTGTTACATCTAAGATAACAAATGTAGAAAAAGTGATTATGTAACCTTTCATGATGATTTTATAGTGAGAGTTATGGCTACTCTTGGTCATGAATCACCAAGATTGCATCTAGAAACCAGAGAATTGTTAAGATCCCTGACACTTAAACTAGAACAAGGACACACCCAAAACTTTGGTGATTGGTTACCTGACCATATTGTAATAAGAGTCTACGAATGCCTGCATGCCCCACATGTTTTACCTAAGTTTTCTTCTCTTCAAATTGTATTTCTAGATTTTATGTGGCAGATATTATGGATGGAACATGATGTCATGAAAAGGCAAAAGAAGGGTACGCTCCTACCTAATTTAACTGTATGTGGAGAACTCTCTATTGGATCTAACATCCTTGAGGAGTTGCAGGGTTATCTGAAAAATAGATATTCTTTGAAGTCTAAAATGGAAAGGGTCTTTGACCCAGAAGGACATATAAAATTTGTGAGTCAAACAATTCTCACTACAGCTGGGATTACCCATGAAATAGACTATGAAGAAGATGTGATAAGAAATTTCCTTACACCTCAAGAAGTGTTTCAGAGGAAGAGGAAATGGGAGATTCTAAGGAGATTTGAAGAAGAGAACAAGAAGCAGGATATTGAATTCCTAGGGTTCTATGTGGAAGAAGTGGATCCTCTTAAGAGGATGAATATGATGATTAATAATTCTAAAAGATTATATGTTGAGCCAACAAAGGAACCAGAGGGGCAATCCCCAAAACCCATCAAGCTACCCATTAAGAAGCAAAGTGGAGTTGTGATTTTAGAGCCCCCTCCAAAAACTGCTTTAGTGCAATGTGTTTCATCAGATTCATCTCTAGAATAATCGGGGCCCAAGAGGCAGAAGGTATAGGAATCAACTCCCTTGGTGTCATATGGAATGAGTGAAGAAGGGGGGATAAAAAGGAGGTGGCCAGTGCATTAAGACATTTAAAAGATGACATTGAAGTTGATCAACCACTCCCTAAGCCTGCAATGGATGCTCATCAACTTGAAGAAAGAATGGATGTGCATGCACATGGTGAACATGAAATGCATAAGGATGAAAGAGCGGTTGTTGATCTTAGGTTTATGGAGGATGACGAATTCATCCAAACTCCTGAGTTCAAATTATTTTAGATTAAGATGAAGATGAAGGAATTTGAAGAAAGACTTCAAATAAACAAGATGGGTGCTAAAGAATCACAACATGATCAAATTGTTTCCCATAATTTTGATGAGCTCGAGATTAATGAGATAAAATATCAAGTCCACAGGAGGCTAGACAAATGGTGTTGAAAAGTAACATATTAATCATTCCCGGGATGGAGATAAAAAAGATGTTCTTACTGGATCAAGTAAGAAATCAAGAAGATCCCATGTTAATTGTTGAATTCAATTCAGATGAGGGAATGAGTGGTACAAGATACAATCCAAGGATTGAAACCATAGCCTTCTAGACAAAATAAAAAAAGGATAGAAAATCCAAGACTGCTAGATGTTGTGCAAGAGATGAGATGTACTGCCACAATCAAAACACTTCAAGATACATCAACATTGGAGGCTACTACTATGACTATGCACTCAACAATGTTCACCCAAGCTACTGTTAAAATTTTGGAGATTAGACTAGCAAAATCCGAGAAAGCACAAATTGATTTGAATGATGAAGTGAATACATTATTCATGGAGAATGTAAAGTTGAAACAACAATTAAAGGGATCTGGTCCTTCCCACAACACATAAATGATAATATACTAGCCCCCACAATTCAGAAGATTGATCCTAATGCAATTTCTACTGATCAGGTAAATACATTGAAAGTTTAAAGAAAGTTAACGAAGAGACCAAAGGAGAGGTACAAAAATAGATGTTTAATCTATTAGAGAAGGTCTTGGAACATAAAGTCAAAATTATTATGGATAAAATAGAGAATTTATATGATTGTTATGTTTCTCCATCTCAAGCACTTAATCAAATGAAGACTCACATACCAATTTTAGACCCTTTGTTCCAGAAATGGCAACCCATACATCACACACTAATGACATTGTGCAAAGTCTTGCAAAGAAGTGTGGAGGCTCTTGCAACATTGAAACCTACTAAAAAATGGTAAAAAAGGTTATTGATGAGTTTCAATACATATTTGGGGAAATTCAAAAGATCACAACAAGAATGGAGATACACTCAAGAAATGGTTTGTACCAAAAATATAGGGGGATGATGAAAAACTTAAAAACTTCAATGAATGAAAGAACAAATTCAATCAAATAGTCTCAAATTGTATCTCTCATTTACAAAAGAATCAGAAGCTAAATGTTCACAGTTTCAATTAATTCTAGATGGGATGATTGCACTGGATTTAGGGTATTCAAAATTCATTACAGAGGCCAAACGACTACTAGATAGCAAGTGGAGGAATCATTTGGCCAACATACCACAAATCCAAGGATACAAGTGGCCTAATGATTATACAATATTTCATTGGGAGTAGACATATCTAGCTCCTCTAGAAGAATAAGCCTTGCATCAGTGAAGTACCAAGCCTTGGGTGCACAATCATGGAGAGAGGACCTTGCTAGATCAGATGATCATGGGTACCTTATGATCAATAATGGAATTTGGGTGTATTACAGGTGTTGCGAGCTTCCTTGTTTAAATGTTGTTGTTTTATGCTTTCTCTCCTTAATTGTATTTATGTAATCATGAACAAACAATGATAGTTAACACCTTTTTGTTTATACAAATGGGAGATTAATTAAAGTGTCTTTTGAAATGAAATGGTTTGAAGCTTGTCGCTTCCCTTAGTCACTTATAAAAGGGAAACCAAGATCGAGTAGTAGAATATAGTTAGGAGAACAAGGAAGAATTTTGGTATACATTATAAAATATTTTAAAGTAAATCAATGGAAAAGAAGCTATAATTTGGTGGCCGAAATTTTGGTTTCAGTTGTTTGTTGATATTATATTGTGTATGATTGTGTGGCTATCTCCAATTTTATATTTCCTCATTATTTAAATCGGTGTATCAAGGATATATTTGATTTATCAAAACACTTTTTTTTTTGTGTGGTTCATTTAACTGGTTTCTTCAAGGAAGAATTAAATTCTTTTAAGTAAATCACAATAATCTAGAAGGATCATTCATATCAATAAGAAGAGTCTCATAATCACTTAATTGCATGTTTATGCAAGGCATAAACATATAAAGTGGAAAACAACTAGAGTTATAGCCAAAAGGAAGAGGACGCATGTCATTCACATCTTGACTCCATTGCCCAATAAAATAAAAGGCATTGATCACATTTATTCTAAAAATAATATCTCACAAAACCTTATTTATACATTTTAATTTTTTGTAGTAGGAGTAGGAGTAGAAGTTAGTTTTACATTTAAATCATCTATTTCAAATCCTCATGCCATATTGAAATAGATTGAGAGAACATAATTATAATTGAAGAGTTGTGATCACATGAGGATGATTTAATTGAAAGTATTATGAGGATGATTTAATTGAAAAAATATTGATCACACAGATTCTTCAAAAGGTTTTAATCTGCTCAAATATCACCATTTAATCTTGGAGAGTGTAAATTCATTGATGATCAAGGTACACCTACCTAGGCCTAGCAGAGTCTGAAGAGAAGGGAATTCCAACCATCTTGGTTGATTTCGTTCGCTAGCCAGATCATTGTTAAACTTGAACATAAAGCTTGGAATACTTTAAGAGTTTATCAATCTTTAGATTTGGGAACCAACATATTGGCGACTCCCTTGGGATCTGAACATAGAATCTCCAATTGTAGACCGACCTGTAAAAGATTCATTAAGAATTTCCAATCTTATTCAATCAAAGCTTAAAATTATGGGATTTTCCTTTCCCATCCAGGTCTACACAAACAACCTAGTGACTCTACTAGAAAATAAATAACCATCATGTGGGAACTCAAGAATCAAAAGGTATAAGAGACTCTGCTAGAAGGACGAACCTAGAGAACAAAACTCTTTCCTCTTTAAGAGAGGTAACGAATCTTGTTAAAAATCTATGAGAAATTGTGTATGAGTGATCATTTGAATATCAAATTAGAAAGATCGAGTTTTAGACATCAAAGCATCATAATTTCACCAAATATGGAAGGTAGAAGATCTATACATCAAGGAAATCAAAATAATTCAATGAAAAAGGATAAAGGGTGGACAAAAATTTTTTGTTCAAAGTCCCCTCCTACTTGAAGAACAACAACTAATAAAGAGGGAGCCACACAAAATTCACCTGAAATCATTGAACTACAAAATAGTATGCACAATGATCAAGGGAATACATCAGAACAACACTTCAAGGAATATAATGGTCCTTTGTCTAGAATATAATTTCAGAACAATGAAAAATTTCCACCGAGAGACCCTTTTAACCCTTATGAACAAAACACCTTATATAGTTATGTGATCTCTTTTAGACTTGATCCACAAAAGGTCAAATAAATTTAGGATTCTATGGATGAGGGAATAGCGTAGGTTGAAGAAAAAAGAGACTATAAGGAAAGGATGGCCCAAAAACACACCGCGAATCCCCCAAATAGCTATTTCAAGAAAACACATCGAATGATATGATTTACTGAGGAAAATGAAGTGTCTACCCCAACAAGAGAACCGACTTGTTAGGAGTTAAGACAAGATGTAGAGAAAATGGAAGAAGAAATTGAGAGGCTTGAACTGGTAGCACAAAAAAATGCAATGGCTCAAAATATGCTCCAACTACACAACCAACTTAATTCTAATATGACATAACGTAGACCCCCTTGTAATCAGAACACGAGTGGTCCAAAAGCATCCCACAACCCAGTGGGGAATTTAGGAAATACAAGCAGTGCTAATCATGTACAACAGAATGTTCATGCAGTACAAGTCTCAAATCCACCAAATTCCCCCATAACTTCTTAGCATGTGGGAAATTTTTACCCATTCCCACTTGGCCAAGGAAGGATAAGATATCAGAATCACAATCGACATGCTAGGCATTACCCATATTAAGGTCTTGATCATAATGTACAAAGAAATGTGCAACTTCATGGAGGTCCTACCCAAAATGTGCAACAAGGCATGCATCACAATCAATAACAACAAGGACACCAGTATCAACAGTATCAACCTAACCCAAGATAAAAAAAACCCTTTGCAAGAGGACCCATGAACATAGGCAAATTTAGGCAACTTGACTTCTTTGGAATTCAAGGGTATCCACATCCAATTGATAATGATGTAAGAAATGTAGTCCCAAAATTTTATGGGAACCATGCTATATTAGGAGAGGATCACATAAAGGTGTTTGAAATCATCATGGATAATTTTGATGTACAGTATGAGGATGTCTACATGAAGCTATTTATGCAATCACTAATTGAGGATGCAAGGGATTGGTACAAGAATTTACCATATGCCTCAATTAGTTCTTGGGCTAAGTTCAAGAGGATATTTAAGGAGCAGTATGAAGACCACTCTGACCTAGATTTTGCTTTACATGAGCTAACAAACATCCAAAATAACTATAATGAATTAGTGAAATTTTTTATCAGTAGATTTATGAAGTTGTTCAACAAAATTATACATGATTTAAAACCCACATATCCCATGTGCCTAGTATTTTATCTAAATGCATTTGACCTAAAAACAAGCTATGAAATTAGGACATGAAATCCTTCAATCCTCACTAAAGCATTCAAATATGGCTTAAGTGTAGAAAATAACATAAAGGCCTCAAGGAAAATTGGTAGAAGGGATCAGGATAGAATACTGCAAAATCCTAGCACCCATCAACATACACAACTGAACCATCATAGAAATGAAAGGCCAAGGCTACATGATATGCCTTACAAAACTAATTGGAAAGATAGGAGGCCAATCAGTAATGATCAAAATAAAAATGTGAATAAGGACACTCGTGATCCATTAAAAAGGCATGAGACAAACATGGTGGAGAGCACTCCATGGTGTATACCTTGCAATATGCCTCACTCTCCTGAATATTGCATAGTGGCATAATCAATCTAGGAAGATGAGGGGCTATATGACCAAGAAATAAATGATCACACTATAAACATGTTGGCAACCAAACCTTATGGGACATATAAAGAATATTCATATTCAAAGGAAGATGGGTTTGAGTATGATGTGGAAATCAAAAGAACAATGTTCATATGGGCCAACAAGAAGTATTCTCAGATCAAGAAGATGATGATATATGAAGCCCTCCAATTAAAACTGCTAGGCAATAACCAAACCAAATTCAATTAAGAATACCTACTGAGAAGGAGATGAAAGCACTGACAATTGTTGTGGTGGCGCAAGCCAAGAGCAATTATAATCTTAGAAATAGAACTATGAACCTGGATCAAGGGACACCTGGTGGTTTGTTTGTGAAGTACCAACAAAAATATAAGAGGGTCACCACAGTAAGTCAGAAGAATGAGGAGAAGAAGAAGCCTCAAGAGTTGGTTCAAAAACATGAACCAAAAGAAGCAACACATAATGAACAAAACAGACTGGGGAGTAACCCTATACAACATGTACTTTTACGGTGCTTGTAGCAAGGAAGGAAATGGGGCAGGTGTGCTTTTATTGTACCTAGTGGTAAGACATTCAAATACTCATTATTGCTATCATTTGAATGCAACACCAATGTAGCAAAGTATGAGGCACTATTGCTAGGTCTAAATATTGCCACTAGATATGGGATAAAACTACTAGCAGTATATGGAGATTTTGACCTAGTTGTATCACAAGTAAGAGCCAAATATGTTTCAAAAAATAAGAGACTCAAAAAATACAAACATGCTATGTGGGACACTATGGAACTCTTTGATGCATTCTCCATTGAATGGATAGAAAGGTCAAAAAATCTGATGGCAAATTTTCTTGCTAATGTTGCCTTGAAAAAAGATGATGTTACATTGGTAGGCATTTCAGAGGTAGAGTTCAAAACTAAAACTTTTATCCCTAAAAATGTCTATAATTGGAAAGTGTTCAATTATGATGATGATCTGATAAGGTTTCTTCAATGTATAGATCAGTATGATTCTCAACAAATAGATTTTAATGCTTTTGTTGAAAAGGTTGATGGTAAAGATATGGTCTTCGATCAAGAAGTGGTACAATTGAGAACAAACAAGATCCCTAAGGGCTTATTAACCCTAGAAAGAGTCTTTGATGGAAATGACCGGTCCCTCCTGAAGAAGAACCAATTAATTGAGAGGATCTTGAGGAAATAAACCTTAGGACTGAAATTTACCTAAAAAAAGTATACATCAGTAAGAAGATCAATCCAAAAGTAAGGGGAATGCTCATAATCTTATTGAGAAAGTATATGCATGTATTTGCATGGTCATATGATGACCTCAAAGCTTGTAGAGAAGATCTATTCCAGCATGAGATCCCCTTGAAACCAAATGCCAAACCTATAGAAGTAGAGACCCATAAATCCCATGTTGGCACCCAAAATGCAAGAAGAGTTAATGAAACTAAGGGATGGTGGAATAATTAAGCCTATTAGGCATTCTTCTCGGGTATCAAATTTAGTACTAGTGAGAAAAAAAGAATGGAGATATAAGGTTGTGTGTATATTTTTTCAACCTAAATGTTTCATCACTTAAGGATTAATTACCCACTCCCCAATATGGAAGCAATGTAGTAGAGAGTGACTAGATGTGAGTTGTTATCCATGATGGATGGGTTCTCGAGCTATAATCAAGTCAAGGTTAAGGAATCAAAACAATATAAGACCACCTTTACTACACCATGGGGAACTTATGTGTATGTGAGAATTCCATTTGGCCTTACAAATGCTGATACTACTTTCCAAAGGGCCATGTATGTAGCTTTTGCAGACTTGATTAACATCATAATGGTTGTTTACCAAGATGACCTAACGACATATTCAAAGAATGCAGAGGATCACTGTATGCATCTAGAGAAGATCTTCATCATTGAAGCACTTGAGTATGGGATATCTTTGAATCCTGAAGTGTCATTTTGTTGTAACTGATGGGAAATTACTAGGACACATAGTTTCCAAGGAAGGAGTCAGAATTGATCCAGAGAGAGTGGAGGCCATTGAGAAGATTTCTATCCCTAAAACAATGAAGGCTATCCAATCCTTCTTTGGACAAATCAAGTTTGTCAAGATATTCATCTCCAATTTTGCTGAAATTATAAAACCTATATCAAAAATGCCGAAGAAAGGGGCATAGGTTGATTGGACATCTGAAGCCATAGACACATTTGTGTCAATAAAGAGATCCATCAAAGAAGCTCCTATATTAAAATCTCTAGATTTCAGCAAACCCTTCTAGATCTTCTCTTTTGCATCTTACCATATTATTGTTGTTGTGATGTTACAAAAGAATGAAGAGGGGTATGAGAAACCAATCTCATTTTTTAGTAATTCAATTCAAGGAGCTGAACTAAAGTATGATGCCATAAAGAAGCAAGCTTATGCACTCGTAAAAGTAGTGAAATAATTTAGACCATACCTAGTAGGGGCTTAGGCGATTGCTTTTGTACCAAATTTAGCAGTCAAAGATGTCTGTGCATATTGAAGTCACAGGAAGGAGGTGTAGGTGGATAAATATCATTCAAGAGTTCAACATTGATATCCAAATTACAAAACTTGTCAGAGGGAAAGGTCTAGAAAATTGATGGCAAAATCTAATTTGGAAGTTGCTCAAGTGTGTAACATTGAGGTACATAAGGAATTGATATCAAGAATTAAAAACACACTGGTATACATATATAACTTATTATCTCAAACATATGAAGTTCCCTGACAATATGAATGATAATCAAAAGATAACACTGAAACTCCAAACATAAAGTATGTTTTTGTAGATGACAATCTGTTTTGGAAAAAACAAGGAAGACATCCTATTGTTATTTCTAGATGAAGGACAAGCAAAAAAAACCCTGAAAGCAATGCATGAAGGTGTATGTGGAGGTCACTTTTCAACTAAAACCATCGTACATAAGATACTAAGAGCTGGTTACTATTGGCCAAAGGTCTTTGTGGATGCTCATAAATATGTAAGGAAGTGTGGGGCATGCCACAAATTCTCTGGAAGATTGAAATATCAGGGAGCTTTACCTTTAAGACCCATGCATATTGAGGCACCCTTTCACTAGTGGGGTATTGACTTCATAGGAGAGATAATGGATAAGTCATCAAGTAGGGGACATAAATGGATACTTGTAGCCACTAAATACTTTATCAAATGGATTGAAGAAATCCCCACCAAGCAAGCAACAAGTAAAGTGGTGATCAATTTCTTACTAGAAAACATTATCACAAGGTTTGGAGTCCCTATCAGATTGATCACAGATAATGGGATGTTCTTTAGATCTGATGAATTCAAGAGATTTTGTGAATCCTATGGAATTGTGATCTCTTATGCTTCTCCCTATCACCCCCAGGCTAATGGGCAAGCCAAATCTAGCACTAAGAGCATTATGAAGATAATCAAAAGGATGCTTGACATAACAAGAGAGTTTTAGATGCACCATTCTACATTTTGGTACATTTGATTGCCTATTTTGACCTACCATTTATTGCACCTAGACCTAGACCTAATGACCTAAGGGTTAGGTACATACTTTCATGGGTGCTCCAACTAGTTGACGGTATTGAAAAAATCTCTCTATGGTAAAGAATTCTCATAATCCCCACCATCTCTATAATTCCTTCACGCTTTGATCACTTTGGAGGCTCTAAAACTCAAGAACTAGGAGGGTGCAAATGACTTGAAAAGGACTCCCCATGCCTATACATAGACATACAAACCCTAATTTCTCTCACCTACCTTCCTCTAATCCATTTTCCTCATAATATATAGCCCTCAAAACTATTCATTAGCGAACTCGACCTCATTTTTCATTCTCTTCTTCACTAAACCTACCCTATTTACTTGTCATGAGCTCGACCAAAAATTCAATTTTTTTGGTCAATATCTTGAGGGGGAAACCTATCGTCCAACCTTCATCCCTCAATCCACTAGGGCACATCAAGACACACATCACCTAAAATTTTCATGTACCAATACCATATCTTTGAAACAACACAACATGACACATTGTTTCAAAGAGGGGCAAAATGTAGACACCTAAAAAATGACTAGTTCATTTCTTTCAAAACATCATCATTTCTCATCATCATCTATTATCAGCCCCTTCATTACTATTAATTAAATATTATTTTATTAAGCTAACATAGTTCCCTCTTTAATTAAATAATTTTTAATTATTTAATTATTTTACCATTTTCCCTCATCATTATTAATTATTTAATTTATTTATAATTTCTTCTTATCCACACTAATTAAATAATTAATTAATCATTTTCCTCCAACCACTTTAATTTAATTAAAATATTAATTTTCCTCACACACAAATTAAATATTTTTTAATTATTTATTTAAATCATACATTATTCTCATCCAACATAATTAGCTAGTATTTCCTCTCAAATTAAATAAATTATTTAATTTGTTTAATTTGAAATTTCTATTCTTCTAAAAATAAATGAAATTCATCTTTAAATTTAGTGAGTTGATTGAAAATCAACCTCAATTAACTCGCACTCACTTCCACTTCATTTACCCATGTAGTCAGTCATATGATCCATGCAGTCACTTAGCTCACTATCACAACCCCTCTTCTTCACATATGTTGCTTGCATGTTCCTCATGATCTCTCAAACAACCTCATCCGTCGATCATATCAAACATTCTAAATCATTGATCAAATATCAGTAAAATCTATAAAACATCCATCATTTATCCATTCAATGTATCCATGATTTTTGATGAATCTTATGTTGCAAGTATGTTATTGGTGTTGGTTAGTGATGTCATTAGTATGGAGATGGTTGGTGTTATCAAGTGTTTGTACTAGTATGGATGTGTTGTGTTTTCATAAGAAGGTGTTGTGGTGTTTTCATTAGTGTTATCATTGGTGTCTTGATGGATAAGAGTTGTAGTTGTTGTAAGTTCACTTGGTTTCCAAGTTCTTTTGAGAAAATTTGAATAAAAGAGTGTGGAGTGTGATAGAGGTGTGTTCAGTTTTATGATCCACATTTCTTTGTGTTTGAAGATGTGATTGTGTGGTCTAGATATGATGATCAAAGGTGTTTAGGGGTTTTATATCCAAAATTTCAAGTTCTGGATCGTACAATAGTGAAAGTTGTGTTTGATAGTTTATCTGTTTGTGTAGAAGGTATCTGGGAGAAATGAGATTTCTCCGCAGTAAGGTTTCTTGTCTTGCAAATTTGGTAACGTGCTTATATTGTCTATAAATTCCTTCCCTTGAGGTTTCAAGTGCCAAGGTGTTCCGCAAGGTTGGTTAGTAAGTTGTATTTTGTGACAATGTGCCTGGTTGCACAAAATGATGGTGTTCTCAGTTTCAAGTGGTTGTGGCAGAGTTCCAAAATATTCCAATGATGTTGGAATATTCTAAGATGTGTGTATGTTGTGAAGTGTTGTTGTGTGGTCCACATGACCTAGAGAATCATGTAGAAGGTCGCTTGTAGTGTTAGTTCAGGTTTGATCAACCTAGCGTGCTAACACTATTTGCGGATGTACCTTGTGGATTGTGGATTTGTTGAGTAGAATGGTGATGTAGATTTGGGTCCTAGTTAGCCCTTGGTGTGGTCATCCTTCACTTCTTTACACTTCAGAGGTGTTTGACACCCATCTATTTTGGTGTTGCACGTTTTAGGTGCATACATTTCATTAAGGCCGACCTAATTGAGATTGTTTAGGTCAAGGATGGTATATAAGAAAGTTGAATTGTTGGAAATGTGTGTGGATTGATAGAAGGCATGTGAAAGATGTGAATTTGATTTAGTGTTGTGATTCGAGTGCGAGCTAATGCTTATGACTCCAGATGCAATGAGCATAAGGTGTCTACATTTTCAATGTGCTTGAAGTTACTGGAGGTAGTGAGCTGAAGGTTGAAGATGGTGTAAAGTTGTAATGGTGGATATCTCCTATTGCCTTGAGATAGTGAATCTCTTTGTAACGGTCTTCTTCTATCTTGTTTCTTACTAGTATTGAGCCACTCAGTCGTGAGCCTTTCTTCTTTTCTAGGTAGTGAGCCCTTGGCAGTGAGCCTAATTATATTCGGTGTTTCTATTCATATATATGTGAGATGATCCTCCTTGGATTTTCCACATAAATTTGATGTTCTTATATGTTTGGAACATGTGTTTGCATTAATGTTTCATATGTTTACATTCTTCTAATGCATGATAATGGTTTAAGGGCTAACAAGGGTTTGAATGTTGATGAGGGATTAAATGTTTTTAATGAACAATTGATTCACCCCCCTCTTAATTATCATGTGCATCTAAAAATTTATATCAGAGTTGTGATTCTGGATAAAGCTTAACCACTTGAGGAAGATCTGGATGGTGCACAAGAAGGGTGTGAAAGTGCTATGTTTGATGGAACAAATTATACTTATTGGAAAACCAAGATGGATTCCTTTTTGGTCTCTCTTGGATTTGGTGTCTGATAGTCAATTGAAAAAGGATATACTATGCCTATTGTTGATCCGACAAGTGATGATAAAATCAAGGAATATGAGAGCAATGGTAAGGAAATAAATTCTATTCTAAGTGATCTCTTTGATTTCGAACTTGGAAAAGTGATAAGTCTAAAATCTACTAAAGATGTTTGGAAAACTTTGGAGAGCATTTAAGTAAAGGAGATGATAAAATAAAGCAAGCAAAGATTTAGAACTACAAAGAAAAATTTCAAACCCTAAGGATGTCTGAAGATGAAGATATTACTACCTACATGCTTAGAGTGGATGAAGTTGTCAATTCCATCAATGGTCTTGGTGATAAGCTAGAAGAAAGTGAAGTTTTGAAAAAGGTACTAAGAACTCTTCCTAAAACTTATAGGTCTAAAGTTTTAGATATTAAGGAAGCTCAAAATTTTGGATAATTATTCTAGAGATCAGATGTTTGATGCTTTAATTTCTTATTCAAATTGAGAGAGTTTAGTCAAGATTCTACAAAGAAAGAAGTTGACTTTAAAGTTTTCAAAGTAGAGAAGGATGATGAATTAGATCCAGATGATCTTGATGAGGTGGAAGCAATTTTTTTAAGGAGATTGAAAAAGGGCACTGGAAAATACAAAGGTAAGTTACCCTTTAAGTGTTTCAATTGTGGAAAGATAGGTCATTATACTTGAAAGAGACAATGGTGCATCTAATGATGAGGAATTTGACTATCCTGATGAGGAGAGTGATGAATTCTTATTCATGGCTCTAAAATTTGGAACCAGTTCTAAAAGATGTGTGAAGGAAAGTGCTCTAGTAATAGGTCTCAATGTTGAAGGAACTATGATGATTGTTTTTCATGCAAGAGAAGAGAGGAATTACTGGATAATTGATAGTGGATGCTCAAAATCATATGATAGGTGATAGGAGTAAGTTTTTTAAACTTTAAAGGTATGATGGTGGTCTTGTTAGTTTTGGTGATGATGAATCTACTAAGATATGTGGAAAAGGTTCAAGTAGTTTTGATGGCAAGCATAAAATAGATGATGTCCTTTACGTTAAGGGTCTTTGACATAATATTCTAAGTGTAGGATAGATATGTAGCAGAGGATATAATCTTGTGTTTCAGGATGATGGTTGTGAAATTAAAAAACGAAGCTCTGGTACTTTAGTTTTTGTGGGAATAAGGATAAAAGGTAATGTTTATCAACTCAAAGGTAGTGGTGCTAAGTGTTTTATGTCTCAAATCAATGAAATTTGGCTATGGAATAGAAGAATGGGTCACATCAATTTTTTCAACCTAGCAAAGATTAGCTCTACTGATGTTGTGAGAGATTTTCCAAGAATTACAAAGTGATTCAATGTAATGTGCAAGGAGTGTTGATTTGGAAAGTAGACTAAGAAGAGGTTCAAGAAAAAAGAATATTCTATTGCAGTTCCCTTGGATTTGGTGCATATAGACCTATGCTGACCTACCAGAATAAGAAGCTCACATGGTGACAGGTATTTCATGTTATTAATTGATGATTATTCTAGAATGACTTGGGTAACATTTCTTACAGAAAAATAAAAATCCCTAAATAAGTTCAAAGCATTTAAGTCTATGGTTGAGAATGAAATGGATGTAAAAATCAAGTTCTTGAGGTCTGACAGAGGTGGTGAGTTCACCTCCAATGATTTTAACAGTTTTGTGAAGATCATGGAATAAAAAGGCATCCATTAGCTCATAGAACTCCTCAGCAAAATGGAGTTGTGGAGAGGAAGAATAAAATAGTTCAAGAAGCAGTTAGGACAATGATGAAGGAAGTGAATCTACTAGATGTCTATTGGAGAGAATGAATTTATACTGTAGTCTATATTTTTAATAGAGGTCAAGCAAGAGTGAATAGTCCAAAGACTCCCTATGATTTATGGTATGGAAAACCTCCTACTGTGAAATAATTCAGAGTTTTTGGAAGTAAATTCTATATCAAAAGAGATGAAGAAAACTTGGAAAGTTTGATGCAAGATTCGATGAAGGGATCTTCCTTGGATACTCTATAAGAAGTAAGGCCTATTGGTGCTACAATAAAAGATTAAATAAAATTGTTGAGAGTGCAAATGTTAAGGTGGATGAAGGACCACTACAAAGCTCAGTACTGATATAAGGATATGAATCCCCTTGTAGTGAAGAAGAAAAAGAAGAAGAGAAAGAAAAAAAGATGATAGTTGAAGAGGAAGAAGCATAATAAAATATCCCTAATCCTCCTAAGTACATGTAGAAGAACCATTTTGAAGATCAGATCATTGGAGATAAAAAAAAAAGGTGTGTTGACAAGGAAAAAAGTAGCTATGATAGAGGAACATGTAATTTTTTGTTTACTTTCAGAGGTAGAACCTAAAATTGCGATTGAGGCATGCAAATATGAGAATTGGATCAAGGCTATTAAAGAAGAGTTGGAACAAATTAAGAAGAGTCAGACTTTGGAATTGGTTCCAAGACCTACAAACAAGAATGTGATAGGAACTAAGTGGGTTTTTAGAAACAAACTAAATGAGGATGGAAAAGTTGTTAGAAATAAGGCTAGACTTGTGTGTAAGGGCTACTCACAAGTAGAAGGAATATATTTTGAAGAGAATTTTTCTCCAGTGGCAAGGATGGAAGCCATTAGAATGTTTTTGGCTTTTGAAGCACATAAAGACTTCAAGGTTGATCAGATGGATGTGAAGTCTGCATTCTTGAATGATGAGTTGGAATAAGAGGTATACATTGAACAACTGAAAGAATTTTAGTTATCAAATGATGCTGATTTTGTCTACAAGTTGAAGAAGACATTGTATGGACTCAAACAAGCTCCCAGAGCTTGGTATGTAAGGTTAGATACGTACTTTTTGCAGCAAGGATTCAAAAAGGATACTGCAGATAGTAACCTATACTCAAGGTTGAGGGAGAAAAAATCCTGATTATGGCAATGGATGTGGATGACATTATCTTTGGAGGAAATGAAGGTATGTGCAAGAGGTTTTCAAAGTATATGTAAAAATAATTTGAGATGTCAATATGTTGGGAGATGAATTTATTCCTTGGATTACAAATCAGTCAATCATAAAATGGTCTTTTCATTTGATAGTTGAAACATGTCAAAGATATGTCAAGAAGAAGTTTGGAATGAAAGATTCTAAATCGATATGTACTCCTATGGTTACTGGTTGTAAATTGAGTAAGAATGACAAATCTACTAAGGATAATTAGAGCAAGTATAGATCAATTATTGGATGATTGATATACCTAACAACTACTATATTGAATATCATGTATTTAGTATTTCTTATGGCAAGAATTCAAGAAGATCCCAAAGAATCTCATGTTGTAGCAGTAAAGAGGATATTTAGATACTTAAAGGGCACTCTGAACTTTGGTTTGTGGTATCTTAGGGATACTAATTTGTCCTTAAGTTCATACAAAGATACAGATTGGGAAGGTTATATAGATGACAGAAGAAGTACAAGTGGTGGTGCTTTCTTTCTTGGAAGCATATTGGTTTCATGGTTGAGTAAGAAGCATGATTCAGTAACATTATTTATTGCAAAGGCAAAGTACATTGCAACAACATCATGTTGCACATAAGTGTTGTGGATGAAACGAACATTGAAGGATATTAGAGTATCATATGATGAACCTATTTCTATTTTGTGTGATAATACAAGTGCTATCAATATTTCAAAGAAACTGGTAATGCATTCAAGAACAAAACATATCTCTATCCGATATTCCTTTCTAAGAGAGAAAGTTGTAGAGAATGAGGTGAAGCTGGAGTATGTGCCTACAAAGGATCAAGTTGTAGATCTCTTTATAAAGGCTCTTCCTAAAGATAATTTTGAGTATCTTTGAGAGAAGTTAGGGGTTACTACCCCTCCTTTCAACTAGATGCATAAGTTGGTGCATCTGTCTAGGTGAGCATTCAAGATATATTCTTGGTTTTGGAATGATGTTCAAGGTTACCTCTCAGGGGGAGTAGGTAGTAGTTCTATTGGTTGGTATAGTCAAGTGGAGCATATATTTTGGCCTTAAGGGGGAGAGTGCAGAAAAGTATGTGTAGTGGAGAGAGAGAGAGAACAATTGCATGTTGGTGGTGCAAGTAGTGCCAAAGTGGTGTATGCAGATGTCAAAAAGGAAAAAATAAATTATATGTAGATAATGAGTGAAAGGCATAGGTGTTTCCCTTTGAGTGTTGTAAAAGGGGGAGAGCAAAAGAGTTCAATGAAAAAAAGAGAAAGAATAGTGAAAAATGTGAAGTATGTAGGAAAGAGAGTTAGATTAGTTTATGGTCATTTTCCATTGATGTCAAAGGGGGAGAAAGTTGGTTGAAAAACCATAGTGCAGAAGAGTATTGCATGAAAGAATATGGTCTAAAAAACATAGGGGCAAAGAGTGAGAGTGTTCACAAGAGAATGAGAGAATGAAGAACTCCTCGGGTAGGGGGAGAAAAAGTTTGTGAAGAAAAAATAAAAGAGAGAGTGTGAAGAGTAAGAGATGCTCCAATTAGGGGGAGTGTTGCTTGTTGCAGATTTTTTGTTGGTTTCTTTTGTTTTTGATGGTTTTTCAGAGAGTTGGTGTTGCCATCAATGATAAAGGGGATATTGTTGCAAGTATGTTGCTGGTGTTGTCATTGATGTCAACAATTGTTGGTGTTGGTCACTGATGTCAACGGTATGAAGATGATGTTTTCAAGTGCCTGTGCTAGTATGGATGTGTTTTGGTTTGATAAGAAGGTTTTTTGGTGCTACCATCAGTGTTGTCATTGATTTCTTGATGAATAAGAGTTGCATTTATAGTAAGTTCGCTTGGTTTCCAAGTTCTTTTGAGAAAATTTGAATTAAAAAGTGTGCAATGTGATAGAGGTGTGTTTAGTGTTATGCTCCAAATTTCTTCATGGTTGAAGATATGCTTGTGTGGTTTAGATATGATGATCAAAGGTGTTCAGAGGTTTTTTATGTAGAGTTTCAATTTCTAGATCATATGGCAGTGAAAGTTGTGTTTGAAAATTTGTATGTTTGTGTAGAAGGTTGTCTAGGAGAAATGAGATTGCTCTGTATTTCTCCACAGTAAGGTTTCTTGTCTTGCAGATTTGAGAATGTGCTTCTATTGTCTATAAATTCATTCCCTTAAGGTTGCAAGTGTTGAGTGTTTTGTAAGGTTGGTTAGTAAGTTGTATTCTATGACAGTGTGTTTGGTTGCACAAAATGATGGTGTTCTTAATTTCAGGTGGTTGTGGTAGAGTTGTAGAATATTCTGATGATGCTATAATATTATGAGACGTTAAGTGGATACTATGAATTGTTGTTGTGTGGTTTGTGTGACCTAGAGAAGCATGTATGTGGTTTCTTGTAGTGTTAGTTCAGGTTTGGCCAACTTGGAGTGCTAGCATTATTTGTAGAGGTACTGTGTGGATTGTGGATGTGTTGAGTAGTGTGGTGATGTGGATTTAGGTCCTATTTAACCCTTTGTGTGGTCATCCTCCACTTATTTCCATTGTGAAGGTGTTTGGTGCCGACCTATTTTTGTGTTGCACATTTTAGGTGCATACATTTCATTAAGGCTGACCTAATTGAGATTATTTAGGTAGAGGATGGTATATAAGCAAGGTGAATTGAGATCCTTCTATATGTAGGTTTTTTTATTCCAAGAGTAACAACAATTTTAACTCCACTGAGGAGCGCTCTTGTATTTGTTGTCATAGAGGATTGTATCTCGACGCCACCAACAAACCCAACCACCAAATTGCCATTTGGATATTTGATAATGCCCCCTATGCTAGAAAAATTAGGTTTACCTTTCACCACACCATCAAAGTTAAGTTTGTGCCAACCATTAGTAGGGGGTTTCATAACCATATTAATCCTAGCCAGTTCTTTTGAGTTGTCAAAGGAGTTAAGATCCAAGTTCTTGTTCCAGGATTTGGCCATATTGATATCCCTTATAGAGGGAGGTTTGTCTGGAGGTTTACAAACATACAAGGATACACTCTCAGTAATAAGTCTAAGACCAATACTAAAAACCTCCTTAGCCAAAGGTTCAAGTGAAGTGGCTGGTTTGACCCCCATAATAGAACCATCAACTAACATCCTTGAAACATTCCTTTTTAGGACATCAACAACCATAACAAAGAGGTATGGAAAAAGGGGATCTCCTTGTCTTATCCCTCTACTAGCAATGAAGAATCCATGTGGAACCCCATTCACCAGAACAAAGTACTTGATAGTAGACATGCATTCAAAAATGAGTTTCACCATAGTCTGATTAAAGCCCAACCTAGTTAACACTTTATGGAGAAAACTCCATAGAACTTTGTCATAAGCTTTGGAAATATCAAGTTTAAAATCCATACCAACATAATTACTCTTGTTCATTGAGTGCATGATTTAATGTGTGGAAATTATAGCATCCAACATGTGGTGACCATGGACAAAACCTGTTTGGAAAGGGCTAATCATTTTTATCAAGAAAAGGTTTTAGTTGTTTAACCAAAATTTTGGAAAATATATTGTAGATTGTATTACAAAGGTTGATGGGTCTAAAATCAACCATGGTCCAGTGGTCATCATTTTTAGGAATTACGGCTAGAAAGGTGTGGTTTGGCTATTTTAGAAGTTTTCTTGACTTGAAAAAGTCCTTGGCAGCAAGGAATAAGTCCTCTCCTACAATTTTCTAGTACCCTTGAAAGAAATATGGAGGAAAGCCATCCAATCTAGGGGCCTTGAAGGTACCCATGCTGAAAACTATCAATCGGGCTTCCTCAGGAGTGATAGCTCTAAGGATAATAGCATTATCTGAATTAGTTAGAGAAGCAAGGATGGAGTCCAATAATAGGTCATCAACAACAAAGTTAGGGGCCTCAATAGGCTTAGATAAGGAATGTTGAAAATATCCAGAAGCCAATTGGCCAATCCAAACTAAAGTAGTGGCTTCTATTCCTAAATCATCTTCCAAATTTTTTATTTGGTTCCTTTTTATGTGCTTGAGAGCTGAGATGTGGAAGAAGGAAGTGTTGTGGTCTCCTTCTTTCAGCCATTGAATTTTGAATTTTTTCTTCTAAGATATTTCTTTTTTTCAACACTTTTTCCTATTCAATGCGGTAATCTTTCTCCTATTGACAGGTCTCCTCACAAACATCCCCCTTCTCCATACTTGTTTGGGTCTCTTTAAGTTTATTAGAAAGCTCATATTTTTGATGGAAAACATCCCCAAACAACCACTTATTCCATCCTTTTACCATATTTTTGATATACTTGAGTTTTTGAAAGACTCTAAACATGCGAGAGCCATGTATAGGTAGATTCCACCAGCCAACAATTTTATTCCTAAATTCCGAATGATAGCTCCAAAATATCTCGAACCAAAAGGGAAAGGGACCAATAATAGAATGCTCATTCAGAATAAGAAGCAGAGGGTTATGGTTAGAGACAATCCAAGGAAGTGCCAAAAAGTTGGAGCTAAGTAAAGCAACCCAGTTAGGGGAGAAAAGAAATATGTCAAGTCTTACCTAGATTAGTTTATCTCCCATTCTCTTATTGGTCCATGTGTAGTTTTGACCCTATAAGTCTATATCCACAAGTCTTGTAGCACTTAATAGATTAGCCAAGTCTGCCATACTATTAGAATAGTTCACAAGGCCCCCACACTTTTCAAAAGGATATAAACGAGAGTTAAAGTACCCTGCTAATAACTAGTGAGCCTCTTTATTGTTCAAGATCCAATATGATATTCCCAGCCAAAGATTTTTCCTAGCATTCTTAACATTGGGGGCATAAATATTGATAAGAATCCAAGTAGAACTAGATTGAGTGAATTGAACTCCCAAACTATTCCTATTTTGAAATAGTTCATTAACCCAAAGTCTGTTAGGATTCCACATAACTATCAGACCTCTCGAGGCCCCATCTACATCACTAAAAGAAAAGTGAGCATTAGGAAAATGTTCTTAGAAATGAGTTCAAAACTTTCTTTTTTCATTTTCACTTCTTGTAATAATAGTATGTCAAGCTTGTGCTCCCAAACATAATTTTTTAGGGCTAGTTGTTTATGAGGGATTTTTAGCCCTCTTATATTCCAGGATAGTACTTTCATTTTGACATCTTCTTTGAGGATGATTCCAACATCCTCTACTTTCCAATATCTATCTCTTTGGCCATTTCTTTGTTTCTAGTTTGTCTTTAGTTGGGTATGCCTGGTTTGGTTTCAACACCAACATCCGCCTTCCTTTGCTTGGCCTTCTTCTTTGGGGTTGACCATCCATCCTCATCATTGGTTTGGATGTGAGCCTAGGATTCAATAACTATTTTTATCAATTCAGTTCTAGAGCCATCCCCATCTAATACAATTCTAGGTATTTCACCTTCTTCCAACTCTTTGATAAGATCATTGATAGCTAGGGGGTTAGGTTGGTCACTCAAAATTTTAGCCTTCAAATCACTAGTAGAAACTAGGTCACATGGTATGATTTTCATTGGAGATGTAGTCTCCAGAGGGTTTTTAGAGGGTTTTCTGGGCAATGTCACAACCAAGTTTGTGACAAGGTCTTCATTAGGACCATATTTGGCCGGGGAATCCAAAATATTTAAAATCTCATATTTGAATGGATAGTTGGTTGTGATTTCCTCCATCGGAGGATCTTTCATAATGGGTTTTCTTATTATAGAGGACTTACAATCAAAAATAAGATGCCCAGGTTTGGAGCATTTTTGGAAATAAACAACATTTTCATAGCACACTTGTTGGTTCCATGAACCAAACTTAGAGCTTAGAGTCATTAAGCTGGGTAAAGTCTTATTAATATCAATATTGACATAGAATCATACAAAAACTAACTTAGATTTCATTCTGGTGATGATACATGAAGTAATGAACTGTCCCATTGAATCCATAATACATTTAAATACTAACTCATCCCATTATTCCAATGGAAAACCTAGCAGACAAACCCAAACAAGAGAAAATTTGTTAAGGTCAACAACAGAATCGAATCTAGGCTTCCAATGATAGAGAGATAGGTTATGCTTCCCTTAAACCCAAGGACCCAAAGATAGGACAAAAAAAAATCATTAGGAGCCATAAATTTGAAAAGAAATAGCCTTCCATCCATAGCACAAACTTCTACACTTCCGTTAAGGTGCCATTTAGGTTTAGTCCATCTTCTAACCATGTCAATGGTAGGGCAGAAGGAAAAAATTTCCCACAACAAAGTTTTCCATGAAAGAAACTATGCTATCAATGGTGGAATCTGGGAGCAAGATTTTAATACCAAAGATAGACTTCACAATCTTAGGTTGAGGGTGAGATTTATTCAAAGCAAGACTTTTAGAAGAGTTGAGTAAGGCATTCTTCCAACCTTGGGATTTTAGAAGGACACGAATCACAGGTGCATCCTCAGAAACAAGAGAGGGAGGGTCCCCTGAGGAAGGTGGGGGTGCATGTGTGGAGGCTAGCACATGGTCAGTAGGGGATAGGGGAGGGGGACCATGGGGTACTCCCAAGGAGGCATCCACCATGTGTGCAGGTAATTCAAACTAGCAGAGTGGGAAAGTAGATACTTCACTTTTCATTTTTGATATCACTCATGTAAGTTTTTATCCATAATATAAATATTTTAATCATTTATGCATAAAATTCAATATAAAATTTATAAAAGTATTATCATGTTTACATATAATAGTACCTATTGTGACATTCATACCCCATACTATGTGATTACTCATCATTGAGTACCACATAATCTATATAATTAAAATATATTTCAAGATAATAATCATGCATTCTCAATTACATGAGTATCATCTTTTCTTATACCAAATACAATTGAATGGATATAAATACACCATTATAAATTTGAATGGAAAAATAATTCCAAACCTAATTGAAATGAAACAAGTAGACAACTACAATTTTTTTGGGCAAGTCAAATCCGAAAGGATTCAAATGTACATTAGTTTATTGCTATCAACATTAACATCTATTAGTCCTATATCCATTTATTTGACATTCCTTTATTTTTGATACATGGATGAATTAGTTGTAACACTTTGCATAGTAAAATCTACACTGGATTTCAAGTTAAGTACCTTATATCCATTTATTTAATTTTTACATTAATTACAATATTTATTGTGTTATTGGTAAAGTTTCAACTCTAAATATTAGGGTTTTTTAATTATTGTTTAATTATTGCTTTAGGTAAGTTATAGTGAAAACTTATATTTTCGTTATATAAAATGACAAACTTGACATTCTTTTTAGACCTAGGATTTTTCCCTTGGGGCTTATCCTTCTTTTACTGGGGTTTTTATATTTTTTTTCTTTTGATTGATGTGTTCATATAAGATCCAATTAGGATTTGGATCTAATTTATTTTTTATCATTAACTGATCTTTATTAAGGGTTTGGGCTTATATTTCTTGATCTTTCTTTGGTTCCTTTGACCCACATCAAGCTTACTTCAATGATATATTTCACATCATAGATTCACCTAGACCTTTGTCTCTACCATATCTACATGCATACCTTACTAATTTTGATATGTTTTCACATTTTGTTATTTAACTCATTAGTCCTTAATGAATTTATGTCTTTCTATGTTATGTATGAGGATGCATTTTCTATGGAGGTATTGCTTTTTCCTCCTTCATAGAATCTATTAGTTCTTTTTTTATTTTCCATGAACTTCATATTGTCACTTTACTTCCTATAACTAGTGAGTGATGTGTATGAACATAATGATGTATTCCCTTAAATTATATTTCCTTCTCTTGCTTTAGTTAGTGATGATGCCCCCTGTATGATGGATACAGATGTGGTAGCCTTGCCCTATGTTGTTTTTGATATGATAAGAAACATTTATAGGGTTTTGTACCCTTTACACAATGAGCCACTAGGGCCAAAAAATATCAAGTCCAAAAAATTAAAACAACATAGCCAAAAAAAAAACACAACAGACCAACAATCGATTAAAGCACCACATAGTAGCAACAAACTAACAAGCATTCTCCCAATTATGGGAGAGGGTGTTGATAACATCATCACCAACCCATTCAGGGCCTTCTTCAACATTCTTCATAACCATCTCATCCTTCATCACAATAGAGAGGGTGATAGTAACATAGTGGAATAACTTGACAGTGAACTAGGTCAAGCCTTTGAACTTCTTCTCCATCTTCTCCATCCTCTCCTATCAGAGAGATCCCACCACAAGGCATTCTTATCATTTCTTTGGTTAGGAGCGTAAACATTAATAAGTGACCAAGAGCCACCCGGGTAAGAAAATAAGACTCCCACACTACTCTGACAGTGGAATAGTTCAGTACCATTGATCCTGGAGGGGTTCCATAACAAAGTAAGCCCACCAGACGCCCCCTCAACATCACTATAAGAGTAAAGAGAACCTGACCATATATACTTAGCAATATTATCAAAATTTTCTTTTTTCATTTTAGTTTCCTGTAACAGTAAAACTTCTATCTTATGTTCTAAAACATAGTTTTTTAGTGCAAGATGTTTATGAGAACTATTTAGCCCTTGTAAATTCCAGGACAAGACCTTAATTTTTTACTCTTCTTTGATGAAACTTCCAATGTCCTCTATTTACCAATGGCTATCTCATTCGTTGTCTCCCTCTGCCTTGTTTGTCGTTGGCTGGGTCTACCCCATTTAGAGTCGCCACCCACATCCACCTTCTTCTTTTTCCCTTTTTTCTTTGGGGTTGACCATGACTCCTCTTCCAAAGATTTATCCTATTTTAAAACCACTAAGTCCAAAATACCTTTCTCAACTTTGACTTTGGTAACCACTTCGTCCAAAATTTTGCCTTCTTCTCTTTGGTCATACTAGGCCCAACAAAAAGGTCAGACCCAAAATTATTCAGGGAGGCACCAAAGTCTATAGCCCCCTAAAGAGGCTGGACTGGGGAGATAAACTCGATCATCGAGTCCTCCACAACAAGAAAACTCATAGCCAGAACAGGAGCAACAGTACCGACCACCAGGTCCGAACCAATGGCTAAACTTGCAGCCAAGTCAAGAGCAACAGGAATTAGAGCCAGGCCCGTACAAGAAAAATCCTCCCCAAAAGAATGACCCCCAAGGATAGGGGGGTCATCCAAGGTGGGAGGGTCAGATTTAACTCAGGAGTCATTAATCTTTAGGATTTCTTTTTTGAAGGGGTAGTGATCATCAACAACAAAATTACCAGGGTTAGACACACAATTAAAAGAGGATTTGCAGTAAAAAATCAGGTGGTCAAGTTTAGCACACTTCTGATAGTAGACCACAACATTCTCATAATAGATTGGTTGGAACCAAGAACCAAACTTAGAGCATAGCTTCACAGAGGTAGGAAGCATCTTGTGCACACTAATATTGACATAAAAATGGGAAAAAACTAACCTAGATTTGGATCGGGTAATGGAATTCAAAGTAGTAAATTGGCCCAATGAATCACTAATGCTTTTGAAAATGGCTTCATCCCAATATTCTAGAGGCAGACCAGGTAGGTGAACCCAAACCAACGCCTCCTTATTAAGATCCACTGTAGGGTTGAAACCTGGCTTCTAGCGACATAAGGCCAAACTGTGCTTCCCATACACCCAAGGCCCAGAAGAGAGGACCGTGACCAAATCATCTAAAGCCATGAACTTGAACAAGAATAGCCCTCCCATCATAGCACATATGTCCACACTTCCCTTGAGGTGCCATTTAGTAGCAGCCCATCTCCGGACCATATCCACAAAAGGTCGAAAAGAGAGGAAACGACCCACCATCGTGTCTTCCATTGAGGAAAGAATCTTATCATTGATTGAATTAGAGATAGAAAAATCAGTGTCTGTGATAATGACCTCCTCTTCTGGGAGAGGAGCGAGGATCTTAGTACTTTGATTACCATTAGTTAGTATATCCTTCCAATCTTGAACCTCCAGAAGGACCGTGATCACCGACACTTCCACACCAGATAGAATCAGAATCACGAGTGACCCAGGCTGACCTGGGATCATGAGGACCTTAGAATCAGACAACCCAGGAGTAGCTCCTGAGGGACATGAGTTTACATGTGACAGGGTGAGGCTTAGGTTAGGAGGGGGACTGTGCGGTACCCCCAAACCACAATCCACCATGTGTGCAGGTTGTTCAAACATAGACAAAGGAGAGAGAAGTGGGACAAAAATTTCTTGGAACCTTGCCCTATGTTGTTACATCTATGATTGATAAAAAAAATGACGTGCTTTTCTTCTCAATTATCTTTGCATGATGATATTTTTTGTGATAATATTTCTTTCACATGTCATGCAAGTATGATAGATATTCATGATAATATTTTACTTAGTGATATATTACACGATGACAACATACAATTGATGAAAATTTCTTAATCTCACACATCAATATTATTGATGCTTCATGAGCTTCCATTACATTGCATCATGATATTATTTTCTTAGTGAGGATTTATTTTGTGACAAATTTGATTGGTATAATGATGCATTTTACATGTTAAATTATTGTTACTTGAGTACTTGAATGATGATATCTTATTGGTGATTGAGTTTAATCTTTATTTGAGTGCTACAAAATTGTAATGATTTAATTCATCTTGTTTAATCTATCATTGATTTATGGATTTGGTAAATCCTTTATTACTCATTTTCCTTGACCTAGTGTGCTTAATGATAGTATTAACATAGTAGAGTCTCCTCATGACCTCCCTTTGGATGCATTCCCATCCTCTTCACATAATATTCACATGACTTATATCTCTTCATGTCCTACCTTTCATGCCTAATCATGCCATCGTAGAGGTATACCTACTTTTTATGCCCCAACTACAAAGTTACCATACAATTGGACATACATATCACAAAATAGCTATATGCTAAATGTTACATATATACGACTAGTGTTACCATCTGGTTATCCAATTTTAACCCATCCCAAGTTGAAATAAAAAGATAAAAAATCATGTTTTACTTCATTAACTTAGGAATACCACAACTAAATGTCTCTCTGGGATTTAACACATTCATTTTTTGAGGAAAGCCTTAGCTAAACTAATTGTTTTATATAATGTCACTCCTATAGAGGTAGTTACTATTCTTGATCTTATCTATCAAAATAATTCTAAGATTTCATTTACATCCCATTATTTGTCTTTCCTACACATTATTCATGGGCATGAATTAGTATATAAAATATGGGAACATTGAGATTAAGCAAGCTATACTTGATAAAAAAATTGGTTTACATATTTGTGGCAATACTTCTTGGATATGATCAATGTTGATTATACTAATTTATCAAAATGTTAAGTCACTATTAAGGATTTGATTTTGTTACTTTGCACATTATTTTTAGCTCCTTTACATTTGATACTATGTCCCATGTGATGCCTAGTTCTCTAGTTTATAACATTATTTTGGGATATCCTTGGAGTCATTTCATGGGTGTTGTACTTTTTGGAACTTCTTCAAAATTTGAATTTTATTCATAATAATAGATGAAAATCCCTATTAGTATTGTCAAGTGGTTAAAAAATAAATATTTTAGTTTTTCCTAATTGGTTGATTACACCTATATAACTATTGAGAAATTTTTGTCCATCTACATCTCATGTTGATCCTAAGGATGATTGGAGTTCTCTTGATTGTACATGTTCATGTAATGAGCATAAAATGAATGATAAATACTATACAAGTCCTCCTTTATATATGGATTCTGCTATATATGATCATCCAACTTCAACTCTTCATGAGAACATTACTATAGATAAGGTTGCTCTTGCTTATGGATTTGGGGCTAATTTTGTTACTAATTATGAATGGTAGAGTTATAAATTGCATACTTCATAATTTATACTCTATATTTATTATTCATTTTAGTGTCCATTCCCATAGTGTAATCAAATAACTTGCACAAGAGAATAATATAATAGGAAATATGATACAAATAGGAAATTTAAATATAACCAAAATAATTCTTTATTTTGATATAAAATATAAAATATTGTTACAACTTATTTTTTCAGCACTACAAGATGATTTTTATCTCTCCGATTATGCTTTTGGTTCCACAATGTCTATATACTGTTATGTATATACTTTTGCTTCCCACTTGAAGCTCTAAATTATCACAATTTGTTAGCATCTGAAAAGGAATTTTGTCCCAACCTAACCCTGATAATCTAAACAACCACCTTGGTATTGTTGTTGACAATTGAAATGTTAAAAATTGTTTTGAATAGTTAGGAACACAAGTCAAGCCAATAAATTTTTGTTTTAGTTTAGTCTAGCTTTCTATATTTACTTTTGGCAAGTACTCTTATAAGGTTCAAATATGTAAAAAAATTAGATAGAAGCCTTAGTATTTATGATATTGTCTACTATTTTTCACTAAATTATGTCTTTGGGTTATATACATGAAAAGCATCACTACGAGCCTAAGGCAAATGACAACAACATGAAATATAAAAAAACAACAAATCTCTTAACCATTTCATGTTAATTTCCTTAACATCAAATATAGAAGCATACCAAAGAATGTGTCTCTATTTTAATGTCCTTAACATGTATTATAAATATACATCTATTTAAGGTCATCTACTTGCAATTTACCTCAACAACTTGATGAAATTTAGTGAATCTTTGATGATGAACCATGTCTTGATGGCCAACACTCAATTTTATTCTAAAAATCAATGAAAAACTCAATTAAATAGCGATTTTGAGAGATTAGGGTTTCATGACGGGTTGGTTGGGTGATTTTTTTAGGATTTTTACATGATTTAAACCCTTAAAAAATATTGAAATTTATGGTTGATTAAATCATGAAATTTCGATCAGAGATTTTTTTAAAATTACATTTTTTTGAGGATTTATGCTTCTATGGATCCTACCATTGGTCTCTCTCAATTTGTGTCCCTTTGAGTGGCTATCCATAGATAGATGCCACTCCAATCATCTCTCTATAGAGAAATACCATTCAAACTAGTGCTTGTGGATCAACATCACTCAAAATGGTTCTCACAGATAATTATCACCATAATTTACTCTCCCCTTGGTTGACACACAATTAGAAGCTCTCCAACACATCAAATACTTTTCACCATCTCTTTTAACTTTGATATCTATCACCACAACATTACCACTATCTATGCTACCACATGTTGACTCCATTTGAGATTAGTTCTAGCCTAGGTGGCTATATACTAGTGTGTAAGATGAACATCACATTGCAGAGAAGTCTATAAGGATCGTGACCCAATTAATCTCATAAAATTTAATCAACTCAATATCTCATATATATGGAATAAAAATTATACAACATCATTAAGAATAAATTACATAACACAATGCCATGTATGTAGTGCATAATTTAGGTAAAAACACATAATATATGATATACAACATTACAATTCATGCTCTCATGCCATGGAATGAACTAAATATAAAAACTAGGAGTAATATTACAAATAATGATATAACACCAATATGAGGAGATAAATATCATAGCCTCTGATCGCCACCAACCCTCATAGTCATTCGCAAGCTGAGAGACAAGAACATGGCTCAAGCACTTTTCCACCCAACCACGAAGCTTACGCTTCCCTGAAATTCTTCCTAACATGAAGAATACCCGAACCTATATGGAGTACCTAGCAACTTGGAAATAAAAAGGAGGGAATCTTGGTGCAAGTCTAATGTATATATATGCTTTTCTAACATGAACATGCAATGTCCCACAAATAGGTTATGGAAAAGAAATATAAATAATTTTGCTAGGTAAATTCCATCTATTACAATGAACACATGTCTTTGGCCAAATCACTATAAGTATCTGGTAGATCCCAAAAAGAGGACCAACTTTCTTTGTTAACCCACATTCGACATCCTATCTCAGATGGTAAACCTGATACACAATAGAAAATAGTGATATGTATAATGTTCTTAAAAATAAATATTTCCTCCTTTCTTGATGCAAATGTTCGATCGTACATCTTTCATTTGTTTCAACTTTTCATGCCTAATACAGTAAAATAATTGTTGATATGCAATTCCTTTCTTTACATGCACCTAGTTTCTAACATGTATTTTGATCTTTTAATATTTTCTTTTTACTTCCATGTCTTGCATGTTAACTCATGAAAAATTCAATTTGATTTGCTATCATAAATTCAGAATATAACATAACAAAATAAATTTCTATGCATTTTCCTAATTACATAGAAGCATACCAAAGAATGTATCTCTATTTTAATGTCCTTAACATCTATTAGAAATATACATCCATTTAATGTCATCTACCTGCAATTTGCCTTAGAAAATTGATGAAATTTAGTGAATCTTTGATTGTGAACCACATCCCGATGGCCAACACTTAGTTTTATGCTAAAAATCAATGAAAAACTCGATTAAATAATGATTTCGAGCGATTAGGGTTTTGTGATGAGTTGGTTGGGTGATTTTTCAGGATTTTTATGTGATTTAAACCGTTAAAAATCATTGAAGTTTGTGGTTGATTAAATCATGTCATTTCGACTGGAGAATTTTTTAAAATTGCAAAAAATTAAAAATTGCATTTTTTGCAATTTTTTGAGGATTTATGCTTCTATGGATCCTACAATTGGTCTCTCTCAATTTTTGTCCCTTTGAGTGGATATTTGTAGATCGATGCCACTCCAATCATCTCTCTATAGAGAAATACCATCCAAACTGGTGCTTGTGGATCAACATCACTAAAAATGGTTCTCACATATTGGTATCACCACAATTTACTCTCCACTTGGTTGACACACAATTAGAAGCTCTTCAACACATCACATACTTTTCACCATCTCTTTTAACTTTGATATTTATCACCACAATATCACCATTGTCTATGCTACCACATGTTGACTACATTTGAGATTATTTCTACCCTAGGTGGCTCTATACTAGTGTGTAAGATGAACATCACATTGTAGGGAAGTTTGTAAGGATCATGACCCAATTAATCTCACAAAATTTAATCAACAACTCAATATGGAATAAATATGGAATAAAAATGATACAACATCATTAAGAATAAATTACATAACACAACGTCATGCATGTAGTGCATAATCCAGGTAAATGCATATAATATTTGATATACATCATTATAATTCAAGCTCTCATGCCATGAAATGAACTAAATACAAAAACTAGAAGTAATATTATAAATAATAAAACCTCAACAATGTGAGGACATAAATAGAATAGCCTTCAACCACCACTGACCCTCACAGTCATCTACAAGTCGAGAGACAAGAACATGGCTCAAGCACTTTTCCGCCCAACCACGAAGCTTATGCTTCCCTAGAATTCTTCCTAACATGAAGAATACTTGACCTTGCACAGAGTACCTAGCAACCTAGAAATAAAAAGTAGGAGGGAATCCTGATGCAAGCTTGATGTATATACAAGCATTTCTAATATGAACATGCAATGCCCCAAAAATAGGCTATGGCAAATAAATATATAAATAATTTTGCTAGGTAAATTCTATCTATTACAATGAACACATGGCTTTGGACAAAGCTCTATAAGTATTTGGTAGATCATGAAAAGATGATTGACTTTCTCTGTTAACCCACATGCGGCACCCTATCCCAGAAGGTAAACCCAATACACAATAGAAAACATTGATATGTATAATGTTCTTAAAACAAATATTTCCTCCTTTCTTGATGCAAATGTTCGATCATACATCTTTCATTTGTTCCAATTTTTCATGCCCAATATAGTAAAATAATCATTGATATGCAATTCCTTTCTTTACGTGCAACTAGTTTCTAACATGCATTTTGATCTTTTAATATTTTCTTTCTACTTCCATGTCTTGTAGGTTGACTCATGGAAAACTCAATCTGATTTGCTATCATAAATTCATAATATAACAGAACAAAATAGATTTCTATGAATTTTCCTAATTACAATTTTTTTGTAGATTCTTTCTCATAAATAAAAAAACTTTTCAACACTCTCAAATTTCATTCTTGTAGAAAATAAGGAACAAATTTGATGTTCACAGTTGCACAAAGTTTATTTTTTATGTGTATTCTTGATTTGTTCTAGTCCTGATATAGAACTTGGAAAATAAACAACCTAAATGATACTATGCAGAGGCCTAGTATAAAACGGGATTGTAAACAACAATTCGAATTTATGCAAAGATGGTAGATTTTTTAGGAAAAATAGTAGAATAAGGCAAGGTGATTTGTTATGGGGTTGAACCAAGACAAATTTCACTACAACTGTGGCTTCAAACTATTCACAATAACTACAATAGACCTATAATTCTCTTTTTATTTAAATGAGGTAAACTTCAAACTAAATAGATACAACCGTTGCTTTAGTATATTAAAATAACCAATCTCTCTACAACCGTGGCTTCAACCTATTCACAATATTTGACAACAAATCTATTTTTTTTATATAACAATAACTCTACAATTGTGGCTAGAAAAGGAGTTTGACGCTACTAAACGTTTGAACTTGGCACAAGATAAATAGGTTTCAAACTTTGAAATGTTTGAAACTATTTTACTTTGTATTAATTCATGAAACATTGAATAGTTCAGCATAGTAAATAACAAAAATGGAGGTCATAACTCAGAATTATCGCTACTTACCTTTCTCAAGTGTAAATCAATCTTTCCAGAAATTGTTAAACTCCCAACCAACTCATCAATCCTCTTATTCCTTGTGATCTATGCTAGAAGTACTTTCCAGAAGTTGCGTGTGTATTTTCTTAAGTCTCTTCCCATGCTTTTATTTATTCTTTTCATTTACTAATTTTTGTAAGGCTACCATTTTTTAATGTTCCAGTTCTCTATATTTTTAGGCTTTACTGTAGTTTAAGTTATTTTAATTTTAGCATTGTCGCCTTTGCATGGTGTGATTCTTTTAAAGTTTTATAAAAAAAATAATTCAATTTGATTCCTCCCCCGTGCATACAAACACTATAATATATTTATTTATTAATTTATTTTTTTAATTTTTTACTATTAAAGCTTTTAAAAACAATTTTAATAAAAGATACGTGCAATTTATTTAATTATTTATATATTTTTATTTACTAGTTTTTTAATTTCTATATTAGTTATTTATATATATAAATAAGAATATTAAATTATTATGAAATATATATATAATTCAAATAGATAATTATTATTTAATTATTTTAAAATTAAACCTTTTATTTATTTAATATTTAATTATTTCTATATTTATCACATTTATATATATAATAAATTAAGTAATTTATTATGAAAATTATATCTTTTTTATTTTCCATTTAATCACTAATTTAATTTTCAAGAAAATAAAATAACATAAAAACATATGAAATGTATTTATTCATTTTTCTCAAGTAGTTTAACTTTTACAACCTTAATAAAACATATTCATTACACACAATAATATCACCATCATAATTAACATAAAGCAATTGTGCAATGCATAAGAATGTGACTATGTGAGTGTTTTGATTGCCTCAAAATTCCATCCTACCATCATTTATCAAATGGCTAGGATACCCATACATCAACCATGTTCTTGCCTTTGACAATTACCTGCTCATATTCCTGCACTCAGTCACACTTTGTCAGACATTAATAGGTTAGTCCTCAAAAACCAATAAATTAAACTCACAATAAAAAACATGATAATTATTTCTATTTCATTTTAGTGTATCAAGTGTAGTGCCCCTCCATTCTCACTGTGGATGTGTAGGTAGTCAGCTTTGGAACTCGGAGGTGAAGGTAAAATAATGGGGATATTTAAACGTACGTGCTAATGATGTAAGCAGTTGATATGATTTATGATACTATAGATAGATGCATTATTATGACCATTATGTGTTTATCATTCTAATTGCTATGTAGTTGATTGTTTAAGAGTTGATTTGATCACTAGGCATTGTTCTGATTGATGTGTTTGGGTGAAAGGGACAGTGTCGCATTACTCACTTGTGAGTACCCTGCTACACTGTGATTTCCTTTCACGATGTGCCTGTTTGTATGATTATGTATATGCATGATTGTTTTGTGTGTTGTAGGTTGTAGATACTAGGCATTGACTCCACCTAAATTAGCAGGTCTGAACGTGCCTTAAACCCAATGAAATAGTTGTTTGGAGATAACATTTGGTCCCCTACCCCATCCATCATCCTCGAAGAGGATGAATATCTGGTTTGTCACCTCATCAGTGTCGTCTGTTTCTGTGGTCAATTAGTCTTGTTGTTTTGACCCTGATTATGTTTAAGTAATTGTTGTTGATATTTGGGTTGTTTGATTTAAATTTGTTTTATTAATGTAGTTTTGATTAATGGAGGTATTAATTAAATTATTAGGTAATAAGTATCTTGGTAATTAAAAATAAATATATTCATTAAAATTTATAGTTTATAATAAATTAAAAAACGTGATGAAATATTATAAAATAAAACAAAATATTATGATGGAAGGTTGCAATTAATAAACAGTAAAAATATTAAAAAAGATAGAAGGTTTTGCATGCAAGTTCATGCACAATTCGAATTGATGGTTGAAAAGGAAACTTGATATTTTATTGGAGATTTTAGAGATTTTTTATCCCATTTGTGGATTTGGAAAATAAAAAACAGTTTTCCTTTTTGTAAATAAGAATCGTTTTGAGAGTTTTTCAGGGGGATTTATTTTTGGTTTCCAAGGGAGAAGAAATGGTTTTTGGGTCTGCGGAGTAATTTCTTTGGCTGTAAATTTTGTGGGGAATGATTGGGGATTTCAAAAAAGTGGTGGTGGTTGTAGAAGATTGACCTCGACATCAAATTTCTAGCACAACGAAACAATTGAATCCAGGTTCTATTGTTTTCTATTTTTTTTTAGGAAATCAATCTTGGATCCAGGTTCTATTGTTTTCTATTTTTTTTTTTCAGAAAAACAAACGCTTGATTGAGTGTCGTTGCTTGGAAACGTGTAATTATCTGTTCTATTTCCGTAGTGAAACAAATAAAATTATTTGTTTGTTTATATATAGATATTCTGCAATCATTGTGTTCTAGAAAGTTCTAAAATTTGTTTTTAACAGCTAAATGCATTTGCCTGGAAGTTTCTTAAACGGATTCAATGAAACCTGTTGCGCGCCCTCCTCTCCTCTACTTGCAACGCCTTGGAGTCTAGGACTGTGGTTTTAATTCATTCATCTATTGTTTGGTGCGATTCAATTACCTGCATTTTATTTCTTTGCCTTATTTACATTGATGTTATTCGACTCCAACCGATTGATGTTCTTACATATGGTGATCTCATGTTTTGATCTGTAATCTTAAACTCCTGGTGAAAGGCTCTTTTGCTTGGCTACGTACCTTCCCCCTTGTGCGTCGTTATTGCATCTTCTATGATACTACATAAGCCGAGCCTTGCTATGGTTCGATGTGATATTGATGATCATGTTTTGGACTGTATATTTATTTGTTCCTACTGTTTAGTTCGATCTCATGGTGGAAATCGATAATGGGCATTGCGTCGGCCTTCTTTGCTTGTCTGCATTCGATTTCAAATCATCTATTTACTGTTTGGTAGTATTACTTGAGCTTATAATTTATTATCTGTAGCTAAACAATCACTTTTACTATTCTGAAAACACATCCATTACCTTCATATAACATTTAGATTTGTAGAGTTGTAATTTTAGTATAATACCATTATAATCTGAGAGTTCGCATCTGAATGCTAATATTGGGAACTTGTACCTTTTGGTTGTGTAGATATTCGTAAGGCCTGAGAGTATGTTTTCTATTGGCCGTTGTGTTTTTTTTCCTTGAATCGTTCTTTGATTTCGCTAACTGGTCGCATCTTCTTGTTTCCTTCGATGTAGTTACTAACATCATCCTTGGCTAGCTATGATACGTGTTTTGCATGGCTATTTTGTTCTGTGATAAAGATTTGATAGCACATAATATATAGTGCAGTTAAGTATGTTGATTTTATTTAGAAATAATCGGTGTTCTTTTATTGAATATACGGCTTTATTTCAAAAATTGATTTTTTTTATTGAATTTGGGTTACAGTATTGGTCCTCAACAATGAGATGAGAATATATTACATATTACAAGTGCGCTGATTTTCCTGAGGATTACTCAATACTATATACAATGGTTACTTTTGCATACCATATACTCATTTAGTGCGACATTAAATCTATATGATATCTAAATAATTCAAAATAAAGTATGGAGTATTCTACAATCTTGCATAATAACTTCAGGCATAAATTATAGTTTTATCTTTTTAATAATATAACATATATAAACAAACACATATATATAATATTTTGGAATAGGTGAATAATGATTTTTCTCTTATGGAGAAAAAAATGATATACTTAAAGAAATTTTAATTGGAGACATAATGTTAGAATAAGTATTAAATTTAATTTTTAAAAAGGGATGGTATAATCAACTGAGTGTATTGACTTAATTTTTAGATAACCGAGGGCGGGAAAGATTGATATTGTTTAAGGGTAAAAGTGTAGGAATTGACCATTTATAATTGTTTAAAAGAGTTGTGTAATTTAAATAATTGGAATATTGATAATTATCATGGTTGATGTTCATAGAGTTAGACAAGAATTTACCTCTAATCTCAAGTAATACTATGGATGTATTCAGGGATATTTGTGTGTGTGTGTAGTCGTGAATGTGTATGTGTACAGTGACATGTGCTAGTAAAACTTCTACACTAAAATTTATTTTCCATTAAGTATTATTTTGATAAACTTACAGGTTGGATAGGTATCTTATCAATTTCATTGTACATATTGTCGTAAGGCTTGAGTTAATCATTGTCTTTTTATTACTTTTTTTTTCTATCATGATCCTTGTAATAATGAGATTCATTCATGATTATAGCCTTATTCTTATTTTAATCCAGATGATTAAATTATTATTGTCAATTTTCATCTTAGACAAAATTTAGTTACCTTATATTGTTGAGAGGATATTACCGTACAATATCATTTGATAATTTATGTGAATATTAATAAATTATTAGTTGACAGTTAATAATTGATTCATTTTCTATTCAATAAGTTCAACAAAGGTCTATGAAGTAGAGTGGTCTGTTGTATTTGGTATAATTAAATGGGCATCTAAACTTGACTTCTATAAAAGATTTTATGTTTGGATTTGGAATTGGTCTTAAGTGTTTGCATAATTGTTTTAAGTGCTTGGATTAAGTGATTAAGTTAGTGAGTAAAATGAAAAGTGGAAATAATGTTTTCATGTGTTTGATTTTCGATTGAGTGATCATGATAATTGTTTATGTGGGAGTCTTTTGTTCAAATGGACTAAGGTTGGTTTCCAGAGGCTTAGGAGGGAATACGGTTGCATGTATGGTTTTATGGTTGTTTCACTTGGAAGTGGTTGGTACTGTTTTGAGTTGTGTGTGAGAGGGTTTATGTCTTGCACTGAGTGTACATTCTGGTGATTGTGATATGTGTGTGAGAGGGTCAATGCCTTGCACTGTGTTTGGATTTATGTGATTTTGTTAAGTGTGCAAGATGGTTTTTACCTTGCTTGTTGTATAGGGTCTACTAGTTGCAAGTAGGGGGAGTGGCTCTCGATAGGGGCTGGAACCCAAAGTGGTGTCTAGGGTAACCCATTTGAGAGTTTTTTAATACAGTGATAACCTAAAATGATGTAGGGGGATGGGTAGATCTCACTTTAAATAGGATAATTGGATGTCTCACTCATGGCTCAAGTGCTCATTTAGGCTTGAGATGAGATGGGAAGGCCTGGAATGGAAAGATCAACTGCCTTGTCCTCATAAAAGGTATGTTGATTCCGCATGAGGTTGTATGGGGGTCGGGGATTAGGAGAGGTCAACAGGGTAACCCAGGATGGCAGATGGGGCCTAGGAAGATCCTTATGGGTAACCCATATCAAGCTATGTGATGCCAATCTTCCTTATTGCAATCTAGCATTCCCTAGCTATGTTCTCCCCTTTTGTTGTGTGGATTATCAGAGATTTTGGATAGAACAATAAAAGGATGCAAATATTTTAAGCAAATAAAATCATGCTTCTTTTTCTCAATTTTCATTTAAAAGCTTTACATATTTATAGGATTCCAAAATCCTATTTTATAGGGAACAACCCAAACAACCTCCCTATTAATATTGAGTTGTTTTCTAACAACTCAAACATACGAACCACTAATAACCTATTAAACAAACTCTATGACTATTAATAATACTAAGTTGTTTATCAACAACTTAATATTATTACATTTATTCATTACCCATAATAACTATGTGAGTTATTTTATTTAACTCACTTTATCTCACACACTCTATGTGAACACTAATTTCCAACACCCCCCCTTAGTGTGAACATGGGGTGAGTGTACATCACAATACTTGATGACCACACACAGTAGATCACCAAACAATATAAGATAAGAGTAGCGACATGCACATCTACTCATGTCAAGCAATAGAGGAACTAGCCTCACTACGCTTAGTTCTTCCATCCAAGGATAGGGACAAACACATCTATCCATGGAACCGAGGATAGGGACTAACACATCTATCCAAGGTCTTACATCAATTTTGGATAGGGACAAACACATCTATCCAACATCAAGGTTATGAATAGGGACAAACACATCTACTCACAACAATTATGATTGGGGACAGACACATCCAATCATAATTACCAACTCTTGTGACTGGGGACAAACACTTCCAATCACTTACATCATCTTGTGAATGGGGAAAAACACATCCATTCACACACAACCAAAAAACATGATTGGGGACATACACATCCAACCAAAAAATAAAAGTTTGAGAACACAAAACCCTCATTGTCACGTATGCAGCCACCATTATAGATCATTGCCATGTTGATCACAAATGATATGAGATGGTTGCTGCTGCCACTTGGAAACCAATCTCGACTTTAGTCATTTTTTTTGGAACAAGTAGTTTTGTCACTAATCCAATTTCACAACCCTATCGCTAGTGACTTGTGAGAGGTTGTTGAGTATCCTCTAGTCTCTGGTGCCTCCATCCTCCAATGAATGATGCTAACTGAACAAAAGGTATAGACGAGGACGATACGTGCTCACTGACGCGATACAAAGTGGGGTCGAGGGGTGGAGCCCCTGAAGCCAGGCACGATTTTCATCTTCGTTTTCATTGAAAAATTAATTAAAAGTACCTTTTAAAAAAAAACTCTACGAGTGTCGGATTACACCGAAAATGCACTCTTTTGACTCTTTTTTTAAATACAATTTTCAAATCAACTTTTAAACTCTTCTACAATGACACAAAATAAACTAACTCATGAATGGACCCTATTCTAAATAAATTTGAAACTTCGCGTTAAAACCTATCACTATAAAACTATTAAAACTTTAACTTTAATTTCTAAAAATAAAAGCTATTACCCAACTTAGGCTTGCTCCTACAGTTGAACTTTCCTCTTCTCTCTATCAAGAGTGACTAAGGTGATGCTTCTGTGCAGTCGTCATTTAAAGCAATGCTCAACTCACCGTGGTATGAGAAGGCTCTTTACTAGCCAAATCGACTAAAGTGATCGGTTGACTGTTGCAGCCAATAGTGACCATGGAAAAAGTTTGTACCTAGCCAAGTCATGACGCTGCCCAAGCACCGCCACACGCTCCTATGAAAATTACAAGCTCGCCTGCTCAATCTCCTGCATCTGGAATGCCCAAAAATACTATAAGCGAAATAGAATTTGCACAACTCTACTACGAATTCAAAGAGGTGTAGCCATGGTTGTCTTCCAAGCTCTATTAGATTGGATTTTTCTCTCAAAATGCATACATCTTCTGAATGTTAATTTAATATTGTAGCTCGGACAGTTGTTTCTCCAATTCCAAGAATTAGCATTTAATTCTTGAGATTTCTAGATAGAAGTTAGTTAGGTCTAGATATTTAATTATTTAATTAAATAATTGATTCCTCTAGAGACTTCTAGAAACCAGTTAGTTAGGGTTTGTTAGAGTCTAATTAATCTTAGCCATTGATTGAGATTAAATCTTGGCCATTGGTTTTCCAATGAGAATAGTTTAAAAGGGGGTCATTGGGCATTTGGAGAACACAGACTGATAGACACAAGTTGGAGAAATATTTGCTGTGATAGCAAATAGTCTTGCAGTGATAGCAAGGGCGCAGTGATAGCATTGGAGGCAGCAGTAGTGGAATTTCAGCAGGATAAATTGAGAGAAGAATTTCAGGTGAAGAATATTGCCGGAGCTTTGTCAGTGAGAGGCAAGCAGTTTCTTTTGTATCTCTTGATTTGCTAAAGATTAATATAATTCCTCATCTACAGTACTGGTTTTCCCTCCGCGGTTTTTCCAGGGACAATTTGTCCAAAAATATTGTGTTTATTAGTTTGCATGTTTTCTTCTCTATTCCTGTGAGTTTTATTTGTGAAATTGCAGTTGTATTATTTTTCAGTATTTGCTGTGAATTAATTTTCGACAGTCAAATAATCTTTATAGATAGGAGATTAATAATCAGTAACTGCAATGGATTTTTCACACTGAATGAATGACTCTTTCGAATTATCTACCAACTTTGTGTTGTTGCAGTGGCTTGTCTTATTTTGTAGGCAACAATTACTGCAAACTATGGGCAACTTCAAATAAAAATTGTGATTCCTTTTGCATGGGGATTTTTAAAAATACTAATCCAATTCCTTTGGCGGTGGCTATCAAGGTTGCAGAAAACAGCTTCACAAATTACTGTGGCTTTACAAAAGAATAGTTGTTGCTTTTTTTCGTTCAAAATCATTCTTAATCTGCATAATTGGAAAATCATTCCTCCTTGATCCAGAGTCCACTTGCCACGCTTGGTTCACTATGGTCTCCTTGGATGGGAGAATCATCGTTGCATAAATTGTGATGTTACTGTGGCAATATTCGAAGCTCTATGATCGAAATTGAATATCTTGTGATATGTCAACCTTAAGAACTCAATGGTCACTCCCTATGTGAGACGTCTCAACACATTGAAACATTGATCAAGAATTTTGTAATTCAATGTCTTAAGAATATTTAAAATAACATAAATCCAAACTTCCATAAGAATTGTCCCACTTGTTTACAAAAATATCAATAGATGCAGATCTGTGGGTCTTTGATATAGACTCGTAATACACAGCGACCACAAAATCATAGCTTATACCAACCCATCTCTCCAATCTTCTTTGATACCATATCAAAGATTTTGGGCAGAACAATAGAAGGATGCAAATATTTTAAGCAAATAAAATCACGCTTCTTCTTCTCAATTTTCATTCAAAAGCTTTACATATTTATAGGATTCCAAAATCCTATTTTATAGGGAACAACCCAAACAACCTCCCTATTAATATTGAGTTGTTTTCTAACAACTCAAACATACGAACCACTAATAACCTATTAAACAAACTCTATGATTATTAATAATATTAAGTTGTTTGTCAACAATTTAATTTCGCCGAGAGGCGAACTACAGTGGCATCACAATTATTGTTAACTTTTTTGCTCTTTTTGAAAAAAATGACTGGCAGCTGCCAGTATTTAACAAAAGAGACATGTGCTCATTAAAATATTATTGACGTGAGGCATCGGTTTAATTTTAATGTGGCAAGGTGGACGGTTGATTTTTATTTAATTTTTTTTCATTGCAGAACCGTTACCATGCATTCTTGCCAACAAAAATCAAATTATAGAAAACGCATTGTTGCATTGAAGAGGCGGCAAATAAAACACATTGTTGCATTGAAGAAGCAGAAAATACAAAGGCGTTACATTTTGCATGAGAGAGTGGCAGAGTATTTCGGTAGGGTAGTGGACGAGTGGGTTGGTTTGGCGATGGGATATAAAAAATCATGTATTCAAGAATTTCATCGGTACAATTTTCAGTCACAGGTTTCTCAAGAGGCATGTTTCTGAATTGATTTTGTGCAATCTACATTTTTTGTTGAATATTTTGTCTTTCATTTAACTGTTACTAATCTGTGTGGTATCTTCTGTAGTGAGTAACAAGTCTTCAATTTGCAAAAGCAAATTTCAGTTCAAGAAAATTCTTGATATCCATTTGCAACTTTCAAAGATTTTATGATCAAATGTTGATTTTTTTTGTCTTTGTTTTTATAACGTCTGGCTAGCCGAGCCATTAGAATTACATTTAATATTATTTTCCAGCTGCAATTTGTCAATTCTTTGAGCCCATGCTCATTTCTTCTGCTCTACTTGCTCAACCCCTTGCCATTTGAACTTTGCTGGCCAAATAAAACCATGAACCACTGATGCAGCAGTTCCATGTTCCTCAACCAGGTCATTATATTTTTCCTCCATTGCTCCCGACCCCTCCTATTGTACTTCAAATTTCTTTTTGTGTTGAAAACAAACCTAGAAGCAGCCCCGCTGGATGATCCACCTCCCTTGGCTAAGCAGCTAAGATTTGATTCTATGGTTAAATGTATTTCATGTATTTATTTATTTACTTGTGTATAAAAATGCAACTGCATATACATATACATTTACGGTTATGAGTAAAGAAAGATTCCCATGTGCAAAAATTACACCCATTTTTTTTACTGTCCAATGTGCAGCAATTATGGCCGTTTGATTTTTATAAAAAACACAGGCATTGCATATTTGTGTTTTCTTTTATTTTCTTGATTTAAATTTACTATGCAAATACATTTTTACTGCAACTCTTATTTTATTTGAGTTTCTTATATTTATTAATTTATTTATAAAAAACTTAACAAAAATCTAAATTCATATACATTTATATTTGGCTGCCAGATTTCATAGGCACGAAATTCATATAGGTTTAAAAAAATGGATATGCCCTTTCAGTTTTATAAATAACTAAATGGAATAACTATTTTTTTTTTGGCAATCCGTTCATTTTAAGTATTTACCAGCTTCGTAATAGGATAACTATGTAACTATGTCATCCTATCAATTGTTAAATTTAAACCTTTGCTTAAGTATCATGCTCTAAGATAGTGTGGATTATATAGTGAATTAAATGGCATTCAAGTGTGCAGTCATTAATTTAGTTTCTTTTTATATTGAGAAAAATGCCAACTGAATTAAAATTGTTAAAGCTATTCAATATTTATTTATGTTAATTTGATGTCTTAGATTTAACTGTTTACGGTATTTTAGGAATTGGAAGTCGACACTTTTTTGTTTGATACTTTGTATCTTGCATCCAATTTCTGCCTTGTTCCAGGTAAGAGTTGGATGCTCATATCATCTTGTTCCTTAATCATTTTCATATCATTTAGGACAAGTAAGAATTAATAGAAGAAATATCATTAAGTTTTCAATTATTAATGGTATCCCCATTTTATGTCATTTCTTCAGACAATGACTTCCATCACCTTGACACGGCTTGCTGAAGGATTCTACAAATTACTTCTTCCACACAACATCCTTAGTGGGATTTTTTCTAAAGGACCAGGTAGGATTGAAAGTCTGATTTTAGATTTGAGGGTGCTATTTATTTATTATTATTATTTTATGTGTTTTGTTTTTGGTTGGCTGCAATTTTTTTAAATCAATAAGAAATACTAAATAAAAAACATCACAAAGATTTGAATACATAATGTTAAATTAGTATTTTGGATAGGGTTTAATTACGTTTACAATTATAGTTATGGTCAAGTATAGGGTTCAATTAGAGTAACTATTAGGGTTAGGGTTAAGGTACAATTTGGGTTAGGCTTATTATTAGGGTTAAGATTAAATTAGGGTGAAGGTTATTATTCAATTAGGGTTAGTGTTCACTTAAGGCTATGATTGTGGTTAGGGTTTGGGTTAGTGTTCTATGATGGTCAAGTATAGGGTTCAATTAGAGTAATTATTAGGGTTAGGGTTAGGGTACAATTTAGGTTAGGCTTATTATTAGGGTTGAATTAGGGTTAAGATTAAATTAGGGTGAAGGTTATTGTTCAATTAGGGTTAGTGTTCACTTAAGGCTATGATTGTGGTTAGGGTTTGGGTTAGTGTTAGAGTTTAATCAAGTTTAGGGTTATGCTTCAATTAGGGTTAGTGTTCAATTACAATAAGGGATAGGGTTCAATTTTGGTCAAAAATTAGTAAAGGTTAGGTTTAGGGTTTTAAGATAAAGCTCAAGGTTACAATCAAGGTTTAATTAGGGTTAGGGTTAGGGTTAGGATTCAATTAGAGTTAGAGTCAGGGTTCTAAAATAAAGCTAATAATAATGTTAATCGCACTACTAATGATAACCCTAACCCTAATCTCTAACCATAACCCTAATGTTAACCCTAACCCTAACTATATCTCTTAATCTTAACCCTAACCTTTTTCCTAAGTCATTGTCTAACTCTAAACCTAACCACATAGTGAAATTAAACCTAACTATATCTCTAACCCTAAGCATAACTATAACCATGATGTAAATTGTAACCCTAACTATAATCTTAACCCTAAAATTAATCTTAAATCTAATTGTAACTCTAATCTTGATCCTAACTTGAACCCTAGTTTAAAAAAAATCTTCATGCTAACCCTAAACCTAATTTTGATGCTAACCATAACCCTAATCTTAATGTTAACCCTAACCCTAATCCTAACTACGTCTCTTAGCACTAACCCTAACCCTAACCCTAACCCTAATCTTGATGTTAATCCTATCCCTAATCCTAAACCTAATGATATTTCTAACTCAAAACCTAACCCTAAGTACGACCATAACAATTATGCAACCCCTAACCCTAACCTAAATGTAACCCTAATCTTGAACAAATCTTGATGATATCCCTAACCCTAATTTTGATGCTAACTCTAAGTCTCATCCTAATGCTAATCATAACCTTAATATTAACTAAATCTCAACCCTAACCCTAACCCTAATCCTAACTATATATCTAGCCTTAACCTTAACCTCAACCCTAGCCCTAACCATATATCTTAACCCTAACCCTAACCCTAACTATTACCCTAACCCTAACCCTAACTATATCTCTTAACCCTAAACTTGACCCTAAACCTAAATATAACCCTAATCCTAATGATAATCCTAAACTATTTTGCATGCTAATCCTAACCCTAATTTTAATACAAACCCTAATCCTCATCCTAATGTTAACCATATTTCTAACCCTAAATATATCTCTTAACCCTAACCATAAGTTTAACTATATCTGTAGCTCTAATCCTAATCTAAACCCTAAACCTAACTATATCTCTTAACCCCAACCTAACCATAATCCTAACCCTAAACTTGATCAAGAACATAATTATAACCCTAATCCTGATAACCTTCACCCCAATTATTACCCCAACCCTAACTATATCTATTAACCCTAAACTTGACCACAAACCTAAATGTAACTCTAATTTTGATGTGGACCTTGACCTTCATCATAATGTTAACAATATTTCTAACCCTAACTATATCTCTTAACCCTAACCCTAACCCTAACTATATCTCTTAACCCCAACCTAACCATAATCCTAACCCTAAACTTGATCCAAAACATAACTATAATCCTAATCCTACTAACCTTAATCCCAATTATTACCCTAACCCTAACTATATCTATTAACCCTAAACTTGACCCTAATCCTCATGCTAACCCAAACCCTAATCCTAAGCTAATCTTGATGATAACCCTAACCCTAATTTAGATGCAAACCTTGTCTCTCATCCTAATATTAACCCTTACCTCGATTCTAACTATATATTAACTCTAACCCTAACCCTAACTATAGCTATAGACCTAACCCTAACCTTAACTATATCTCTTATCCTTAACAAGGCTCCTAATCCTAACTAAATATTGATGATGTAATATTTTTTATTATAATGTTATAAATATACTAAAAATATATTCATATATTTTAACTTAACATTTAAATATTAAATTATATAAATTATTTTTGAAATTGAATTACAAATATTATACTATCTTATTATAATATATTCAATTATTATAATAATTTAATATAAAAATAATTTATTTAAGATATTACATTTTGTGTTGCTACTAGCATATATATATTTAATAATATATATAAAATACGCCGAGAGATATCCTTCTCGAGGTGCCTATTCAATTTTTATGTAAAAATTTGATTTAAAAATAGGCGCCTTAAGTAAATTTCAACTCTAACCCTAATCCTAACTATATATCTAGCCTTAACCTTAACCTTAACCCTAACCCTAACCCTAACCATATCTCTTAACCTTAACCCTAACCCTAATCTTGATAACCTTAACCCCAACTATTACCTTAGGTAATGGAAGTTGTGAATTGGTTTGAACTGGACAACATTAAAAGAAAGGGCACTATCTTATGCATAAGTTGAAGCATACTATATCTTAACCCTAAACTTGACCCTAAACCTAAATATAATCCTAATCCTAATGCTAATCCTAACCCTAATCCTAAACTATTCTTCATGCTAACCCTAACCCTAATTTCGATGCAAACCCTAACCCTCTTCCTAATGTTAACCATATTTCTAACCCTAACTATATCTCTTAACCTTAACCATAAGCTTAACTATATCTCTAGCCCTAATCTTAACCTAAACCCTAAACCTAACTATATCTCTTAACTCCAACATAACCATAATCCTAACCCTAAACTTGATCAAGAACATAACTATAACCCTAATCTTGATAACCTTAACCCCAATTATTACCCCAACCTTAATTATATCTATTAACCCTAAACTTGACTGCAAACCTAAATGTAACCCTAATCTTAATGCTAACCCTAGCCCTAATTTTGATGGAAATCCCGACCCTCATCATAATGTTAACCGTATTTCTAACCCTAACTATATCTCTTAACCCTAACCCTAATCCTAACTATATCTCTAGCCCTAATCCTAACCTGAACCCTAAGCCTAACTATATCTCTTAACCCCAACCTTAACCATAATCCTAACCTTAAACTTGATCGAAAACATAACTATAACCCTAATCTTGATAACTTTAACCGCAATTATTACCCCAACCCTAACTATATCTATTAATCCTAAACTTGACCCTAAACCTAATTGTAACCCTAATCCTCATGCTAACCCGAATCGTAATCCTAAACTAATCTTGATGATAACCCTAACCCTAATTTTGATGCAAACGTTGTCTCTCATCCTAATATTAACCCTGACCCCAATCCTAACTATATATTAACTCTAACCCTAACCCTAACTATATCTCTAGACTTAACCCTTAACCTTAACTATATCTCTTAAGGTCTTAACCCTAACTAAATATTTTTTTAATAATCCTAACTAAATATTGATGATATAATATTTTTTATTATAATATTATAAATATACTAAAAATATATTTATATATTATTTTTTAAAATTGAATTACATGTTGTGTCATGACTGTTACTAGTATATATAGTTAATAATATATATAAAATACGCCAAGAGATATCCTTCTCAAGGTGCCTATTGAATTTTTAAGTTCAATTTTGATTAAAAAATAGGTGCCTTGAGAAGGATATCTCTCGGCGTATTATATATATATGCTAGTATTATTACATTTATTCATTACCCATAATAACTACGTGAGTTATTTTATTTAACTCACTTTACCTCACACTAATTTCCAACAGCCTCTCGAAGTGATGTTTGTAATGTTTTTGATGTTCATGTTGTCATAGTTTTGTGATGAATTCATGTGTAGCTCATGTTTATGTTAGCCTACTATGTTCTTGACCGCTTGTTTGTAGTGGGACCTTATGTTATCTCCTATCACAAGGGTTGGACCTTATGGTTCCACATGGTCAAGAGGATGGTGTTTTTTACTCCATTGGGTTTTCCTTGCTGCTTGATCATGTGCATGGAGGTTGTCCCTTGTGAAGCAGATTCTAGTTCATGTTTATGTTCAAGAAGACAGTCTTGATGTAAATGTATTGGACTTGTATCTCAGTTGTACCATGTATTATAATATTGATGTATTATTCCCAGTTTTTTTCAGGAAAGCATTATTGTAAGCAATGTAATGATGTAATGAATTATGATGTACTCCCATGTAATGTAATCTATATATACTTTTTCTAGTTGTTTATAAATGATCCTTATTGTGGTTTAACCGAGGATATGTTATGGAAATTCTTGTTTTTAAATCATTTAATGTTATGGTTTAAAATGAACTTGATTACTAGATATATTATGTTAGCATATTTGTTAATGAAATAATTCTAGTTCTTGTTAGAGTTGTGTTAGTAGCATAGTCATGGAACCTTAGAGGACTTAGGATTAGATTGTATGATATGTTATATTATGTGTTTCACTGTTGTTTACTTTTAAAAAATAAAAATTGTTTCGTTATTATGTCATAGTTGTGTTATCCTCTGGGTTCCTTGGTGGGGCGTTACATCAAGATTAACCATCAAATTTAGAAATCATGCACATGTAGATACCAAATAATCAAGCAATCATTAATGATATCTAATAGTCTCATCAATATATTAAAATATATAAATGTAGCGTAGGATCAAGATGTGACATCCTTCCCCATTAAGAAGAGACATCATCTCGATGTCTTATTACACACACTAAAACAATAATGTATCTCACTAAAGCTATCAAAGTATCACACTATGCTAATAAAAAATCAACCTGAAGTAAATAAAAGCATCTCAAACTAAGTAATCAAATTAGGAAATGAAAAATCAATATCCTCAACATTCTCCCATGTGGCACTATCCTCAAAATATTGGTCTCACTAGACCTTATATTGCACAATCTCTTTATTAAGCAACTTAATGTTGCACCATACTAGAATTTGAGCGGGCTCCACCAACACCACCCCTAGATTTTGTACTTGTAAAGCATGCCAATCAAGTATATGGGTAGCATCAGGATGATATGGTTTGAGCATAGACACATGAAACACATTATGGATTCAGTCAAGAGCAAGTGCTAGAGAGATTCAATAAGAAATTGGGTTGATCACTTCCAACACTTCAAATGGACCCACAAATATCGAAACAAGTTTGGATGATTTCCAAATGAAATGGAACTCTTATGAGGTTTGACCCTCAAAAACACTTTTTCCCCTACTAAAAACTGGTTGAAATTCCTATTCTTGTCCACATAACTCAACTGCTTGTTTGTTGCTTCCTTCAATCTTCCTTTATCAATGGAATTTGATCATCCATCTCTCTAAGCATAGCTAGACCAATCAAAATCCTATCTTCCACCTTATCCCAACTGATAGTTGTACATCACTTTCACCCATAAAGAGATTCAAATGTTGTCATCCCCAAAGATGCATGATAGGAATTGTTATATTCAAACTCCACCAATGGAAGAAACTCTTCCCATTTGTAATGCCAATCCAAACAATACATCTTAAGGAGGTCTTCGACTACTTGGTTCACTCTATTTATTTTCCCATCTATTTGAGGATGATAAGCTAAACTGAAATTCAACTTTGTCCCCAATGTTGCATTTAGTTTGGTCCAAAATCTAGATGTGATATGAGTATCTCGATCTGATATAATCCTCTTAGGTACTCCATGTAAATGAAAGATATCTTGGACAAACCTCTTAGAAAAATTCAAAGATCTATCCTTAATATTCCCTACAATGAAGTGTGCTACTTTGGTCAACTTATCCACCACTACCAAAATGATATCATGCTTGTTATTGGACATAAGAAACCCTTGAATGAATTCCATGCTAATCACTTGCCACTTATACTCAGGTATGTTGTGTGGGTACAAAAGCCCCATTGGATGCACATGCTCATCCTTGATCTGCTAGCACTCCAAGCATCGAGCCATAAATTCAATTACATCCTTCTTGAGTTTTGGCCAAAAATATAGAGACGTCAATTCTACTACCATCTTGGTTACTCCTGGGTGCCTTGAATAAGGTGTGTTGTGGATTTCCTCTAGGATCAATTTCCTCAAATCCCATGAATCTATAATGTACATTCTTCCTTGGTATCTCAAAATTCCATCTGATTCAAACACATTATCGTCAAAATGATGGTCTATGGGATTCTCCTCTAAGGCTTGCTTCACTCTAGAATAGTGCTCATCTCCTTGTAGATCTAGAATTACTTGTTGTTTCAAATTATACCTTGATGTAGATATGGCTACAATATTCCTTCTTCTACTAAGTGCATCGGCCACTCTATTCTCTTTCCCTTTGATATAATCAATACCAAATTCATACTCACTAAGAAACTCCAACCATCCCCTTTGATGAGTGCTGAGATTGGTTTGTGTAAAAATGTACTTGAGTCCAAGATGATTTGTCTTCAACTCAAATGACTTCCCCAAAAGGCAATGTCTCCACATATGTAAGGCATGAACTATGGCCAATAGCTCTAAATTATGTAGCACATAATTTAGTTCATACTATTTTAATTTCCTTGACTCATAAGCCACCACTTGCCCATTTTGCATTATTACTCCTTCTACACCTTCTCTTGATGCATTTGTTATCATCATGAATTATCCATTTTGATCAAGTATAGTCAAAATTGGGGTTGTGGTGAGCTTTTCCTTCAAAATCTGGAAATCTTGTTCATACTTGTTAGTCCACTCAAATATTTTCCCTTTCTTTTGGAGTGGAGTGATTGGTGTTGTAATTCTGTAAAATCCTTCTACAAACTTTTGGTAGTATCCTACAAGTCCCATGAATCTTCATACTTCAATCATAATCTATGGAGTAGGCCATTCCACAACTGCCTTTATCTTCTCTGAATCTATGACAATCCCTTCAACTGAAATGACATGGCCTAAATAATACACCTTGTCCTGATAGAAGGTACACCTGGACAACTTGCCAAAAAGTTTTATCTCCCTATAATCATATTCAAATATGTAAAGATTTTTGTGACCTTAATAAAGCATCTTTGAAAGATGATTTCCTTCTTTTGAACATAGACATGATTGTTGATTCAACCACATGACATGCTTTACTATCATTTATGGATATATTTTCTAGATATATTCAAATTTTTATCAATCCTCAAGATCAATATAAAACTATTTTTATTACACCTTAAGGAAAATTATTTTGGGTTGTTATGCAATTTGGATTGAAAAAAATTGGAGCAACATATCAAAGACTATGACATTAATATTTCATGATTTTATGCATAACAGTTTAAAGGATTATGTTGCTGATTTTTTGGCTAAATCTATATCATGTCAAAATCCTCCATCAAATATTTGAGAAAATTCATAAGTACAACATGTGGTTGAATCCACGAAAGTATCTTCAATGTGGATAGTGGAAAAATATTAGGCTTTATAGTGTCACATTGAGGCATTGAGGTGGAAAAAAAAAATTGATGCTATAATAAGCATGCCACCTCCTAAAAGAATTTATCAACTTTGTAGCTTACAAGATTCAAGGTATTTGTCATTGTGTTGCATCATTGGCAGATTGAACTCTTCTCTTTACTCAATTGCTTAAGAAAGAATCCAATTTTAAATGGAATGAAGATTGTCAAAAAGCCTTTGAGAGTTTAAAATAGTATTTGACTAATCCTCCTATTTTACAACTGGCTACATTAAGATGTCCCTTTATTCTTAACAGTTCTGCTTCATCTAATGCTCTTGCTATGTTATTAGCACAACAAGATATGACTGATAAAGAACATCGTGTTTACTAGATTAGTCGAACATTCATTGATTACGTGATACACGAATATAGAAAAATGATGTTTGGCTCTTTTTTTTGTTGCAAATAAGTTGAGACATTATTTTCTAAACGTTGAAGTGCATGTTTCTACAAAGTTTGATCCATTAAATTTTTTTTTTTACTAAAAATGATTTATCAAGACACTTAGCTAAATGGATGATGTTGTTAATGAAATTTTATCAAGTAATTTTGTCTCTCAAAAGGTGATTAAGCGTCAAGCGTTTACCAGTCATTTAGTTGAATCTCCTTCCCCTTTGGCTTTACCAAACCAAGACTCATTTCTTGATGAACATTTTTTGACATTAGAGGAAAATGAAACATGGGATTTATACTTTTATGGTTCTAAGTGTTGAACTGGCTCCAATGCTAGACTTATATTATTAACTCCTTTAGGTAAGCCAATTCCCTTATCTTACCATGAGGCTCTTATAGATAGTTTGCATGCAACATTGTCTCTTAATATTCAACACCTTTTCACATTTGGGGATTCTCAATCAATTATAAAAAAAATTAATAGATCATATCAAGTGAAACAAGATAAGCTATCCCAATATCATGACTCGGCGCTAATAATATTTAAATGTTTTTGCTTGTATACTATTGAAAATATTCCACAAGAGGATAATCAACATGCGGATGCAATGACAAGTACCACTTCCCTTATATCCCTCGATGATTCATCCAAGGATTTTAAATTTACTATTTACAATCTCATATCACCATTGATATGCAAGAACTTTAACAATGAAATAATATGTCATGTAATTAAATTAGATGAATGGTACTCCCACATATTTCAATATTTGTGTGATGGTATTTTTCCTGAACTAGTTACAAAAATCACTTGAGCTTGTATTTGAAAGCTCATAAAATGATATATAATTTCAGATAACGTGTTATATAAAAGGACATATACTGGTCTCCTTCTTCATTTCCTTAGAAAATCAGAGATCCGTATGTCCCTTGAAGAAGCCCATTCAGGTGCTTGTGGAGGATACTTTGGCGATCGATCTTTGGTTCAAAATTTAATTTGTATTGGATATTATTGGAAAAATATGGAGCAAGATTATTTTTCCTTCATTAATAAATATCCTAAATGTCAGTAACACAACAATTTGATTCATTCTCTTGCACATGAACTTCATGCCCAAGTTGCTATTTGGCCATTTTCTATGTGGGGTTTGGATCTCATTCATAAGATTTCTCCTCCTTCGTCTCAAGGACATACTTTTATCATTATAGCTATAAATTAGTTCATGAAATGGGTTGAAGCGGTTCCACTTCATTCCACGATGGCTGAATTTATTTTTTGTTTTATATTGGATAACATTATATCGAGATTTGGTCATCCTTGCACTCTAATTTTAGACAATGGTACACCATTTAGGAAAAAATAAGTGAAAAATTTCCTAGAAAAGTTTCATATACAACATCATTTTTCTACACCATATTATCCTTAGTCAAATGGACAAGCAGAAGTAACTAATAAAATGATTGAACAAGTTTTGCGATAAAATGTTAACAAACAGTTAAAGATTGGAATACTCAACTTTCTTATGCATTACAGGCTATTCATACGAGTGTTTGTACAACTATGGGTAATACTTCGTACAACCTTGTGTATGGAATTGATGTTGTTATGCCTTTGGAGTTAGAAATCTATTCACTACAAATTTCTCTCAGTGGTATTATAGAGGATAATTCTTATAGATAACAATGGCTTCGATAAATTGAGATGCTTGATGAACAACTTATACATGCTCTCGAACATCTTCAAGAATATTATAAAGGTATTCAACGTAAATACAATGAAGGAATTACCCACCACTCATTTAAGAAGGGTGACTTGGTGCTATATTAGAATCAACGTATTGTAAACATGGCACCAAGAGAAAAGGGAAAGTTTAGTCCAAATTGGTTAGGACTCTATGTCATAGATGAAGATTATGAATCGAGAGCATACAAAATTTATACGACAGATGGTACACCTCTCAAAGAACCTATTAATGATATCCATTTGCATAGATTTTATGCATAACATCATCTTTGAATAGTGTGTTGTAATTTAAAGCATGTTGATTAGATTAGATAGATTTATTTTTCTATTTTAGTCTCACATTGCTTCATTCATGATAAATATTTATGTGTCTTGGATTTTTAGAGTAATTTTATAAAAAAATATTATTACTTATTGGAATACTATTCAATAAATTGTGTGATGTGTTAATGAGATTATTGTAGCATTGAATATTTTCAAATTAGATCATATTAGTTTAACATGTGTAAATTAAAAATTTAGTATTTAATTGAACAATACATTTAATTGTTTAGTTAATATCACACCATTCATTTACATATATCGATTAGATCATTGTCATATTTATTAAATAATCTTAATCAAATTTTAAACTAGATCACAATTGTATTCAATTTTCTATATATGGAAATGTATTACATGTTTCAAAAGATCACATGTAATACTAAAAATAGTTAAGTAAACAAACCAAATAAAAGATTCTCATATATATATTATGGTGTTTATATACATCATCATATCATCACTCTGACAAAATGCAGTGTATCATACATAAGGCATATAATCAACATGTAGGCCTATGGATACTAGACTCCTCGAGACTTGGTGGTGGTGATCAACATGAGATAGTAGATCATGAGTAGCTCTTAGAGTCACTCCATGCCAATACAACCTTGAGCTTTCCTCTAAGATTAGCATTAACCTCAACCACTATTGTGTGATGTTGCTTAGATCAATCTCTCTTCACTCATACTCTGCTAAGCTCCTCTCATAGACAGGCTTGCATCTTGCTCTTGATAGGAGCTCAAGTTCTCGCAGATCTTAGCTCCTCATAGGCATCTCTCAAATCCTCATGTGTAATCCTCAATCATGATATAGGTTCAAAAACCTCTACATGGTGTCTTGCACTATGTGATGGCCTATGCTTAGCTCGTATTGGTTGATGTGGTCGCATATTAGGAACCATCTTTGATATTACTCAACCCAAAAAGTTGAGCCAATCTTGGGTGCCAACTACAAAAAAGAGAAACCATAGAACATCAAATAACAACATAATATAATGCATAACTCAAATTTAAGCATAGCATCTACTATGCTACAAAGTGAAGAAAAAATCATAACATATCATATAACCTAGATCATCAACTCTCTAGTGGGGATCTTGGAATGCAACTATGGTAGCTATGTCTAGACTCCCTTAGGAGGTTGGGGGAATAGTATGTGTTGCTCCACTAGTATCCCTATGCTCATGGATAGGTGGTATCTCATATGTAAAAGGATGTGCTCATGATACACGAGAATGAGATTTAGGTCTCTCCTTGGGGGCATCTTTGGCCTCCTCCCACTCCTTTGGACCTCCCACTACTGTTTTGGCTAGTTTTTTCTCCTCCTCCTTCTCCTCATTGTATCCTCCTACATCTACATCATTGTCCTCATCCTCCTCCTTTTGGTCCTCTTGATGTAGTGGCCATGGCTCGAGATCACCAATAGGATGGTTTGCAAGAAATATAAGATCTACACATGTAGTGTCCCACCATCTGATGTATGCAGTGGTGGATCCAACATCATCTGCATCAAACACAAGATTCATGTCTCACTCCTCATTGTTTGAGTCACTCAATGGGATGCCTATGATGGTAGGATGAGCTACGTCTCGTGGCTTGGCGTCGTTGTGAGTGTCGACTTGAGATAAGTCAATCAAGGGATGGGAACCCCCTGAACATGACCAAATTATCTCATCACTTGATCATAATAGAAGGGAATAATAATGTATTCATAGTGACCTACAAAGAATAAATTGTGTTGCATCCTTGCTAGCTATCATGTTAAGTCTATCTAGGGTTGAAAAGTTCTTTAAGGCCTCCAAACAATGTCTACAACCTCTAGTTGATCAAATGTGATGTGCCAATATAGTAGATCTCCATAATGCCAACGTCTCCTAAGAGGATAATATAATGCTTGAGGATATGTCCATGGTGCCTCCATGGGATATCCTATGGGCCATGTACAAGCAATGTGCTCGAATTCCCATACCTGAAGAAGTGTATAGGTCATAAGAATTTGTGTCTCATAATGAGTGTATCACCTAAGATCATAGTACAGGTGTGCCAACATAATTCACCCTCAGGCGAACATATTCTATCACTCCTCCATTGCTCATATCGTATGACAAGGAACCTATGTAGGTGTATTCCTCATCCATCTAGTGAAATTTCCTATGCTAGTGTAGCGATCATGATCCAATGAAGAAGAGGAGCATCGACACCTGCATGTAATAACCATCATAACTACATTTGGCCCTTTCCATCTTGTGGTAGATCACAGTCAATATAGTAATGTTGATCAACTAGGATCTCCTCTGAGGTCCTCCCCTCATCATGCCTCATAATCCTACCTTGGATGGGTAGTCAAAGAATGTGGTATACATCATCCAAAGTGATCATCATCTCTCCTATCAATAGACAGAAGGTAGAGGCATCAGTATCCCAATACTCCATGAGTGCCATAAGCATAGCATCATGGTACCTCATGGTAGGCATGGTGTACACCCAACGTAAACCAATTTCACATAGGTGTTTCTGCTCTAGAACTGAGAGTTGTGTGGCCTGATTACGAAGAAGTGTGAACAAGTGGCCTCCCAGGTGCTCCTGCATGCGTGGAGGGCCCTATCAACAAAATCAAGATGTTTTATCAATAATGAATTCGAAGATAAATCAAAATAAAATAACAAAGTACATGCTCTATAGCTATGTGTTCATTCAGGGGCACCCATGTTGGTTAGGAGTGCCCCATTTTTAAAAAAACATTAAAAATTCTTGAACTAGAGCTCCTACCTACAGGAAAAGTAAAAGTACAACTCACCTCTAGTGTTGTTGTACCTCATGCAATGTACTCCCTTAGAGCCTCAAGCCTTGATGTGTGATATGTTCATCATTGCATAATTTCACTCCTAGGATGATAGGCTCATCTCTCAACTCTCTCAAACTAAAAAGTGAAAATGAATAGAAAAAAGGTAAAAAGGTTGTGACTTATAGCTAAAATTTAGTAGTATATTACTCATACCATGTTATCTTAAAATCAACATAACTTGGGCTTGTAAACTTTAATTTTTGTGCCATATGTTTAATTGGAATTATAGTTCCACTCTCTTTCATGGTGTGTGCTTGTCGATACTTGGTGCTATCATTCATGAACTACCATAAAAAAAAATCATAAAAACCCTAATTAGTTTGACATGGAAATATTGCTACCCTATTTACACCTCCATAAAGCAAGTGGAATTAGGGAGGCATACATCTACCCTCAAACTTCATTCTCTTTAGAAGTACTAGAATAACACATTTGTTTGTATGTACAAGATAATTTTAATATTTATAATGAATTGGTTTTGTACGATGTGGTTCCTAATATTGTGGTTTTACAGTTTACTATGTTGGGGGATTCATTCTCTCATATATAAAATATTCTATATCCTCTATAGTATCCTTTTTGGGTATCCTTTTATGATATGATTTACTTTTAGTACTTTAGCTTGCACATGCACGTATGGATGCTAAAGTGGTGGCTAAATGTAGCGTAAAAAATGTACTCCCTTTAAGGTGAAAGTATAATTTCATGCTCTATTTGGAACTTGCTTTAGTAACCTATCCATTAATGCATTTTAGACATTCCCCAACCCTAATTTTTCCTATCAACCCAGGAGAATGTGTTAGTACTACCCTATAAAATTATTTATCGATCAACCATCATCAAATTGACCCTAAAAATCTTTCATATGTTAGAGAAGTCCTAATTTAAGTAGACCCTAAACACCCAAATTAAATTTTGTTGAGTGCAAAAGAGTTGGAAAGGGGTGCCCAATGCTCTAGTCCAAGTATTTTTCCCGAAAAAATTAATTTCCCATTTTTTTCCAGTCTTTAATTTTGGAGATGTATTTTCAAATTTGGGCCTCGATGGTAAATTAATCCTAAAAATTAAAATTAAATGAGTCGGAATATACTTCAACTTATTCCTATGTTCCACTATATAAACATGAATTATTATTTCAAAATAAGGAGAGACAATTACAAGTATAGCAAGACTCTACCAAAATATTTTCATTATATAGATTTACAAGAAGAATTTCATATTTATTCAAGTTGTCAAAATGACTAAATTTTGATGCCATAGAAGGACATTATGGAATCTAGGTTTTGGAGATAGCTTTGGATTCTTTCAAGTGCCTAATAACTTGTTTTCAAAATTTTCTCATCTTCAATCTTTGATCTACTTACTATCCTAAGCAAGGTATTTATGCATTTAGATTCTCCTAAGGGTATTTGACTTTTCTTGTGGGTTTATCTTGTTCATGTCATTTAGGAATCCTTCTCTAGCACATTTGAGTAGGATTTTTAGCATTTTAGCTCATTACAACCTTAGATGCACTTAAGTTTAAGAGCACACACATTTTATCAGTCAATCAATTGGCTATTCATGGAGGTAGAAATACCAAAGTGGATTTTTGACCTAGGAAAATTCTTATATATCCACCCCCTTTCCCCTATTTTTTGGGATTTTATAGGTTCAAATTTGAAGATGGAAAGTTACAAAATAGAATTACAGAGTGCAGAACTGGGAGTTTCAAATTAGAAAGTTTTAGAGTCAAAAATCATTCTCAGTCTAGGGCACCTAGCACCTTTCTCCTCTCATTTCAGCCTCAAATTTACATCATAGGTGCACAAAATCATGCCTCCCTCATAGTTGTCTTTTGTTTCTATAATTTTAGTTTCATCTGTGTGGAAAATTATGTTTTCAAATTAGGTTGCATGGTTAAATTAAATCAATTAAATAACATGAAATTCAATCAATTTTCAAGACAACACAAGAACCAAATCTAGGGCATATTAGCTCTCCTTCCAAGTTTTTATCCAATATCATACCCTTGTTGGTTTGGCTTCCAATGTCGACATGAAGAAATATTAATCTTGGTGATCTATACACTAGACCTAGGATCTCTTTTTCCACACAACATTCCATAATACAACAAATATCAAGTGAAGTTTTAATCAAATTATGTCTATATAAATAATGAGGGGTTTTTGATTTAAGAGGAGTGAATTATGTAAGGTATAGTGGAGACAATTTTCAAATATTTGTTGAAAAAATTAGCACCCATAGATGCTCAAGTCAAAATGAATGCTTTGAGCATTATTCCAAGATTGGTTCAACCACATTACAATGATTTTTTGAAGAACCCATTTTCAAAGAAGGAAGTGAAAGATGATGCCCTGTAGCTAGCCCTAGATAAAGCTTTAGGGCTTAATGGTTTCACAATGAGCTTCTTCTAGATATTTTATAAAATTATTGGAATTTTTTTGTCTTGGTAATTGAAGAATTGTGAAAGAAAGCCACTATGTTGAAATATATGAACAATAATCCATACATTTATCCCAAAGAAAATGTTGACAAAACATATGGATTATTTTTATCCAATTTCTTTGTGGAATATAATATATAAGATCATATCTAAAGAAATGGCTAATCAACTAAAGGTGTTGCTTCCAAAGATCATTTCAGAAGAATATAATGACTTCATGTCAAGAAGGCCTAATATATAGGGCATAATCATTAAGCATGAAACAATACACACAATAGTGAAAGTAAAGCTAAGAGAATGATCATTAAAATTGATATAAGGAAATAACATGACCAAGTTAGTAGATAATTTATACTAGAAGTAATGGAGAGGTTTAGTTTTTAAACTTAATCGATAAGGTGGATTTAGATTTTCATTTATACCCTAGATTCTCAATTTTGGTCAATGATATCCCTCAAGGTTTCTTTTTTTCTTGCAAGGGAATCAAACAAGGGGACTCTTTGTCACATTTATTATTCATAATAATGGTTAAAGAACTAGGAATTATTATTCAAAGGGAGGGAGATTTGGGAAGATGGAAAGATGTCAAGGTAGCACCAAATGTCAACATGGTAACACACCATAATTCACATATGACACATTTTTTCTAGAGTATCAAGAAAGAGATAAGGAAAGGTGATAAATATGACACTAGATAAATACTAACTCACCTAAGCTCAACATGTCAACATGAGGAAATTGGATATATTTTTCTTCAATACTAACTTAAGAAAGAAGAAAGAGATTTCTCCCATCATTGGTTTCACAACTAGTTATCTTTTAGGTAAGTATTTTGGTATACTTTTGTTTGTTGGTGTTAGTAAATCAACCTTATGGGATGCTCTCGTATCAAAATGTAGTTAAAAATTATCTTATTGGAAAATTAAATGGTTTTATTTTGTAGGAATAATCCTAATGTTAAAATTAATAATCTCTACAATCCCAATTTATACCATGTCTTGTATAAAAATTCCAAATAAGATAAGTGCATACATGATTGATTAGAAAATAAGGAACTTTTTTTGCAAAGACACTCTAGAGAATAATAAATTCTCACTCTTAGCTTGGGAGAATATTTGTTGTCCCAAAGAAGTGGGTGGAGTTTGATTGCACCATTGGCCTATTCTTGATGATGCCTTGGGGTTAAATCAATTGGAACCAATACTTCAACTCTAATCTAAAATGGACAAGAATATTACAATACAAATATCTTGATTCTATATACCTAAACATAATTTTTAAACTTGTAAGTCCTCCCAGTGGTTCAACAATATGGAATTTTATGTTTTCTAGTAGAGATTTGATAACCAAGAACATTACTTGAGAGACTCAAAATGGTAAAAAGGACTTATTTTGATAAGAGTCATGGTATGGATTTCTAGCCTTTAGGGAATTCTCAAATTTGATGGAGGTGAAGGAGATTGGTTAATACTTGGGGTTTCAGAGTGATGGATTATGTTTCACAATTCAAGGTAGAAGTTTTTTAAAGAGTGTAGATGGAAATATTTCCATAGTTTGAACATTCCAAAAGATTAGAAAGCCCAATTACAAGGGATTTTGGCATCCAAAGAAGTATTTATTTTGGAAGAAGATGGCACCATTAAATGGATTGGCTCTAAAACTAAAAATTATAGTGTCAAAATTGGTTATCAAATTGAGGAAGTAATAGTCAAAAAGGAAGATTGGCCCATTAATTTATGCTAAGATAAAAAATGTATACCCAAGGCAAGTGCCTTTGCATGGGAAACCTTACACAATAGGATTCTAACTAGTGACAAACTAATGAAGTGGGATTTTAATGGCCCATTAAGTTGTGATCTATGTAAAAATGTTGAGGAGTCAATGGATCATCTTCTTCTAAGGTGTAGTTTTGTAAAATCGTGTTGGAGAAAGGTTCTAAATAAACTAAATTATTTTTGTCCCCCTCCTTGAGATATCATTTCTCTCTTCAACAAAGCATAAAATTTTTGTATTTTCTAGTATCTGGACTATTAGCCCTTCAATCATAATTTGGGAATTGTGAAAACAAATAGGATTTTTTTAGGGGAAGGAATTAAAGAAATATATATTTTTCAATAAATTGGATAATTCCATTATGGAGGTCATTAATAATGCATCTAAAAACCAATCTCTCAATGAAAGTTTTTCACAACTTGGGATGGTGAATTAAGAAAATCATAGAATGGATTGATTATCCCCCTATTCATAGGGTAGTTAAGGTTCATATTTTTCCCAACTCTAGGATAGATGCAAGGTGGGTCCCTCCAAATGAGGGTTGACATAAGCTCAACTTTGACGATGTGGCAAAAGGAAATTTAGGACCATCAGGGGCTAATTGCATAATAAGAAATCATGAAGGGCTATTGGTGTTGGAAATCAAGGTATAACTTGCAAAAATATGAACTTAAATATGTGGTTGCAAATCTGAATTTATGCTTACAAGATTACCATAAAATGATTAAGTGATTTACAATTACAACAATGAAATAAAAATATGCAATACCAAAATTCATAAAGACAAGTGACACAAGATATACATGGAGAAACCCTTACGGAAAAAAAACTCCACACCCAAAGAGATCCAATGTTTGTATTAATCTTCAATGAAGTACACCAATACAAAAATCCTCTCTACAATCCGAAAACACTTCGTCATCCTGACAACTTGCAAAGAACTCATCCTAAACCATCATCCAAAGGCTCTAATATATAGAAGTTTTGTGGGAGAGAATACCACAAATGGTATCCCAAAACAACAAGAGAAACCACTTGGAAAAACCCATGCCCCCCTTAGTGGACAACCAATAAACATGGAATAAAATAGTAAAGCATCACATGGCCTCCACATGGGTGCCTAACCCACAACCAATAGGATTTAGTCAAACTTGAGTGCTCCATAACTCTCTAATGACTTTGACGACTACATGCAAGCTCATGCACCACCATGCACACCTAGGCGCCCACCAATGCAAGAGCATGAAAAACATATAAATAACATGCAAGGACATGCACACTCAAGTGGTCTGAACCAAGAAAGTTGGACACCCAAGAGGAATATTCTCTCGAGATGCTTAGAAATTTCCACCATAATGGGTTCACCTCTTTGAATGCAATTACAAATTGTCGTAGGAAAATAATTAATAAATATTTTATCTCTCATGTCCCCTAGAAAACTTTCCAAAGAATGTGGAGACACGTAAATCAACTTAGGATATCAATTTAAATGCCACCTATCCTAACATTCTCCAACTTGACATTATACATTACAATTACATCCATGAGATACAAATAAAACATAATCAAGTACAATGATCAAGGCACATGGCCTTCCTGCACCAAGAGAACTTATTCGTGGTCATTGGCTTTGTGCGAGAATCTACAACATTATCCAAAGTGTCAACCTTCTCAATCAAAACTTTACCATTCTCAACCATTTCCCACACAAAGTGATACTACACATCAACATGCTTAGGATGAGCATGATACATAAGATATTTAGCTAAACATATGGCACTCTAACTATCACATCCAATCCTCACAGTCCGACAATCAAAACCAATACCATTACCAAGTCTCTGTAACCAAACCACCTCCATAGAACCATGTGTAGCTACCATATACTCTACTTCAGTGGTGGATAATACAACTGTAGATTGCCTCTTACTCATCCAACTCACTGCATCTCCAAATAAAGTAAAAACATAGCCACAAGTGGACCTTCGACTATCCAAGTCACCTGCCCAATAACAAAACCTTGTATGTCCCATGAATTATCCATATCATCAATACCATGATAAACCAAATGGGTAAGTGCATCGATCTGTGACACAATTTAGGTGCTAAATTGAAAAAACAATTAAAAAAACCTTGAAATAAGACCTTTGGTGCATGCCCAATGACTAAAAAGTCATTTGGCGCACACCAAATGGCTAAAAATACATTTGGCATGGCGAGCGCCAAATTTGGCGTGCGCCAAATGTCTTTTTAGACATAAAAAGAAAAAATCGGGTTTGGAACCCTCATTTTGTCTTCAACCCGCAGCTTGAGGAAGAGGATTCCAAGTCTGCAATTCGCACTCGCCAAATCTCTTCCATTGTTTGCATTCTTAGCTTGCCATTTTCCACGAGGATGCTGCCAACACACCGGAGAGGTCAAAGATTGCAAAGAGGTGTGTATTTTTATTCTATTTATTTCGAATTTGATTTGGAATGTGAATTTAAATAGATTTTTATAATAAAACTTTGTTCTAATTCTCAGGGAATGAATCTCCACCTCAAAACATTGAGAATTCACAATCACCCCCTCATGAAGAGCCTCCTATACAAGAACAACTCGAAACCCCTCCATCAATTCATAGGCATCCTCAAGAAACAAAAGAAAATATTCAAAATCAAATTGAAAACAATAAAAGAGACATTCAACAATTAATTGCAAGATTAAGCGAGCATGTCAAAACCCACCCTTATAGGAGAGGGATTGCTAAATCATTGAAGTCAATTTTAACTCATGTAGGAGAAATGAGTGAGCAAATGAAATTTTGGTCAACTAAGAGACATGAGATAAGACAATTTTATGCTAATGGTTTGTCATTTCAGATGTCAAAAAACTAAAAATTAGAAAAGCCGAGTTGTGTGCCCTATTTATAAACCCAAAAACCAATGAACCTTTGTCCCATGCATGTAGGAGGTTCCCCATCCATCGGTGCCACCATGATTTAATTAAAAACAAATTTTGGGAGCGATGGTGGATGGTATTTAACCAACCTCCATGCAATAACCATGAGGTGCCACAATACTTTTTGACAAAACTCTATTGTGAGTTTGTCCTCAATAAAATGCCAAACTATTTTGACATCTTAGACTTTCAAGGTAGAGGTGGGGACTCTACACACGATAGACCTGTTGCACGGCGTAATCCACAGTTGGCACTGAGAGCCTTGGGCAGACCCATGGTGGAGCATGTTGTTGTTCCTTCCATTTTTAAGGATAGTGTAGAGGTGGACACGATGAAGTCGATTGGCTCACTCACCCAGACCATTTATAGTGTGTGAGTCCTCTAGTAGAGCCTAGTGTGGAGGAGACGTGTAGGCCTCGAGCTCCACCCCACCATTGTGGCGCTTGTGGTGTTGTTTGCACATACGATTATCAGGGTGCTCATGATGCATCTACACATCCTACGTCAGTTGCAGAGGTGGTGGCTTTCACAGATGATAATCTAAATGATACATTTGGCATTGACAGTTAGGTAAAATTTAGCAAGTTATTTTAATGTTGTTTATTAAAATATATTTTGAAATTTAAGAATAACTAAACTAGTAGAATTTTGATATGATGAAATTTCAGGGTCGCATTGTTCATGAGGGATTCTCTATTCCTATAGACCCTTATACATTCTCGACAATGAGTCCATAGGTATGCAACTAGTATTAAAGATATTATTATTGCATTTGAACAGTTGAATGTTTGTCTCATAACATGCTTCAGATTTCAAACGGTTTCTTGGTGCACCTTCTTCCTCCACACCTCACGATTCATATCCTCAAACAACATACACTCAGGTAGCCTTTATTCATCAATGGTGTTGTAAATCTATGTTAGCTAGTTTTCATAATTTTGCGTATATACAAATCTAAACATTTGATGAGAAACACAAACATTGCATTCAAGTATTCCTTGATCGTGTCATATTATGTTCTCCTATATCAACACGATACCTAAGATATTGTTTCATTTGCAGTTGTTGACAAGAGATAGCCCTGGTGATGTTGGTGGCACGATCGACCATGGAGTTGTTGCAGCAATAGCCAGTTCTGATCCATTGAGAGAGGTATGGAATAGATTAGTCGATTTGACATTATATTTTCTCTTTTATGGTTTATTATAGAAAATTTTCACTATAATTTTATGTAGTTTAATTTCTATCTTCATGGTTGCTACAGGTGGTTGTCACTCCAGATCGTGGACGTGGTGATGCTTTAAATGTGCATGATGACTATATGTATGTGGTAAATGATTATATTTTGTTATATGTCATTCCATAATTCAATTTCTTTGTTTTAACATCTTTACTTTTAATTGTATCAGTTGAAGGTCCAGAGTGAAGAGAGGAGGAGTAGCGAGCGTGTTCAAAAGACAAGACAAGCAACAGTCACTCCATCCAGCCGAATTCCGAAGGCAGTACAGGATCTATTTCCTTCCCCTAGAGGGAAATGACTATGTATTAGTGTTGTTTTTTGTATGCCTATGTGGCATTTTGGAACATATTTTTTGTACTATTGATATATATATGTGATATTTTATGTCCAAATGGCTCCTTTGTACTAAGCCTATATGTTTTTTTGGATATATTTATATACTTTTATCAATATATATCATTGTATATCCTTTTGGATTTTTAATTAAAGAAACTCTTATTTTGATACTACCATTCTTGAATGATGTTATCATGCGTATCGTGTAAGTTGTATGCTTGAATGTCGTAGGCATGAATTTTGTTTACATCTAATGCTTAATTAATTACCGTCGAATGCTCAATAAGCCCCATCTAAAGCGTATTGTATAAATAAGCTCCATTCACGGTGGTTTTTATCCTTTGGAATGCTTCAATTACTTGTGCCTCACCAATGCAGAGGCAAGGAGGCTCAAACCCAATCAGTCTGACAATCTGCCTTTAAGGGGCTCCTAACAATATTGATACAACCTATTTTGAGCAATCTACACAACCTCAAAGCCCCATCAAACCAAAATATTCATTCAAAACCTTACCCAACAATCCACCCTTGTAGCACTCTGATGTAGAGCCAAGGTGGAGAAGACTCACAACAATGGAAATGTCAATTCTCAATCAAGAACTCTTCTTCATAATGATTCAGCCTAATAGGCATCAACCCACCCTCAAGGGTCTCAACTCCTCAACCTTGTAAATGAACAACAAGACTCCACAAAGGCCCTAAAAAGACCATCAACATTCATACAATGACAATTGAATCAATTGAGAACAATTCCTAAGTCAGATTCATCAAGGTTTCCAAAACTCACATTTGTGACTAGTTATTCTTGTAGTACTCAAAACTCAGTTTTAGCCAAATTTCTCCCAACCTTTCCAAAACACTAGAAAATTACAAGATGGATTGAGATACCCTTTTGAGGGCTACACAACATACCAAAGAATCAGTGGTCACTCTTTTGGATCGACATAGACTTTCAGTACATCTACTTCAATTTTGGCTTCACAATTAGCCCTTTTTTCCAAAGGGACCACCCTTCCAACTTTAGGTATCTACCCAAACTCCTTGGAAATTCTTAGTTCAGGGTGCCAAACCTCAAATTTTGTCATTAGTTTGTGTCTACAGAGCCTCTAACTCGTTGTCCCAAGAAACCCTCCTAAACCTTCACAAAATCAAGGGTTTTAAAGAAACATACAACTCCAAACCTCTCTCAACACTTAAAAAGCCCCAAACACCTCAAAATACTTCTAAAAAGACTCATCAAACCCTCACATAACCCTTATAGGCTTTAATTCTTAAAAACCTCTCTTTGGTTCCTCACTTCCATGTTGGAAAACCCTTGTTCAGTCTTAGAACAGTCACAAAAACGCCACATAATTATGACTCCTTATTCCAAAATGAGTTGAAACACTTATTATAACATTTTTTCAATCAATCCATCAAGATATAGTATCAAATAATAGGTAGATTGATTGTTACATCACAAATTTCCCCTCAAACCCTTGATTCAACAATACTGGGACAGTCACTGTTTGTGTTGGTTCTCTCTACAAACAAATAGTTAAGACACCAAATAAAAAATAAATGAATTAGAAAACATATATAAACATCCTCTAAAATTATTAGACCATGAAGAACCTGTATGTGCCTGTACAACACTCAAAAAGATCAAGAAAACAATATTTTTCTAGAAAATTGCTCAAAATTGTGGTGTTTATTGTGTAAAATTGTTATAAAAATTCTTCCACTCTCTCGTTCGAGCCTTGGTAAGGATTTTTAAATAATTTTACAACAACCATATTCTCCCTAATTCCCATAACCAACCTTGGGATTAGTTGGTCCCTTAATTACATTTGTTTGTGTTAAAGTTGCTTTGTCAGCATTTTACAACTTATATGATTTCTAATTGACTTCTAAGACACAAAACACCCTTTATTTGCATTATGCTTGATCTCTCAAAGCTTATTAGATAAAATAAACCTAAAGACACTAACATTTCCCTATTGATGTATTCAAATAAAAAAAAATTGATGATGTGGTGTAGGTGCTCCTGCACCAAACTCAAAACCTGGTCCAAGCCTAATTTCTCCCAACCTTTCCAAAACACCTAACCATTTAAAGGTGGATTAATATACCCTTTTTTGGGTTACACAACATATTCCAAAACCAATAGTAACTCTTTTGGACCAACATGAACTTTCAATACACCTCTCTCACTCTAGGCTTCACAATTAGGCCTAATTTCCAAAGGAAACCCCTCACAAACTCACCTCCAAACCAAGGAAACTTGAAACAATCTTAGGTATGCTCACCAAACTCAAGATTATCCCATTTTAAGATCCCCAAGAAATTTTTCTATTCCTCTACTCACAAATTGTCTTAAACCTTCACAAAATCAAGGGTTTTAAAGAAACTCATAACTCTAGACCTCCCCCAATCCTTCCAAAGGTCCAAAAACCCCACAATACCTCTCCCCTAACTTAAAGACACTCACAATCCCATTCCTTTCAGTATTTCTCAGATTCACTATTTGAGTTCCTTACTTTCATGGTGGAAACACTCCTGAACAACATTAGAACTTCACACCCCACTGATTTTATTCATTATCTCGGCCTCCAAAGTATTCATACACTAAACTAATCATGGTAAAGGCCAATCCACCAAACAATAGGGTCAGAACAGTAGGTGGATTGGCTAATGTGTCATGGTGTTGCCCTCAAAACTCCTAACACAGAAAATAGAGCAGTAACCAAGTTTGTTGATCCCAAACACACCAACAGTGGATTTAAACCTTTAGAATAGATGCAAGGAAAGTAAACACATATGCAATCAAATATCCAAATCCTCAAGTCATGATAGACTTGTATGGGTCTATGCAAGGCAAAGAAAATTCAGGAAAACAAAGAAAACCAGTGATCAATGTTTTCAAAAGTATATTTTCTTATTATAAACTGAACAAAATCAACCCTCAACTCGGGGTATCACAACAATATATCTTGATACCACCTTCCAACTACCCCTTGAGCCGATCAACCACCATAACCACCCTTTGTTAGACTTCTAAGATGGCAATTTGCCAATTTTGCTCTTAATTACCATTCATTCACAACTTGATTTTGCAAATACCACCTAACTGACCTATTAAGCCTTTTAAATACAATTGCAAGTTATTTCCATAGCATATAGAGATATAGAGAGCAAATACAATAAATATTTTAACTAATGAATTGTAAAAAATGGATTTTTGTAGTTTATATTCATGTCGTTGATTACATTGCATTGCACATCTTTCAAAGTCAAAGAATTATTTCAATTTGCATAACTAATAAGTAGATGCTAATAGATGCCGAAAATTTAATTACAATATAGTTTGAACAAAGTCAACCTAAGTAGTTATGCAATTTCTTCACATTGCATAACTAATAACTAGGAGTAGTTACCAATTGCATTTTCTTATCATGGCATTCTATGAGACCAAATTTCTTTGAGATATTTTTTCAAATAGTTCCCTGCCTTGTCTATGTTACCACATTTTTCATACATGTCTACCAAAGCATCTTCTCAAATAGTTCATTGCCTTGTTGCTATGGCTAAAAGCCTAAAACAAGTGATTTTGAACAAGTTATGGATGCTTCGAAAAAATATATCAAAAGCATAATAGTAAGCAATAGCATAGACAAGGTAGTGAACTGTTTGAAAAAATGCATCAAAAAAATTGCTTTGAAATGATAAATTTAGTTGTTCTTTCACTCTTCTTTAACATTGTATATTTTCTCCTTTTTATAACAAGAGATTAAAAAACGTAAAAAATTGTATAACGAGATAAAAACTATCTTTTTTGAAATTGAAAGGCATGTCCATAGCATAGAGATATAGAGAGAAAATAAAATAAAGAGTTTAACTAATGAAATGTAGAAAATAGATTTTTGTAGTTTATATTCATGCATTGCACATCTTTCAAACTCAAAGCATCACTTCACATTGCATAACGAATAACTAGATGCTGATAGATGACAAAATTTCAATTACAATATAGCTTTTTACAAAGTCAACCTAAGCAGTTATGCAATTACTTCACATTGCATAACTAATAACTAGGAGCAGCTGCCAATTGCTTTAGCTTGTCATGGCATTCCATGAGACCACATTTCTTTGAGGCATTTTTTCAAATAGTTCATTCCCTTGTCTATGCTACGACATTTTTCATATATGTCTACCAAAGCATTTTATCAAATAGTTCATTGCCTTCTTGCTATGGCTAAAAGCCTAAAACAGATGCTTTCAAACAAGTTATGGATGCTTGGAAAAAATCTATCAAAGTATAATAGTAAGCAATAGCATAGACAAGCCATTGAACTTTTTGAAAAAAAACCTCAAAGAAAAGTGGTCTCATGGTGATGGAATGCCATGACAAGCCATAGACAAGGCAGTGAATTGTTTGAAAATATGCCTCAAATAAATGTGGTCTCATGGTGATGGAATGCCATGATAAATGCCTATGGTGATGGACTATCATGGCATTCCATCACCATGAGAACACATTTCTTTGAGGCATCTTTTCAAACAGTTCGATGCCTTGTCTATGGTATGACATTTTTCATACATATCTACCAGAGCATTTCATCAAACAGTTCACTGCCTTGCTGCCATGGCTAAAAGCCCAAAACAGGTGCTTTCGAACAAGCTATGGATGCTTGGAAAAAATCTGTCAAAGCATAATAGTAAGCAATAGCATAGACAAGGCAGTGAATTATTTGAAAAAATGCCTCAAAGAAATGTGGTTTCATGGTGATGGAAGGCCATGACAAGCCATAGACAAGGCCATGAATTGTTTGAAAAAATGCCTCAAATAAATGCAGTCTCATGGTGATGGAATGCAATGAGAATAATCACCATGAGACTGCATTTCTTTCAGGCATTTTTTCAAACAATTCACTGCCTTGTCTATGCTACCACATTTTTCATACATTTCTACCAAAGCATCTTCTCAAATAGTTCACTCCCTTGCTGCTATGGCTAAAAGCCTAAAACAAGTGATTTTGAACAAGCTATGGATGCTTTGAAAAAATATATCAAAGCATAATAGTAAGCAATATCATAGACAAGGCAGTGAACTGCTTGAAAAAATGCATCAAAAAAATTGCTTTGAAATGATAAATTTAGTTGTGCTTTGATGCAAATCCAAGGTGGAGAAGACTCACAACAATGGAAATGTCAATTCTCATTCAAAGAACTCTTCTTCATAATGATTCAGCCTAATAGGCATCAACTCACCCTCAAGGTTTTCAAACCTTTAATCTTGCAAAATAACAACAAATCTCCACCAAGGCCCTACAATCTCCAAGTCAAGTTCATTGAAATCTCCAAAACTCAAAATTTTACCCATATAACAACAAGCTATCCTTGTACACCTATCATCAGTCCCAACACACTGCCACCATGCTTCTTCACTGTTTTATCAGTGTTAACTACTTGCATTTGACAACTTTTTTCCCGAGTGAAAATTTGCCACCACAGGAAAATGCCTCCGAGATAGTGAAAACCGAGCGAGGTTATTGTAGAGGGGCCCAACATTATCCCATAGGATTAGACGAGAAGTTTCTAAGCATCATGGTGTCCGAGTAATAGCATGCTGAAGTTCGCAGTCATTTTGCACTTTAGACCCTTAAGGGATTGATCCGGTTGAACGTAGCTTGGAGCGATTTTGCATGTTTGGATGTGAAAAAGGACCATTCCTAGTGTAAACGTACCCACTTGGACACATTGGAACAGTTCGTTTGGTCACACGAGCTACAGAACGAAAGTTGCACCACTTTGCAACTTTCAACTACTTGCATTTGACAACTTTATCCCCGAGGGAAAATTCCCACCACAAGAAAATGCCTCTGAGATAGAAAAAACTGAGTGAGGTTACTGTAGAGGGGCCCAACATGATCCCATAGGATCAAACAAGAAGTTTCTAAGCATCACGGTGTCTGAGTAATAGCATGCTGAAGTTTGCAGCCATTTTGCACTTTGAACCCTTAAGGGATCGATCCAGTTGAATGTAGCTCAGAGCAATTTTGCATGTTTGGGTGCGAAAAAGAACTATGCATGGCGTAGATGTACCCACCTAGATACGTTTGAACACTTCGTTTGGTCACACGAGCTACAGAACGAAAGTTGCACCACTTTGCAACTTTCAACTACTTGTATTTGACAACTTTTTCTTTGAGTGAAAATTCGCCAACACAAAAAAATGCCTCTGAGAAAGCGAAAACCGAGTGAGGTTATTGTAGATGGGTCCAACATAATCTTGTAGTATCATACGAGAAGTTTCTAAGCGTCACGGTGTCCGAGTAATAGCATGTTGAATTTTGCAGCCATTTTGCACTTTGGACCTTTAAGGGATTGATCCAGTTGAACGTAGCTCGGAGAAATTCCACATGTTTGGGTGCGAAAGAGGACTATGCCTAGCGTATACGTACCCACCTGGATGTGTTGGAATAGTTTGTTTGGTCACATGAGCTGCATAACGAAAGTTGCACCACTTTGCAACTTTCAACTACTTGCATTTGACAACTTTTTCCCCGAGTGAAAATTCGCCACCATAGGAAAATGCATCTGAGATAGTGAAAATCGAGTGAGGTTATTGTAGAGGATCCCAACATGATCCCATAGGATCAAACGATAATTTTCTAAGTGTCACGATGTCCGAGTAATAGCATGCTGAATTTTTTAGCCATTTTGCACTTTGGACCCTTAAGGGATCGATCCGGTTGAACGTAGCTCAGAGCGATTCCATGTGTTTGAGTGTGAAAGAGGACCATGCCTAGCATAAACGTACCCACCCAGATGCGTTCAAACATTTTTTTGGTCACACGAGCTACAAAACGAAAGTTGCATCACTTTGCAACTTTCAACTACTTGCATTTGACAACTTTTTCCCTGAGTGAAAATTCGTCACCACGGGAAAATGCCTCCAAGATAGCGAAAATAGAGTGAGGTTATTGTAGAGGGGCCCAACATGATCTTGTAGGATTAGTCAAGAATTTTCTAAGCATCACGGTGTCTGAGTAATAGCATGTTGAATTTTGCAGCCATTTTGCACTTTGGACCCTTAAAGGATTGATTCAGTTGAATGTAGCTCAGAGCGATTCCGCATGTTTGGGTGTGAATGAGGACCATGCCTAGCATAGACGTACCCACCCAGATGTGTTGGAACAGTTCGTTTGGTCACACGAGCTACAAAATGAAAGTTGCACCACTTTGCAACTTTCAACTACTTGCATTTGACAACTTTTTCCCCGAGTGAAAATTCGCTACCACAGAAAAATGCCTCCGAGCTAGCGAAAACCAAGCGAGGTTATTATAGAGGGGCCAACATGATCCTGTAGGATCAGATTATAATTTTCTAAGCATCACGGTGTCCGAGTAATAGCATGTTGAATTTCACAGCCATTTTACACTTTGGACCCTTAAGGGATCGATCTGGTTGAACATAGCTCAAAGTGATTCCGCGTGTTTGGGTGCAAAAGAGGACCATTCCTAGCATAAACGTACCCACCCGGATGCGTTGGAATAGTTCGTTTGGTCACACGAGCTGCAGAACAAAAGTTGCACCACTTTGCAACTTTCAACTACTTTCATTTGACAACTTTTTCCTCGAGTGAAAATTCGCCACCACAGGAAAATGCCTCCGAGATAGTGAAAATTGAACGAGGTTATTGTAGAGGGGCTCAATATGATCTCATAGGTTCAAATAGAGATTTTGTAATCACCACGGTTTACAAGTAATACCCTGTCAAATATTGTTGCCATTTTGCACTTTGGACCCTTAAGAGATCGAGTCGGTTGAACCATAGTAGTTGTTTTGTTGAATGTCATACCCTAAGGTATCTTAGAGATGACCTAGGTTGCATCGATTTCTATGAGGCATACGCTGCCCCTACCTTGTCAATCACTTGGAAACCATGTGAATCCCCCATGTTCTTAATGACTTGGAAACCCTTACCACATTGATCTATTGGTAGGGTTGCTTTCTCTTTCTCATATTGGTACAACAATTTGGAGATGTCTTCCTCTATAACCTCTTTGTTTAGCTCTCCCCACTTGGAGAAAACCATGGGTTCAAATTTAATGATAGAAGAGGATTTTTTCTATGTGTTATGGTTTTCCATATGTCTTAGGAGAAGATGGGAGTTGTCCTACATAAAAATACCTTTTAAGACCATAGTCTCTACAACCCTTGTCTTGTCTCATATTTGGACCTTGATATTCGGAAAGGATTTATGTGAGGTGGATGATGAGGCTAAAGTGGATGGATCAATATAGGATGATGAATGTGAGGCAATATCATTGTTAGGCACTTGGAGTAGTTTTTGATATTTTTCTTCAAAATTATGATAATAATGGAAAGGCCAAGGGTGAAGGGCACACAATCAACTGAGAGGGGGGATGAATTGGTAGATCCAAACAATTACAATTGTTAGTCTATGTTCAATCCTTTAGGGTCAAAACAACCTTTTCTTTTAAAATTTGTAAGAGTTTAGTCTCTAATGCCTTGAATGAGTCAAATTCACATGTATGAGTAGGTTGTTTTGTTATGATTGAATTTAATAAAGACTGAGTTGAGACGTTAGGGTTTTGTTACCTGTTAGGTCTCTTCTACCAGTTTTTTGAGCTTTCATGGTAGTCATATGTGCTAAAAGCTTTGAAATGGAAGACTACAAAGAAGTTAATGTCATTTCTCACACTTCTACATTTAATTTCAATCATCAAAAGGGGTATTGCAATGTCCACACTCATTGCTTTCCAGTTTAAATTCCTTAGAAATATTGTTGTAGGGAAGTTTCACGTGGAAATGCATATATGATGAGTAAAGGAAGATACAAAACATTCTTGTGGTGATTGTGTGATGCCATAGGGCTGGAAATGGAAATTTTCCCTTGAAAAGTGACAGTTTTGAAGTGTTTTTCAATGAAATATTGATAAAGTTGAGTTTGTAAGCATTTAAAATGTCAAGGCAAACCGTATGAAAGGTGTTTGGACCATTTATTTGTTTATTGAAGCTTGGGAATAAGATTTTGACAAAACCCTTGTTTTTGCATTAGAAAAGGAGGTTTTTTTGAGATGGGAGTGTTTCTGATCATACAGGTGCAAACTAGTGCTGGATTCTGTGGTTTTTGGGTTAAAAGGGTATTTGAATCCATGATTAGTTTCCTAAGTGTTTTGGAAAAGTTAGGCCAAAAGTCTAAAAAACTGATTTCCAACTGTTGCAAGGGAAACATATGTCAATAGGTGAGTTTTGAGGAATTCAATGAAGACAACTTTAAATGTAAACCATGAAGCATTACAACTAATTGTAAATGTAATATACACATTTAATTGAGGCATATATTAAGGAATATACACTAAGTCAATGAAAAATATTACAATAGTGATGGAAGAACATCTTGAAAATCTTCCCATTTGTCAATACTTGTAGCAATACATGCAAGGAAATAATCCTCCCATTTCCAGCACAGATCATGAAATATATTGTACTTGAGAAAGGACAAAAGGAGTTGCTACCCAGTTTTGTTTTTCCATTCCACCTCAGCTAGCCCAACTATTTGCATTCCAAAATGGTTCAAAACATGTACATCCCCTGCTCCCTACAAAACACATGTGTAGTAGCCTCTCTATGGTTGTGTAGTATCATAGGAATTTGGTCCACAAAAAACCTGCAAAAGCCTCTCAATCTTAGACATAGACTCACATAAAAATCATTAAAAGACCAATAACTAAATAATGTCAGTCATACAGCTCACGAGACCTACTATCACCTTCATGCATGCTAGATAAGGAGGTTGATTGAAGGTCCTACAATGGTGATGTGCCCCTTCACTACTTTATCATCTCTCGATGACTACGTATAAATTTCAAATATATCATTGAGAGGCTTAACATAAAATGTGTAGCATATAAGAATCCGATAAATCTAGGAGATGGAAAAGAAAGAGAAGATATACAACCAAAAAATGCACCAACAATTGATGTCTCTCATACCACTGAACACTTGCACCAACAACCGATGTTGTTCTTTTCTTATATACTTTGACAAACTTCAGTATTACCTACAGTCACAATTAGAAAAGGATCAATGATAATTGTAAATGCATATGACATCAAATAGTAATGGTGAAAAAGCCTTATTGCAAGGTGTTGGTCCAAAAGAGTGATCAATAACATGGCTTTACAAATTCAATGTGCATATTTATAAATCAATCTAGGGAACCTTCTCGGTTTGCTCTACTCTTTATTGTGTCGAGTATTGCCTCGTGGTCAGACTCACGCACTTTCCACAAGTTCTTGTTCGCAAGTATACCCTTATATTTGATCAAATGAACATTGGTGGCGACAACAAGGTTCAAATAGTGAAGAATTTTCCGATGCATGTCGAAGTCCTCAAACAACCAAACTGCAACATTCTTAACTAGATGCCTTCGAAGCCATGTTCCAGTAACAACCACCGAACCTGTAGGATATTATATGTTTTCTCCGTCTATAACTGTGGACTCCAATTTCTTTTTGGCCTTGATACAATGTCACAGGTAATAATCTAGACCCTCTTCATTGTCTTCATCTGCAATCACCACATAAACATGCCCTGCATTAGTATGTTCATCTTGTTAGATTTATTTACTAAGAAACATAATAAAACTTGTAAGTAAGATATATTACCTAGTTCTAGTAGGTCTGATACATGATCAAAGTCAATGGATGATTGCATCTTCATGTTTTGTAGAGCCGACGGGAGCTAATAAGTGTCAAGTGGGGTTAGACTTCTTATGGACCATTCGTCAACCCACTCTATTTACTCGCAATCACTCCATGATTGAATTGTACATGCATAACAAAAGCATGCCATCTTCCTTGTATGGATAGTCCATGTACCTGCATTGGAGCTTCTAAAAGAGTGTAGCTCACTCGATCCTGTTAGTGTACAACAATCCTCATATTTTGCAATGTTAGTATCATCTACTAAATGAAAAAATCTACCAACTAAAGAATTACCTTCACTACCTGGACCCATTGAACCATTGCACCACTGGACAATTGATCTTGCATCTATCAACTTTACACTGTTTGTGTACTTTAACTCTTCTCGTGCTAGGGCTCTTTGATACATGCACCTGCTCCATCATGCTCCCCCTTTCCATGCCCGACCTCTGAGAAGTTCCACATATGTTGAACACCACTAATCCTATGCATCCTGCTCAACCAGTAAAACATTCTGGCATTCTTGAATTGTGATGTAAAATTATCTGACCATATGATATGTTGACTAAATGATATGCCCCTGCTAGCCAGATCAACATAGAACATATGAAAGCAACCTTGAACAAACTCTGTAGAATGTGTGCGATCATCATTGATGTAAAAGTGATACTCCATCAATACTTTCCTATTTTCATCAGTACTATCATTTGCATGACTGAATGCTATATGCACAAATATAGCAACCTGCATGGAGTTGTAGTACTATGATAGCACCTCGTTATGTGGTTGTAGTGTGTAGTTATTAGTGAAGTCGACAACTGAAATGATATGACAAAGTGGAAATGTGTCCTTGCATAACTTGAACTGTGAGTCCAACCATTGTGCTCTGTGTGTATGCATTGCATAATCATAGACCACCTAATCACAAAAAATGCCCATAAACTGATACACTAAAATCTTATCACTGACCAATTCACACAACTTTGCTTCTTTCCCATCTTTTAGACTGTATGCCACTATCTTATATTTGGCAAATTCCACAATTTTGTCTCCAATCGTGTATGTACTAGCCATGTGTTGGAAAATTGGAAAATGTTGCATGCCACCACAATGATCACATGTGCCATCCAAACATGATTTTTTGTAAAAAATTTGACCATCCTCTCTTTCACATAAAATGGAAGACAAAAATTTCCTTGACAATTTAGGTGGAGGCATTATGTTACATTCCTGCAAAATATTGTCAGTATGCATATCTACACATATACGTCGATAAACATCATAATGGTTAGAAAACTCAATATGAACCCTATAACAACAAGTAGTGCGTGTGTGATTTATTTTGACATAAAAATGCTTTAGCATTTCAAAATACCTTTGACATATTTTAATTTCAGGAAACATCTATACAAAATCAGCAAAAAATTGGGATTGAGTGGTATCCAAATAATGCATTGGATGTGGCTCACGGTTTTTACTACCAATTCTCCTTCTTACAACATCTCTTTGATTAGGAGAGGTCCTTGTGTTATCCTTCCAATAATTCATAATTAAAGGCCTTGAGCAGTTCTTGTGTCTTTCTGTGGCACTCTACCCGAAAATGCCCATAGCTCATTGCTATTTGGATCCTCCACTCTTTCACGCCTTCCTTTGGCTCTCATTATAGATGATCTACTTATTTTCAAAGACTTACTTTCCTTTGTAAGGTTCACCTTGTTCCTTGTTTGACTACTTAACAGTATTGTTGTCATTGCACGTCGTGTGGCACAACTATCCTTCGTGCGTAAGGTGGAACCCACGCTCTCCTATGCACTCATCAAGTTCTTTACAATGGAATTTTCACTTGACTCATTCAAAACTCTTAGCCCAAGAGCCTTCATGGTGGGCCTAAATTTGAGTTGCCTCATCATTTCAACAAATAGTTGGAATCTTCCACCCTCACTTAGCTTCGCAAAAAACAAACTCCATATCCTTTGTGCATATCTTTGACATGTACGTTTTGGAATCTTATTAGGCATCCATTTCAAAACATTGGAATCAATATCAATAAAAAATGTAAGTTTTCTATGCAAAAATCTAGGAGGAGTTCTCAAATGTAAATTTGTGTCAATATTGGGAAGGTCAACAACATCGGGGATAGATCGTGTACCTTCAATTGGAGGTGAAATTTATGACATACCTTGAGATTGACATGTAAACGATGTTGTACCTCCAACTTGAGATGTCGTTTGTGGAGTGCCTTCAAATAGAGATGTGTTTGCTGATGTACTTTCAAAATGCAATGTTTTTGATGGTGTGTCTTCAATTTGAGATGTGATTTTCGATGTACCTAGAAAACCACATGTTGTTCTCAATGTGTCTTCAACTGGAGATGTGCATTGAGCTTCACCTATGGTTGATGATGTGCCCCCAACTTCTGTATCCATTCTTGTCCTTCCACGAACTTTCCTCATTCATGCCATTTATTTTTTGAATTTGACATCTCTCTTAGATTGCACGAGAATTTGTGGTTGTATGGCTGCAATTCCTTTGCTTCACGAGCTACATTTTTTGATTCTCTTCTCCTTACATTTTTAGCTGCATGTTCTTCTGGTGTTAGAGGCTTCGGTCATTTCCTCGGCATGACCTTCAATGCTACATTTTCACAAACACACATAGAACAAAACTAAGTAATGCTTTTTACAAAGAGTTGGCAAAGTACCTAGAGGCTGATGCAGTACATGTAGGGATCCACAATGAACTTGTTCAAAGATTTAGAGGAAGGCTCTTAATAGACTTACACACAACTTGATCACTTAACTTACCAAGAAACACCATTTTTGATGCAGAGAGGGGTGGAAACCATTCAATATAGCAAATCATTGAGAATCAATCAAATTCCAAAGCAAAACCAGATGTTCAACTGTAAATCCTAACTTCTACCAAGCCTTCCCTTGTAGCATAGGTAACCTGGTTCAAAGGCCTTTTCACCAAGATTTTTCAAAACACTTGACAAAATCAAGGATGATTAAGATACCCATTTGCAAGTTATAAAACATAGGTAAACCCCAACATCAACTCCTTTGGACCAACATTGACTTCCAATAGACCCACCTTGGAAAAGGCTATTCAATTGGCCTAATTTACAAAGAGAGTACCTTTTAAACACATCTTCACTCAAAATCCTCAAATAGAAGTATTTTATGTGTCAAAACCTCCAATTTCCTGATTTGTTTCCAGGTCTAGGACCTCTAGACCCCTAATACACCAAACCCTCAATTTCAAGCAAAATACTTGGGGTTTTAATGAAACTCCTATCTCCTAGACCTGCCAGACCCATACAAAGCACCAAACACACTTACTAGACCCTACACATGGTGAATAATACATTACATGGATAGTCATTCCCATATTTTTTCAAAACACCACTTGAAGCCCTAATTTTCACCATGAAAACACCCTGCTACAGTCCTAGAACATCATCCCAAACACCGAACCTTGAACCAAAAACATTCTAAATAGGTTAGCCATGTATTTTAAAAGTTAGAGGACCCATTCCACAAGTTACAGTAGGCAGAAAAAGTGTAATGGGTCGAATTACATAATGAAACCCCTCAATCTAAGAACGCTGTGAAAGTATGTAGCAACAGTAAAAACAATATAACTTTCGCTATACAAAGAGTTAGAACCTATAAATAGATGAAAATGAAAGCCAATTCATTAATCTACAACATCCAACTGGTTTCATATCATCTTAGAGTTCATACAGTCCGTACAACAACAAGAAAAGTGAGAGAAACCAGTAAATTTCTAGAATTTAATAACGTTCTTCTTGATTAAAAAAAGGGGTACAAATCAACCAAAAACCTCTCCTTCGAGGCATTGAAGGTTATTAAACATATTTTGATTTCATTCCAACTCCCTTGAACTTTGCAGCTTTCGCATCTTTTAGCAACTTTTCTGACCACGTTTAGCCAAATTGCAAGCTATGACACAACTGAACTCCCTTAGCTCCAAATACATTATAAAATGGTCTAATTGACCTTACTAAACACAATATACTCAACATTAACTAAAATACTAGCATTTGACCATGCTCACTAAAGATGACATTTTTTACAAAATTGAGCTTACAAGGTGCTCCTGCACCAGAGGCCTGGAACATGGATTTTGAAGTTGTGTCTTTTGACTAGCATTATTGAACTTGAACTTATAAAGGTTATGATGAACAATTCATAGATTAGAGTTTCTAGTAATATTGAGTTTATTTCATTCTGCTAGGAGTGACTGTTGTATGAATACAATATTTCGAGCAATAGACTTACATTTGTTGGGTTTTGTTAAAATCTTCTAGAGGTTTAGAATGGTAGTCTTCTTGAAAAGCATAGCTTGTTATTTATGGATGATCTTTGTTTTGTTTTAGATGTAACTTGGTCGGTTCAGCATTGAATTGAGGTTTTTGAGATTGAAGATTGTTTGAAACTGATCTAATTATGATTGTTGAAGGTTTTGTCTCCCTGCTTTGCATCACAAACCTAGGGTATAAATTGTTGCCACCTAAATGAAAACTAGAGACTCTTGTGTTTATTTTTCTCAAAACCAAATTTTTGATTGTCAACAAAGTCATGAAGAATGTGGATTCAAAGAAGGGATTGTGATGCTATATCTTATAAATATTCACTATTTCTTTGGCAATGAGGTAACTTAGAAAGACAATAAGCATTCTCAACTATGTCAGCTCACTTGAATCTATCTAAGCACATGTGATGAAGCTGAATTTTTTATGGAACAAAAAAATTAATGGAGACTTGCATTAACATTGATGAAAGCTATTAGGTTTTCCAAATTAGATGAAAATAAAAGTTTTCCACAAATTAGTTGAAAAAAGAATGAAATACAGTGAATTCCACTAGCCATGCTGGAAATGGACTACTATAAGCAATGCAAATAGAATTCATAAGTAAATGTCATGTTTTTATTTTTTTTGTTCTTCAAACTCATAAAAATTGAACTTTTTTATGCAAATCCCATCTAATTCAATGTTGAATTCTAAGTCCAATTGTTATGATTAATAAAATCATTAAGGAAATTTAGTTTATATTGTCAAAAACAAACAAATATACTAAATACAAATATTTCAATTTACCAAAATGAATATATTACCTCAGATAATGTAAAATGATGTAGAAAATTCAAAATGTCTTCTTCTACATTGTCTACCATGTAGATTGGTGGTAAAAAGGTGATGGATCAAGCATAGATTGGTACAATATGAAGTCAACTGCATAAAAAAAGGCAATTTTGACTCGGATAAAGCATTGAACCAGACAAATACAGGAGAATGTGAGCCTAAATCATGGGGTCAAGCCTTATTTTTACCGTTTCAAGGTAAAACCCATTTGGCGCTCGCCAAATATGTTCCTCTGAAAAGGAGAGACTTCAGAGAGAGGGAGAGACACAAAGTGGGAGAGAGATAGAGGGAGTGAGGGAGAGAGGGAGTGGGAGAGAGAGAGAGGGGGGTGGGAGGGAGAGACTTGAGAGAGAGAGAGGGGGAAGGGAGAGGGCGTGGGAGGGAGAAACCTAAGAGAGAGAGAGGGAGAGAGGTTGGGAGGGAGACACCTGAGAGAAGGAGAGGGAGTCAAAGTGGGAGAGAGGGGGTGGGAAGGAGAGACCTAAGAAAGTAGGGTGGGAGGTAAGTGAGGCCTGACAGAGAGGGATTATGAGATAAGTGAGGACTAATCCCTCAACCCCTATACCCTGTCAACCCTCAACCCTCAACCTTTAAACCCTAATCCCTCAAACCCTATACCCTCTTAATCCCTCAACCCTCAACACTTAACCCTCAACCCTTAATCCTTAAACCCTAATCCTTCAACCCCCATACCCTCTTAATCCCTCAACCCTCAACCCTTAAACCATAATCCCTCAACCCTCATACCCTCTTAATCCCTCAACCCTCAACCCTCAACCCTAAACCCTTAAACCCTAATCCCTCAACCCCCATACCCTCTTAATCCCTCAACCCTCAACCCTTAACCCTTAAACCCCCATACCCTCTTAATCCCTCAACCCTCAACCCTCAACCCTTAAACCCTAATACCTCAACCCCCATACCCTCTTAATCCCTCAACCATCAACCCTCAACCCTTAAACCCTAATCCCTCAACCCCCATACCCTCTTAATCCCTCAACCCTTAACCCTTATACCCCATACCCTCTTAATCCCTCAACTCTCAACCCTTAAGCCTAATCCCTCGACCCCCATATCCTTTTAATCCCTCAACCCTCAACCCTTCAACCCTAATACCTCAACCCCTATACCCTCTTAATCCCTCAACCCCCATAGCATCAACCCTTAAACCCTAATCCCTCAAGCCCCATACCCTCTTAATCCCTCAATCCTCAACCCTCAACCCTTAAACCATAATCCCTCAACCCCCATACCCTCTTAATCCCTCAACCCTCAACCCTTCAACCCT